>OY365793.1:8782500-10032500 GCA_959347355.1 Napeogenes inachia | reverse complement strand
CTAGGGAAATTTAGTAATGTTTTATACCCAATGGTAAGATAATTGCACGTAGGTTTACATTTATAACAAATAGAGGTCTAATAATATTTAAGTAATTCCCTACTTGGCCTTAGTTGGTAAGTACTTATTTTATACAAATTATGCATAAACCCTTATAACAAAATATTTATAAAAAAAATTCTGCGTTTTATAGAACTCACAATATTGAGTACAACTAATTGTGTTAAGCGATGTTGACTATTAAACGATATTAAAATTATAACGGCATCATACATATTTCAAATGCGTTACAATAATTTTATTTTTTTTTAAACATTATTGTACTCTTGTACAAAAAATAGTTTTGGTATAAAATATTATTATAAGATGGATCATTTCAATAAAATATCTATTTCAAAATGATAGCTCGGAGGACCGTTGTAGGTAGGTTGACGATGGTGTCTCTTTTACGAAGTTAATCATTGAGGACTTGTACTAATTGAACCTACGGACACACACATTTTCACTTATTTAAGTATTTTTAACAATATTGCATAACATGTACAAATAAAACCTCAATATCTGGGGGACGACTGTTTCTATTATTAATAAGAAATAAATACCAAATATAGCTAAACACCATCTCGACCAACCAGGCTTTCGATTAAAAAAAACTGCAATCAAATCTGTCCACGCGTTTGGCTGCTAGAATGCTACAGATAGACACATAGATACACAGATCGATACTTCAATCATATTTTTAGTCCCTCTTTTTAAGTCAGAGGCTAAAAATAATATAGTTAAATGAAGAAAGAAAAAGTGAAATAACTATGTCTGTTGCAGGCAGATACTTTTATTACTTACTTTTTTATGAATCTTTGACAAAAAATAAACGATGATTTCTCTACGATGTTGGACGTTTTGACTCTTAACTAATATATTTTTTCAGATATTATAGGAGCTTTGCCACGTAAGCCAAGATGACAAAAGCAGAACCTTAACAACAAAAAAGTGTATGCTACATCTTATAATTTCATTATCTTTTTAGGTAACGATTAGGACCTAGATGTTTTAGTCGAAATTAAACTCATTTTATGAGGTCATGTTCTGTTACACAATAACAATTACTGCTACTAACACAATACCTTTTTTTTTAACGTCAGGAATCCTCATAGATATACACCTCCATCCACTTATCCCCTGATAATGGAGGTGGTTATGTCAGACTTCTAGTCACTAAACCTGACGGTTGCCGCTGCCATCCCTTTTTCACAGGCTTGAGAGATTGTGGAGGGATCAATTCCCCCCACCCAAGCCTGCTGCCTCTGAAAGGGACCGAGACCCTCCCACAGGTAGGCCACCCCGAAAGATTACCTGACCTGGCCAGCCATGGACCGGGCACGAACCCCCATGACCGACCCCACCGCGCCGGGTATTAGCCAACGGGAGAACCCGAAGGTTCTCACATTTTTTGCAGAATCACTTCTTAACCTCATTGCATAAAATTTATGGCATGGCATAATACCTGCTACAATAACAATTGTTCGGTCTCGACCAAGTCATGACGTAAATAACGTAATAAAACGTTGTTTTAATTGAATGGCTATCGCTATAAAAGGTAAGGGACGATTTGTGATATCATTACAGTTTTCTCATTTTGGATTCTATCCAAATTAGGAAGGTAACTATTATATAAGAGTTTGAATTCCCGAAAATTCTTTCAAAGTTCTATCGGCACTCAAACAGATAGGGCAGACTGTTTTAACTTTATCGTAACTTTGTCCTTCAATGGATTACTTTCTTATTTTCTACTTAAAATTTCATACTGAACTATTTCTGTTATCAAATATACTTTTGGTTGGGTTTTATATTACAACCTTTGAATATAAGCATTAGTTTTTTTCTTAATAATAGTACCTACCCACTTTGTTAAGAACCTTCAGTCATTGTTAGTAACTTTATCTATACTTCCTATTCACCTGTATTTGGATATATTTTTTTTAATATACTGTTACATATTTTTTTCTTTATTATTTTTTATCATTAAGTTATTAAAATCTTATATCAACTTGCTTACTTTTAAAATAATCCCCATAATATTATTATGTAATGGTAACTTCTCTTAAAATAACATACCGAGACTTGAAAAAGGGTCCTGTAATAATAAACGTGTCAATTACCAAAACCCTTGTAAAGCTACCATTGAGACGCGCTTGATTCGGTAGAAGCCTTGATGATAATGACTACATACATAAGTAACTTAAAAAACTATCCTTAAAAAAAAACAACTAAATGTAAGTATATAAAACATATTTTTTTTAGGATTGCTTATTTTGTTACGGTTTACATAAAAATCAATTTATACATATAGCCGACGTACAACACAGTTTATCAGAATTGCTTTTTTTGCAATTAGGGTTTAATTTTGTAATCAAGACCCTTTTTAATTTTATAAGAAATGTTTAGAATAAAAGATCCATCCTTTAGAAATGGAATATTTAAAGAAGTTAAAAATTAGAATACTTGCGTTTCTACAGTGGCATATTAACCGACTTGAAAGTAAACTTATTGGTGTTACAAACACAGAACGTTTTCTCAGATGACATTTTTTTTCTATTTATAGTGAATTTATAACAAATATTAACCACTACGGACAAAGATTTGAAAATTCGTTTCTTTTCAGATATTATTTTCATTTATGGAATTTTCTTAACATTATTCTACTCAGTTAAAATTTCGGAATAAACATGAGTGATGTCACCACAATAAAGATACACACGGGTAACGACGACACCGAAATACGAATACATAGAATACTAAACTGCTTCTAAAAGCTGCTAGCGGTACGGTAGCTCAACTAGAGCGACTGGTAGGTTCTCAGAGGTCGGCGTTTGAATTGAGTGATTTAAATGACAGTACATTTTTTTTTATTATTTTTTTTGTTTTGTTTTGTTTAAAAAAATAACGTGTAACGAATGTGCCTTGATGAATAGGAACGGAGGTTTAGGATAGGATGTAGGAAAATAGTACTTATGGAAAGGTTGAAAAGGGATAGGTTAGGTACCTGACTCTTTATTGTACAAATCGTAGTTTGTTTGAAAATATGTCTGTTTCATATTTTATCCTTAATAAATAATTTTGTATAATAATAATTCTGTATAATTTTAATGTTAGTAAATAATTTAAAAATCACATTTTTATTAAAGTTTTTATCAAGTAGGTTCTAAAATAGGTATTTAAGTATTTCACAAATCGTAAATAAATCTACGTCGCAATGCTCATAAAATAAAATAAAACTTTTTTTTTCTATCAAGCATTATTTATTTCCTCAAACAAATAAATAATATTTTAACATTAACAAAATTTACTCTATAATAACTAGATTGGCACTAATGTGTCAAAAATGGGAGTACTAAAAATTATTAGAATCTGCATTATAGCTAGACTATTTGTTGCACGTGACTTCGTCCACGTAGACAGTTAAAATAATATTTTTAAGGCTAGGAACATAAGCCATAAAAATATTATTTTCGATTATATTTGATTGTCCACCGACATACGACCCCATACGACAAAATCCTTTATTCCGTTTAGAGTTTAGACGGGAGCAGGAAACATAAAAATAGGATTATTGGCTTTATTTCTAATTGTAAGGGCAACACTGTTATAATCTATGATGTAAATGAGAGGATATGCCTCTATCTCTCTATGGAAAAAGCTGCTGTGTGTAATGCATGTTATAAAAAAAAGGGAATAAAGACTTTATAGAAAATAAAAGTGTGTATCAGTATAAATCAAAACCATAAAAGATCCCGAAGAGGTTATGGGCCCAGAGCTGTCCAAACAAATACGATAAAAACCGGTTAAGACACAGTTTGATACTCGTGCATACACGAGGTAAAGGAGGTAATAAAACAAAATGGAGAAAGATGAGGCTCAAATTGAAAAACTTAAAGATGGAGAGTCGTTCTTAATTTGGAAATTTGAATTTAATATTCATTTAAAAGCGGCAAATTTTACGCAAGCAATTTCGTCCAATGTCAAACTAGAAGAAAGAAAAAGTGATGCCTTTATCACCAAAGATGCTAAGGTACAAAGGTTAATAATCAATAGTATTGACAGGAAATTGAAGGGTCATATTTTAAAATGTGAGAATGCCCTGGAAATGTATAAAAAGTTATGTGACATATTTGAAGGCTCTGAGAAAAGAAACAAGGCATCATTATTACAAGAGTTTTTCAATTATCAATTACAAGAAGGTCGATCACTCACACAATTGATTACAGACATAGAAAATTTACAGTTTAGACTGAACCAGTTAGGTGAGAATATCAATGAAGAAATGACAATATCAAAAATCTTATCATGCTTGCCAAGTAACCTCAATTATTTTATTACTGCATGGGAATCAACATCAGATGATCAGAAAACCCTCTCAAACTTAATAAACCGAATATTAAGTGAAGAAAACAGGATGCTGAAAAACAATGAAACTGAAAAACAGTTAGCATTTCAGGCTACTAGGAAAAGTGTTTCCAGTATAATAAAATGCTTTAAATGTAATAAAACTGGACACATGAAGAAGGACTGTAAAGCCTGTAGTATTTGTAAAAAGAATAACCATGAAGAAAAAGATTGTAAGTTTAAGAAAAAACAATGTTCAATTTGTAAGAAAATAAACCATAAAGAGGAAAATTGTTTTTTCAAAAATAAGAATAAGTCAGAGAAAAAGGACACAAATAAAACAGAAAAGGCATTTTTCACAAAGTTTCAAAAACAAAGAAATAAAAATATGGAATTTATTGTAGACTCAGGGTGCACTGCACATATGACCAACAGTAGAGCGATATTAACAAACTATCAAAATAAGTCATCATCAGTTTTAACTGCTAATGAAGAAAAAATAAAAGTGAATGGGATGGGTAAAGTGAAAGGAAAAAATTGCAACTTATATAATACCCTGTTTGTTCCCGACTTGTCACAGAATTTGTTATCCGTGAATGCAATCACAAATAATCAAGGAACTGTTGTGTTTAGTAAAGATATTGTTAAAATATATAAGGAATCGGAATTAATATTAACAGGAAAGAAGGAAAGTGGTTTATATAAAATTAATTTAGATGAAAAAAATACAAAAGAAAAAACATTGTTAATTAAAGAAAGTGGCACTGCATTAGAGTGGCATGAAAGACTAGGACACCCAGGAAAGAAGATATTAGAAATATTACCAGGTGTGGCAGATGGAATAAAAATAGAAGGATTAAAACAAATGGGTACATGTGAAATTTGCACAAAAGCGAAACAAACGAGACTTCCATTTAAAACAATAAGAAACAGAGCTAAAAGACCATTACAGTTAATACATACAGATGTTTGTGGACCATTTGAAAATAAAACACATGATGGGTATAGTTATGTCTTAACAGTCATGGATGACTACACACATTTTACCAAAATCTACCTCTTGAAGCATAAAAGTGAAGTGAAAGACAACTTGAGACACTACTTAAAAGAAACAGAAAGGGAGAGAGCAGAAAATGTATCTACCATAAGATGTGACAATGGGGGTGAATACACTAGTAATGACTTTAAAAAATGGTGTACAGAAAAAGGAATAAAATTAGACTATACAGTACCATACACTCCACAACTAAATGGAAAGGCAGAAAGATTAAATAGGACATTATTGGATAAAACCAGAGCATTACTATTTGATTCTCAATTAGAAAAAGAAATGTGGGGTGAAGCTTTATACTGTGCTACCTATATATTAAATAGATTACCAAGCAAATCTTTAGAAAATAAAACACCATATGAAATGTGGTATGGCAAAAGACCTAATATATCTAACATACTTAAGTTTGGCTCAAAAGTATATGCGAAACAATTACATATAAATATAAAGAAACTAGATCCAAGAAGTAAAAAGTTAATAATGATTGGATATACAAGTAATGGATATAGACTATGGAACAAAGAAGAAAGAAAAATAGAAATAGCAAGAGATATTGTAATACTTGAAGATAATAAGAGTAATGAGGAAAGAGAGTCCATAAGATCGGCTGTAACAGATATTATATCAGAGAGTGAAGAAGAAACAAATCAAGAAGAAGAAAGTGATGATAGCTACTATGAAATACAGGAGTTAGAACTTCAAAGTAATGAGATAGAAGAGAACATTCCAGAATCGTTAGTAGAAGAAGTTGAGATTAATGAAAATGACACGGAAGAAATGGAAATAAGACATTCAAGAAGACAAAGAAGAAAACCAGCTTACCTGAAAGATTATGTATTACTTACCTATAATGAAGCCATGAAATCCGTTGATAGAAAGAATTGGGAGAAGGCTATAAATTCGGAGAAGGAATCATTGGAATGTAACAACACATGGGAAATAGTTGATTTAGAAAGAGCAAAAGGACATAAGATATTATCAAATAAATGGGTATTCTGCATAAAAGAAAATGGTATTTACAAGGCAAGACTGGTAGCAAGAGGCTTTGAACAAAAAGGCATTGATTATCAAGAAATATACAGCCCAGTAGTAAGTCAATCAGCACTAAAATCTTTGATAGCAATTGCTGCTTCAAAGGAATACGAAATGATTACATTTGATGTAAAAACAGCTTTTTTATATGGCAAATTAACAGAAGATATTTATATGAATATTCCAGAGGGATATGAAAAACAGAATAATAAAATATGTCGTTTGAAGAAAGCTTTATACGGGCTAAAACAAGCTCCTATAATATGGAACAAGAAATTTACAGAAACAATGCTAAAACTCGGGTTAATACCTACAAAAACAGACCAGTGTGTTTTTGTAACTGAAGACAAAACAATAATAATAGCAATATATGTAGATGATGGATTAGCTATATCACAAGAAAAGGACAAGTTATTGAAAATACTTTATCATTTAGAGAAAGAATTTAAGATAAAAATAAATGACAAACCTAACAATTATATTGGATTTGAAGTAAAAAGATTAGATGAAGGAATTTTATTACACCAACATACCTATACAGAAAATTTACTTAGAAAATACAATATGTATGATTCAAAACCAACTGATACACCATGTAATATGGATAAGAAGGAAACTGAACCTGAGACAGACCAATCTAAGTTTCCATACAGAGAGTTAGTCGGAGGATTATTGTATTTATCTACCAGATCAAGACCAGACATAAGCCAAGCTGTTAATGAATCAAGTAAAAAGGTAGAAAATCCATCAAGACAAGACATATTAGCAATAAAGAAGATACTTAAATATCTGAATGGGACAAGATATAAAGGAATTATGTACAAAACTGGAGAAGATGTTACAAGACTAAATGCATACTGTGACTCAGACTATGCAGGATGTTCTGAGACCAGACGTAGCACAACTGGATTTTTAATAATGCTATCAGGTGGACCCATATCTTGGTGCTCTAAGCGACAGCCCATAGTTAGTCTATCTTCAACTGAAGCTGAATACATAGCAGCTGCAGATTGTGTTAAAGAGTGTTTATATTTAAAGACTTTTATAAGTGAGTTGATTGGAAATAATGTTAAAATTAATTTAAATATTGATAATCAGAGTTCTATACAGTTGATAAAAACAGGGTCATTTAGTAAAAGGTCAAAACATATAGATGTGAGATTCTATTTTCTTCATGAAAATTATAAGAAAGGTAATTTAGATATAAAATATTGTCCTACTAATTTACAGATTGCTGATATGTTTACAAAACCATTGTTAAAAAATAAATTTAAATTTCATTGTAAAAATGTTATAAAGTAAAGTAAAAAAAAAAAAAATAAATAATATTAATTTGAATTTTATTGAATTAGATATATTTAAAAGTGTATAAGTTAGTATATTTTTTTTTTTGGAAAAATTTAAGTTTTTAGAAAAAAAAAAAAATAGGAGAAGGTGTAAGGGCAACACTGTTATAATCTATGATGTAAATGAGAGGATATGCCTCTATCTCTCTATGGAAAAAGCTGCTGTGTGTAATGCATGTTATAAAAAAAAGGGAATAAAGACTTTATAGAAAATAAAAGTGTGTATCAGTATAAATCAAAACCATAAAAGATCCCGAAGACTAATAACATACAATAACATTTGAATGGCATAATACTCCTCCTAAAGTGGTCGGGTAATAAGAGGGATTTTCACAAATAATTATGTAGGTACAATTCAGTGAATCAAACGATGAAAAACACGATCTCCCGTGGCAATTAGTTATCGCGCTACAATCTTTGTTATGTTATAGACAAAACCACGTGCAAAAGTAAGTATTTCTATAGCTTATGTGTTATTTCGGTATACAAACTACAATATTGCTAAGTTTCATCAAAATCTATTCAGTAGTTTTTGCGTGATTGAGTAACAAACATCACAGATAAAACCAAAAGCAAAAACTAGTATTTCTATCTCCTATGTGTTATTTTGGTACATTAGCTACAATATTGCTAAGTTTCATCAAAATCCGTTTAGTAGTTTTGGCGTGATTGAGTAACAAATATCACAGACATAACCACGTGCAAAAGTTAGTATTCCAGTAGATGTTATTCTGGGTCTTTAGCTACCTACATATCAAATTTCATCGTAATCGTTTCAGTAGTATTTACGTGAAAGAGTAACAAACATCCATACATACTCACAAACTTTCGCATTTATAATATTAGTTGGAATTACAAATAACAGTTAATATCTGATATATAATAATTTAAAAAATAAACAAGTAACGGAAGGTTAACTTTTAAAATTTCTTTTTCTTGTTCTCTAGAGTAATGAAAGTGTAATATTATGGACCAATTCCACACACAGTACATAAGTATATAGTAGGGTAGCATCGTACTTCGTTCTTCAAGGACTGCATTAAAGATAATTTTGCTTTTAGATTTTATACATTTAAAATAATGAATTTTGTTATTTTTAGCGACAAAAAATGTTTAGAATTACTACAATTCCAAAAGAGCTTTGGCATTGTTGACAAAATAATTCAGACATTGTTAGCAAAAACAATTCAAATACTCGTTGGATTGTCTTACAAAACAATAATACACTTCGAAAACGAAACTTACCTATATTTCTAATATCAATAAAACGGTAAAACAATCAACATTTCTTCGTCGCCATTTTTCAAATCAAGAGCTCGTTGAATTGAATTAATTTCCTGTTAACAATTGTCGGGTCTACTATGGAAAGGGAGGTGCTGGTTTTCAAGAAGCAATTATTATTAAAGTTCTATACAGTTGTTTTAACGAAGTTATATTTTATTCAATATTAACCAAATTATACCATATAATAACATTTGGATGTTAAGAGCTATAATATTTGTTTTAAAAATATTTTAAGTATTTTTTTTTTACTGTCCTAGTGTTATTTTTTTTAGTTAAAAAGAAATAAAATGTATTTTAAAATGGTAATATAATTAATTACTTTCATAAAAAAATATATTTTAAAAATTATATTAATTTAAAAAATTAAATCTATGTTTACAAACTTTTAATCACCGACATTCACTTATCATTTATTATTATAATGACTCATATATGATTAAATACAGTAAACTAGATAATAACTCAATTATTATACTTTTATCTATAAAGCCAAGTCATTAATTAAAACTTCAGTGATTAACCCCGAGCCTAATCGTTTCACCTCTTGTGATATAAACTTTTGTTTAGATTTTTTCTATAAAACCATTATAAGATAACATTGATAAAGAGATGATGAATTTTTAAATTAAACTGAAAAGAACAAAAACCGAAAATTTAGAAATTGTTAACTTAACGGGGAAATTTATAAAATGTGATGAATGGAATTATGAAAGCACGTTCGTGTTTGTTTTACTTTTTCATGCAAAAATCACGAGACGGATTTGTATGAAACTTATTTACTGATACCGTTATATAGTTTATTCATCATAATAGTACAAAGACAATTCTCCGAAATCACTATGAGCGTTAAGTAAGTGTTTCTGTGGTTTTGAGCATCGACATACTCTGCTTAAAGCATAACGAGATACACGAAATATTATTTTCGTGTAAGACGTGGTATAATATATGACAGGATTAATTACTCTTTATTTGTGCCATGGTTGTACTGGTTGTACTACAAAATTCATTTTACGAAACAAAATTTAGTATTAGGAGTGCGATTTACAAAAATATTATAAATCCGCATGACGCTGTTTTTTTACGGGATTGGATTAGTAGAACTAATGTTGCGGACGTGTTTTATTCCTGTTTTGTTATCTACAGAGACCGTGGTGCCGCCAATAGCAAAGTATATATTTGAAAGAAAGATTAACGTTTTCCAATACTTTAATACAAAAGAAAATATCATTAACCTGATCTATCATAACATTTGGTAAGACATTTTTATCATTTATTTGGCAGTCGTCTAGTAAGAGTTCCACGTTTTGAGCTGCAATTAGGTTCCATTTGTATAGATAACTAACTTATAATTAATGTAAACTGGTTTAAATGTTCTTTTTGTTTATATTTTGAAATGTAATTGGAATCCTTTTCAGATGTTACTTAAGTTAAGAAATGTGGTTTTCTTTCAATGGTTCTAAATGTGTAACTCGATTGCTCTTTAATTTTCCATTTTATATAAATTGAATTGAACCTCGCTAGTAACATATTCACAAATATTATAGTAGTGAAAAAATGTGTTTGCTATACTGTATGTATACTTCTTACTAAAAAATTAAAGCTTTTAACGTTTTTGTTTATAATTAATAAACAAAAACAAATAATACACTATAGACTATAGTACAAAAATGCTATCGTGAATTTATTTCAAGGAAAAAATCACTTTCGTAAAAAGATATTCTTTCCTTGGGACGACTTAATATATTTCTAAATGAATTATTCTTTAATTCAATTATTTATTTTTTCTTTTTACCTGATTTCAATTTCAAAGTTTATAACGAAATATACCAAATTTATGATTAAAATCGTATATATGTTTTTTATTAAATATAAAGTTATTACAAGTTTCAAATAAATTATCTTTAATTAATTTCTAGATAATTATCTTTAATTAACTTAAAGGTAACAAGTAGAACTTTATGTAAAAGACGACTCTCTTACATAAACTTTTACTTGTTCAATTTAAGTTAATTAAAGGTAAGGATTATTTATAGATTGTAGTTTTCTAGAAATGGCAACAATATTACATCCAAACCAGAAGCTCTAAAATTGACGTCGCAGAACGTTTCTAAGACAATTTAGTGCCACTCGTTTAATTGAAATAAAACTACGTTCAGGACTTACGTAACAAGTTAGCAGACGTTTAGTTAGACTTTCTGTAGACTTAAATGTACACTTTTCAGGGGTGGTTCATTGAAAGAAAATATGTATTAGATATGATTAGTTCATAAAACATATCGTCAATAATTTTATAGGTATATTTTTAAATATTTTTTTTTTTTGATAATTTTCTAATACTACTTAGGAGTATAGTAATGTAAGTATAGCGGTGATTAAATAAGCTCTCCTCCAGTGACGCTGTAATAGCCGACAGAAAAAATAAATTAATTAAAACAAAGATTAAATAAGTTTACAAAAACTCTACACTATTTGAGTCGATTTGTGTCCAGTTAGCGTGGTCTATGCATTCTTGAACGATATATCCAAAAACTTTAAAACCGCTACAGGCAGCATGTTGTAAACTAATATTTATCACTTAATTATCTCAGAATACGTATTTTACCCAAACTTCTTTAAATTGAGACTTAAATTATGTGGATATGATTGACTTGTTACTCGTGTTTCATAATTATTATCTGTATTTGGTGTCATTTAGTTTTACCCGCTGTCACATAACAATCGTCACGTCACATAAAAGTGCAGTAATTGCTAAAAATCAATTCATTATTGCATAACGAATATCTACTGAGTTTATTACTAGATAGCTTTTCCATCTCCTTTTTCGATGCAATTAGACTGACATTGCATAAAAGAATTGTATACTAATTTGAATTAAAATCTCTTTGATGGTTTCGAGTTTTTGTTTTTGAAAACCAATTTTACTGTAGTCGTTTTCATATGAAAACTACTTACTTTATTTAATTATAGCTTTTGGTATCAAATACATTTTCCGTTCATTTCGTTCACTAATATATTTGCTTTGGTTTTTATTTCAAAGACCAATTTATATTAAACACCACACAGTTTAAACTCATTAATTATAAGTGAATAGACTATTTTGAGGTAAAAGGATATCATCTTTTTTTTGTAAAGTAGCTTAACTGGTAATTAAGTTTTAATTCTGTTGAACATAATATATTGGTTGTGTCTAAGAAATACTATATACGGTATAATTTAAAATATACTGCTAAAATTTGTTATAATAAAACTGTAAAAGGCGTGGTTTTTTCTATTTATATAATTGTCCAAATTATTAACATTAAAGCAAAACTTAGATTCACGACCATCTGTTTTATTTAAAAAAAACTTTAAGTTTCGATTTCTTTTCGTTGGTTTGGCGTTCATGTTTAACTGGTCTAATTATTAACAATTGTGACTTGTTAACTAGAGGTCCAGGTTTAATTACGAATTGTGGACAATATAATTTTTAACGGAAATCTTAGACCGATTTATCTTGAGTGGTCCTTATAAATAATGATTATAATCATCAAAACGAAACCGAAAATGCACTTTAGAATTATTAATTAGATGTTCTAAAGTAACTACAGTTATTAGTTTCAGCTGTATCTTATTTTCTTAGACGACTACAATATCAATACAAAATCTAAGTAAAAATCCATCGGCCAAGCCCTACAGAAAACACCATCATTGTCAGAAAATTTATCATTGTCAATTATGAAATGGTCAATTAATACTATTTATTGTATTCCAATGATTTCTTATCATTTGTCAGTACTATAATCAAAAATTTAATTTAAAATTTAAAAGACCCTCGACATCAAAATACCTCTAAGAAGGATAAAAATAATACATATTTTTATGTAGTAATTAAAATAGTTGCGTCGGGGACTTATTATACGTATGTTGACAACGAAGTCTATTTTACGAAGTCTTCGGAACTAAGGAATGAGAACTTAGGCTATACGACTTGAATTTGTTATTTCGTTATTTGCCTCGGTAACTTACTGGCATTTTGGTAACATACTGACATTTTGGTTTCTTTTCTATAGCGGTCCGCCGACGTAATAATAATACTCTACATAATAATATTACTATTATTCATTTTAGAAGTCTTTTTTATTATTATTCTTTTCTATTTAAACCTACAAATACACAAAATTTCAATTCTTTAAGTATTTACTATCAATATTGCATAACAACCTTTCGACAGCACAACTAAAATTTCAATAAGTTTTAGACGACTGCTTTTATTTCTAGACAAACCAGGTTTTTGATTAAAAAAAACCTGCAATCAAATCCGTGCACTTGTTTGGCTGATATGATACCACAGACAGACAAACAGAAACACAGACACACATGACAAACTTATAACACCCCTCTTTTTGGGTCAGGGGTTTATAAAAGGACGAAGATTGTCACAGTACTATAGAATTAGTCTACGAAAAGTCTACGACAAATCCTTGTCATCCAGTTGCGAGAAATTTCAAAAAAATAAATCTATTCGCCAATATTGTATTGCGTCAAACAAAAAACAATTAATTTTCCATGTGCAATATTTGTTATCTCTTATTATGAAGTAACATTACGGGTTAGGACCAAAAATTATGTTATCTTCCTTATTCGGTTGGTAATGTTGATTTGGAGATCATTTTATTTACTCCAAATTTGCTAATTCAACTCTCAAATGGTCAAAGAATACAAAAAAGCTTAAAAAACATCTAAATCAAAGTGAAACAGACCAAGAAACACGACTTTTGTTGATTTGCTACCTATTGCACTACCGCTTTTCCATTTTTCAAATACAAATCATGATATCCTAAATTATATTTTTATATGAAAATTATTATATGAAATTTGTTTATAGTTCTAGATAAAAGAGTTTAAAACCATATATTGAAGTTTTTAAGAAAAGAAAAACTAAGTTTTTCTAATCGGAGAAAAACTATTCCTCGTTTCAAGAACTTTATGTAGTTTGAACAAACATTGTCAACTTCTATCCAACTCTTTTGTGCTTGTATAATTTATGACGATGTTCCGAAAAGAAAAGAGAGAGAATTCACAAATTTTTGGTTCGCAAATTCACAAATTTTTGGTTCAAATTTCTATATGCACTAGATTTACAAAACTCAATTATTTTGAATAATAGATAAAAAATAAATATGATATTTGAACGCATTGAACTGAATCAATTAATGATTATTATTTTGAATAACTGATATATAATCAAATATGATATTTACACGCTTTGTAAATAGGTAATGAACTGAATCAAATGTTTATTACTTATTGAGGCAAATTAATATTATGAGTTAAAATTCATTTACAATTAATGACTTTTTAGTTCTAATATACTTGACCAGACAAGAGGTCATTAGGGTTTCAAGCTATTTCAAGCTAAGATATACATTTACTTGTAATTTAATATATCCTAGCTAATAAAAGAAAACGTAAGATAGACCTGAATTTGTGTTGAATGTCTTTAAACTTAAATTCATATAACCTGTTATAAGACAGTTATAATAACTATACCTTTACTTAATATCTAACATTACTATAGTCGTGAGAGTCAACAAAAATAACTATTTTCTTAAAAACTAAATCCAATAACTCCGGTGTCTTTTGTGTGTTAAAAATAAAAAACCTAGTTGTGGCTTACTTATAATCAGGGAGCTTTGTGTGTTGTTATTTCTAAATAAGTCGCAGATTGTATAATACTTTTCTATATTTTTCATTGGTAACAGTAAATTCGAATATATATCATATTTACATTCGATAAATTATAATTAAATTCATACTTATAAACTTATCTTTAAAAATAATCTGCCTCTTTGACCTCAATATTTTTCCTTGTTTTTCTTAAATAGCACATTTCACAAAAAATGGTACATTTAAGAATCAATCCCTTTTGGTTTAACAGACAGGCACTTTACCAAAATCAACTAGACGTCAAGTATGAGTCAAGTATGAATCAATAATTAATTTCAGAAGTAAAAATAAAAAGAAATATAGCTGTGATTGTATCTGAATAACATCGGAGTCAAATGTGACATTTTTCATTTACTTTTTCATCACGCGCACGTCGAGTGCTTCTGTATTATTTTTCCAATACCTAATCTGTTTTCACGTCGTGTGTTCTGAAATTGATTGCAGGACCAATCTGAAAGAGAAATCGATTGGTATTTGTATGTGTAATTCTTATCACATAATTCTGGATGTGTATTCATTTGTCTAACCGTTGGTATGTCTATACACAGTTGGTTTTTTTAAAAATGTAGACATTTAATTGCTATTTTTTTTGTCTACAACATCAACAAACAATTAGCTAATGTATGTTAAAACTATAATAATAATGTGAAAGAAAACAAGAATCTTTCAGTCTTTTTTTAATTTAATAGTTTATCACTAGCTTTCAATATAGTCTGTATATTTTCTGTGATCATCCTATTCGGTTTTAAGATATGAATACAAACAAAATAACTTCGCATTAATCAAAATATTAAGGATCTTATAGAAATTAAGCACACGGTTTCGCAGTAAGTCCTGTGTAATTAGAATATTATAAATAAAACTCGATTGAAAGTGACATGAGGCAAACAATGTCACTTCTCCATAGATGAAGCATTGACTAACCACTAGTTAATGATTAGAAATTACATAATTTTACAATAATTAAAATATATTTTTATGTGCCCGGTCTATTTACTAATTACTTTTACACTTAATTATACTTATTTTTTTAAGAGTTCACTCATAATGTTATTGGTGTGCTCACACAATTCATTTATTATATATAAGTAACAAATCAATTTACTTCTGACAACATATTGGCTAATATACTTATATAATCCACAGGTAATAAATGTAAGGGGTATATACTTGTGAGACTCGTATTTGCAATGCAAATGCCCTAGCACCCTTGCTAATCGTATTCATATGAAAGACTAAACACATTAATGTATATTCTATCATCTTAAGCAAATTATTATTCTATCAACCATAACAGAAAAAAATATATTAAGAAAAAAAACTATGCTCAGGAATAACCACTAAAACAAACTGACAATTATGATATTTTTTTAAATGTTTTTTTAAATACCTAGAACAAGTGTGTTGCAGCCTTAAAGATATTTAATTTTCTTTTAGTGTATGACATTATTGTAATAGTTTTTATAAAACTCGATCTTGGATCTGATAGGAATATTCATAATATTTAAAGACAAATTTGTTATTTCGAACTGAGATAATGAAAAATATGTATTAAAATTCAAATATCAAGTATTTCGTATTGTAGTGTTATTTTGCCGCAACTCTTTTAATAACTAAGACCTTCCTGTTCAACCATGCTTTAATCGAGAATAGATTATTGAGACAAAATATAATGTTACTTGTATAGCTCAATTGCAGTTAAAGCCAATGAGATATTCACTCTAACTGAGGTATGAACGCACATAGGCTGCATATCTCCACAAGAGGCTGCAGAAATGTATGCTCCGCTGAAACATTCTAAACTATGACCTCAAATAGAAAATAAAATGAAATATTAACGTCAATGTTTAAGCATCGATATCGATATCGATGTTCCACTAGACTTATTTAATCTCACACATACTCCAGGTTTCACAAAGTGACCATAAAAAGGAGCAGAAAGGGTAGTTGGTATGAGTTTAAAAGTATAAATGTTTTTCCCACAACTAGCTGATCGCAGTCTGATTGAGCTTATCGAGAAATGCTTATAATATCTCAAAATTAGCCATAGCAGAAAAGAACGGTTAATTTAGTGGTTTTATATAACATAATGAATTATTCTGGCCCTTTCAAATATATTATCATTAGTTATTATCAATTCGTCAAAAGACCGTCAAAAACCATTTGTTTGTTCAAACACGATGTATAACATGCTAAATAACTAATAAGTTATTAAATAATATAAGTATTATTAAATAATTTAACTATTGTTACTAAATATTGTGTAGAGATGCGTTTTGAAATTCGATATATTCTTTGACTTTTGACTGAAATATGACAATTTATCACTTTCTAGGTCACCTTGATTCCTTTAATAGAAAATACAATTAACCAAGGAATTACAGTCAAATAATTATTTCTCCTGTATCTCATCATAAGCAATACTGACAACTGATTTATAACTAACTGACTTTAACTGTTGAAAAATACAAAAAAAAAAGTAATAATTTATAACTTTGTATTTTTTTTATAAATTTGAATAAATAATTGACAATTAGGTTAAAAAGTGGAGGATTCAATTTTTTACTGTGAATTCGTTTTCGAAATGTTTATCGAATCTGAAACTTTTAATTAGTTTTTTTTTAACAAAATTGTATCAATTAATAAAGTTAGTAAATTATTTTTTTCTTGAACTTTTTGTTTGTGTTATATATTCGGTAGTTAATTGCTAAAAACAGATGAAGTATAATTAATACCGAAGTAAAAAAAAACCTTTTAAAAGTTTAATATTTTGTTAATGATTTTTATACTTTATCCGGGTCTAAACAAAAATATCTTTGATAAAATTTTCACTTGTGTATTGAATGATATTATAACATAACTTCGCCTTAGATTATGAAAATCAGTTCATTATCATACATAGGTGATCTAATTCTGATAGGAATGAAGCTTATATTAAATGTATATTTATAGTTTTTCAATGCTTTTCTTAAGCTAGTTAATTTTGACTTTCAATAGTCATTATTCTTGAGATTATTCCTTTATTTTGCATTAATATAAGATGATTTGTATTTTTTTTTTGTCAAATGTTTAATAAATCCCGAGCCTTTATTTGGATTTTCAACGTTCTTTAAAACTATTAAAACTATTGCAGAAGGCAATGCGATAACATGTAGTTTTTGAAAATTCGTTTTGTTATTTCTGGTTCCATTGAATGAAATAACAAATGATTTAATTCAACTTTTTGTAAAATAAACACTCAATTGACTTTTATTACAACAAAACAAAATATACCAGTAGTGGGACAGTCATAACTAACCTCGATATCAGTTCAAGATACATAGTACAAACATACCTAGTACAAACGTTAGAATTGTGACTCATTTATGAATTTATGAATTTATGAATTTCATTTTGAAGAAAACTTATAAGTTTTCTTATAAAACCGTTTTCTAATTTTTTTTTGTAAATAATATCTCTACTACGAGTCAACTTAAATAACATTGCTACACCGAAAATACTTTAACAATTTGTTTTTATATAGAGAAGGATATATTACTTTATACGTATGATGTTAAAAAGGTATATTTATTAACATATATACATACGTATGATATTTAGCTATATTCCCGGTAGCGTTTCAATGAAAGCACTAAAAATGTCCTGCATAAACACTATACCGACTTCCATAAATTAAAAATATTACTTTTTAAGACGGAATTAAAGTAAGTAAATTAACAAAAGTACTGCGTCAGTAAATTATGTCAGTACAAGTCAAAGTCCCTTCGAAATCGATAACTCTATTTTTAAAAAAGCACGAACTAATAGACAAGTCAGATAACTATGTTTTTTTCCTTATAAACTGTATTTATAAAACTTAAAAAACTTGGTAAGACAAGCAGTGATGTAGATAAATAAGTATTAATATAATCTAATTTAAATATAAATAGTAAAAAAATTAAACTTGAAATGATTCATATCTTCCTAGGACATAATTTGCGATACTTTATTTTTTAACACTGTGTCAGAAATGGAACCAAATAAATGTAAATAAATAAAAATTAAGTTTTAAATAATTTTAACAATCAATTCAACAGTTTAACAGCATTTTATATATTTTTGGTAGAAGTTCTGGTTTTCATATAATAATATCTTAAATTGTAAGACGTCGTCTTCAAAGGTTATACCAGATATCAAATATATCACAGACCTCTTTTCTATTTTTATTGGAAATTAGAAATTGCAGTAATTTAGAGGGATAAGTGCGGTCATATTTCACAGGACTAAGGAAAAGTCAGAACTTTTTTCCCAAGTGGTCTTATTCGTTTCAGTAAGGCGTCACCTCTAGTACCAAATGACTAAATACTTTCGTGAATCTTTCAGATTATGCAAAATAACTTTAAGAAAGTAATTAAAATAAGAGTACAAAAATTTTATCCGCAGTTATACGTATTTGGACTTTACTTAAATAAGCGGCTATGTTTTTATTTTTCGTTTTATTTATTTTTTTGTGAAAATAAAAACATAAAGTTCATTATGTTTATATCTTTTTTTCTGAATATTTTTTTTAATTACATATTAAATAGTACCCGACAGATTAGCATTACAACACAGACAGAGCCTAGCAGCCGATTCGGCCGAAACAGTCGTAGTCTTAACAGGATTTGTCTTGCAACTTGTTACTGGATAATGAATTAACTTTTCTACTAAAAGTTTACTTATGTTTGTATACAATTTTGGTTAATAACAGGTTAAGTGTTCAATAAACATTATTTAATTAATTAAATCACTGATATCAATCTTTTTTTCACATAGTAAAACTTATGAATGATTTAGAAGGTCTATACAATATTATTTTTGAAGAATCAAAATATACTTTGGAGCACCTCAAATTGTTAACATTTCATTTTATTCGTATGAAATTCTGCTTTTATTTTAAGAACTAAATTTATTTTTAAATGTGGAAACTACATGTATTTGAATTTTAAATGCCCAAGTACGAGCTTTTAGCAGATTAAAACTTTTAGAATAAATTGAAGTAAAGAAGTAGGTATATCTATTAAATGTATTTTATATGTTTAGTTTCAAGGGATATTTAGACATTTACTTTACTTTAGATACTTTGTTCATTTCTAAAAGCACAGAGGAATATAATATTAATAATAATAAATAATTAATAATAAAATAATATTATGTTAATCTGTCCTTTATGCATATAGTCAAAAACGTAAAAATGTTATTCATATACATTGAAGATATCATAAAAATAATCCCCGTAGGTAGATTGAATACAATATTTTATAATTCATTTATTTTATCATTACTTACTATATGAATAGCAAATAGAAACGAGTATTCGCTTATGTATCATTATCAACACTTACGTGTGTCACTGTGATTCAAATAGTCAATAGATATAATGTCTTGTTTTTCTCCATGGAACCTTCAATTTTTGGGATCGTGTAGTAGGTAGTTGTTGATGAAGTAGTGGTTGATGTTTTGTAATAAGTTAGGTAGTTAGACTATGGATGGACCTTCTCTTTAAACATAATAAATGAACGAAATGAACTACTGTACTAAAGTGAAATGTAGAATTTTATTAAATTGGCTTCATTATTAGCAATTAACCACTAACATTAGTAATTTCTGGGATGAATAGTATAAAGTTAAATTAATTTTAACAATTATAAATTTACTACAATTAATTATTTTTATCATGACCCAAGCTTTCTGAAAAAAAAAATATATACACTTTAAACGATAGTCAGATTTTATGTATGTAGGTAAGATAAATTATATCAAATTTCAATTCTCTACATCTATTAATTACTACACTACTGAAATTTATAAAAATATAGTATGCGATACAGTAGCTCAGTTGGTAGAACGACGGGACGGTTTCCAGTAGACGCGGGTTCGAGTTTATTTTTCATTATATATTTATATAAATTTAAATAAGCTTAAATAAGTTACATGTTAATAGATATTTTCAAATACTACACTACTTATTAATTTCTACATATTTTCCCCACAATTTTCAAAGAAAATATTTTGAAAGGAAAATATTTTTCTTGGATCTATCTGTAATCTCAAGTTCCTGTAGAACTCCATAATTGTATTTTAAAATTTATATTATAAATAAAATATGTATAGTATCAAAGGTAAGTTCTTAAGACATTTGTCTTGTAAATTTATACAGTAAGCTCTCAGCACCTTTGTTTGTAGTCAGACCCTTGTTAAATTTGGTAAACAAATACGGTTCCCACTAAGCCGATTGCTCTGGTCGACCTCTGACGTTTTTGTTTACAAGATATTTGAAGTTATGAACTTAATAAATAATTTGGAAACTTGGTCTTGGTTTTTATAGAAAAAAGTTATTTTGTAACAACTATACTTATTGGGATATAATTAAAAAATGTATATAAATATATAGATAGTAAAATATAACAGAGTTTAAGGAATGTATTATTTGCAACACTTTTGCATAAGTAAATTTATTAATTCAAGGTATTACTTATTTTTCCATATAGTCTTTGTACATTAAAAATATATAAAAAAGGATTTCAATAAATGTTCGCAAACATCAATATAAACTGTATTTTCGTAACAGATTTCAGTAATAACAATATACGTACCACAGACTTTGTTTTACCTCATAACAAGGAAAACAGATATTGATACAACTTGAACTTTAGTAATTAACCAAATCGCTCAAACAAAAACTTTTAGAGTTAGAAAATGTCTATAACATGTTAAACTTTTTTAAATTTGAAATAAATATAAAATAAAAAATAAATGTATAGAATCAGTAGGTATATTATACATAAAGGAGATATATATAATGTATCTCCTGACTATTTACAAAAAGATTTAAAAAAGTGAGAATTCATTGTGTTTTGTTGAGAGACTCGACATTGATATTTTTATGTGAAGGTTGATAAAAAGATTTACTAACTACTTCCTTTTACATAAGAATTTGTTTTTCCGACCATAATTTGTTATGATTTTCATTGTATATTTTTTAAATCCTAATTTCTAATTCGGAATTATTGTATGTGATAAGCATAGATGGCTGTATTGGGCGTTTATTAAATATTTTCTCATTTATTGAGTTTAAAAAGACACAGTGCTCTTATTACTATTACTCTGTTTTTTAGTTGTTACTATGTACGTAATTAAATAACAAACACGAATAAAAGATATTTATATTGAACATATAATATATTTCTTTCCTTCCGTGGAATTTTTGGGGAAATAACAATAACAAGAAAGCATCTGGTGACCCTGTCTGACACTTAGCTCTCTGATTACAAACATCCCGCCATTAATAATGTTTTTGCTACAGAAGACACCGGAGTTAATTATTGGCCTCGTTTTTGGGCAAAATAAATATTTGTATTAACTTTACGTCAGACATTGTACCTGCAGTGCTTGTTGTCTGGAAACATACTGTTAATTGATTTAAAATACTTTTAAGATGGTAATAGATTTTTTTATACAAAATATTAAAATTAGACATACATATTTAGATATAAGATTTTAAAATAATGAGAAGTGTAGTAATACTATAACATCATCTTCAACGCTCATGGGTAGCTGTAAGAGATCTCTTTGAAGAGATAAGCTCATCCTATATATAAGTCTTTGTTATTATTTCAATTTTTGTAACTAATTGCGGTACATGAAATAAAAATAAATATGAATTAAATAAAATAAAAAAAAATACAGGATATCTTTTCTACTTACAATAGTTAATTGGAAATGGAGAGAAGGTGAAAAAAATTATATCGTTTAGGGTATTGTTGTTTTTTAGTGATTCTCTTTTTAATGACAAAATAATATGATTGAGTCGTACAACTGCAAGTTGGAATAATTATGAAATTTTTTATTAATTTACTTAATTATTTTTTATTATTTCGTTTTAATTATTACTTAAATTACCCATGTACCATGTGAAATAAATAAATTTGCGTTTGGCGATGACCTATATACCGAGTACCGATTTTTTCAAGTTTTATATAAATCAATTATTAATAAGTGTAAAAAAGTCACTTTGTTTTCGAGCGTATTAGAATTGATTAGTTACTTAAATTTACTTTTACCAAATAATAAAAAAAAATTACTGAGTATTTAATCTGTTGGATTAACAAATACAATAAAGAACGTTCTGTGTTTGTTAACGTGCGGGTATGTAATTCTATAAAAAACAGTTCCCTTTCACACTTCAGTAATATCAAGAGCCGTATCGCCTTTGTTACTTGTCATAACAAGAGAGACAAATATTTTCCTGGACTTGAACTTCAGTAACTTACCAAGTCGCTCGAATAACAATTTCAGAAGTCTCAGATCTCTTAACTTCAACAAATAAAAAATAAATAAATACGAGTTTTACATATTGACATATTGATTTAAATTATTAATAAAAATAAATAATTATAAAAATAAAAAACCCCTGACACAAAAAGACGTCTAAAAAGATAAAAATAATATTATTATGTACTTATTAAAGTCGTTGCGTCGGGGGACCGTTGTATGTACGTGGCCGATGGTGTATATTATACAAAATTTTCGGAGCTAATGAATGAGAACTTTCACTATACGATTAGATGTTGTTATTTCGTTATTTGCAATGGTAACTTACTTGCAATTTGAATTCTGTCTTTATTTATTTTCGTTATTTTATAAACATGATATTTGTTTGAAAATGTGTTTTTTTTATTATTGTAATCAAAATTATTAAAATTAAGGGAATAGCTTAACACATCCTGAGGATGTGACAAAATCTCCATCAATTGGAATAAAATAGAAAAGACATTAATAATTAAGTAAAAGATATCATACGTATACATATACGCGTTTCACAGATCGGGTAGTTTACTAACAAAAGCCATCAAAACAATATATTATAAACATGTAGATTTTTTCAACGCCTGGATTTTATAATTAGTTTTGGAGCATTTTGCGTTGGACTGCCCTCTAATTAATTAGTCCTAGCATAGGATTGTTTTTATATTTAGTTTTTTTTTGTCTTTTTAATTTTGATAAGTGTAATAAATTATGACAGGTGTATAAATGGGATTAGAAATAAAATTTAAATAAAATCTCACATACAAAACGTGTTCCATAACATACAAAGGAAATAGGTAACTGTTTGAGATGGGTAAAGGTGCTTCGTGTTAACAAAATTAACCACCAAAGCATTTCTAATAAAAACTTGAGAAAATGAAGACAATTATGGTATATTTTTAAACATTATCAGAGAAAAATAGCTAAGAGATTTCAATAAAGGAGAGGTAGAAAAAAAATATTTTTAAGATAATTTATTTTCTACTTAAGCCTTAAAACTTTGCAGACAAAATGTAAAATGATCAAACTGTTGTCAAAATATTTACCGTCTTTAATTTTTTATTTTTTTTTAATCTTATGCGACATCGTAACAATAACGCAAGCACATCGCAATGTTGCAAAAAAATTGTGATGTTGTTTTTGACCGTTATTGGTCCAACTTTCACAATTTTCCCTATTATTCCGATTAAAACAGCATATATCATTTGATGTATTTTATTATAATTAAGTTTCTTGGAATCGACATATAGAAATTACTTCAAGAAATGTCAGAAAAAAAACTAGAATCCTACAAACACTTCCTTTATATAATTTTATAAACAAACTCGTTTCCTACTAAACTGATTAGTGTGAGAGGCTTTGAGTGCTTTTAAAAAAAGTATTAAAAGTTTGTTATAATGAAATATGAAGCGTAATAAAGTTAATCAGCAGCTTTTATTAAACTTTTTTATTAACGAAAATAATTAAATCAGTCCTTAATTTGGCATTTTTATACCAAGAATACTTTGCTTATGCCTAAACAATTAAATTAAAAACTGATAAATTCAGATTTTGGTCCACGTTAATATAGTTGAAGATCGGTTCTTAAAACTTTTGAGTCTAGAATAAACTATGTGTTTCGTTATTATTATATATAAAACAAATTTTAACAGTGTCTACTATAATAAAGCTTCAACTTGAGAATGTAGCGGTGTTCCTTAGTGAGGATTTGAGTTTTAATAAATCTAATATGATAATTTACGAATAATATGATGATGAATGATTGGGCTCGTTTATGTAATTTTCACATAATGCTGATGACAATGTAAGCCTATTCTTTATATGATAATATGGTGCCCACTATCTTATCAAAAAAAGATAATATATGAAGAAAAGGAATATTTAATTAAGAATATAATAGTAAATCACAGAAATATCCAGTAAGCTGCCATTGACAAATATTTTTATCAGAGACTACAACAAATCTTTGGTGTGTACCTAAATGATGAACTCCACAATGTCAAACATACACTTACTCATGAGCAATGTAAAATGTTTGTCAGTCACCGTACTGTGAATCACCGCCATACAGTTACTGCTATTGGTATAAATTCCTCACGCTCGAAATCTTATGAACCATTGATAGAAAGTAACAAATTAATTAACGTATCAGTATACCAATAAGTCGTCTTCTTGAGAACATGATAGGGTCAAATAATCGAAACGTCCCGACGTTTAAAAATAATATGTAAACCTAATTACACGTGAACCTATTCCACTACAAATAAGTTTTTCTCAAACGTATTGAAATTCGAAGTTCTATTAACTTGCTGGGTATTCCTTAACTGCATTACAGGGATAACTTATTAGTATTCTTGTCATTAAAATGTACAGCTAATCATTGATAAGATATGCGTCAGTAACATAACATTTTATAAATTTTTGTATTTTAATCCTAGAAAATAGTTTATTACGAAAAACAGACAACATAATATTAAAGCGAGGTTTGTTATTCGTCAATATAAAACTTATTTTATTAATGAAATGAACGTTATTTTATTAATGAAACGGACGTGCAAAAGCTTTTCCAATACCATAATATTATTTACTTGAATTTCGAAAAATTTATATTTTTTTGCTAAAACTCTCTGAGTGGCACACTTTATAGCAATGTGAAAAATTTTCGACTGCCTTTATAGGAATAATATGACAAAAACCTAATTTTTGTAACAGTGGAAAGTAAAAAATATAATTAGCAGAGTTAAATATCTTTGTTAAATATTATTCGATACTTTAATTTACATTATCATTATATTCTTTATTTCTTTCATAAAATAACACATATTTTTCATTTTTATTGTGAGCGGAACCATTTTTGACGAAGTCCTTCTAAAATTGCCTTCAATAAGATTTTTTGGGTTAGACTAGAAATTCTTTTAATAATAGACTTGATCCACCAATCAAACGTACCATCAGAATAACTTTTTCAATAAATTACGCGGAAAACAGCCTTGTTATGCAGGCCAAAAGGTTTTTACACTTCTTTACTCAGGTAAAGTACTCTATTAGGGATAGCTGTTGCTTGTGACTGCGTCCACGTAGACTGTAAAAAATATATTTATATGGCTTATGATCGTTGTCATAAAGAGTCACGGGCAACAGCTAGTGATTATATAATAGAGAACATGCATAAAATTATAAATGGTCTCAAATATTTTTTTTTAGATTACTTATTATCATCTTATTATATATTTTTTTTTATTTACGAATCATTAATTAAGGCCATAAAATAATTTATGAAAAGTGTAAATTAAGGGAGCGAAATTCAATAATTGCTCGAAAGGAAATGTGACGTCAGTTGGCACGCCATTCAAATTATCGACGTCGAAGTTCATACTGTGGTATTAGTGCTATTGAGAAAAGTAAATAATTTAAACCTGTATTTTCGTGCTTAAAAGTTTTATTAAATGATACAATTGTTTAGGTAATCCTAAAAACATTTTTTCAATACTCAAACAATTTACTTTTTAAAACAGATAGTTTTACTGGTAAAGTACCAATATTGTCTGTTGAATGAGGACATGGTGACAATGCTATTATTGCTATATTTTTTTTTTCAGCACGTTATATTTACATTGACACCTTTACTTCCATACTTCGGTTTAATATTAACTTGCACAGCTTAGTCACTTGGTAATTTATATTCAATATACGAAAAGCAAGGCTCTGCCTTATGATCAACACATTCAATAGGAGAAGTACTGTGTCCTGGCTGATAATTATCACAGACATTTGTATGGGCAGTACTAGGACTTAATTAGTATATCACTTCTTTGTAAAGGTCACCATTTTTTAAACACTACTTTTGATAGCTAACTCTGAAAAGGTTTCATTAAACGATGTCAATCTTTGCCTTTTGACTATGCACATTTATGAAAATGTTCTCTCAGCTGGTGTTTTTGCCACGAAAATACATGAGACACAACTCTTTTCTTCAAACTTAAATTACATTTTTCTCCTTGTTGTTTCGTTATACATACTATATTCAATACAATTGGCTGTAACTGCCTTAACCTGAAATAAATCGACTACCATAGAAATTTGGTAAACCCAAAAAAAGAATACGATTTTTATAGAGAGGTATAATTAACTTTTGTAAGCTAGGTTAGGTTAATTTGAAACTAAAATTTTCTAATGTTCAATACTTACTATAAATTTAAACTATTAGATTAAACTTATTATAAATAAACTAAACTTACGTTAAATAGATCTTCACATGAATATATACACGATTTAGGACATATATTATCCTTTTTAATTACCATAGACCATTGTTTTTGCATTTTCGCATCTCTTGGAATATAAAAAACACTTTGTCGGGTGTTTTTCTAATACTATTTTTGAACTTCGGAACTAAACAATTCTTGTAAAATGGTTTTTAACTTCTTCCATGACTTGTAAAGCAATTAAAACTTAAAATATGTATGAAGTAACTAAAAGTTTCATAGTAAACATCATAGAATTAATATACATAGAATAGGTGAGCCATAGGTATTCGTATGAGCGTCAGTAAAAGACAGTTAAAAAAAGATGCAAGATGTCACACTGTTTGTCTTTGTCTTATTACACATGCGCAAAAAAATATTCATGACGCGTTTTTTAAATTTTTAAAACGTTTGTATAAAACATTTTTGACACTCCTTTTTCAAGACTATATTGAGTCAACACGAAATAGTCGAAAATAATCGTATGTTATTGATACTCAAATTTGATCTCACACGGTGAAAATGACAACTTAGCTTTCAGAATATTGGTAAAAATGACAATTGCTACGAATTACACTCGAGACGACGACGACGAAGCACGAGATTTCATAAAAAGTAGAGATAGATAGGGTTTTTCGAACTACCTATCTATTTTAAGTTCGATGGTGACATTTAAGGATGGCTTCCCTACTCGATGTATAATATCTCTATGGTAAACATTCACTGGATGTGTCATTTAACGTCACGCAACGCGCGCGCAAAATGACGGTGTTTTAACGGCTCAAATTTACTCAATGTGTTAATTTTCACTTTGAAAAAAAAATAGAATTTCTACGATATAGAGAGGAAAATGATTAATTTACGTCAAAAAAAAATTACATGAAAGTTCCCTATTCCCTTCCTTCATCATAGTGATATTAGTGATTGTAAATAATTTTAACTCTAAATGTTTATATTTATTAATATTCGTATATTTCTATATGAAAAGTCTTGAATTAAGTCATTGCGTCGGGGGACCGCTTATCAAAAGAAGAAATTAAAATGCAAGTAAGTTACCAAGGCAAATAAAGAAATTACGATATCGAATCGTATAGTTTAAGTCCTCAATGATTAACTTCGTAAAATAGACATTATCGTCAACGTACGTACAACGGTCCCCCAACGCAACGACTTCAAGAAGTAAATAATAATATTATTTTTATTCTTTTTAGAGGTCTTTATTTGTCGGGGGTTTTTTAAATTCTTAATTAAATTTTTAATTAATTATTTAAATAGCAAAACAAAAATTCAAATAGTAAAATGAAAAAATAGATTGAAATGAATTCGCTTCTATTTTAAAATATCTATTTTAAATTCGAAACTGATCATTTTAGAGATATGAGAATTATGCAAATAGGAGAATATGATAATTATGCAAATATCATGACTAATATTTTCATATATCGTATGAAGAATTCACGATTAAAATGATTATTACAAATGTAATATTTTTTTATTTCTGAGAAATGTGTTTTTAATCAAGAGTGAGCTAAAATTGATTGCTATTAGCTTATTGACCACAAAACACAGTCACACAGGCGCAGTTGATCGGGACAGGCATGCCCTAAGGGCAAACCGACACATATTTCACATTTCACAGTCTTGACAGTGTCAATCATCCTTAAATATAATATAAACATAGCAGATGGATGAATACAAATCATTGTTAATATTTTGCGAACGTTACTTGGTTTTCCATTATTAATATTTTAAAGTAATGATGTTTTGATGTATGATATTCAAGAGAAAATTATTTTTGGTTTGAAGAACAGATTACATATTCGAGTTATTAAAATTGCAAATTCGTGCACACCAGCTTTTAGTGGATTACCATTTTGAAAACATAATCAAATAGTATTTATGCTAACATTTTTTAACATGGAAAACATATTTGAATTTTAGGAGATACATAATTTACCAAAAGTTAATGGAGAAATGATTAAAAAAATTAAAGTTATAAACACACCGAAATAACAAAATAAAACTGAAAAAAAATATAGTTTCGATTATATGTATATGCGCTTTTTAAAATCTTTCCTGTAATGGAACAAAGTAACTAATACAGCTGTTTTTTGTAGCAAAAATGCAATCAATATCATATTAGTAATGAAAGATAGACAAACACACTAGATGTTTTTCTATTATTGTTATTCAAAGGCAATACTTACGTTCACCAGTGAATCATCATCATCTGCATTGTCTTTATCCCAATTTTGGGGTCAGAATATTATGTCTTTTCCTTCCATTCTTCCCTGTTACTTCTCATGTCATGTCTTTCATCCTTCTTTATAATATGCCCATACCATAAAAGACGATTTTATCTAATATTTTCTGTCCCTGGCACCATCCTCACCGACAAGAACATTATCATCAGCGAAACAATATGAACTAGAATGCCTCCTGTACGTCCGACATTAGAGCATCATATATCAATAGGAAGAGGCAAGGACTTATAAACCTTGGCATACTGATTTGGCATATTTGTTTCAAGGCCGCTCGCCTGCTTGACGCCAAGCCTGCATGGAAATTTTCTCGTAGGTAGTACCGCTACTCGACGATTGGGGATTTAGATTGGTTGTGATGGGACCTGAGTTAAGGGACACTGATAAGTAATGAGTTAGAATACATTAATACATAATAATACATATAATAATAATAATACATTACAGTAAGTATTGTTAATTATGAATTATTATTCATCTACAAAAAATCAAGATGTTAATTGTCTTTACAGCCTCAAATGATCTACAATTGGTTTGCTGATAACATCTTCAAAGGATAAGCGTTGATTTATATTGTACTAGCTTTCCGCCCGCGGCTTCGCCCGCGTGGAATTCAATTATATCGCGCGACATGGTTAGTCTTACATGATTTTATGTTTGACAATAAGGAACTTCAATACAAACTTTCATCCTCTATTTCAACCTCTTCTACCATTTTTTTCGCAATGAAAAGTATCCTATGTCCTTTCCCAAATTCAGTTCTATCTTCACACTAAATTTCATCAAAATCGGTTCAGTGACTTAGGCGTGAAAGCGTAACAGACAGACAGACAGACAGACAGACAGAGTTACTTTCGCATTTATAATATTAGTAGGGATTATTGCGTTGCTATTAATCAAAATTTTGAAACAAGTAATAATAAATTGGTAAATGGAAAATTGTGTCAAAACAATGTCATGTTTCTAAGCTTATCTCTGTTTATCGGTTCGTAAATAATTCTCTAACAATATGCCCAATATCCCTTGTGGTAAACATAGGAATCCGGCTCCCGGCTTTCAAACAAAGTTTGTAACTGAATATAAATTAATATGTCAGGGCAAGTACCTATATGTGTTACGACTCGATTGAGTCGACTTTTTAAAAAATCGACACCTTCAAGTAACGAAAGCGTAAAAGGGTAATTCCGATATTTTTTTTAATATTTTCGTATTTCGTAAATTTTTTTCGTCTATTTCATTTGTATCGTATTATTGAATATTACTAAAAATTCAGTGTTTAAATATTTTTGTTTGCATGCCTAAACTTAAAAGTTTATGATATTTAACAAAATTATATTCGACATAATAGAATAGCAGACAACATATTTTTTTTATTACAGAAAGTTATATTAAAATTAATGAGATCGTTAAGATTAACAAATTGACTGGAAAATAATAATTTTGAAGCTAATATGAGATAAATGTAGTAAAGAACTAGTGGTAGCCAATTAGTCGACAAGCAATCCTTTGAGGGTTGCAATGACTGCAGAAAGTTAGTTTATTCGGAATGAAGCAAAAATTAGTATCAATGTGATTATCAATTACCTTATTAGTACTAAGTTGTGTTTTCTTATCAATAAATTAATAATTAAAAGACAATTCATTTTCTGTTATAAAATCAACACCTAAGGAAATTTATAACCTGCCTTGACAAAAATCAAAAATCTATTTTTAGTATTTTTAAACAATACAACAAAATTACAAAAAAATTAAATTTTTTCTAATGCTTCGATATAACCTAAATCAATTTAGGCCACATACTAATTTAAATAAAATTTTATATCAATTTTAGTGAAAAATACTATTTTCGTAGTGATAACTTTTATTGGCCTGTTAGGCATTTTTGGCTTGAAAAACTGAAATCTTGCGTCGCGCTCATTTGCATAGACGGTATTTGTTATTTGGTAGTAATGTGTCCGTGAATCGAACGTTGCTTCGTAGCAAAACAGCCCCATTGCGCCGTGATTAAGTTTATAATTATTTTATTTCAGAAGCAATAACTTTTATTTTGATTATTTAATTTATAGAAACAAGAACAAGTAAAAAGTAAAGATATATTTTGTAAATATGTTTACATGAATATTAGTGCGGTAGTATTAATTGATTATAAAAGTCATCACTTTCAAAGTTTTGTCAACTACCTTTTATGTCACGAACTTGTCAGAGTGAAATTATTGGGCGATAAGAGCGTTTCTTGTATGTTCTATACGTTTTGTTAAAATAATTTGAAAAACGAATATTTTTTTATAACATGGAAACTTGGAATTTCATAAGTATCCACAGCAAAATATTTCATTAAATAAACATTCATTAACAGATTTTTAGTTTCATCAATATTAATTAATTAATTTGCCAAATTTTAATAGCTGTGTACGACCATGTTTAAGTAAATAATGCGTTATTAAATGTAAATCCAATCAAATTTAAGAATATGTCAGTTTTTATAGGCCTTTGTTTAACTCTTTTGTGTGCTTTTACATTATTAATAATATGTTTAATAAATCCAAAATGGCGAAGTATTCATAACTTTATATTATAAATACTTAATTCACCAAATTATATTTGGTACATTTATTTAATAGGTAAAAGCTGCTGCATTTACGTAACGTAAAGGCAATTTGTAAAGGAATCGTGTCACATACATTGAAAGCAACATCTGAAATGGACACTATTGGAATTTCTTTGTGAAGTGTGTATATCCTCTGTAATCTGTAACATCCTGCAATAAGATTATTGCGAGCAGAAAAGGTAAACGAGTGGTTTTACTGGTTGAAGTTTCAATATTGTGTGATATTATTATAATGGTAGCCATGTTAAAACCCTATATATTATTGTCTTTAAATATAAAATTGTTTGTATAGTTTTTATTTCATTATAGACTAATTGTACACTTCTTGTGGTATTCAATAGATCATCATAGGAATGTTCGACAAAATAAAAAGAACTAGTAAAATTAAATAAAAAATTATAAAAATCAATCAGGGGGATGCAAAAATACATCTAAAAAGGATAAAAATAATATATTTATGTAATTATCAAAATTGTTGCTTCAGGGCACCGTTGCACGTACAATGACGATGATGTCTATTTTACAAAATTTTCGGAGCTAATTAATGAGGACTAGAACTAAATGATTTGATATCGTTATTTCGTTATTTGCCTTGGTAACTTACTTGCATATTATTTTGTTCCTTTATTTAGCGATCCTCCGACGCAACGACTTCAAAAGTACATAATAATATTATTTTCATCCTTTTTAGATGTCTTTTTATAGGGAGTTTTTTAAATTTTAATTGTTTTTTTTTTTCTACAGTATACATTTTTTTACTTTTTTATGTTGTACTAGATGAACCAACGAACACACTTATTTCACTTGTTGAGGTTTTTACTATCTATGTATATTTTATAAGAACCTTTAACCAGTACCAATAAAACCTTAATATTGCTTCTATTTCGACTAAATATAGCTAAGAACCATCTCGACAAACCAGGCGTTTGATTAAAAAAACCGCTTTCATATCCGTTCACGAGTTTGGCTGCTATGTTGTCATAGAGAAATACACAGATACACATATACACAGATACACATATACACAGATACACATATACACAGGTCAAACTTATAACACCCCTCTTATTGGTTAACAGGGGATGTAGCTCAGTGGTAGAGCGTTCGCTTTGCATGTGAAAGGCCCCGGGTTCAATCCCCGGCATCTCCAACCTTTTAAACTCTTTATAATTGTGCTTTATACTTGGATGATATTAATTATTATATACATTTCCGTAAGACTACTTTAGTCAGAAAAAGAAGACCCAAGTCGGTACTCGTTGACCCCGACGACGCGTTCACAGTAGGTAATAACGTGTACGCGTAGGCATAATTGACACCACACAACATACAGACACACACCGTCTGTACCGGTATAGACGAGGTCCCAACTGAGTAAGTGCTCCGTTGCTCCGGCGTTCTGCCGTCGGAGGACGCTAGTGTCCAAATGTCCTTAGCTTCCCTCCTGACTAACGACGCCCCGAGCCGAGGTCCGTGTCTCAATCTGAGACGCCCTCGGGCCGTCGTTCCCCATGGGGGCCCATCTGGCCCCCCCCTTGTTAAGGGTGGGTCTCCAGACCCACCCGCTCCCCCGGTGATGCTGTAATAGCCAACAGGGCTAACAGCATAGACAAACAAAAAAAAAAAAAAAAAAAAAAACACTGCTTGAACTGTTGAAATTATAGCCATTTTATGTAATACCATTATTTATATAGCCGAAAATTTAAATAAAAACAATAAATATGAAACAAAATGGAGTTTTTTTTTTATACAATTCAAGGTTAACGCTTAACTTCATTCCACCAGATGGTGATAAGGTGCGTTATATATAACATAACCTAGCAACCTATTCACTCTTCTCTTGAAGACACCCATATTGTGTTTGGCCGGAAATACCGACGAAGGCAAGCCGTTCCAGTCCAGTCCGCACTAAAAAGACGAAGCCTAGCGCATCTTTCGGACAGCTGGAGTATCCACAACGTAAGGATGGATACCTGCCGTATGTCGGAACGTCCGGTGATAAAACGGGGACGGGGGAATTAGATCGTGTAGTTAAATAAAGCTTTATCAAAATTAATTCACAATATTTAACAATAGGTACTTACATTTTTTATATAAGGATTACTAGATTAGTTGAGTTGAGTTGAGTTCAGTTGAGTTATATAAATTAAATCAAATCAAATCAAATCAAATCAAATCAAATCAAATCAAATCAAATCAAATCAAATCAAATCAAATCAAATCAAATCAAATCAAATCAAATCAAATCAAATCAAATCAAATCAAATCAAATCAAATCAAATCAAATCAAATCAAATCAAATCAAATCAAATCAAATCAAATCAAATCAAATCAAATTAAATTAAATTGTATTAATACTAAACGCAACTGTACCTCGTCATAATCTTCGTAGAATGACTTGCCAAGCGTAATTGCAATTTCAAGGCATCGGACACATCGAATTTTTTAATATTTAACGCGTCGACATAGTTACCAAATGAAGTCCGTTTAGCCTTTAAACCTCGTTTCTTTGTAAGTTATTTTCTTTGGTCATTCTAGGAATAGAGTGCAATCAACCTAAAATAAATACAATAAAAAATGTTAAAACAAATATTTAACAACTTACTAAGCAGTAACTAAGCTAATTACTAACTAGTAGTTGGTTATTCTAAATCTACATGTACAAACAACCACTAAGTAAATATTTGTAAATTATTTACAATATAAGGTTTTGTACTATTTCAAAATATTACTTTTACAAAATAAATAAATAATTTTAGTTGAAGCTTTAAACAAACTTATAATAGGGTTCGAATCATAATATAAATACTTATATTAGGGTTCGAATCCCTGCCCGTATCGGTTTTTTCATTCTATATTTATATAAATTTAAATAAGCTTAACATGGCTATACATGTTTAAAGATATTTTCAAACAAACTTACTATTATATTATTTTATAATACATAAAAGTTATTAAAGTTAAAACAGTTCAATAACTAGTTTGCTCATAACTATTTATTTACACATGTAATAAAAGTAACTTTAAAGACGATCACATATAGAATGCTTAATTCACCGAGGTTGTAGAGCGACGGGACGGTTTCCCAGTAGCCGCGAGTTCGAACCCCTTCGTATCGGTTTATTTTTCATTCTTTTTTCATTTAAATTTAAATAAGCTTAACATGGCTATACATGTTTAAAGACATTTTCAAACAATAATAATATTAATTAGTAACGTGATTTTTTAGCATGAATGTACTAAATAATATTTCGGTAAATTTTATAGACTATTAGAAACTGTCTAAAATATTTTATTCTTTAAAACTTTACCAAACTATGAAACCCTTGTCATTATATTTTTAATATAGCTGTACTGTTTATTCTCACTTGGTGGAAGATAATGCTTTAAGCATTTTCTAGTGGTTCTTTATTAAAAATATAAACTGTGATTAAATTTTTTAAACCAAGCTTTTGCTTTTGCTAGTTTTAAAATATATACGAGATACTATTGGGTAGAACTCTACTGATGACTAAATTACTTCCCTCAATTTATTATAAATCAAACTAAGCCTACTGCGGGAGGAATTTACAAATATTCGATTTCATTTGTTTACATATTTGACAATAATATCACTCGTGGTTTTTCGTGAATCAAAGCTTTTCCAAGCAGAAAGTAATCAAAAATAAAATTCTTGTCTAAATATCTATTCTTTATTACTAATTTACTTAAATCACTTTCTCAAATTTCGAGATAAGCTTGAGTTTAATTAATAAATTATCAAAAAAATAACAGCAAAATAAATTTAATAAACAGGTTTTCGGATATCCCATCATTAAATTCTAAAGTTCTGATGCAACGTTTTTGATTTATTACTCTATTCTCTAATCAGCGATTTCGCGTTATATTGGAATATAACAATCGTTTCATCAGCGATTCTACAATGTATGTGAATAACATCTACCTACGCTGATCAGCAATTATTCTGTGAGTAGCTGGGAAGTCACTATGATTTCTCTTTCAGGTAGACTTTGACCTTAAAAAGAACGTTAATTATTTCAAAATATAGGATAGTAACATATATTTAAAAAACAACACATAATGTAAGAACATTTCAAACATTCCTGCAATACAGTTAAGTAATACTTCTAACATAAAACTGTAATTCCTATTTTCACCCCATTTTCCTAATACATGGTTTATTTAATTTGTTTAGGATTTATCTTGATAATTGTAGCGTCTAGATGTGAAATAAAATCGCCGGTTTCGTCAAAGCAATTATTATTAAAACAGTGTTGTGTGAGTTATTGTGCACATATATTAATAACATTTTGGTAAAATATTTAAATGTCACAGCGTTAGAATATCTGCATTAAAAAATTGTTTGGCGACACCTGTTATTAACATTTTCATGTTATTAAATATTTCATCTATAGAATACAAATTCTATTCTTGAAATATCTTATCCATTTCATTTTATAAACGTACTGGCCTTCCCCGCTATTATTCATAATAAACCAAACAATAAGTACCTAATATTTTTTACTTTTATTATTCTTTTTTACTATTACTCACAATACCCTTTAGATGGAATTTCATTACAGACTTTTTTGATTAAACGTGCAAAAAAAATCTTTCCAGTCTTATATTTAACTTATTTTATAACTATAAAAGTTATACTTTGAAAATGTGATTTATTTATTAACGCTTCTGGCGAATGAAATTTGTTAAAATTCGATCTCAGTGGAATTCATTACCACAAAAAATTAAATTTTGCCAAGTTTTTTACTTGTAATTAGGTGCTACCTTTTCAATGTTTCTTTACGCCTTTGCCTTCCGTTTATAGATAGAATTTCAGAATATTTGTTCTTAATAATAATTAAAAAGCATGTAAAAAAAATATTCTAGACAAGTTTTATACCTTTAAGAGCTTTATAGCTTAAGACCATTTTGCTTTAAATATACTCAGCGACCCCAAGCTTATAAAATTTGTGAAATCCAATAATTTTATTATAAGTCCAATACTGGCCTCTGCTTGGTGACTTCAATATTGCTAACCAATTTCAAATTTCTAAGTCCTATGGTTACAAATATTCATAAGAAGTGAGTTAGCACAAAAAAAAGTTTCATATAGATTAAAAAAAGGAAACTCATTCAAAAGAATATAATTACAATTTTTTTCTCGTCGTCAGTCGCTTATCAATGCTTTAACGGACACGAAATATAGTAAACTAGATAACGACACCTTGATAATACTTTTCTTTTGTATATAACAAAAAGTCATTAATTAAAACTTTGGTGATTAACGCTAAGCTTTATCGCTTTAACCTTAGTAATTGAAACTTTTGTTTATGAGTTTTTGGTTAAAACATTCGACAGTGTTATAAATAAATGATAAATTTATTATTATTTTTCTACCAGTGTGTTCCGTATGGTAGAAATGTGACTACAAATGGTATAATATATAATTACAAATATTTTAATGTTTATAATTATTATAATTTATTTATAATAAATGGTTTATAGTTAATATAAATTGACCTTTTAGTCTGCTCTTACATAATTTCTCGGTTCTGTAAAATTTAAATATAAATAACACTTAATTAAAAGTCGTTACAACTGGACAAACTTCTTTGTGTTTTAACTTACTGCAATAAAAAACGAAATGAGTGCTCCTTAATTTAAAACTTCTACAAAGACCAGGGTTACATAACTACAAACTGTTAACTTTACTCTTTGAGATTAATTGATTTACAGTTACACTTTTCAAATTAAAATACTTATTAATAATCTAAATCTTTAAAATATAATGAAAGATTCTTTGAATTTTGAAGAGTAAAAGATCCACTTGTATGTAGGTGTTATATTTCTATTTATACTTCGAAATATATATATTGAACGAGTGAAAGTAAGTATAAATATCTATATATGAAAATGTTTCAATAAAAGAGATTTAAAAGAAACGTTTTCAATTCTAATGGAAATTCTAATATATTAATGTCCTTACACAAAATACTATACGAACTATATTTTTACATTTTTATGAGTTAATTATCTTTTTATACTGACGTTATTTCAAATGCGTATGTGTGTTTGTATTATAACCGATTGAATTTTTATTAAATTCATTTGTAATAATGTTACGAAAACATATTCACAGAAAACTTAAATCCAAAATTCTTAATATTTTGTAATATTGTAATAATTATAATTGTATTTCATAAAAATTATCATTGTCAGTTATTCAATGATATATTTTATTAGAAGGACAATTTTTGATAGTATTCAAATGGATATTCTGTAAACACTAACTATTAAAAAGACATAAAACTAGTCGAAATACTGCTGAACTACAATGACAGATGTTGAAAATCAATAAAATATTTTTAGCACAAGCTTACAAACAAAAAATGTCTAATAATAATAATACATACAATTTTATTCCAACTCGTGACCTATTGAAAACGATCATTTCACTATACCGTATCTACTTACTACCTACTATGTCTCTACCAGCTTCGTAATGAATGTATCATGATATATTCTTATATATCATGATACATTACTGTACATGTACTAAGAGTACACAGTCGTCTTTTTCGGGACGATGATGACATCTATTAATTTTTTTAAAACAATTATCATGACCATAAATGTTTATAAATTATAAATATTTTTAAATTTGATTTCAGTTATTTTTAATGTTATTCTATACTGCAAAGTTGAAAACATTATTAGTATTTTCAAAAGAATTGGTTATTGAAGAAAATATATATTTATAATCTAGATCCAGGGTAAAAAATTCAGATAAAATATATACTACTTGAATGTATAGTTACTTTTTTGTATATGTTATATAATGTACCAAATTTTAAAGAAATTCTGATTTAATACTTTATTTGTCAGTGACAAGGATTTTTATGAAAGAATCGTACAGTTCGCAACGATGTTCGCTTTTGGGCAAACTTTTTCTAGTATTCTATTCGGATAGATTTTTTGTTTTACTACTAAAATGGAATGGCTATGGAATTCTCAGAATTCCAGCCGTAAATCGGTTACCATAACAAAAAATCTCTCGTTCGCTATTGCGTCGAACAAAAGAAAGACTTTTCTTTATTGGAACTATTTCTTATCATTTATTATAAAATAACAATACCAACAAAAATATATGTTCATTTCAAGAACATTCGTATTACTGAAAAATTCGTAAGAATATTATGGACTCCAAATAACCTACCTAGTGATTGCACTCTTTGATAATGACAATCCATTTTCCATTATCAAAGTGAAACATACCGATAAACATTATATTTATAGAATTCATACATACTTTTCAAACTCTTTTATTTATTTTTAATTAAAAATAGTGTTATCCACAATGTTTTAGCCTATGGTAATTGCTTATGTTCAATTTCTAGTACAAATAGCTTATCACGATATTTTAGAACCCTTTAACAAAAGATTTTGCAACGAATTGCTAAGAAGAGAAAAACTGTTTTAGCTTAAAGGAAAACTTTGTAACTCGAACAAAGATTGTCAACTTATTTCCAAGTCCTTTATCGTCTGGTAATTTATGAGGATGGTCTTTAACGTTAAATGTTTAGGAAGTTGCAACTTTACATCCTTTTTTTGGTTCAAATTTCTATTTGCATTAGATTTTTAGTTATTGGATGGACTTCAGGTTAGTATTTCACACTGGTCAAATATTTTAATAATTTTGAGGAATATATCAACGTCTTGCTGATAAAAAACATAAGAGAGACCAGAATAAATGTTAGATGTCTTATAAGTATAAACATCCTCAAAGTAAATATTTTCCCAATATAGGTTTTATTAAAGTATTTACTTAGATGATTATAGAAATAGAAATTCAAATAAAAATAGAAATAGAAATATACGAATATACACACAAATCAATATATATATACAAGTAATAATAATATATATACAAATCTCGTGACAACTTTATTATATTATGTATTAATTCAAAATTTGTTAAAGTATGACTATGGCTATTTTAATCCAATTTCAAAGTGGTAGTAAGAATAAAAATAAAAAACTGTCTCTGATTGTATCTCAATAACGTCGGATACAAATGTGACATTTTTAATTTACCTTTCCAACACGCCCACGTCGAGTGTTTCTGTATTATTTTTTCGAAGTCTATTTCGTTTTAACTTCGTACGTCCTCTCTAAAGGTGATTTATAAAAAAAATAAAAGCAATTTTTTGACATTTATTTATTTTCAGTAAGTATAAATATGTGTATATAATCCGACTTTATAATATAGTTATGTAGTTGCACTCAAAACTAATCACTATATTTTGTGTGAAAATCCTACTATAAAGATATTTGGTTTTAAGATATTAATACCAACGTAACATAATCCAGCTTAAATCATAATATAAAGGATCTAGTAGATATTAAACATACGGTTTCGCAGTAAGTCCTTTGTAATTGGAATATTATAACACAGGTTTAGGCATGCGTTTTATATTAAAAAAAAAACTTTATTAATGTATTATGGTTTTATGTTTTTTTTTCTCAATAATATAACTATAAGTTTGTCTATTTGTTGTAAATCCACTTACGTGGCATTGCCATTGTCTTGCCCTCAGAAAGTTAAATTACTTAATGTTTTCGGTTAATATATCGGTTAATATTTTTAGTTTTTACTATAATTTTATTTGAATAAAACTAGATTATACTTAAAGATTCGTTTAAGTATAATCTAGCTTATAATTTTTTTTGGGTTGTTGTTACATTACATTTATTTACTTACATTTTCTTCTATAAATATAAATATTAAAACATTTTCTTCCATAAAGATAAATATTAAAAAAATTCCTAAGGATAACAGATTTACTAATATAGTTTGCTAATCCTCAGGCTATAAACGTATAGTACCTACTTGTACGGACTGTATTTGCAATTCAAATGACATTCCCTCGCTTGCTAGGTGTACTAAATATTTGTAGAAGACTAAACACTAGGGTATGGAATGTTTGTTTGTTTACAAAAGTTATTTAGCTAAACATTACTTCGTGATTAAAAATGAAACAGATTTTTCAGTTTTCAAATGAACATGGTTTTTCTTTTTATTCACGGAATTATTTCACACATTTGTATATACAAAGATACCGTCTACACTGAAATGTGAGTACCAAAAAAAGCGTCATTTAAAAACTGGTCAATTTCTTATAATTCAATTTAAGAATCACTGAACATTGAAAAGTTTTAATGAGCGCGGGTTAGCTCGTAAAAGATTTTATAGCGATTCCAGTAATTAATAAAAAGTATTGTAAACCAGGTCAGATAAGTAATCTAATGATATTTATGCAATTAAAGATTCAATAAGTACTTTAAGTACAATCTATATTAATAAGTAGTTTTTATATTAAGGTGTCGAGACATTGAAATAATAAAAGCACCTTTTATATAGTACATCTCAATTAAGAAGAAATCCTTTTGTTTGTTAGTTATATAATAAATTGTAAAATTAATTAATGTTTAAAATTTAAATAAATTAATGCTACAAACGGGTTGCATAATTAACTTTTATTAATATTCGCTTGTTTAGGATTTGTAAATGAAGTTATTTAGATTTTTTTTTTAACTGAAACATACCATTCTTGAATAATCTTGAATAACGAAACAATAAATTCAAAACTTATTTGTTTTCAACTTAACCAATGCAACGTTTAACTTTAATATAAAGCTATATACATTAGAGACTCGACCATTGACGACTGATAGGATCATTAATAACGAATTGAACCGACATGGTTATTTCAAACTTAAATGCTGAAAATTATAAATTGAAATTTAGAGATATGCTATATCTGAATTTCAATTTATAGTTTTACAATGACCATAGATCTTCTATTATAAAATACTAGTTTTCTCAAGCGGCTTCGCCCGCTAATTCTCAATCTAGTAATTGAATTGATCAATTTTATTCTCCATGGGAATAGATAGTGCTGTACTGGGATCATCTCGATAAAAAATATCGTAAAAAAATTTTAGTCAGGTTGTTCAATGCGCGCCTGCAAATTTTCATAATTATTTACATTGTACCTAAACCATTCTTTATAAAACATAAAATTTGCGTGATTGAGGAACAAACATACAAACTTTCAGATTTATAATATTAATTAGATTATTGAATAACAAAAATAACTTAAACTAATTTCAAACAAACTGGTTACGTAACTCGATTGACACAATAGGATCACAACTTAAAAAGATCTATATAAGTACGTAAATACGTTTTGATGTTTAATTTTATTTAGCAAAAAAAATATTCATTTTATACCAATTTATATACATATAACATCAATGTCAATCTGTCTAAACTTATAACAAAGGAGTAGAAAAACGCATGTACAATAAATATAATATAGTCTAAACGTTAATCTCCAATACAATTTGATGGTCCCTTCTTTGGGGCATTTAAAATAGATTACATGACATTTGACATGAAGCAACATTTATCGGTTGCAAGCATGTTGAGCAACAAATCAAGTTATTTAAAGCTAATTTTTAATTAGGAATTTACCAACACAATATGGCAACTCAAAAATATCACTAGAATAATCGATTACAAAAAAGTTTACTCAAAGTGCAAAATTAAAAATAGAGGTACTATTTTATCTACATGTTCTTTATAATTTTCGAATTGGTTTATATTACTTTAGCTACAAAAAAACATTGCGGTATCATTATATATATACTATTTTAGTTATAAAAGTACATTATGTTGAGTGAGTTAGGTATTAGAGAGGTAGAGAGTTATGCATTCATTAGGTAAAAGAGTAACATATGGTGCTACAAGAATTTTCATACACGGTATCATGACTTACAAAGTATAATAACTTACTCTTAAACTTACTTAAACTTACTCTTAAAACTACATGATGTAGTGCCGTAGATAAGCAACCTGACGGTGCCATAAGTGTTTTAAGACGCAATATGTTTGTGTATTCTCTAAGATATTACTTTCTGCATGACGGATTTAAAAATAAAAATCTTGGCTACATTTTTGTAATAAATTTAAAAATCTTATTTTAAAGATAAATATATTAAACAGATTTTAAGAGGTTAAAAATATGGTTAAAGACGTATTGTCGTGAAAGACAAGATAAGCAAGTGTAGAAACAGATTTGTTACGAAATCGTTATTGTTTAATTTCTAATATTGTCTAAAACATTCGTGTTTCCCTATGAACGTACTGCAAATACTTATAAATCTGTGTTTCCGGGTATCTTATTTATTCTTAAAGTATTATAAAAAATATGTTTCATCAATATTATTTTTTATTTTTGTTAAGCAAAAGTATTAACTTTTTAAGCGGGATAACCACAACTGGTTTCAAAACCAGAGCATAGCCCATGAAACAACCAAGATATTTTAAAAAATATAATAATATTAATTTATATAACATATCCAGATAGCATACCTTGAAATAAATAAAATTTGATAAACTGGTACTATCGAAGACATAATGGGTTTGTAATTTTATTTCTTGTTGTAATGATATTTGTTGTTTCAACAAATGTGCAAACTTTGCAGAACAAAAACTATTATTAACCCTAACATTTAAATTACTTTGGTAAACTAGTTATTGCTGTAGTTTTGGGATAAACGTTTTGTTAATAATTCACAAATGTACTTATTAAAGTGTAAAAACAACCTGACTTTGCTTGTCTATTCAAGGTTCACTTATATATACGAAATTTAGTATAACAACTTAATGTAAAATAACCATTATTCAAAACAAAATGACTAATACCGACTGTATTTTGGCAAATTTAAGATATGTCTGTTTAAGCACTAAACAATGTTACAACTATAACGATCTTTCAGCTGATTAATTCTTTTATAATAAATTGATGAAAAATTATTTCTAAATATTAAATTCTTATTTATTAAAGTTTATAGTATGATTTTGTTTTTGTTTATTTTTAGGTTTAAAGCTAATTTCAAATACCAGGAACATACATTTTTAATTAGTAGCATTTACCTCTAAAGTACTCACTAAACTAAAGTACGTTGACCCTATCACATATTTATAATTAATATAAAAAAAATTAATTTAAAAAAAATTACACCAGATTCCCAATTGCCTCTGAATATTTATGTCTGAATATATTTATTTTTTTTTGGAAACAGCATAGGTATCGGCAGTGACACTACACATACATCTTATAATATCCGTGTGACCGGTGTCGATAGCTGAACACATGACTCTCGCAAGTGCTCGGTGGATTCAATAAATTATAAAAAGTTATCGCATTACACAATGCTATTTTATCTTTAAAACGGAATGAAAATGAACGATGTTTGAGAGATAGATAGTAAGATAATGTATCGTTCATTATTATAGTGGGATAAACAGTAGGGACATAGTCAATGTGGAATGAAAAAGATAAGTACCACAATAATAATTCTTAACACGAACCTCACTTTGGAAAAATCAACCAGCCTAAAACTAAAATTATATAATGAATATTTATGAATTTTAATATAAATTGCTTTAATATACGTAAAAACATATATTTGTATGTATTTATTTTAAAAAATCTAGACTAATATGGTATGTTTGTTTGACCATTCTGCAATATTATGATCGTATTAAAAGCAAAAGTTTCTATAGAAATCTGAGTCAATCGTTCAATTTATGTTATGAAAAGCGTCCAATGGAGTACCTAATGTACTTCAGTATGTGAGTGGTTTCCCGTTTCAGATATCACAGTACTTTGGTTTTTATTTTTGTTATTTATTATTATTTCTTTATTTTTATTTAATTTCGTAAATGTTTAGATAAAAGTGATATAAAATATAAATAAAAGTCAGTTTCTTGTACTATGTCTCGTAAATTTATACTATCAATACTATAAGATATTTGCACCTTTGTTTGTTTATGGAATAGAAAGAGCTTTGCTTAATTTGGTAAACAATTACTGTCCCCACTAAACTGATTACTCGGAGAGGCTTTGATAGTTCTTTACAAGATATTTGAAGGTATGGAAATAAGTAATTAAAACAGAAACTTGTTTTGGCTTTTTGTTTGATAGACGCGTAACATTATAAAATATAATATATTATAAATTCGTCTGCATAAGATAGCAGCCGTCAGCGCTGAGGTAATAAAGATACATTGGTAATTAAAAAGTATTGAAATTACATATAAATGTTGAATTTAGAACTTATCAACTTTGAAGAATAAATATAGAACTACAAACTGTGGTTCTGTACAAATTCTCGTTTTAGTTTTCGTAAGTAATAAAATTTATATTCAAACATCTAACATACCTAAAACCTCTTATGTTCGAATTTAATATTTAAATAATAAAAATTTTGAAAAGTTTAAAGCAAACAAATTAAATTAACAGATAACTATTAACTAAATAGTTACCTAGCTAAATAAATAATTTAAATACAATAGGTTACGTTTCATATGTTATGTTACTAGTTCTACAAATAACAATACAAATATAATAACAAGGAACATAATATTTATATTGAACATAATATGAAATTTAGTTTTTTATTAGGATTTGGGGAAAATAACAATAACAAGAAAGCATCTGGTGACCCTGTCTGACACTTAGCTCTCTGATTACAAACATCCCGCCATTAATAATGTTTTTGCTACAGAAGACACCGGAGTAAATTATTCGGGCTCGTTTTTGAGCAAAATAAATGTTTATAATAACTCTACGTCAAACACCGTACCTTAAGTTCTTGCTGTGGTGGATATGATGTCCCTTGATTTGTTATTTGTTTTAGATAGTAAATATTTTTTCACTTCAGACAGAAAATAGATATGTACCTAAAAAATTTGACTCTTTAATAAAGGAAAATATAATATAACTCTTACAGAACAAATTTGTAACTTCTTTTAATTGAATTACCAAAACTTCAATTAATCTGTAGGTAATTATACATTTTTTTAGGATAACAATGCTCATAACATATAATTTACAGCATAATTTAATACTTACTGGAGTATTAAATAAATTGAGAAAATTTACAATTTATTAAGCTGAAGAACCGTCTTAAAGATCCGTAATATAAATGTGTAAATGGTTATTTGATGTTCCAATGAATGTGCAAGCTTCTGATCGCAATTGTCAGGATCTATTGTTAAACTTCGTCTAGAATTATTGTGCTTAAACCATTATTGCTGTTGCTTAATTGAGGATTAAAATTCTTGTTTATTTCGTAAGGATCGAATACATCTTTTAGCAAGTAAATAAAATACAAGCTTATATTTTTGTTCCCATTATAGCTTTGAGTAGATTGACTGAGCAACATCTAAAAATAATGTGCTTCATATTTTATTCCGGTTCAATATTCCGATATTTTATCATTTAGTAACGTCTCTCTCGGATGTATTCTTGTATCTGTTTCAACCAAGTTGCAGATATTCCTTTCTTTAAATTTTTAATTTATTTCTTACTAGTTCTTTATAAAGTGGTCGAAAATTATCGATATAATATGATGATATCGCAGGGGATGATGATGTATATGTATGTACCCTTACAATAATATTTCTTTATCTATTATTGCGTAATCTTCTCCTAACAGTTATGAATATCTTATTCTTGAATTTCGTAATAAAGTAATATTTCTGTACAACGCGCCGCAGTAAATAAACCTGCCTATGACTTTGAATTATAATTCAAAATAATTAATAATAATAATTAATTATTATTAATTATTATTTTAATTATTATTGATAATTATCATACATAGACCAAACAACGAAGAGTATCGATGCAATAGTTAGGGAAAATACCTTGAATATCAAGAATGGGCGTAGGTCTGCAGTACTTTAATATACTACTTCCTACTAAAACACAAAGGATGACCCTCAAGTAACATATTAAGGGTATTAAGGTGATATTTAATTTTAACGGAGTTAGTATCAAAGAGCATATCTTAAAAGACTTGTTAAAATATAGGTGAGAAATTTACTGTAACTTAATTGAAAAGTATTGACGCAGAACTTGGAAACAGCTAGTAAAGGAATAAAAAATATCAACATTTATTAAAAAATATATCGAAGCGTGTATTTCTATGGTTTATGATCGAATATGTGAAAATAATAAAACTATAATTTTCGATATATATATATATATTTTGTTTCCAATAATGAATTGAAATATTTAGATTGGTTGTAACCTCCTCATGACTTACCTAAATACTTTGTAGGGATAATAAAAAACATAATACCTAACGTAGAACTAAAAAGCAAAGCCTTTAAAAGCATATTTTCTTTATTTTCAATGGCAACGTTAGCATTTTGAAAAAATTTACTCCGTTTTAAAATAAATGCACCAATAAAGCCTTGTTGAAACCTTTCTCTATAATAAAAGAGAATAAAAATAGGTAAAAACACTTAAACACTGCTACTAAAATGATAAACCTCTTTTCTGGTTTATTTAATTTGGTATAACTATTTAACTATATTTTTAATTGTAATATAGTTCATAGCCCACATCATTCTTTACAGCTACCAAATGATATGGAAAATTACTCAAAATACGAAATTGTAATAACTTATAACATAGAACTCTATTCAACTTGTGTCTGTTTATAGTGTCGTGACGTCACGCCACGATCAGTCATGGCGGCCTGCTTTTAATTTAACTTAAATCGCGCGAAATAAAATTCAAATTTACTTTACCTAATAAAAGTTAAAAAGAAAAAAATAATGTAAAAGATAAATTACATAGTCATTGTCTACCTTTAAGCTATCAATTTCAATACTTTTTATAGTTTATTTTGATAAAGGTATAGTAGCCAATTAGGTAATGTAATTAGCTTGGCACCAAAACGCCATATGGAAACAGATTAGTTATCTAAAAAACTCATCTAAATAAACTGGAACTTTATGGGAGGATATTGTAAATAATGATTCCATTCGGACACAAGCCATTTCTGCATTTGTGTAGTATGTAATTGAATAGGCTCGTGTACGTAATGTCCTCTCAAGTATATTATATAATTTCTAAAATAGTATAAATATGATTTTGTTGTCATGTAATTATGCTTTTATTATTATAAAATATATTTTTTATTTTATTTTTACATAATAATTTAACATGGAATTACACGATGTTGGTTGTGGTATCTTTTTTATATTAATCTATAATGTAAAGTTAAAAAAATTCTCTAGGTGTTTCGAAAAAAGCCCGTCCCGATAAAGAGCTAAAAAAATATCGAAACGAGTAGAAATACGATACCTCCATCCAGATAGCATGACGGGACAGTTTTCCAGAGGCAGCATCGAATCCTACCATCCGTATCAATTTAATTATCATTCTCTATTTACTTAAAATTAAACATTTTTTTAAATTGCTAAGATAGTTTAATTATTCAAATAATTTCTTCATATGCATCAATAAACCAAAATCAAAAAAACAATCAGATCAACAATTGAGGTAACTTTTAGTTCCGCTATTTTAATTAAGTTTGGAAATATGTTGGTCAGACAATTGTGCAAATATCGAGGCTCGGATGAGGATCTATTTTAAAACCTCGTATTTCAATTACTGTATTAAAAATTTCTCGCAATCTGAATCAAATTCATGATCTGCTGCTGGACGTTTTTAAACAGTTTAAAACAACTTTAAAATCGATAACGAATTTAGTAGTTGTTAAAGGTATATATAACTTTTGGATCCATATGGATGACCGATGAAAAATTAAGTGATTTACTTCTTCATAACTTTATACCAAGAACAATAGTAAGTAACTTTATACCAAAAAAAGTAGGTAATTAGATATCTTATAATGAAATGAAAAAAAAATTGGTTTTAAAAACAAATTTATTTTAAAACATATGCAGATTATTTGAATTCCAAATTCGTGCGGACGAGTTTTTAATTGATTAACACTTGTACATAATCATACTGTCATTTTATATTTATAAAAACTATAAGCCTACAAAGTTTCATCAAACTCAATCAAGTAGTTTTTGCGTATAGGAGTATTTCTAGTTTATTTACGTAATTTTTTTATGTTCAATTACTGATAAGCAACAATAGTATGAAAATAAGAAATTATTAACTTTTTCATTTGTTATAAAAAAAAAACAAAATGTTAAGTGAATCCCATTACAGTATATCCCCGAATCCTGCATCCAAATCCATTAATCTGTTTCTGAGATTGCACAATGTATTTTATGTGTAAAGATAGATTTCTGGAGCATATTAAATACATACAAATTTTGAAATCTGAAGAGTGTGGTAATGAAAGATGAAAACTAAATGTTACTCAGAGTGACGCTTAATTTATTTGTATAAAACTTTACATTAGCTTCATTATTTTTTTCTTGATGCGTGTACATCTAAAAGACAAAATGGTAAACAGACAAAAATTTCAAAAATGCTGAAAATGGATTCTACTAGTTATCCCTTGACATCCTGGTATATTTTTTAAATATTATCAATGTGCAAAGATTGCTCCTCTACAGTTTTATTACATGTATAGAATAATATTTGCATGGTTACATGTTATTACGTGATTGACATAAATTGATATAACAGTTTTATTTCTATATCAATTTAGATGAAAAAACACTAAATGTTAAGTGAAGAATATTACAATAAATTCCCGAATACTGTTTTTTTTTTCTGAGAACCGTGCACAAACATATAGATACAGACATACAAATATATAGACAAACAGAAAAATTTAAAACTATTGTTTTGGGTTCTCCTGCTCTTATAAATGCAGAGGGCATTTACAAGAGTCATCATCATGTTTTTTTTTATATTTTCCATGTAGAGTTTTCGATTAGTGACAATTTTATTATATGTATAGATACTTCTTATAAATAAAGTTATTAAATTTAAAAACAACTTGAATAATTAGAAAAAATAAAAAGTATCTTAACATGTTATTTTACAGACTTGCTTGCCGATATTAGGTTTTTACCAAAGTCTAGTCCAATATTTGTGATTTTACCCTTAAATAAGAAGATATTAAGGAGTCAAAAGTATAAAAATAACGATGGATGTTAAAAATTTTATCAAAGTATATGAAGCAGTTTGTTGTGAGGTCCGGTAACAGACAATAATTTTAAAAACTATTGTTTTGAGTTCTTTGTGAGATAATTAGTAAGTAGTATCATTTTTTTCTAAAAATAGAATTGGCAAAATATTTGCAAAATTCTCTCTTTTAGTTAATTCAATTTTAAAGTTATAAACCAAATTAGGCGAAAGTTTTTTTCACAAAATTTGGTTATTTTGGTTATTACTAAAAGAATTGTTAAAAAATAAAGACAAATAAAAATTCCAAAAATAAGGATTCAGGGAGTTATATTGTAATCAGCATACAGCCTTAAAGCTGCTTATAAGAGCATAAAAAAGCAAACCGTTGTATTTTCGAATGCAAATTGACCGCGGCGAGGGCTTTACTTAAAAATAACTGCTTCTATACTTACATTTAGTCATGAAACGTATTTTTGGATTTTATATTGAGTAACGTGATTAAACTAACTTAATTGATATTGATTATGCCTAAATTAGATGCAGTTTTCAATTAGAACCTAATACAATTTTAAACGAAAACCTTAACTTGGAAGAAATCATTAATAAGATCACAAAATTCAGAGTATACTTATTTAATTACAAATTATTTAGTTTATTAATAAAAACGAATTATTATGAACTAATATGTTTAAAAGTCCCTTAAATTCTGATACAGTTAACAAGTTTACTAAAGGGTTATTATATTTACTAGTGGTCGCATACCGCCTTTTCTTTTCTATTACGTCAAGTGACATCACAAAAATATTTAGTTGACATTAGTGTTAACGGAAGCCACGAAGTAATGTGTGTAATCATTAATTGAATGTATTAAAAATGCATGATTTTTTTTATGTTTATTTATTTATATGCTTTAATTCAGCCGGATTTCACATTCCACCCTTCTGCGTACATTTATCAAACGAGTTCGAAGTTATTGCTGTAATCATTATATTAAGATTATAATTTACAATAATTTAATGTCTCGTAAAATTCATTTTATGCTACGTTGTCAACTATCACAAAATCAGATAAATATGGATTCCAGCTTTGTAATTCAAGCCAATATTAAAATAGCTTATGTCATTTGATTAATTTATCTTATCTTGATCTGTTGAAGTGAACTTTCCATTCAAACTAAGAAACATCATAAGCTATTTTTCATACGCATTATTAACTTTAGGTTATTTAAGAAGATTCTACATTTTATAAAACTGTTCAAATTATTGTTTGAAAACATCTTTAAACATGTATAGCCATGTTAAGCTTATTTAAATTTATATAAATATAGAATGTAAAAAACCGATACGGGCAGGGATTCGAACCCGCGACTACTGGGAAACCGTCCCGTCGCGTCGCTCTACCAACTGAGCTACCGTATCGCTGTCCGTTTCGGTGAATTAAGCATTCTATATGTGATCGTCTTTATCGGGACGGTCGTGACATCTATTAGGTTTCTTTCGAAAACCATTGTTAGAAACATTGGTTAGGATTTTCGAAAGAAACCTAATAGATGTCACCACCGTCCCGATAAAGACGATCACATATAGAATGCTTAATTCACCGAGACGGACAGCGATACGGTAGCTCAGTTGGTAGAGCGACGGGACGGTTTCCCAGTAGTCGCGGGTTCGAATCCCTGCCCGTATCAGTTTTTTACATTCTATATTTATATAAATGTTCAAATGATTGTAATTCGTTAAGGTATACATTACATTTTATCTAATACCTTTATCTTATACATTAATCTAGTAATAAATAGTTATGAATAACTATGAGTCACGCTATCGTAGAAAAATATATGGAATCTTTACGTTTTTTTCTGTAGACAAAAAAATAAAATAGGAGGCTCGAGAGATTTAAGCAAACCCAATGAGCACAAAAACTAATGTTATATGAGATGCAATAATAACACGAGGAATTTATATTAAATTTGTAACAGGAAAAATATATGAATGATTGATATTTAATTATTATTTCTTATAATACTCTTGTATTACTTGCTTTTTTATATTTTTTAACACAATAAAGTAAAGAAGTGTATGTGATTTTTAAATAAATTAATTATCACTGTATTTTATTTTTTGATATGTAAAATTACTAATAGTTTAGATATGTAGTTTTATATATAAATTAATAATAATATTAATATATATCGTTTATTATAGCAATTTGTTTTGTGTACAAATTGGGGTTTCCTTATTGTTACCTAAGAATTATTTAGTCGCTGAATTCGCAAAATTATTAAAACCATGAATTCCTTCAAAGACAAAGACAAATTATCTTAATTTTGGTGTCTTTTGCAAAACAAATATGATAAATGCTGTCCTATCTTAAGCTCTAAGAGCGGTAAAAGCTCTATTAAAAACGGTAAAAGCTAAAGTGTTGGATAAAAGAGACTTATTCTCATTTATAAATCGAATGTAAATTTAATCTGGGTAGACGAAATCTATACAAAACTAAAAATACTTATAATAATATTAAAATTACCCTTCTGACTTGTTATAATATCATTGTTGTAACATAAAATTTTGTCTAAAAAAACAAAATATATCTGAAAAATATTTTCTAGTAATACAACCTAAATGTTCATGTTTCGTTAATAAGAAAAAACATATGAATATAAAAAGTGTAACAATACTGGTTCGAGGATTTTTTTGTCGCAATTTATATTCGAAACATATAATAAAAAATTCAACTTTACAGATTTTTTTTATTAACAGAAAAAGATTTAAAAATAAGTATTATTTCTTTACTAATTATCTAAAGTGTTAAAAATTCACTCGGAATTGTAGATAAATGTAACACTATTATAAAATTTAAATAATACTATTCTTAACGAATCTAACTCGAGAATTTTTTAGTTTTAATTTAACTCGACGTTTTGATTACTTTGTAACAAGTGTGTTCACAAGATGAAGGGAGATCAGTTTTTGATAGGCGAGTTTTTTTAAAAGTATTGAATATCACTATTTGCTGCTGTCCATCCTCTAATCAGATCTTATATGGAGCTTTAAGAAACGACCTGTGAACTAGTGGTTAGGGTCTGAATAATTAACCAAAGGTGTATGTATTTTAAAATATGTTATAATATCTTTTGTATAGCGATTCGCAAATACTTTAAAAAAAAAAAATTTAAACATTTGTTAAATCTTTTCCACCTTAAATATTAAGCTTACGTTCATATGCAGAAACAATTTAAGCTTTATGAATTCGGAAGAGCTTTTCGAATTCCTTCAAATTTTAAATTATTATGTATTAATATAACATCATAAATGTTAAAAAAATCCTATTATTCCGAAAATAATTTACCATAGATTGCAAAAAAAAATACACGTGATATTTTCTTGTAAAACAATAACATTGTTGGAAAACTGACTGAGGTTATATTTCTAATATAAATAAAACGATACAACAATAAAGATTTATTTCTCGCCATTTTAAAATCAACGTTTGAAAAATGTATTAAGTTTCCTTTTGATAGTTGTAGGGTTTACAATGGAAAGAAAAGTGCCGATTTTGTAGAAACGATTGCTATTAAAGTCCTTTAACAGCAATTGTTTAGTATAGTGTACACTATGGCAGTGATTTAAAAGATTTCATCTTATTTAATAGTAACAAAACTATATCTTTTGAAATAATAAATTTTGATTGGTAATCACTGTTTCACTTAAAAAAGTTTCATGTACAATATTATTTTCTCTTGTCATAATATTAATTGTTCCGTGTTTTTGATAAAACTGTTAATTTGATTCTTTTTTAAATAGATAAGTTATTCTTAAAAAAAATGAATTTAAATAAAGCTATTGCATAGCATTTTTTATCAACGTATGTAATTATAATTATTTATGCAGTATATTTTTTTATTGATGTTAATTCTAGTTTTTTCTTTTATAGTAATCGAAGTTGAGCGTGGTGATCGATAAGAAAACTATTTTTTTTATTTTATTGAACAAATGACTATGAGAAGTTGTCATGCTATATGATGTCATAAAAAGGTTAATATTATCATTAGCTAAAAATATTTTCAACCTTAAATCTCACGAATAAAGTTCAATTACGTTGGTAAAATACTTATAAATATTTACATTTGTAACGTACTTTATAGTTTTAAGGGTCTTTTGTAATACGATAACAGATTAAAAAGGCTCGTTGAAAATAATACCTTGGTACAAGTAAAACATTTATTCTTAACTAAACCTTAATTAGTAAGCAATAAGTAAGTATATAATACATATTATCAACATGTACTTACGCTATTTGTAATGATATGTACACAATACTCGGCCGACCTATATATTATTAGGCGGAGTGGGGGGTGTTAGGTTTTTTTCGTTACGGAATTTCTTGATTCGGTCGCCGCACTCCAAGCCCGCGATAAAAGCTATGCAATAGCTTAATAATACTACACTTGTGATAATAATAATAAAATATATGTATATAGAGTACTCACTCATTTTCTTTCACTATTTTTTCGTGAATATCTTTATTAATAAATGCACTTTGTTTATTCATATTTAAAATATTGTACACAAATTATACGAGAACAGATATTTACTGTTGTACGTGCGAGCTTCGTAGAGTCGTACCATGAAGTAAATACTAAATACAAAGAGGAGGTACCCTAACGCCGAAACTCTAAGCAGGCACGCCGCACGAGTCATCACATTTTGGGGGGGAAGAGGGGGATTACGAATGCGCAGCAACGCATACACAACCAATGCCACCTAGAGTTGCTGAACTATAGAGACAAGCGTGATATTTCAAAAAGTCATTAAAAGTTCTGCTATTCATCGATAGATGGCAAAACTAGAAAGTATCACTGCTGTGCCGGTCGGAGTGGCGGGTGTTAGATTTTTTCGTTACGGAATTTCTAGATTCGGTCTCCACGCTTAAGGCCGCTTAAGGAACCGTTCATATTTTTAATACTACATTCACCATATTGTTCAATCCTGCTACCCTTTTCTACCTCATAAAACATTTCAATATTTTGGATGAGTCACGTGAACGTCCTATTCGCTCTGAGCATACGTTTACCTTAGAAATTTATCACAAATTCTTTAAGGTTAAAGTTGTCAGTTTAAAAGACTTGTTGCCTTTATCTCTAGAGTATACAAAGACTTATGCATTTTTTTTTATGAAAGTCAAGGAATTCCATCTTAACTTACTTAACCTTTTCTAAAACCCTATTTCCCTTCACAAAGTTTCTTTTCCAAGCCGTAAATATCATAAACTTTCTGACTGTGAAGAGTATTTTTGTGTATACATTACTATTATATTATGTAAGGAAATTTTCTATGAACGTATTTAAATATCTAAGTCGATGCTCACAATTGATGTCCTTGATCAAAGCGCAACCTGCGCTGAAATACATAATGCTGCCTGTAATGTTTGGTGTTTTTCTTTTTCTTTGTACAATAAATAATATGTACATGTAATTTGTCAATTTGATGCTGTTATGTAAACTGGAGAAAAGATTTGATGGCTTAGAAATCGATAACAGGATATGGTTTTCTGTTCACGAATCGTCTAATTTGTTGATGTTCAGTAAAAACAAACCGGTTTTAGTCTGTATTTTAAGTCTGACATACAAATCAATATGGCTGCAACTGATGCTCAAATGTACACTTATAAATTTATCAAATAATTTTAATTTTAAACAAGTTAGTGAAAGTATATATATAGTATATATATATACATACACCTGTTAGTGATACTTTGTGAAAATTCTTTTATTTTCATTTGGCATCACTTTTGATCCTTCTTTTACTCAAATATGTATATAATATGTAATATCTTTTTATGTAATAAAACTGCAGCTATCCAAATAAACTAATTTATTTATTTATGTATATATTTTTTCTTTTTTATTTAGTTTATGAAAGTTTATTGACCGCAAATGTATATATTTACTGTTACGAAAATTTACTTTCGAAGTATATGTAAATTTCAAACATTTATTTAGAGCAACTTGTTAATAAACGTTTCAAACTCAAAGATAACGTTTAAGGCTTTGTAAAAACTCGTTGAGTCAGGTTTATTTAAAGTTAGTAGTAGAAATGGTAACTGAAGATCGAAACAAGCAAGTTCTAATGACGCGGTCGCACTAATTTCGCTGAGGGAAGTCCCAGCGAAATTAGTGGGACTCGTTGAATTAAAATAGAAATGTAACAAAGCTTTACGTTACGAGTTAGTAGACGATTCGTTAGACCTTGGTTCAAATGTGTATTAGAAAACAATTAGTTTATAATTGAATAATCTTCATCGTTTATTTATTAGCTTCATAATGTGTACGTAATGTTAAAAAAAAAGTTTTGCTAGAAGAAAGAAGACACCTTTAGAAGAAAAACCAGGAATATTTCTTTTCCTTGTATTCTTTTTATTGTATTTATTTTTTGTTTATTATAACATTATTCTTATTTTTTTTTATAATATGTTGTCCAAATAAAGTTGTTTGATTTGATTTGTTTTGATTTGAATACAATAACATACTTGTTATTGTTCATTTATTTAATTATTACTATACTATTATATTAGTACTAATAAAATAAGTACATGAAAACTAAACCCGATGGAAATTGTAAGTAACTTCAATAAAGAAATATTGAGAAGAAATGTTTACTGTCCATTATTTATCAAATTTGTACGGTATTTATCTCTGTAATATAATTACATTTATACAAATTAGATTCAAAGATACTTGATTAAGAATAAAACTGAGTTTTGAAGCTTTTCTTTAGTCTTTTATTTTAGATTTTTTTTTATTATCAATCTGAGAAAATGGCTCTTCTTTATGGTGTACACTTTGGAATCGTTCCCTGAGTCAATCAAAGAACCCTAAAGTTCCGCCATGGATCTAACTGAAACAAACTGATAAACTATATCTTTACATATCAGTTACTTATTCACTTACCCCTTTTATTGTTTTCTCTATAATATAATAAAAAAAAATATATTACTGAACAAGTTACACAAATTGACCTAATCTCTAAATAAGCCAATTATTTGCTTGTGTTTAAGAGTGTTAGACGACGATAGAAATACATAGAAATACACATTATACATACTGAGAATATATTTAATAACCCCAGAAATCTCATAGACGCCTGTGCCTTTTGGGAATCGAACCTGAACCCCTTTGCGCCAATATAAATCATGTTATTTGCAATGGTTAATGATACAAAATGATATAATAAATTTTTATTTTAAATTATTTACTTGATATTAAAAAAAACCCTTTAACAAAAGATTTGCCGAGAATTTCTAAGAGAAAACTTTTATATAAAAGGAACCTTACGTTACTCGAGCAAAAATTGTCAACCTGTTTCAGTCTTTTGTGTTTTAATAATACGAGTAAATTCCTAGAAGATGAGAGTTTAAGAAGTCATATATTCATATTTTTTTAACTTACAGAACATTATGTAGAGAAGTTAGTACATATATAGTAACATACACTATCGAGATTACTTTAATCTTATGAGTGACGTCAAGTTCTCTCCACTGTCAAACTATCCTTCCTCGTTGCTTATTAATTATTAATTGTTAGCAATTTGCAAAATGTCAAAAACATATTGGAAAGGTAATTATAAGATTATTAAAAATTGAAACTATTTAGTAGTACTAAATTAGGTAATTTACTAATATTAATATAGAAACCAATAAATCTTGTATAGAACCTAAGATATAAAACTCCAAGTAAACTATACTACACTATACCAGTAAGTACAATATTTTATTTAACTTGCAATGTATAGTTTTATTTGCAGAAGTTTGAATCAAATCTTGCAAATAAATTAAAACTACTGTCCAGTTCCGCTTTCAGTTCCAGTTTTCAGTTCAGTGTCAATAGCGCACCAAGAGATGTGCGGGTTATAATTCTATTTTTGATCTTTCCAGTGTATCAGTATGAACTTAATATGTATGTATGTAAACAAAAATCTAAATTGTTGTTTGATAAATTACTGTTGAAAGTTTGATCCAAGCTAAAGATTTTATATTTTACTATTAATACTAATAATATTATCAAAAAATCAATGAATCGACTAGAAACAAACCTATCTTGAAATCGTATTAAAAATAAATCATAAACATTACTTAAATAATATAAAATGTAATGTAATACAATGATGGCATTAATTAATTAATTAATTTTAATAAATATTTCTGCAAAATGTATTACAAGGAGGAATATTTTAATAATATATTTTTAATAGGATAATATTTTTTTATTATATTTACTTCGAGTACTGACATAAGTTCTTAAAAATATTAATTTACAAAGGTATAATATTTAACGAAAGCTTAATCACTTTTCTCTCTTCTCTTTATTAATAAACTATAAGATAAAAAGATCACATATCGGCCCTCACACGTCTTTCGTCGAGTAATATGAGAATAGTGAGAATAGTAACAAAAACATTTTTTGACATAAATATTTAATAAAACAAATTAAGTATATATATTTCAAATTTCACTTTGGGTACATGGCAAATTTATTTTCACCTTACTTGTAAATAGTTACACATTCACCGCTACCAGTACGGGCGGAGTCAGCGGGACAGGAAACAGATAATGCAGCATATGTGTCTTTTACAGTTCGACATTGTATCGGTGCATCCGTCGAGGAGGATGTTTCAATAATCTCTTCAGTTTTTCCTTGCTTTGATCTACCATGACCATTTTTGAAAAACGCAATTAAAAATGTGCAAATAAATATGAAAACTAAATAAATCATCATTTTCAAGCAGTAGTCGCAGCGAATGAGTTAGTCACAACTGATCGTGTAGCGATTTTATTAGCAAAAAAATGAGATCACTGACCTAAAAATATTATTGACCTATTGGTCTGACTTAATGATAGATATAATTGAATAACAGAGATTACTCAATTCCAAGAATAATTAGAAATAATATTATTTTTCCTTACAGAGAACTAAAAAACAGCCAAGAATTAATCTTTTTTACATATAATAAAATTGTCACTGATCGATTTCTGTACATGGAAAATATTAAAAAAAACATAATGAGAGTCTTTTATAAGAGCAAGAGAACTTTTATAAGAACAATGGTTTTTCATTACATCTGATTGTCTGTATGTCTATATTATATGTATGTTTATGCACGCTAATCTCAGAAACGGATTAATGGATTTGGACGCAAAAATTGGTGATATACTGTCATGGGTTTCACTTAACTTTTTTTTTTTTAACAAATAAAGAAGTTAATAATTTCTTATTTTCGTACTATTGCTGCTTATCAATGATTTATTAACATTAAAAAAAATACATAAATAACTTAGAAATACTGCTCAACAAAAAACTACTTGATTGACTTTGATAAAACTTTGACGGTTTATAGTTTTTAAATACATTGGTAAGTACAAAGGGTACGTAATATCAAAATCGAAATCTAATCGTAGGACGTCGCAGGCCTGTGCCTGTGCCTGCGACGTCCTACGCGTAGATTTTCTTATATGTACTAGCTATCTAGTTAGTACATACAAGAAAAATATTCCTGAAAGTTGCGTTAATTTTACTTGCAAACAATTTTCAAAATCAATACAAAGTCAACATAATTCAATATTAAATAAATCAATTCTCACAGTATATACTGACTGTACTTTTTATATGGAAATGTAAAAAAAAAAACAAATGTAAATATATTAAAATCACTAGTAAAATTTGAATAGCCGATAACGGGTTTTTTTAGTGATAAATTCGATAATAATGTTTGTTTTAATTCAGTAAAAAAAAGATATTATTAATACATAGTCACCAGGCTGATAACCGAATTCAGTTTAGTAAGAGTATATAAAAAGTATTCAAATAAAGGAGAAATATCATAATTTATTGGTAAAAATTCTTCATTTATCTTATCTATACATATAATGAAATTGTCACTGACCCATTTCTGTACATGTAAAATGTTTTAAAAAAAACATCATAGGGGGCGTTTATAAGAGCAAGAGAACCCAAACAATGGGTTTTCAGTTTGTCTGTATGTTTGTGCACGCTAATCTCAGAAACAGATTAATCCATTTGGGATCAGGTTTCGGGAATATATTGTCATTGGATTCACTTCACATTTTGTTTTTTTTTAACAACCGGTTTACAAATAAAGAAGTTAACAATCTCTTATTGTCGTACTGTTGCTGCTTACCAGTTTGAAGTTTTATAGTTTTTATTACAGATATGTGAATGCTATACTTTTATAACATTTACTATGTAATAAATGAGACTAACAACTTCGACGATTGAACACTTGGTCTGTTGGACCCATTTCAATATTCAAATGGTAGTTCTCATAATGGACTATTGAAGAGAAAATAGAACAAGGACTATTTAAGGTAAGACAAAATATATTCTTATTTACTCCTTGATAACTACTAGCGTTCTTACAAAATTAATGTTCAGTAATGGTTCAAAATATACATCATTATATGTTTCATGAGTTTTCTTGCTTGACATTTGAAATAAATCATTCACAATATAACTTATTTTAATATTACTGTTGTTATCGCCAATAAATATTATGAGGGTATATTAAATATCCTCGACATTTAGTGAGTGAAGTTTGTCTTGCTATTGTCAAAAATAGCAGCACTGGCATTGTGAAATGTACTTCGGACTTGTTTATAAGTCCCTCGTTCATTAGACGAATGTGATTCTATAGTCGGCAGTGTTCGCGTCAAGAAGTGATTATACCAAGTCTTGCCATAAATATTGTAACAAAGAAAAAAAATATTTATTTCATCGCAAATATCATTTATTACTTTTACAGTGTATTAGTTTAAAACACAAATAAAAAACAATTAAGAATATAAAAAACTTGCAATACAGTCCTATAAACATTGATGACAGTTATAAATAGAAGCACGTGCTCTTACCATGGGGAAATTCTTCACTGGCAAAGGTATGGATTGTTTAAGGGACTCCTAATTATCATGGCGTTTAGAGCTAGCTGTACCCTCTCAAACTGACCATAAATCACAATCCAGCGGATTAAGATCGGGACTATACGACAACCAGTCTTTAGCTCTGATGAAGTCCGAGACGTTAGCTTCCAACCCAGACTGCGTGGACCAAGCTCTTTGACCCAGCGCCGAGTCTTGCTGCTAGGACCATATTTGGTTATTGAATATGGTGTTATTAAAGGGCTTAACTACCTTCTCAATAATGGTATCTTGATACACTTGTACCGAAGTTTTGATATCTTTTTCACAAAAATATGGCTCAGTCACACCTTCATAGCTAACACCCCACCAAACCATGACTGAAGTCGGATAATGCCCACGTTGCACTCTGTCGACTAATTTTAAAATTTTGTTAGAGCTTTGAGCATAAATACGGTCATTTTGTTTTTTTAGATGTTGCTCAATTGTAAAAAAAATCATAGATTTTCTTAGGATAATTTTTTCAGAGAAACGATGGATGGACGAACGAAGGAGACCTCTGTGTGCTTAAAAAAACTACTGGCCTACTGAAGTTGAACCGATGTTACTTAGTACTTACTGACTACATTAGACAAACTGATGAATGCCTATTAGGAGTAGGAGCTAAGATAAGTACTCAATACTTTGAAGTATCGATAGTATTAAGCATACGATCCTATTTTTTTTAAAATGTTCTCTAGTACAGTATCGATTCTTTCTAATCGAAACCATGTGCATGTCTGACCGACCGCGACATTTGTGAAAGAACATAAAAGAAATGTCGTAAAAGACTACATATCAATATTGAAAGACTACATACTCGTATCAATATTTTCAAACCATCATTTTCAAAAGAGGATCGTTTTGTGGCCGAGAATCTTAACAACGCGATTCCAAAAAATAATTTCATATGTTCACATATCAAATTTAGATTTGACCTGTAACCGTCACCACACATTTAAAATATAGTATTCAAGTTAATCGACACTTAACATATAATAATATTGATTAAATGTGTTTCTAAATTAAATATGTAGGAAATTAATTCTGTTCATTTCACTACACCCCGGCTGTATATTTTTTAATATCTTTAATGTACAGAAACGATTTCGCTACAGATCTTTTAAATATATAAACTTGATTTGTAACAAATTAAAATTAAACCAAAGGTATATTCAATAATTTGCAGACGCCATTTTGTATAATAATTAATACATTTGTAAATATTTTTATCATGATAATATCTAATTAGAGAGCACAAATATTTAAATGCACATTGTGACATGCAGTACCGATCTACGAAATATGTATCGGATATTATCATGGCCGATAATTTCGGCCGCTTTTTAGAACGATTTTGTCGTTCTAAATCCTGCAATTCACCTCCCTTAGCACCCCTTACTAATTCCAACGCCAAACATTTTTTAGCAGCCCTTTTTTATAATACGAGAACTGTCAAACTTGTTACTCATACTGCCGTTATGATGCAATATAGTTAGCAACGTCAATATTTTGGTTTATTTAAACGATCGCTGCTATATTATATGCTTGCTATAATACTACGGTTTTCTAACTGACAACCGTTTTTGAATATTTATGAATGAACTAACTAAAATAGTATAAAACTCGTACGATACAATAACACTCGTACTAGGGACACAATTAACATGCCACGTGAGTTGCACACGAAATACTGTTTCAGTGCAGGCCAACCATCTCTTTTGGTTTAATTATTATTTATTAGTATACTATAAATATAGTATAACCCGACTTAAAATATGACGATCACTCTGTGGTTTTGTATAAGATCTAATACGTTTTTTTACTTGCAAAAAAAAGTTCAAATTATAAAACTTATAAACCTCGGAGAGCCGGGCCCATTGCCCTCCAAATGCTAAACGACACGGAAAGCCACCACTCCCTGGAGCAGTTTGCTCGTGTTACTCAATAAGACCATGGACCTGTTTGCGAAGGGCCAAAAACTTCCCAAAGTCGACCGCTCATCTCCTGGAGGGCGTATTCAAGCACCCGGCCCGGGATATCATCTATTCCCATCGCTGTCGTCTTGCCCTGCACTGCAACCTCCATCAAAGCCTTCGATATGGGCGGGATACTCACACATACGTCAAATCATCATTTATCATCTTCTTATTAGGGAAGATTTTTTTGTATATTTATAGAATTGAATTGAACTTTCAACCAAGACAGGATTATCTTAAATTCTTATTTCATTTTGTCGAAATTTTTTTCGTGGAGATGTTTTTGTCAAAACTTTTACCAGATTCCGTAAAAATGAGGACTTATAAGAATAATGAAAAAAATTTCGATCTAAGTAAGAACTTAGCAAAAAAAAAATTGTTCTTATACATCAACCTAAAATTTATATTGCATTTATTAAGACAGACAGCAATATAAAAATACATTTTCCTAATAAAATGTATTGCAATATCAGAAGTAATTTATACCATGACTTAAAACATCATTCTTCTTTCTTTCATCTTAAAACCACTATAGGACAAGACATGATCTTTTTAATAAAAACAGTTGAGTACTCTTTCACAAAAGAGAAGACATGTGATGTAAAGATAACTACAATGCTTAATACTTTAAAGATTAATAAAACACATCACAAAAATAGGAGTTTTTTTTTAAATTAGGTTGTTTTACTTTTAAAGTATAAGTTAACTCTACAGAATAAATGGTTTAAAAAAACGGAATTTGCATACATCTTTATTAAAAAAATAAAGTGAGTTACGACGTTCCGAAAATCTCTTTCTGAGGCTTAAATTAACTCTTAAGCTCGTGTTTCTTTAAAGTAATACATAGTAGTATTATTATTATTTCTGTCGTGGACGTTCACTGCCGGACGGACGATCCACCCGCGTTAATTGCTGGTCACTTCATCCATTTCCCCATAATGATACGGATATACCAGCGGTCACGGTTCACCTTTGAATCTTTTGGTTTCTTTGCAAAATCTTATAATGTTTTCTAGTTTTAGTTGTCCTAGGTCTTCCTTGTCTAATATGTCCGATCCCATTATCTCCCATCTCGCCATCGAGTACATTGGGCACTGAGCGAGTAGGTGGAAACTGGTTTCTTCGCTATCCATGCACTCAGGACATATTGGATCTTTTGTCGCTCCTATCACCGTCAGATGTTTATTAAGTCGACAGTGTCCTGTAATTACCTCTGTGATAAGCCTCATGTTCGCTCTGGATAATCTCATTAGTTGACTTGTCTTCTTCTTGTCCATACCTTTGATGAAGATCTTGGATTGTTTCATGCCCTTTGAGGATTTCCATCTTCGGTTGGATTCTGTCTTAATGCTTTGATTGATTACTCCTTTTGTGATTCTGTGTGGGATCGGTAACCTTGGTTCCGGTCCCACCAGGTTGACATTCGCTCCTTCTCTGGCCAGTTTGTCTGCTGTTTCGTTGCCCGTGTGACCCTTGTGTCCGGGAACCCAGGCTAGCGTGACATCGGCTTTCCTGGTCATCTCCTTCAATATGTTCTTGCATTCTTTGACAATTGCCGAAGTTGTCTCTGCTTTGTTGAGTGCTTTCAGCGCTGCCTGGCTATCGCTGTAGATGGTAATCTTACCTGTTTATGTAAGTTTGTTTACCATGTCAGCGCATTCCATAATGGCATATATTTCCGTCTGGAAAGACGCTAGCAAATCTTCCTAGCTCTATTGATCTGTTGATTTCTGCCCCGTCCGCACATTTTATATGCACTCCGGATCCAGATAGCATCGCTTTTTCTATTCTTGAGCCGTCTGTGTAGGATATGGTGCCCTTAGACTCTATCATCCAGTTGTAGCTGTGTACTTATGTAGTAGTAAGTAATTTAGACAATATTTACGGGACTTTCTTTTATTTTACATAACTATGGACACAGAACATTTTATTAACAATGTTGGTTACTAATATTTCAAGCCCTAAAAAGGCGACATTAGTCTCGATATTACATAACATTGTCTATTGTACAGCAGTTCACTTACTTTTATATTAGAAAAAAACTATAACAAATCCTCCCTCATATTATGAATTTAAATATAAATAAATGTCGGCATCAGAAATTATAAAATAGTAGTATTATCTGAGGCTTTCACGAGTACTACCTACACATTGAAGTATAATATTTTTACGGATAGACACCTCCATCTTATCTTACCGTGAAAATTATTGCTTCAAAGCATTCGAAATGTCGGTTAGATTTAAAATATAAATTTAAAATTTTTAATTATACGCGAGTTAAATCCATAAAAATAGTTATATTTCAATAAAACAGTATTCTCATTCATATGCACTGTTATGTAAAAGCCTTTGGGTTTTTTTTAACAAATTGTTATTATTTGCGAAATTTCAAAAGAAACAAAACTTTTTTTTAGATAAAACAAAAAGGTATTAATAAGATTTCTTAATACTATGTATTATGATAAATTTCTTGAAGTTTGATGAACCTAATTAATATTAAGTACGTTGTCTTGCGTATAAAGAAAAATAAATTAAATCACATAAGAGCGAATCGATGAATTTATCTCTTTTTTGCTGTGTTTATAACGTTCAGAACAATGTTTTATATAGTATTATTTTAATCTACTTTAAGTTAGGATAAATTAAAGATCTTAAAATAAGTGTGGCATTCAGTTAACAAATATTTAATAAAATAAATAACAGTTACTTATTCGTATGTATTATAATATATCAAAATTAGCGACAAGATAAAGTAGGATCCAAAAATTTTCGTAAACTTTCTTCGTCGTAATTTTTTTCTTCTCTGTCATTGTAGTTTAAGGCTTCGCATATTCTGCATAAGTGATATGACTTGGTTCCTAAGTATCCATGTTCATTTACAACATAAAAATCGTTTCTCCATCTATGAAATGATAATAGTTTGCTGCTATTTTTACTTATTTCAATCATATGCTTCGCCAATTCTTCTGCATTGTCATGTTCATCAATATGTAAAAACGATTCAGGAGGTAAGAGCATCTCGCAGCGGTCTACAGTTGGTCCCATTATTACAGGTATAGCTCCTTTACTGTAGGCATTATGAAATAACTTTTCGGTCAAATACTCATCGCATTCAGAATTTTCAAACACCAAATAAAATAGATATGCCGATATCACCGTACAATCTGATTTAAAATGCCCGGGACAACTGAAACATAAAAAAAAAGAATACAACACTCTTCAACACAAATCTAAATATAAACAAAACAGAAAACTTAAAAACTTACACTCAAAATTAATTAAGGATTGTAAGCGACTAATCTTTTTTACTGATCAATATATCAGTAATAGAACTAAATACTGGACTATGGCAAATTTAATATACAAGAAAATAAAATAAAAATAGTGTTTAAAACAAATATTGGTTTTCAAAACAAAGCTACCGTGCGTAACCTAATAAACCGATCATAGTATTTAAAATATCATAATATTTTATTTTTCTCAATGTTTTAAAAACTGGAAGAACTAAAAGATATGACATTTTCAAAATTGAGATAAAGCTTTAGATTATCTCTATTAACTTTCAGTTGAATTATTGTTTTTTTTTAATAATAATAAAAAATATTAATTCACAGCAGATATTGAAACTCCTACATATGAGAAAAAAAATAAAAAATACTACATAAAAACATATATATATGTATATACTACATAAAACAAATACCTAGTCTTTTTGTCTTTTGAACATTTTCCATAAATATCCACTTTCAAGTGTTTTTGTAGTTTCTGTAAGTATTCCATTCTGCGGTGTACGTCACAATGAGACATTAGAATAGATACTAGTACGTCTGTACGTTTATCATTCCAGTACGGAACCAACGATGCCAATGATTCGTCTGTTATTTGATTCAGAATAGGTTTTTCCAAGGGCATTGTTCGTCCGTAAGGAATAGGCACGTCGGAATCGCTCCTAGAAAATATTTGATGATTAATCTTCGAGTACGAGGTAGGTTCTTAAAAATGTGTATTATAAGGACACATGACACATACAACTCAGGAAGTATGATTTGTTTAACAAGTTAATTTATTTAACAAATCATAATTCCTACGCTGATAAAATATTTAAAAGCATGTATATATTATTAGGTAAGTATTTGAGTTTGGATAGTATGAAAAATATTTTCTATACCTATAGGTCATGGACCAATTGAACATATTTGATAGATATTTTAAATTAGGAGCCTGTTGTGCCATTCCAAATGCGTTCTTTGTAGATTCGTCATTTAAAAAGACCCATCTCTGTTTTGTATTTCTTAACGTCGTATTTGGAAACACGCCTCTTTCTACGTGAACTATAACAGCATCGACTGATGATATTGTTTTATCATCGCCTGTAAATTTACAGTTCTTTACACTGCATCCTTGTAGTGGATCAACTTTACTGAAACATATATAACATGAGATTCAGACATCTGTCGGTATTGCTCTTTGACAAGACTTTTAATCTGAGAAATGACAAACGCTACAGTTTTGTACAGTACCCGGCAATAAATATTGTACATCGATCTTTGGAAAGAGACAATTGGCTAATTTCGGCTTCGTAGAGCGTTATCTCTGTCGCACGAAATACAAACAATCTGGTATCTATTAGGAGCTGAAAACAAGTTAAATTTGCTTCTTTTGATAATTATTTTCACTCTTTGTATAAATAACACATTTCATAAAAAAATTTAAATGTTATTTTTTTCTTAAATAATAAAAAAACATGCTTACATTATGTTTACGTATTTTAATTCTTTAGAAAAATTATAACTGTGAGTAAAAAAAGACCCTTATAGCTATTTTCCTAAATATTTTTTTTTTTACGTAAACATAATGTAAACATGTTTTTTTTATTTTATAAAATAAAATAACCCCAACTCAAAAACACCACTTATAGAAAAAATTGTGGCTTTTATTAAAAGAATAAAAATAATTATCAAAAGACGTAAATTATACTTGTTTTACAGCTCCTCATAGATACCAGAATGTTTCTATTTAGTGCGACAGAGATAACGCTCTACGAAGCCGAAATTAGCCGATTGTCTCTTCCCAAAGGTCGATGTGCAATATTTATTGCCGGGTATTGTACATCTTTGTTTCTTTCTTGAATACTTAGAAAAGTTATTATTAAATTAACCTTTTTAATAATAATGTAATAAATAAGTAGCATGTTCACGTTCTGATAGTGGCTACGCTTTATAAAAAGATAAATATAATAAGGCGAATAACAACACAGTAGCTAATTTGGAAACGTGACGGGGAATCCTGTAGGAGGTCACGGGTTCTATTGCAGTTAATATTGTTGATTTTTTAAATTGTACATTTTCGTTTGGTCAGTCTAATATATTTTCATTTTCATGACATTAGTTCATAAAAGTTTAAGGTTATACCAAAGTCCTTATCCAATTATTGATTGTTACTAACTTACTGTTTATTCTTAAAGCTGTAAATATGTCGGTCTTGGAACCAACTCCAGTATTTCCATATTAAAACCATGTATGTTTGATTTTTTGGTTGATGATTTAATGGAAAAGTATTGATTGGGATGTTCTTAAATAGTGATGTCCCTAACTTTGAAGTCGGCCAATCCTAAAAAAAGGGTTATTTACATTCTTGCAACATTTTTCGGCGCATTCCTCAAATTGCTATTATTACTCACAGACATTATTGTCTCTGTGCAAGTGCAATTGTGTTGATCAAGAAGTCATTTTTAAGGCTGGGCTTTTACGTTCCAGAAAGACAACCAAAACACTGTATATAAATTACATTTACAAATAAAAATTCTTTAAAAGCTTAAAAAACTAGTTTTTTTCACTTATATTTCTAAATAAATTACAATTACCATCTTAAACATACCTACAATAATTAAAAAAAAATACATTACGTAACAGCAACATCGTTTAACAATATGCTTACCTTTCTTCTGTCAAAATAGAAATCTACAATATCAGCATGAAAATTTGAATTTCTTTCGTAATTTACGGAATCCACATAAAATATGTTTCTTACAAAATGATTTTTTTTACATTTTAGTCGATTAAAAAGCATTATTAGGAATAAAATTGACATAATGTAAATAACATACTTAAGCAGTTTAATCGAGACAAGTTTTTTGGAATACGCGCTAATGAAATGCATAATGTTTATCTACTCAACAAATTTACACCTTTTTATTACACATTATTGTTTCACATTTACCAACACATTTTTAGTTTCCTAACGATGCTTGCTTTAAAGATAACAATTTATTCATAAACTCTTTTTATGTATTGTATAAAAAAACTCTGGTAAACCAGGGCTCGACTGTTCTTAAAGGAGATATGAGGTAGAGTGTCGTTATTTTCAAGGCGACTAGCTTGCTCGACTATAGTCGGACTTTAAATTAAATTCCAGATTTGACATTAGCTACTGTCACTTCGTAAAATAATGATACCATAACTAACCTAATAGTGATGGACACAACAATCAATAAACAGTCGCGATTTTATGTTGATATAATTATTATGTCGGTCTGCCAATTAGATAATAAATGATATATTTTTATTAATTATTTTAATAAAAATATATCATTTATACATTATTATTCATAATAACTAGTTAGTAATTAGTGGCCGCTGCATTATTTTATTAAAAGCTAATATTTTCTTTTAAAAATTATTAAAAACAAAACTTATAATAAATAGTTTTCTGCATTGGTAACCCACGGGGGTGGGGGGGTAATTACCGTCGTTCTATTTTCTTGTCTTTCGGCTTCATTCTCTTAGTTTTACTGCACGAGTGTTCATGTTCATTGCGATATTTTGTTATTTTGTTGAGTTTTTGTTAAAGTTTTGTTCCGTTTTGTTTGTTCTTACGTTTATTGTTTTTTGTGTCAACTTTGGTTATCCATCAAAATGGATCCTCAGCCAAGTACATCACAAAAAGACGCGGACACATTCTTGTCCCCAAGAAAAAAACGTCCACGCAAAGCTTTCACTGTTATTGAAAAAGTAATGATCCGCAACGCCTACAAATACGTGAAAAACGAAACTTTTGCGCAATTGGAGGACTTTGAAGTTTTGAATAAAAATGAATGCATGAGCAAAGTTGCTAATATATTGGGAATAACTTCACGCTCTGTTTGCAATGCTATCAAGGAAGTAAATAAAGATGCGCTGCCAACTCCTAAAAAAACCGCACCAAAGCGAAATTTCAAAAATAAAATTGATGAATTGTCATTATTCGCAATGCGACGAATTGTTCATTAGTTTTTTTACAAAAATGAACCTCCAACCATTGCAAAGGTTAGTCAGTCAGTCAGACAATAAGATTATTTTTATACCTACATATTTTATATATAAGTAATGATTTCAAACTATAATACATTATATTATTTTAGATTTTGCAAGTAATGAATGAATGAGGCAGAAATGCCCAAGGTTTCCAAAGAAACCCTTAGAACAATTTTGCACTATCTTAATTTTAAATTTTGTTGCACGGTCCCGCAAGAGCACATTTATCGATCGAAATGATATTATAACACGGTGCCAGCGTTACTTGCGTTCCATATACCAGTTTCGACGTGAAGAGAGACATATATATTATCAAGATGAAACTTGGGTTAACGCAGGTAAGGCTTGGATGTTTAATTTATATACACATTACATTACGTACATTTTACATTAAATTTAATACTAATAGTGGATGTTCATGTACTATATTTATTTTTAGGTCATACTGTAAAAAAAACTTGGGTGGACAAGAACGTGACATCATCTCAACAAGTGTTCTTGGAAGGACTGACAACGGGAATAAAAAGTTCATCGGGGAAAGGCAAACGCCTCATAATTAGTATAGTATAGTATATATATATAGGTAGTATATATATAGGTAGTGAAGAAGGCTTCCTGGAAGATGGGCTCATGATTTTTGAAGCAAAGAAAAATCTTGAAGATTACCATGATGAGATGAATGCAGCTTGTTTTTAGGTGTGGTTCGCTGGAATCATATCAAAATTAAGACCAAACTCAATTGTGGTGATGGATAATGCACCTTATCACTCCATAAAATTGGAAACGGCACCAAAAATGAGCTGGAAAAAAGCTGCCATTCAAGACTGGCTTTTAAATAACAATATAAATTACGAACCAGACATGGTTAAAGCTACACTTTTAGAGCTGATACCACGTAATAAGTCTTTTAATAAGTACGCTGTAGACGAAATAGCAGCACGACATGGCATCACGGTTTTAAGACTGCCTCCTTACCACTGCGAGATGAACCCCATCGAATTAATATGGGCACAGGTAAAGAGGCATGTAGCCCAAAATAATCAGACCTTCAAATTGACAGACGTGAGAAACTTATTTGAGGAAGGCCTTTAAAAAATTACGGCTACAGAATGGTCTAAATGCATATCCCATGTTGTCAAAGAAGAGGAAAAAATGAGTACGCTAGATACTTTGATAGACAACATCACTGACACAATTATAATAAATGTTACAGAAAGTGATAGCGATAGCGAGAACGATGACGGTTATGATTTTTAAAATAAAATATTATCATAATACACCCCATTTGTTTTATCTCTCATGTTCCTTCATCATCACATTTTTTTAAATAATTTCACACACAATTATCAAAGAAAACTCTCAGATCCTTAATTAATCATCATAACTAAATTAATCGATTCAGAAATATTTAAATTCCCAATATACTTAGTTTCGAATAAGGTAATAGTTGCTTGGATTACTATATGCGAAATGAATCGATTCAGAAATATATCATTTCCATAACGATTAATTTCGTAGCGTCACTGTTTATTAGTTGTCATTACGTGGTAACACTGAAATTGTCATATCTGAAATCTAATTAAAAGTCCGACTATAGTATGTTCTCCTTATTTCACCATTTTACATCAACATTAAAAAAAAAATAATTTGTCTGTAAATTAGAGGCTCACCAAGATAATATACATAGGCAACATTTATTATGTTATAGACTTCGCAGGTTCTTAATCCGTAAGTTCTTATTTTATTCTTCCGAAAATATTGTTTACTGCAAGAAAATTGTCATGCCAGCCAGGACTGTTTAGTAGGTAATTAATAATAATTCGCATATATTAAGCACCTACTAAACAGTAGAACCTGCTAAACATATATAAGTTTTTATAAAATATTTATGTAGTTAAAAATAAATTTCAAGACTGACTATTAAACTTGGCACCCATATATATCTCACTTCTTTTATCATTGAGTCAACAAGCCAGACATATGTTATAAAATTGTATTTCTCTTGCATTTCACTTACATATTATTGTTGGAATTCAATTTGCAGTTATATTTGTAATTTTTATATGATAATAAAATGTTGTCTGTCTCCTTGCCTTAGCGTTTTAGCGCATCATATAGTAAGTTGTATGTATCTTTATCACAAGGGATAAGTTTTTTAACATATGAGTGTGTAATATTTTTTTATTATTATTTTTTTCAATTGTACACTGGCTCATGACTACGTCATCCAGTCAGTTATTAAACAATTGCTGTGCGGAGTTATCGAAGTTCAAATTTAACAGAAATACCTAGGTACTTCTGTTAGTTATAACAAATTTCTATTTTTTCTGTTAATTTTAAATTAAAAAAATCTTTATTCAGAAAAATAAGTTATTTTAGGCAAAAGAAAAATTATACATTGTTTGTAAGTAACATAAAAAGACAAATTATCGTCATCAGAAATAAACCCAAACTTAACATTTTATCATAGGAATAAATGGTTTCCTTTGATAATTTTTTTATTAAGAATTTACGTGTTTGAAACGTTTTTTAAAACGTTTTTTTTTTACTTGCTTGTAAACGTTTTTATGTTCACGATTATAAACCGGAAAAATTACCATTAGTATATTGATACTACTATTATTGGATGGATTGCCATTAACTCAGTATAAATTTTGATAAGGAATATATTGATATATACTATAGCAAATACGAGCAAATGCTAGTTATTCATATTATTTATTCAAAGATGAATTAATAATCAATTTATAGTAACATTTTTTATATATTCTTAAGTATTTATTTATATTATAGTAAAATTACAACAATTTAAAACAGAATTCAATACAATCGTTTTTAAATGATCTGTTTGTTTTTCCGTTTATCTATCTTATATCCGACTTTAAGTACAACCAATAGACTAAGTGCAATCGACTTTGACAAATAAAGTCGTCGGCCACAACCTATATAAATTAAAACGACTTGTTTTTGCTATAATTTCATAACAGTTACGTTATCTTCTAACAATATAGTTTCTGTTTATTTTTTTCCAATAGCTACATTGTTTTTAGGTCTTGTCATTGTTTAAAAGTCTTACCCCAATGCAATGTACGAAATTAAGAAATAATTAACTTCTTTGTTTGTTGAACGATTTAAATAAAAAAAACACTAAATCTTAAGTAAAGCCCATGACAATATATTTCCGATGTTTTCATCCAAACCGGTTGATCCGTTCCAGAGATAAGCCTGCACAAACATACAGACATAGATATACAAACATACAAACATACAGACGAACAAAAAAATTAAAAACCATTTTGGGTTCTCTTGCTTATAAACTTTATAAGGTTTTGAAAATATTTTCCATGTACGGACACCGATCACTTACCGTTATATGTCTATAGATATTTTTTTTAACACATTAAGACCACATATATTTTGATAGAGTGAAGAGTGTGCAATGAAAGTTAAGAGCTAAATGTTTAAAAAACTAAAATTTAAAAAACTCCCGATACACTAAGACCTCTAAAAAGAATAAAAATAATATTATTATGTACTTATTGAAGTCGTTGCGTCGGGGGACCGTTGTACGTACGTTGACGATGGTGTCTATTTTACAAAGATAGTCATTGAGGACTTAGACTATACGATTCGATATCGTAATTACTTTATTTGCCTTGTTAACTTACTTGCAATTTAATGTCTTCCTTTGTTAAATGGTCCCCTGACGCAACCAATTTTCTTTTTAGAGGTCTTTTTGTATATTTTTTTTCTGCTTTTTAAAGTTATGTTACTGGTTTCTGAACTGTACTAAATGAACTTACAGACACACAACATTTTCAATTGTTTAAGTATTTCTATTAATCTATCTATTCTAATACTATAAAGAGGAATGATTTGTTTGTTTGTTTGAATTGAATAGGCTCTGAAACTACGAGACTGATTTAAAAAAATCTTTTAGCATTAGAATCCTACATTATCCCTGATGAACATTGGCTATACTACTGGACCGATTGAATAAAATATTTTAACTTTAGAATCGTACATTATCCCTCTGATGTATAAAGTATAATATATGTATAAAGTATAATAAATGTATTAAGGAACACGATTCAAGACTTTTCATATGGGTAGGTACATAGTTAGGTTTCATATGTACGAATATTAATAAATATAAACATTTAGAGTTAAAATGATTTACGATTGTAAATGTAGTGATTACTAATAACACTATGTTGCTGTTGGCCGTGATTCTTTATGACTACGATCATAAGCCATATAAATATATTATTACAGTCTTCGTGGACGCAGTCAAGGGCAACAGCTATTCCTAATAAAGTACTTTACCTGAATAAGTAAGTGTGAAAACCTTTTAGCCTTCATAACAAGGCTTTTTTTCCTATATAGCGCGGGCGGAGCCGCTGGGAACAGCTAATTATTGTACAAGAACCTCTCTCCCGCACGAATAAAACGTCAATATTTGAAGACGACTATCTTATTTCAATCAAACATAGGTAAAAACCATCTCGACGAGCATAGCTTTCGATTAAAAAAAACCGCATTCAAATCCGTCCACGCGTTTGGCCGCAAATTTGCCACAGACAGACACACAGATACACAGGCACACAGATCGACAGGTCAAACTTATAACACCCCTCTTTTAAGTCGGGGGTTAAAAAGAGAGAGAAACAGATAAAAAAACAAAAAAAAAAACTAAAATATTAGAAATATATTCTGTTAGTAATCCCTTCACATCCTGGCTTTATATTTTTTACTAATTTCAATGTACACAGACTATTAATCTACAATACAAATATATTACATGTATAGAAGAAGATTTACATGGTTCTATTACGCAATTGACATAAATTGAGATAACTTTTTTATTTAAAACCTGATTTAAATGAAAAAATGGCAATATATTTCTGAATACTGAATCCAAATTATTTTTAGTCGTTTCTAAGATTTGTGTGCACAAACATACAGACATACAGATATACAGACATACAGACAAACAGACAAAATGAAAAACCATTAATTTGGATTATCCTGCTCATATTAAGGCGCCCTATTAAGTTTTTATTTTTAATATTTTCCACGTACAAATATCGTAATAATACAATTTTTGCAAACAATGACTGGGATTTGTGATCCAGGGATAAGTTTAAGGGACCCCTTTATGATGCTCAAACACGCTCGCCTTCACTATCTACACTTCTCTCCCTACCTTACTAAATTTGTAAAGAACCTACTAATCCCTGTTACACTTCTCGCTCTAAACTTTTACCGCGTACAAGCTACTTATATTTTTTTTAAGATCATTTAAAAAGCTAATCGACTTTAGCATCCAACGATGAAGTACGGCTTTGGTAATCGATTTTTATACCTAAAAATTTAAACAGAACTGCTTCCATAACCATACTAACGTATTGACTGTCTATTATAAGATCCGGATCGCAAGAGGTATACTTGGTATTCCGTCTAGCCAAAGACAGACACAAGCATTAACTGGGTTTTGTCCTCAATCCGCCCGTTCACGTACAAAAATCCTCAACTACATTTAAAAGTACCTGATATTGTTTTGGATTACCTGTCAGTATCGCTAGATCACCTGCAAAAGCTAGTAGATATTCTATGTATTTATTTACCCCACTTTTTTCATGTCTAATTAATTTGTCTATATGATTGTAATTAATTTGTCTGTCTGTTATATTTGAGTGGTTTTGAATGGTTTTCATTCACCCGGCGTTCGCACAGTTGGATCTATTTTACCCGCGCCATTTTCAGATGCGCGTATTTCTTATGTTTTCTGTGAGACATTACCACACTTCTCAGTAGCTGGAGCTAAGAGTCGCCCCTTGCCGCGAAATATCGCTGTTTAGTTGTACTGCAATCGCACCGATGGATAGATGCATCTGAACATGAAAATGGGTAAATATGACCCAACCCTACACACCGTGTAGTAATTCTGTGCCATTACATAAAAAGTATATTTATTTATTTTATTTGAGAACTTTTGCTATAATGGATCTCGAAAAACGCTAATGACAGTGAATTTTAAGTATCTTGGAGTAATCAGAATCCGATCATGAAAATTCAGAAACTGAAGATGGAGAAGATCATTTGATCATTCGCAGCCAAGACAGTAACACCGACCAAGACGCATCTGAAGTGAATAGTGATAATGAGCTCCTGATTGAATTACGCCGACGTCTACTTTATTCAACAACAGAATCACAGCAGGATTTTACCCGCACTTCCGACAGCAAGGTACAAACTACTTACTTTGTTGGAAGAACTGGAATAAAGTGGAAAAAGATACCTTTAGGCTACAACAATCGATTTAGAGCTTTATATTTTATACCACAGGTGCCAGGTCTTGGACGAGTAACTTAAATGCTTCTTCAGAGAAAGATTGCCGGAAATAAAATACCTACGAATACCCGAAGAGTTAACAAAAACTAGGGATAAACAAATAAATACATCGACTTTGGGTTTTCCAACAAATGCAACGATCGTATCACACATACAAAAAAAAACAAAGTGTATGTACTTATGTCCCGTTTGCATCATGATGCTAATATTGATATATCTATAGGCGAAAAACAGAAACCGGAAATAAATACTTTTTATAATGTGACTGAAGTTAATGTCAATGTTGCTATGTTCTTCTTATAACGCAATTTAAAAAAAGGGTTTTGACTATTTTTACGGCCTACTAAATATGTCTGCAATAAATGCAAATATATTTCATAATATAAATATCAACGTTGCTACAAAGCGTCGCAAACTCCTAAAGGATTTAGGCCTCACTCTGGTTCGTGAGCATTTGTGCGACCATAAATGCATCATTCAATTGCCAAAACTGATGCGGCAAAAACTACGCATTTTTTTAGGAAACCCTGTTGAGGGGCCTATTGCAAAAATACTGAATGTCAAGAAAGGGTTGGAAGACTGTCCTACCAAAAAAAAAAACACTTAATAAAAAAAACAAGTAATAATACTTACCGGGACTGTAACAAATATATATACAGTGAACATGCAATGTCGCACTTTAGAGATAGCGAAGTTGTAAGCAGTAATACGACTGACTTATAAAACTGATCTGTAATATTATTCGTATTTTGATTAAATGTGATTAAATATATCCTATTAATTAATATTTTAGAAGAAAAGTTTATATTTGGGTCAAGTTTTGTAACTTCAAGACAGAGTTGTTAATTTTGTTAGTATTTTACTCCACTATTATAGAAAAAATAGTAAAAAGAAAGTTTTACATCAAGTTCTTTTAATTCATACATGACCACTTAAACTATAAATATTTTATCCAATTATAACTATACATTATAATAAACGTCTTTTAATTATTGAAATTATGACGATTTTCAACGCGGGTCTCCTGGACCCAACCCTACTATCGTTGTAACATATTTTAACTGTGCTGACGCCGAGTTAAAAGTTAAAGAGAATTTTGAATAGTGTGATGTAATAATGTCTATAACTACCGTGGAAATTTATACCATTTTAACGCGAACATCATCAGTGCATGTCGTACCGACCCAAAGGTGTTCTCTAAATCTATCCAACAAACCGTAATTTGTCTCTCACTAATTCTAGCATCTTTGAGGATTTCTGATATTAACGTATTATGTTCCAGGCAAACAGAAATTTCGGGCAAAAACCCTTTCTAATGATTAGGCCTGAAATATCTATTATTAATCATAATCTTATAAAATTTCATATTAAGTAAACTTATTCTTACTCTACAGTTTATTTTTTTTTAAGGTAAAATACCACATCAGTAAATACTAAAACATTTTTAATTTCTTCTTTTTCTATTTTCGGTATTATTTTATTATAACTAAAAATGCATTAGTTTATAATATTAGCATACAACTGAACTGTCGTATATTTATGTATTATATAATAAAATACGTATAAATATATATATATATATATATATATATATATATATATATATATAACATATATATATATATAACAATATATATATATATATATATATAGGTTTCTCAATAAACTAAGTTTATACAAAAGTTTTCTTTACTTCATTAAACTAATAAAGTTATTCACTTCGCTTCCATCGTTGATGTTGACACTTATAGCTTAAAACAATTAACTTAACCGTACATTAACGTGATAGGTGAAGTAATTCTCTGGAGTTCTACAAAGTGGCTAGATATAGAATTACAAGAATGACCTATTAATGTTGTTTTTCAATAATCATTTACAGTCTGGTGCTAACGCATCAAGCGTCGATAACGTTCCATTTAGTAAACGCAAGCAAGCAAGACGTTTTATTCTTCACGTGATTTAAATATTTAATGCCCTAAAAAGGCGACATTAGTCTCGGTATTACATAACATTGTCTATTGTACGGCAGTTCACTTTTATATTAGAAAAAACTATCACAAATCACCCCTCATATTATGATTTTAAATATAAATAACTACAGGCATGAGAAATTATAAAACAGTAGTGTTTTCTAAGCTTTTCACGAGTACTACACATTGAAATAAAACTATTTTTATGAATAGACACCTCCATCTTGTCTTACCGTGAACACTATTCCTGAAAAGCATTCGAAACGTCGGATTAGATTTAAAATGTAAATTTAAAATTTTATTAATTATACGCGAGTTAAATCTGTAAAAATAGTTTTATTCCAATAAAACAGTATTCCCATTCATGTCCACATTTATGTAAAAGCCTTTTTGCTTTTTAATAAATTGTTATTATTTCCGAAATTTCGAAAGTGACAAAATTTTTTTTTTGATAATAAGAGGTATTAATAAGATTTCTTAATACCATTATGGAAATTTTCTTGAAGTTTTGATGAACCTAATTGATTAAAAACGTAGTCTTGAGTATAAAGAAAGATAAATTATTTAAATTGAGTATCTCTAGTGCCTATCATCAGGACTGGCTGTTCAGGTACAAGAACACCGACCGTGCTGGAAGAGAAAGCCGTTCTTGCGAAGGTCCGGCAGTATTTTACACCGGGACAACTTCTTGTTTTATACAAAGCACAGATCCGGTCGTGTGTAGAGTATTGTGGTCACATATTTGCTGGTGCCGCAAAGTATCATCTTGCGGTTTTGGACTCAATTAAGAGACAAAGAGTGGCGTTCAGTTAACAAATATTTAATAAAATAAACAACCGTTACTTATATTATACTTATATTCGTATGTATTATAATATATCAAAATTAGCGACAAGATAAATTAGGATCAAAAAATGTTCGTAAACTTTCTTCGTCGTAATATTTCACTTCTCTGTCATTGTAGTTTAAGGCTTCGCATATTCTGCATAAGTGATATGACTTGGTTCCGTAGTATCCATGTTCATTTGCAACATAAAAATCGTTTCTCCATCTATGAAATGATAATAGTTTGCTGCTATTTTTACTTATTTCAATCATATGCTTCGCCAATTCTTCTGCATTGTCATATTCATCAATATGTAAAAACGATTCAGGAGGTAAGAGCATCGCGCAGCGATCTACGGTTGGTCCCATTATTACAGGTATAGCTCCTTTACTGTAGGCATTATGAAATAACTTCTCCGTCAAATATTCATCGCATTCAGAATTTTCAAACACCAAATAAAATAGATATGCCGATATCACCGTACAATCTGATTTATAATGCCCGGGACAACTGAAACATAAAAAAAAAGAATACAACACTCTTCAACACAAATCTAAATATAAAACTTTCAGAAAACTTAAAAACTTACACTCAAAATTAATTAAGGATTGTAAGCGACTAATCTTTTTTACTGATCAATACATCAGTAATAGCACTAAATACTGGACTATGGCAAATTTAATATACAAGAAAATAAAATAAAAATAATGTTTGTTCTATTTAGATTAATAAAAATTTAATAAGAAAAATAATACAAATATTGGTTTTCAAAACAAAGCTACCGTGCGTAACCTAATAAACCGATCATAGTATTTAGAATATATTTTATTTTTCTCAATGTTTTAAAAACTGGACGTACTAAAAGATATGACATTTTAAAATTGAGATAAAGCTTTACATTATCTCTATTAACTTCCAGTTGAATTATTGTTTTTTTTTAATAATAATAAAAAATATTAATTCACAGCAGATATTGAAAAAAATCTATTTAACATTATAACATTTTGTGGTACATTTTTAGTATAAACAAATAAATTTGAAGTTGCACCCCGTGAAAATCAATTCAATATGCCCAGTACCAAGAGTCGAACTCCTACATATGAGAAAAAAAATAAAAAATACTACATAAAAACATATATGTGTATACTACATAAAACAAATACCTAGTCTTTTTGTCTTTTGAACATTTTCCATAAATGTCCACTTTCAAGTGTTTTTCTAGTTTCTGTAAGTATTCCATTCTGCGGTGTACGTTACAATGAGATATTAGGATAGACACTAGTACGTCTGTACGTTTATCATTCCAATACGGAACCAACGATGCCAATGATTCGTCTGTTATTTGATTCAGAATAGGTTTTTCCAAGGGCATGGTTCGTCCGTAAGGAACAGGCACGTCGGAATCGCTCCTAGAAAATATTTGATGATAAATCTTCGAGTACGTGGTAGGTTCTTAAAAATGTTTATTATAAGGAAACATGATACATACAACTCGGGAAGTATGATTTGTTTAACAAGTTAATTTATTTAACAAATCATAATTCCTATGCTGATAAAATATTTAAAAGCATGTATATATTATTAGGTATTTGAGTTTGTATAATATGAAAAATATTTTCTATACCTATAGGTCATGGACCAATTGAACATATTTGATAGATATGTTAAATTAGGAGCCTGTTGTGCCATTCCAAATGCGTTCTTCGTAGATTCGTCATTTAAAAAGACCCATATCTGTTTTGTATTTCTAAACGTCGTATTTGGAAACACTCCTCTTTGTACATGAACTATAACAGCATCGACTGATGATATTGTTTTATCATCGCCTGTAAATTTACAGTTCTTTACACTGCATCCTTGTAGTGGATCAACTTTACTGAAACAAATATAACATGAGATTCAGTCATATGTCGGTATTGCTCTTTGACAAGACTTTTAATCTTAGAAATGACAAACGCTACAGTTTTGTACAGTACCCGGCAATAAATATTGTAAATAGACCTTTGGAAAGAGACCATCGGCTAATTTCGGCATCATGGAGCGTTATCTCTGTCGCCCGAAATACAAACAATCTGGTATCTATTAGGAGCTGAAAACAAGTAAAATTTGCTTCTTTTGATAATAATTTTTACTCTTTTTATAAATAACACATTTCATAAAAAATTTTAAATGTTTTTTTTTTTTTTAATTATAAAAAACATGCTCACATTATGTTTACGTATTTTAATACTTTAGGAAAATTATAAAAAGACCGTTATAGGCTATTTTCCTAAATAATATTTTTTTTTACGTAAACATAATGTAAACATGTTTTTTTTATTTTATTTTACCCCAACTCAAAAACACCACTTATAGAAAAAATTGTGGCTTTTAATTATCAAAAGACGTAAATTATACTTATTTTACAGCTCCTCATAGATACCAGAATGTTTCTATTTAGTGAGACAGAGATAACGCTCTACGAAGCCGAAATTAGCCGATTGTCTCTTCCCAAAGGTCGATATGCAATATTTATTGCCGGGTATTGTACATCTTTGTTTCTTTCTTGAATACTTAGGAAAGTAATTATTAAATTAACCTTTTTAATAATAATGTAATAAATAAGCATGTTCACGTTCTGATAGTATGAGTATAAGTGATATCAAGGCTAGTAACAACACAGTAGCTAATTTGGAAAAGTGACGGGGAATCCTGTGGGAGGTCACGGGTTCTAGTGCAGTTATTATTGTCGATTTTTTAAATTGTATATTTTCGTTTGGTCAGTCTAATATATTTTCATTTTCATGACATTAGTTCATAAAAGTTTAAGGTTATACAAAAGTCCTTATCCAATTATTGATTATTACTAACTTACTGTTTATTCTTAAAACTGTAAATATGTCTATTTTGGAACCAACTCCAGTATTTCCATATTAAAACTATGTATGTTTGATTTTTTGGTTGATGATTTAATGGAATAGTATTGATTGGGATGTTCTTAAATAGTGATGTCCCTAACTTTGAAGTCGGCCAATCCTAAAAAAAGGGTTATTTTCATTCTTGCAACATTATTTTTCGGTGCATTCCTCAGATCGCTCGCTATTGAAATTATAAAATCGTAGCATTACTCATAGACCCTATTGTCTCTGTGCAAGTGCAATTGTGTTGATCAAGAAATCATTTTTAAGGCTGGGCTTTTACGTTCCAGAAAGACAACCAAAACATTGTATAAAAATTACATTTATAAACATAGATTCTTAAAAACCTTAAAAAACTAGTTTTTTCACTTTTATTTCTAAATAAATTACAATTACCATCTTAAACATACCTACAATAATTAAAAAAAATACATTACGTAACAGCAACATCGTTTAACAATATGCTTACCTTTCTTCTGTCAAAATATAAATCTACAATATCACCATGAAAATTTGAATTTTTCTCGTAATTTACGGAATCCACATAAAATATGTTTCTTACAAAATGTATTATTTCAGATATTAGTCCATTAAAAAGCATTATTAGGAATAAAATTGACATAATGTAAATAGCATACTTAAGCAGTTTAATCGAGACAAGTTTTTTAAAATACGCTTTTATGAAATGCATAATGTTTAGTTCCTGAACAACTTTACACCTTTTTATTACACATTATTGTTTCACATTTGCCAACACATTTTTAGTTTCCTAACGGTGCTTGATTTAAAGATAACAATTTATTCATAAACTCTTTGTATGTATGTATTGAATAAAAAAACTCTGGTAAACAAGGGCTCGACTGTTCTTGAAGTAGATGTAAGGTAGAGTGTCGTAGTTTTCAAGGCGACTAGTTTCCTCGACTCGAACGTTCTCCTTATTTCACCATGTATATCAACATTTTTAAAAATTTTGAATTCGTTTGTAAATTAGAGGCTCACCAAGACACTATACATAGGCAAAATTTATTATGTTATAGACTACGCAGGTTCTACAGCCGTAAGTTCTTATTATATTCCTCCGAAAATATTTTTTACTGCTAGAAAATTGTCATGCCATCCAGGACTGTTTAGTAGGTATTTAGCGCATCGTATAGTAAGTTTTTTGTATCTATATCGTAAGTTTTTTTCCATATGAGTGTGTAATATTTTTTTATTTTTTTTTGTTTTTTAATTGTACACCGGCTCATGGTTACGTCATCCAGTCAGTTATTAAATAATTGCTGTGCGGAGTTGTTATCGCAATTCAAATTTAACGTGTCCAGGTAGGTAAATATAACATAATTATAAATTATAATTTTAGGTCTGTAATTATGCCTTATAATAAACAAAGAAATAAATCTACTGTTCGAAGTTTGACTTTTGAGTTATTTCTATAAGGCCGTTCACCCATACTGTTAATGATACTGTTATTTTCATTTCCCATAATGTTGTAAGTTATAAAAAATGTATCCAGGGAAGCATGACTGTCGATGTTTGATCGTTCTAGCTCATATATGAAAAAATTGTTGGTATATTCTAAAAATACCATTTATATATTTATTATTAACCCCTCGTAATTAATTTATACTCATTTCTTATAACTAACAGAAGTACCTAGGTACTTCTACCTACCAAATTTGTTCTGTTAATTTTAAATTAAAAAAATCTTTTTCGGAAAAATAAGAAAAATTATACATTGTTTGTAAGTAAAATAAAAATACAAATTATCGTCATCAGAAGCAAACCCAAACTTAACATTTTATCAAAAGAATTAATGGTTTCCTTCGATATTTTTTTTTATTAGGAATTTACTTGTAATTACCTTTTTTAAAACGTTTTTATGTTCATGATTATAAACCGGAAAAATTACCATTCGTATCAATCCATCCACTCAGTATAAATTTTGATAAGGAATATATTTATACATATATACTATAGCAAATACAAGCAACTTCTAGTTATTCATATTATTTATTCAAAGATGAATTCATAATCAATTTATAGTAAAATCTATACATATAATAAAATAGTAAATATTTATTTATATTTTTTCAAGTATTTATTTATATTATTATCAATTGATAACAATTTAAAACAGAATTCAAAAAAAAATAAATTAAAAATTTAAAAAACCCCCGACACAAAAAGCCCTCTTAAAATTCTGAATTGTACTAAATAAACCTACAGAAACACAAAATTTGCAATTGTTTAAGTATTTCTATTAATGTATCGTGATATTATAAACAGGAAAGATTTGTTTGTTTATTTGAATTGAATAGTCTCCGAAACTACGGGATAGATTAAAAAAAAATCTTTTTAGAATTACAATCCTACATTATGATGTACAAAGGTTAAATTTAATACGAGAAATATATATATATTGTATATTTATATATATATATATATATATATATATATATATATATATATATATATATATATATATCTATATATATATATATATATATATATATATATTTATATATATATATATTTATTTATATATATATATTATATTTAATAAAATTCAGATCCTCGTGAAAGTTTCGACAGCGTCATAAATTATAAATGTATTAAGTAACATGATTCAAGACTTTTTCATATGGGTAGGTAGATAGGCAGGTTTCATATATACGAATATTAATAAATATAATCATTCAGAGCTAGAATGATTTACAAATACTAATAACAAAATGATGATGATGAAAAATACGAATAACAAAACGTGTTTCTTTATGACTACGATCATAAGTCATATACATATATTTCAGTCTACGTGGACGCAGTCACAGGCAACAGCTATGCTTTTTATTTTTTACTATTTTCAATGTACATAGACTATTAATTTACAAATATATTACATGTATTGAAGAAGATTTGCATGGTCCTATTACGCAATTGACATAAATTGAGATAACTTTTTTATTTAAAACCTGATTTAAATGAAAAAATGGCAATATATTCCTGAATACTGAATCCAAATAATTTTTAGTCGTTTCTAAGATTTGTGTGCACAAACATACTGTCTGTATGTACAGACAAACAGACAAAATAAAAAACCATTAATTTGGGTTATCCTGCTCTTATAAAGGTCCCCCATTAAGTTTTTATTTTAGATATTTTCCACGTACGAATATCGATCAGTGAAAATTTTATTATATTATGTATAGATATTCCATTTTTATGACACTTAAAGTTACACGACTATTTTAAAGCAATACTTCGAATTCATAATAGTGACGTGAGTATAAAGTGTAGTAAGTATATATGTTAGTGATTTCAGGTCGCGATTACAGACGGTGCTCTTAGCATTCCATGGATTCAACCGTGCGGGTGCAGAGCCCATTGCGTTGCAAGGAGAGTAGTGCAAACAATGAGCGGGATCTGTGATCCAGGGATAATTTTAAGGGACCCCTTTATGATGCTCAAACACGCTCGCCTTCACTGACTACACTCCTCTCCCTATCTAACTAAATTTGTAAGGAATCTACTAATGCCGCTTTTGAAATATATTCTAGAAATGAATCGATGCTAGTTCTGGAAAGTCCAAGGTCCAAGAAAGTTATAGAGAGAATTCGCTGTTACACTTCTCGCTCTAAACTTTTACCGCGTACAAGCTAACTATACTTTTTTTAAGATCATTTAAAAAGCTATCGACTATTGCATCCAATGATGAAGTACGGCCTTGGTAATCGATTTTTATACCTAAAAATTTAAACAGAACTGCTTCAATAACCATACTAACGCATTGACTGTCTATTATAAGATCCGGATCGCAAGAGGTATACTTGGTATTCCGTCTAGCCAAAGACAGACACAAGCATTTTCTTGGTTTTGTCCTCAATCCTCCCGTTCACATACAAAAATCCTCAACTACATTTAAAAGTACCTGACATTGATATTCTATGTATTTATTGCTAAACCTAAGTCGATAACCCCACTTACTTCATGTCTAATTAATTTGTCTATATGATTGTAATTAATTTATGTATCTGTTATAATTGAGTCGATTTGAATGGTTTTCATTAAAAGTTATAGAGAATTTTGAATAGTGTGATGCCTATAACTACCGTGGAAATTTATACCATTTTAACGCGAACATCATCAGTTCATGTCATACCGACCCAAAGGCGTTCTCTAAATCTAGCCAACAAACCGTAATTTGTCTCTCACTAATTCTAGCATCTTTAAGGCTTTCTGATATTAACGTATTATGTTCCAGGCATCTAGAAATTTCGGGCAAAAACCCTTTCCGGTGATTAGGCTTGGAATATAATGTAATATTAAATAAACTTATTCTTACTCTACGGTTTCTTTTCTTTTTGTTAAAGTGAAATACCACATCACTAAATAGTAAATCATTTTTAATTTCTTCTTTTTCTATTTTCAGTATTATTTTATTTTAACTAAAAATGCAATATGATTACTAAAATTATTTTATAATATTGTCATAAAACTGAACTGTCGTATATTTATTTATTATATTATAAAATAGTTATTATATATATATAGATTTCTTATAAAACTAATTTTATACAAAAGTTTTCTTTACTTCATTAAACTAATAAAGTTATTCACTTCGCTTCCATCGTTGATGTTGACACTTATAGCTTAAAACAATTAACTTAACCGTACATTAACGTGATAGGTGAAGTAATTCTCTGGAGTTCTACAAAGTGGCTAGATATAGAATTACAAGAATGACCTATTAATGTTGTTTTTCAATAATCATTTACAGTCTGGTGCTAACGCATCAAGCGACGGTAAGGTTCCATTTAGTAAACGCAAGTAAGCAAGACGTTTTATTTTTCACGTGATTTAAATGAAGGGAAAGTTGTGTTATTTTGAAACATACTACTAATTCAAGTGCTTTTCAACATGATTGCTTTTCTGAACACCATATCTACTTTATGTATTCAAACAAAGAATTTATACTTCTTGCTATAACTCTCCGAGTGTATGTTTGAATCATCGAAAAAGTTCTTTGACTTCCAGTATGGTAAAATATGAAACAAAAGTACATTAAAAGTACACTTAGGCCAAAATAATTAATGTATGCTTCATTATTATATTAATGGGTTTGTGAATTACTAACTTAATTTTAAAAATATATGTTACTTTTCAAATTTTTACTTATCGCATGTAAATAAGCATTTACTTTTACTTAAATATGGTCTTTATAGTAAAGCAATTTGCAAAAATAAATGCACAACAATTACCGAAAACAATTACTTGCAAATGCTTATATTTAACTTTTAACCAAACAAGTTGATACTATAAATATTAAAATCATAATATCCAAAGCATCAAATAAACCAAAGCTTAACTATCAAGTAACAAACAGTAAGTAACTAACAGTTAGTAGCGAAACTTGCATGTGCATTTAAATTCGACAGTTGTGCAAATATCAATACGCAGTTGAAGAATCTGTTTTAATCCCTCCTATATAAATTACAATAATCAAACGATTCAAAGGTTTATATTATACGAGGTTTATTTATATTAAGGAGGTTGAAATTAAATACCAAACTATTTTTCCTTTTAATTATATTGTCCCATAACACATTTTTCAGAAATCTCAGATAACTTGTTTACTATCGAAAAAAAAATGATTTCTCTTTGGTGTCAAAATAGGCCGAAATTGCAAACTTCACTTCTTCAACGTCGTCGTTTTTTTTAAGCAGCTCTTTCTTAACTTTTGAAAATAAATAATAGTCACTGGGTGCCAAGTCTAAACTGTAGGGTTAGTGGTTCAATTTTTTGAAGCCGCATCGGTGGATGGCAGCCGTCGCAACGTGCGTTGTCGTGCAGAAGGAGCACACCTTTTGACAACTTTCCTCTTCTTTTTTCCTTGATGGCTTCTTTCAATCTTTCCAGTAAAGATATAGTTGAGTATTAAACTAATTTGTATAACAAAAATATGTAAGTTAAAGAGTATAACAATATTTTGAAAATATATATTTTGTAGTTTTTAATTATGTTAACATGTTTAATTTATCAATATTAATGCACAAAGTATCACAACAACATTAAATATTTCCTGGAATTTAGTCTGTAAATAGTCGGTTTTAAGCTATAAGATTGCCATTTGTATGTTCAAAGTGTAGTTTAAATATCTGTTTTATATCTGCTTTCTTTGGTTTATAATAAAAAATACTTCTTTATTTAAGTAAGCATTTTGTATAAGATAAAGAATTGACAATATTTTTGGTATATTTAACTTGGCCATTAACTAATTATTAAACTATCATATTATTTTTCAATTTGAACAAACCTAGCAATTGCGTGCAAACCTTATTTAATGCTGTATGTGTATAAAGAGATGAATATAGATAGATTATGTTTGAATAGCAGATATAGACCGGCAATAAGTTGATATGATTTAAGGTTAAATTGTATTCGAAAAGAGCTTGTGTAGAATTTAATTAGTTTGATTTCATCAATAGGTACTAATTAGTAATAGTAAGCTAGTAATTACTAATAAAGTTATAACTTATGTAGTTGGTGAATTAACACATTATGATCTAAGAGTAAATTCCGATCACGACATTCACTTTTGGAAAACCAAAGATTATTTTTCATATGAAATAATAATTTTAAAATTATTTTTTATATTTTATTATTTTTATATTTTTGATCAAAAATTTTTATTATAATAATCATCCTTTTTATGTATGCATTATATTAAACAATATTAACTCAATTTAAAATTTAAAAATAAACACTTTTCAAAGGAAATAAGGTACTGTCGTTAGATTAATTTAAATGTTTTATTTGAAACAATATCGAAAGTTTCTTTAGAATTCTAATTCTGTCACATTTCGGTTAAAACTAAAATATCAAAAGTATGAAATTAAGTTCTTGAAACATTTTGTCTTGTGAATTTAGTAAACTCATCTTACCTTTGTTGCTGTCGGAAAAGACAGGCCTTTGATAAATTTGGTAACACGTTTCTTACTAAGCTGATTAGTTTGAGGCTTTAAACATTTCTTTACAAGCTATTTGAAGGTATATTTTAAATAAATCATATCGAAACATAGTCTATTTTGCTTATCTATATATTTAATAGATCTGTAGGGAAGTCGTTTATGTAAATTAAAGATATTAAAAAAACATACAGCAAGGGTGTTAAAGGATAATTAACAGAATTAAATTCCAACATATTTAATTTAGAAAACACATTTGATTAATATTATTATATGTTAAGTGTCGATTAATTTAAATACTATATCTTAATTATGTTAACGGTTACAATTCCAATCAAAGTTTGATAGATGGACATATGTTATTTTCTGAATCATAATTTAATAAAGGAATCCATTAAAATAAATTTAAATAAGCTTAACATAGCTGTACGTGTTTATAAATATTTTCAAACACTTTGAAGGTTTATAGTTTTTACATCCATTGATATGTACAAAGTTTACGTATCATCGAAATCGAAGTCTACGCGTACGAAGTCACAGGCACAGCTAGCTATTGAATAAAATACTCGTTTTTGTCCTGTAGCTTACGATCGTAGCGTCACTAACAGTTAACAGGCCATTGCATGTTGCATGCATATTCCATTCGACTTACACACGAAATGTTGTTTCAGTGCAGTCAACTATCTCTTCTATTTTAATTATTATTTATTGGTATACTATAAATATAGTTTAACCCGACTAAAATCAAAATGATCACTCTGTGTTTTGGTATATGTATATAATATATAAAATTTATTTATTTTTTATTTATATTATGTTTTAAGTTAATTTAGACATCAAATAAATTTCAGAGGTCTATTCAATATTTTATTGGAATATAACTAAACCAGTCCTAATGAAGACACTGAATTTTTAAATTTCATTTTATAATCGATATTGGCAGTTACAACATGTCTTATACATTTTTGGTTTAAAGTGTCCATAAATTACTTTACAACTTAATATTTAAACAGACCAGAAGCACTGTAAAAAAGACTCAAACTGTGACTGCTGCCAGACTTGAATTTTCTAATCAATATCTGTTTAGAACATGGTACAAAATAAAATAAAACACTTGCGTTCATATATAACAAACATTATCTTACACATAAAACCACTGATTTTAATATAATTAGTCGTTCGTATTTTAGTCCTCAATAATATTTGATTAACTAAAAGATTATTAAAAGCAAATTAAAATGTTAAACTCGTGATAAATTCAGGTTTGAATTTAAAAATAAAATTGTTTTCAACAATAATATGAAAACTATTTGAATGTCCAATACACGAGTACGAGCTTTTAGCAGATCGGCTCTGTTTTTGTAGTTTATACCTATATATGTAGTTGCAAAGGTTGTTCGAATATTTTTATTTCGTTTTTTATGCAAGCCAAGTTAATGCTTGACTACATTTCACCTGATCGAAAACGGAAATGTGGTCACAGATGGTAAGACGCATTAACTTAGTAACCTATTCACTTTACTTTTGAAGACACCTACATTGTAATCGCACAGAAATACAGACGCAGGCAAGCTGTTCCAATCCTTCGCTGTACGAATTAAAAAGACGTAATGTCCACAACATAAAGATGGAACGCACCTGCCATTTAAGAACGTCCGGTGATCAAAGGGGGACGGGGGAATTAAGTCATGTTATTTTTTCGCACACCCACCAAAATGTATTAAAATGCATTTATTTTTTTATTTTTCTTATCAACAGGGTATACCTATATGATATACCTACAATCACTACATTTTATGTATTTTTCCAAGAATATTCAAAATAAACATATTTCGTATAAGGTATCTTCAGTAGATCAATTTTAAATTCGATTGAACATCAAAAGTTTTTATAAAACTCTTTTGTTGTATCGTCGTATTTCTTTTATAAATAAAATATATGGAGTATCAAAACATTTTTTTAAATCTATTGTTTCATAAATATATACAGTAAGCTTTAGCCACCTTTGTTTGTCTTCAAAATAGACAGATCTTTACTAAATTTGTTGTACAAACATCAATGCCACTAAGCTGATTAGTTTGAGGGCTTTGGACGTCTCTTTACAAAATAATAAATCAGTGAAAGACCATAACATCGGGTCGCCGGCAAAGTTACAAAGGTGCAAAGTGACCTAGTCGTGTTCCGGCACGTTGCTCGATGAAGCTATATATGGAAAATTGATCTGAACAGCTGCGTTGCGAACCGGTTTGACGTCGAGTTGGTGTTTGTTGTGTAGGATGCCTAGTCGAGGAGGGTAACGGGATCCGAAGAAACGACTTTCCGCTGGATAGCCCAACTAGTGGGTCAGCCACCCACAAAAGACTGCCCGGCCAGCTGCAAAAACACCCAGGGTGATTCCTCGGGGGGGGGGCGTCAGGCGTCCCCTTAGTCTTTAGACTAGGCTATCGCCAATTTCAACGTCGGGTTTTATAATAACTCGTTCAACTGCCATTTCCCATCCTATGCTCTTTTATATTTAATTTCGTTAAAATTTTATTTGTTATGATCAGATCAATTAAAAAATAACTCATTTTCCAATTTATTTTGAAATGTCCCAAACACCACTTTGTTTTTGTACTTTGTATTTATTTCTTATTCTATGTACAAATATCTTTAATCTGTTACGATACAGGCAGCTTTAAAAAAATATATATAAAAAGTTTATGTACGCTTTAAAATATTAATATTGAATTGCTCTTTGAGGTATTGTTTGTTTTCATATATTAAAATAATACAAACCTACCCTTTATTTCGATTTTATAAAATATCAACACACACAGACACACGAGTAAATACTTCCCAATAACATGAGCCCAACTTATACTTTATTTAACTGCCTATTATCATAAACTACTATAAATATAATATTTAAATATACATATAATATTTGAATGTAAATATAATATTTAAATATAAATATAATGTTTAAATATAAAAATAATATTGAAATATAAAAATAATATTTAAATATAAATACAATATTTAAATATAAATATAATATTTAAATATAAATTCAATATTTATATATTAATTGTTTACATAATCGAGCATTCGGGAGACACAAAAAGTTCCTAAATTAAAAAGTCCACCTAAGCCTTCACTGTTAATACTTTTCTGAAGTCATTTTTCATTTAGAAGCATAAAGTAGGTATAAACTCAATATGTCAAGTGATACGATAAAAGAAACCGTAAGCAAACAAGCACTCACTGTAATATGTAATACCGATTCGATGACAATCTCAGTTTCCATCATCGTTTAGTTTGTATCTTGCGCTTGATGGGCATTAGAAAAGTCAAAGTTAGCGAATAGCCCTGCTGGGCTCTGGTAATTTAAAAGGCTTGCCCTTTAAAACCATTTTCAAGTCTCATGTAGAGCAAAGCTTCCACCTTTACAATAGTTATAGCTTTTACCAAAATTTTACACAGATTATTTTAAAATTAGGTATTTAAATTCTAAAAATGAACACAGTTACTACTAGTGAAGATGCGTTGACCTGTCTGTAACTTTAAATTAAGTAAATTTTATATTTTTTATTTCAAAAAAATCTTCAAACCCAGAAGAAAAACAGTGTCAAGAGCTGCTATTAACCTTTAATTATGGACGTAATTTATTCTTAACACTACTGTGGATGTGAAGTCCCACAGGCTTCTATGTGAGTACACGTTTTTTTGGGGAAATCGAAATTTTTAAGACCGTTTTAAAACTAATTTAATATTTAAGTTGTGAGATTTAGCAATAAAATAATATGCTTATATGATCAACTGTTATTTAAAAATTAAAGATATTTTAAAAATCTTTAGTTAAAGCACTTTTCAGTATAAATCTACTTAGGTTACATTTTTAAGTATTAAAAACAGCCTAACTTATTTCTATAACAAAATAATTCTTTTATTCTCAAAATATAACTTTTAAGTAACAAAAAACACAATGTACCTGCTTCAGATAAATCATATAAAAAAAAATACTGCGGCTTAATACGATAAATTTCTAGGGAGTCAGTGCACGAAGGTCTAGATTCTAGACCTTAAAGGGTAACTTCTAGACTCTAGAACATTGGAAACGTACAAGTTTGTTGCACCCAACACAAACATGGGTACTAAGTAATTATATGTTTTTTCACGAGACGATTAAATTGTTTGAATTATTTTTTAGGCTTAAATTCGTATTTTATTTTTAAAACAAAGTTGTTTTAAAAAATAATATGGTAAATATATTTATATGAATTACAAATGCACAAGTATGAGCTTTTAGCAGATTTAAAGTTTTAGAATAAATTGAAGTAAACCAGTATGGTCTGTTGAGTGTAGTTTATATGTGTAGTTGTAACTTGTAAAGCAAGTTCGGACATTTACTTTTAATTTAAAACTTCGTTCATTTTTAAAAGCACTGGGAGTTCTATTTCATTTATAAATAAACATATGGTAGGAACGTAGAAATGGCATTTATTTAGATTTAAGCAATACAATGTAATAGTATTCTCATTGGTAAATGTATTCTTACTCGTGTATGCTACTTGAGTAAAGTTCCTCTTATTATTATTATTATATTTATAAAAAAAATAATAAGATATTTATTTAGAACTTCGTATTACGTAAGTACGTATTTGATAAAAGGATTTATAGGGGCATAAAATATCGGTAAGGGTAAATCAAGTTGAAGACTACAACTATATGTCGTAAACTCGTAAATACGTATAGCTTGGGAAATATTCTAGTGCTTAGATTAATATTTTTTAGACAAGTATATTTTATATTTCAACATTTCACTTACATATGTGATATTTCCATTGAAGTTGGTATTTCTCAATAATACACGCTCTTTAGTTGGATGACATTTTAATATTGCACCACAAAACTCAATCCAGTAATCATTAGGGTAAAAAAACAACATGGAAATTATCATTTCCGTAAGTAAATTAAAAATTAACCAGAAAAGTTATAAAACATATTGAGGATTTTTCTGTTATTTTATAGAGGACTGTGATCAAATAGATAATTCCATTTTTTTTTAAATAAAGTCCAAACCAATTTTTATGTTTTAATTTTAAAAAGAAAATATTTAAGAGTCAAGTCAAAGATCTTAATAGACGAGGATAATAATTGGTACGGTGTACCCATAACAAATTTCCTCAAAATCTGTGCTAAAGCAAAAAGGTTTTTTTGTAGTGATGTCGAACAAATAATAATTTTTAGAACCATTGTTTTGAGCTTTATGTAATTTATTCAGTAAGAAGAATTTTTTTATTTCTAAAGTATTAAGGTTTTATTATTCCGAGATATAACCATCTGGGAATATGAGTTCAATGTCATGAAAGTAATAAAAAATAAACTAACATCATTGAAGTTTAGAAATTTATAATTGAAATTAAAAACACAATATCTTACCGCATTGTAAAAAAATAAAAATTAAATAATATTTTAATTTAAACCAAGTCACACTCACTAATCTCCCTTTTGCGTAAAGAACATAGTTAGTGTTGGTCTGTTTGTAATCAGGGAGATGAGAGGCGAATTAAAGAGGTAGAGTCTTTTCATATTCTATTTCTAAATACATCGCATGATATATATATTTATTTATTTATTTATTTATTTATTTATTTATTTATTTATTTATTTATTTATTTATTTATTTATTTATTTATTTATTTATTTATTTATTTATTTATTTATTTATTTATTTATTTATTTATTTATTTATTTATTTATTTATTTATTTATTTATTTATTTATTTATTTATTTATTTATTTATTTATTTATTTATTTATTTATTTATTTATTTATTTATTTATTTATTTATTTATTTATTTATTTATTTATTTATTTATTTATTTATTTATTTATTTATTTATTTATTTATTTATTTATTTATTTATTTATTTATTTATTTATTTATTTATTTATTTATTTATTTATTTATTTATTTATTTATTTATTTATTTATTTATTTATTTATTTATTTATTTATTTATTTATTTATTTATTTATTTATTTATTTATTTATTTATTTATTTATTTATTTATTTATTTATTTATTTATTTATTTATTTATTTATTTATTTATTTATTTATTTATTTATTTATTTATTTATTTATTTATTTATTTATTTATTTATTTATTTATTTATTTATTTATTTATTTATTTATTTATTTATTTATTTATTTATTTATTTATTTATTTATTTATTTATTTATTTATTTATTTATTTATTTATTTATTTATTTATTTATTTATTTATTTATTTATTTATTTATTTATTTATTTATTTATTTATTTATTTATTTATTTATTTATTTATTTATTTATTTATTTATTTATTTATTTATTTATTTATTTATTTATTTATTTATTTATTTATTTATTTATTTATTTATTTATTTATTTATTTATTTATTTATTTATTTATTTATTTATTTATTTATTTATTTATTTATTTATTTATTTATTTATTTATTTATTTATTTATTTATTTATTTATTTATTTATTTATTTATTTATTTATTTATTTATTTATTTATTTATTTATTTATTTATTTATTTATTTATTTATTTATTTATTTATTTATTTATTTATTTATTTATTTATTTATTTATTTATTTATTTATTTATTTATTTATTTATTTATTTATTTATTTATTTATTTATTTATTTATTTATTTATTTATTTATTTATTTATTTATTTATTTATTTATGTACCAAGATAAATATAAATGACAATGTATTTGTGAAATAATTAATACATAGGATTACTTATCTCTTAGCAGAGATTTCTTCCAGAAACCCTTAATAAAGGTAGACATTGTGTTATTGAGGGTATAGGTACGTAAAAGCTTAAAAATTAAAATAATTTAAATTAAAATAAGCTAACACACTTAAATATAATAAATGTATATTATATAACTATACACACATACATACATACTAAGTTACAATAAACATATATAATTACATGTATAGATATATGTATACATACATACATACATACTCACAAATATATACATACATGCAAAGATATACCGATAACCACAATACATTCTTCAAGAAAATCTTAAGGTGAGAGTAAATAATTCTTCAACCTAAACTTAAAGGAAGCGATAGAAGGCCAGTCTTTATAAATGTGATTAGGGATTGAGTTCCAGAGTTGCGCAGCACGAACAGTGAAGGATTTGCGATAGAATATAGTATTGTACCGCGGTACATCAAGAAATTTTAAGGAAAGACAGGAACGTTCTGGTAAATTTCTGGGTGGACTTAATTGAAAACGATCTCGCAAGTAAGAAGGAGAAGATTTTTGAAGCACTCTATAGAGGAGCGTTAACACGTGCATATTCCGGCGGATTCGGATCGGGAGCCATTTCAATTTTTGGCGGTACTCTGAAATGTGTTCAAATTTGCGCAATCCATAGATGAAACGGATGCACAAATTCTGAAGTCTCTCTAACTTGCCAAGGAGCTCATCAGTTGCATCTAGATAACAAACGTCCGCGTAATCAAGGAGAGGAATCAGTAGAGATTGCACTAGCATAATTTTAGTTTTAACGGGAAGGAAATTTTGAAGGCGTTTAAGGGAGTGTAAGGAATGATAGAGGCGCCTGCTTACATCGTTTACCTGAGGTATCCAGGTGAAATGGCAATCTATAGTCAATCCCAGATTTTTAACCGTGTCCAAATACTGCAACGGAGTATTATTATATACTATATAAGGCAAGTTCGTCATATTTAAATTATTGCGTAGTTTTTTGCTACTAATTATTATAGCCTGCGATTTATTAGGGTTAACTAAAAGGCCATATTCATGTGCCCACAAGCGTATATTATCCAGATCTTTATTGTTAATATATATATAGATTTGATACATTGGTCTAGCTCTGAGAAGGTGGAATGTCTGTAAAGCTGTAAATCATCTGCATAGAGATGGTAGTGAGAAGATATTATTTTGGAGACTTCGTTTATGAATATAGAGAAGAGCAAGGGAGATAATACGCCGCCTTGTGGTACCCCAGCAGAAAGATCAATCCAATCAGAGGAACTCTCATCAGACTTCACAACCTGCCGACGCCCGTAAAGATATGATCTGAACCAGTTTACAACGGAAGGAGATATTGAGAAGCTGGAGAGGATGCCAAGTAAAATATCAAAGTCTACTGAATTAAAAGCATTACTAAAGTCAAGAAGAACCACTATAGTAAGCTGTTTCCTATCCATTGCGTAACGGATATCATCAGTGACCTTGAGTAATGCTGTTCCAGTGCTGTGGTGAGGACGAAAACCGGATTGAAAAGTACTTAAGAGATTATTTTTAAGAATGAATTCTGAGAGTTGCTTGTAGACAGCATCTTCTAAAAGTTTTGAAATGGTAGGAAGTATGGATATAGGTCGATAATGAGAAGGTAAAGTAGGATTTTTAATTTTTGGTAAGAGATTAACGTGAGCAGCCTTCCAAGCTGAGGGAAATGAATAGGTTCTTAAGGAAAAATTTAGAATGAATGTGATTATTGATAACAGAACATCGATTAAGGGAATAAGCATATCTCTACTAATGTTATCATTCCCTACGGCGGTAGAGGAGATTGATAACAATGACTTCTTGACATCTCCCTCCGTTAATTCCTGGAAGACAAAGGGAGAATCACAGATGGGTGGGGTACAATCTTTCAGTTGTTGCAGAGTTTTGGACTTTTGTTCCCTGGAACTAACTAACTATATTTTTCTTAACTATATTTTTATAACAGTAACATCGAATATGTATCAAAATCATATTTAGTAAATTATTAATTCCACCAAACCCAGCCTTAAAAAACTCTCTCCCTCTCTCTCTGACCAATATAATTTTTTTGTCTTTTTTCAAATAGTCAGTCACATAAACCAAATCCTTTAGTTTAGCAGACACGGTCACTTAGTAACCAACAAGACTTCAAATAAAAATATGAACCTGATTTGCTTATTAAAAAAAAAATATTTAAACGTAGAAATAAATAAATTGCTACGAGCTTATTTCAATAACGTCGATTCGAATGTGTCATCTATCATTTATTTTTCCATCACGTTGTCGTCGAGTGTTTCTGTATTATTTTTTCAAAACCTAATCTATTCCCACATCGTGTGACACCTCTGAAATTGATTGCATGATTTCTGAAAAATAAATCAAAACTTATTTCTTTACATAGTTTTGGATGTTTTGTATGTTACCTTAAAGAAAGGTATTTATGTAGAAAAAACAATTTGTACACATCACACTTCAACATTTATATTTTAGAGTATGTTAATGATAAGATATTCTTATATTAAATATACATAAGTTTACAATAGTTTAAAATTTATCTATAAAGACAAGCATCGATGTAATTTTCTAAGGTAATCAGATTTAAGAAAAAAATATTTCGTTAAATCTCAAGATTAAGTCAGTAATTGCCATTAATATTAGACATTTTACTTCTTTTGAAAATTGAAAAAAAGTCGATTTTATATATTACAAAATCAAAGTTTATTACTGACTAGGGGTCGCTCGCGACTTCGTCCGCGTGGTTTTTAGTGATGCCGCCGAGTTCCATACAAAATTGATATTTAAAACCCTTAAGGGTGGAATTTAAAAATCTTTTCTTAGTACACCACTACGTAGAAAAACAAATGTATCCTCCAATTTTACTATCTCTACGACCTGCGGTTTAGACTGTATGCTATAACTAAGTCAGTCAGAACCTATTAGATTATATTAAATTTGCAGCATTTTTCATTGCTGCTTAACTTCTATTAATCACAGTGAGATGATATATACCCTATAGCCTTCCTCAATAAACGGACTATTTAACACAAAAAGATTTTTTCAATTCGGGCCAGTAGTCCCAGAGATTAGTGCGTTCAAACAAACAAACTCTTCAGCTTTATAATATTAGTATAGATAGCTTCAGCTGAGAAATAATTTAATGTTGAACTATTAAATATTAGATGGCTTTTTTGACTACCGTACAGTGTACAAAATAGGATTAATAGAATTTATCCTAAATATAGCTTGTAATATATAAATATTCAGTTAGTGGTGACACAAAACTACACATTTCCCTTTTAGTTTTTAGCAAGAACTAAAAAATAAAGCAACTGATATAATGGTTACAGTAAGTTATCTTTGGGTTTTTGCTATTTTTATTTTTCAACTATTTTTTGCATTTGTTTGCTATGTAAATTAATAATACGAAAAATTGTTTCGTCCCTTGTCAAATTTTATAAATTTAGTCCATGCTGTATGTTTACATGATATAGAAACCTACAATAAAAATACTAATTTGTACCATAGCTCTCCATATATTTTATTTGTAAGCTATGTATGATTTTTTAATTAACATTATTTTATTATTTTCATTATTTATCCATAGAACAAAGAAACAAAATACACAAAATAATTATTTTTATATCGTGTAACAGTTTCAAACACATCAAAGAAAATTGTTATGAAATATGACCGGGCATATTTATTTATATACTACAGTCTGTCCGCACTGAGAGGTGTTATCTAAAAAAGTATTATTAAAAAATCTGTATAATTTTCTTTTATTCAATTTAAAGTTCACTGAATACTAAAGAGTTTTAACGAGCTTGTGTTAGCTCAAAAAAAAGATCATTTCAGCGATTTCAGTAATGGATAAAAATTATTATAAACCAGGTCAGATATCTACTTTAAAAATATTATTGCAATTTAAGATTCAGTGAATGCTCCATATACATGAATGAGTAGTTTAATTTATAACATTTGGTTCAGAAGATTTTTTTATGGATTTAAATATCATTAAGAAATTTAATTAATTTAATTTAATATTTGATTATTATATTATTATAAAATGTATTTATTGAAAAAGTATTTTGGTATATTTAACAAATAAATATATGAATAAATTTGTTATATTTGTTATTTATTTATTATTTATCTTTATATTTGTTAAATTTACTAAATGCTAGAAAAAAATAGTTAAGGCTTACAAAATAATTTATGTTACACAGCAAACAGGTATTTTCAGAGTTAATAAAAAAATTACTTCTTTAATATGCTACGACAAACACCTTATCAGAAAATCTTGTTAAGCTGTCGGTTAATAAATTTCGAAATAGCACTTTCATACTTGATTTTTAATATTCCTAGTATTAGGAAGCAGTGTTATATTCGCAACTCATACTGAAGAACCATTAATTTTGTTTCGCCAAGACTATCCTTCAAGTTTCTGGAACACTTATTAAGAGATTTTATAGATATAGAATTTTATACTTTCAGTGTTATAATAGAAATAAAAATTATGTACCAATTTCGTTGTCTTTTTTTTTTATTTTGATTTTAGTTACCATAGAAAGCGCTGCCATTTTTAAGGCACCCCACTAAAAAACCAACGGCTGCCCTCATCGCTGCAAGAGGACGCCACGGGATCGCTTTCGCACTCAGCGTGGCGCCCCGGCGGAACCCCTCCCCCCCCCCCCCCCCCCGATGAGGGTACCCCGAGCAGCCAGTGTACCCCTACGTCATAGACCCGTGCAATGGCGAGAGAGGTCGATTTTGCAAAGACAGTGTTTTTACGAGAACTGTATGGAATTAGGGTGGATAAAAATGATATGTCGTAAGCGATTTCCCCTCAAGATTTAGGCACATCTTGTTGTACATAATCTTGCCCTTCTATTGGACCTCTGGGGGGGTCGACCGTAAAAATGTCCAGCACTCGTGGGAACAAAATGGTAACAACAACCAAAGGTAAAAACACAAAAAAAGTAAAAAAAATAATTAAGTTGAATGGTTTTATATTGCAAATAAATGTTCTAAAAGCTAAAAAATAAGTCATGGGTACCAATATGTATTTTGTACAAAATTATTTTGTACCAATGTTGATGTTTTCATGTTGATGTTTTCAACATGTAAGTAACATAACATGGCTAGGATTTCAACCATACAATTTTAACTATTACTTGCGGCATGTTATTACATCTATTTAATGAATTTCTATAACACCAGGTTAGGATTGTTCGTAAGGATTTTAAAATCACTTTATATTTTCTGATAAAATAGACGGAAAATGTTTTAGGCCTAAAATTATAAATTTCTCCAATAAAATAAATGACTAAGTGTCTCACTACATTTTGCTTTTTCTAACGTCCAAAATTTAACACACACACACAGACATGGACGAATCCAGATTTTGAGCTTGGGATGGGTAATCAGATTTCTTTTATATGTTTTTGTAATTTTGAAGCAGTAATTTTAATTATCTGAGCATGGTTTAACAGTGAAAGAGCAAACGCTGGTGATTTTTCTTTGCTGAATTTTTCTTCTAATGAAGATATTAGACTTTAAAGCGACAAGTTTTATTAAAGACTTGTATTTGTCTATTACACATAGAGATAATATTATTATAACAACTGAAAACCCACTTCCCTTTCCTTTCCACGACTAACTTTCCTGGGAAAGCTTTTACAAAATGCTTTGTAAGCTTTGGAATGCTTGGGGGGCCGTCGCCGAGAACCTCCTCGTGTGCCTGTCTGTTTCCCTTGTTGCTCGGATTCGTCCGGTGGCATCGGAAGCGGTACGGGCCGGTGCTCCCTGGGCAACAACGGTTAATGTGATCCTTCGGGTTTGCATTAGCCGTTGACTAATACTTGGCGCGAGGTGGGTCGGCCATGGGGGTTTGTGCCCGGTTCATGGCTGGCTGGCGGGCAGGTTGCCTTTCGGGGTGGTCTGCCTGCGGGGTGGGCTCGGGCCTTTTGGCCTGGGCACTGAGGGTGGGAGGGCGCAGACCCTCTCTACCGGGGACAGCAGCGGGGTCGCCCTTGGTACTTCTCTGTGCGCAGAGTGGACTGTGGGGCGGTCCCGTGGTTGTGTGGGGGGTACGTGGCGGTCTCTTCCTTGCTGAGGGGGAGGCCGTTGCGCTGATAGGGTGATGGCCCGGAATAGTCATCGTCAGGTAGAACAGCGCTTGACGATGATTAGTCCGGGCGAGGTGCCGGCGGAGCTCTTCTTTGGGAGGGCTTCGTTGGGGGATGGCGGGACGGGACCTCGACCGTTTTCAGACGGGGTCCGGCCCCGGGAGGTTGAGTTGGATTGGGACACCTTCCTCGTTGAGGGAGTCCTGATTTTGCTCGGCCGGCTTGGGTGGAGGGCAGGGGAGCCCTTCGCCATTCAACAAGCCCCGGAGTGGGACGCGCTCAAGTCAACCGGGCGCGTCACTCCATGGAGGTGGTGGCTGCTCACGCGGCCTTCCGTCGGAGCAACGCGGATGTGTGCGCAAGCGTTCCCGTGGCGCTCCATTACGACGGAGAGGTGTTGACCGTCTGGTTTAGTGTGTAAGAGTCTCACATAACCACTTCCATCTTGCCCAGGATGGAGGTGTGTATCCATGAGGATTCCAGACGTTAAAAAAAAAAAAAAAAAAAAAAAAAAAAATAGCCTTGGAATGCTTTGGTGTTTATGAAATCGCGTGTTTTTAAAACTTAATTTATTCGCGGCTACTGGAAAACCGTCCCGTCGCTCTACCAACTGAGCTACCTTATCGGTGTCTGCCTCAGTGAATTAAGCATTCTATGTGTGATCGTCTTTATCGCGACCGTGTTGGTGACCTATTAGGTTTTTTTTTCTACCAACTGAGCTACCGTATAAAGACGATCACATATCAAGCATTTAAAAACCATTTTTTATCCTGCTCCACTTTTTTGATTTTAAAACCAAAAATTAATGAACACAGATTTTACTTACACTTTTATTAATAAAAGTATTTTCAAATTTTTAACCCTAAAAATAAACGTGCAAAAAGATTGCAAATAACTACAAGAAAACATATATCTGTATTCATAAACCCTCGTTTGGTTTAGAAAATAATATAAAAGGTATTTTCCTACCGCACCTCAATAATGTTAATAAACGTATCGCAACCTTTGATATTCATAACAACAAGAATAAGATTTATTCATTTATTTTCATGATTCAAACTTCTGTAATTTACCAAATTGCTCCAAACAATAACTTCAAACCTTAATGACTTTGATGTAAAGAACCTTATAATTACCGCTTCGGAGATATTAAAATTTTCTAATATTATTAGAAAATATTTGTTAAAAAGACGAGAATCATAAAACAGTGCAGGCAAGTGAAATTTTGTACTAAAGTATAATCTTATTATTACTTTTATGCAATTGAACTATTGATAGTAAATCCTTACTAAATATAATATGATGACTTAAAGTCTGTACCTTTGACCGAAATAAAATGCCTGATCATAACGTTTGAGGCATATAGATTAGTTACCATTGGAATGTGTAGCTCATGGACACAAACTTAAGACATATTTTGTGATTATAGATCCTTTCTCGACCTTTTAATTCATCAATTAAATAGCCTGTTTTTGTATTACATTTATAAGCGTTGCTAATGGTTTGCTATTATGTTATGACAGGAGTCTTCTCCGTATTTTTAAAACGTTTAAAGACATTTTAGCATACATACGTATTTGACGTAAGTGTTCTATTTGTGTGCAGGGTCAAGAAAGACGTTAGCGGTCACAAAAAATCCGGGAGCTGCGTTTTCTCGTACCTAAATAAAGTTTTACAGCGAGGCAGGCATACACAAGTTATAAATATTATTTCTTCGGGCTTTTACTTTTTTATTGACCTCAGCTCGAGAAGGCGAAAATGAATATTCAAGTAATAGATTTAAAGCTGGATGGGTCGGTTGGATTGGTTTATTAACTTATGCAGCTTAGATCTACTTTAAGACAACCATTGGCCATGAGCGCGTTGCTTTTAATTCCGGAAAACTTTATTATTGTTATTGGAGAACTCAGAGATTGGTTAAACAGCTATTGGTGACGGAAGAAACAAACAGACGCAGGATCTTAAAACGGCAAGTATATGAAAATAAATAAAATGCATACGATTTTTAAAACCAAAGCCATATGTCATAAGAAATTTATGTGTTTTAATGTAATGGAAACATAGTTTTAATTTTAACCAAAGATATTTAGGTAGGTAGGTAGATTAATAATCTTGTCAATATTTGATTCCAGTGAAGATTAGATTCGATTCTTAGAATAAAATTGTTTTAAAACATGTATAAATAAATTAAGTTCAAACACAGAAGCATATCAAATATTGTTCATATATTTACATCTTACAAAATATTTGGATTATTTTCTAAGAAAATTTGAGCTTTGTACGAACAAATAAAGATTTACTTCCTCTGAGTAGTGCTCAAATACTTAACTTGTACGAGCGCATGTTTATATCATTGTAATGTAAATGCATTACGAAAGCTCTGTGAATGATTTAATACATATTCCACGAGTGGAAAGTAATTATCATATACAGAGAATTTTATATGACAAAATTATTACAATTGTAAATATAATCCTCTTACCTTTCCATTAAGGTAAATAATATGTTAAATCTTTGCATTTTTGTCCACTTAATATATATTATTATTTACACTTATTTACATTGGATTCACAATAATTTACGATTTACAAAGATTCAAGACCTTTATTATTTTCACCGTCTCGTGAAAAAAACTAAACTTTTTGAATAGTTTGAGTAGGAATTGTTAAAGAAATGACGATGACTTGTTGGCGTTGTGGTAAATTACCCTGACTGCTAAGCTAAATGCTGTGTATTCGATTCCCATACAGGAAAATTCTTTAAGTGATACAGTTATTCCTAGTCTGGGTGTAATTTGTATCCGTTGTTTTCTATGTTTGTGAATCCTCCCGAAAAACAGAGATAATAAATATCTAATGCGTGAGTTTTCTTTTAAAAGAAAACCTTAGTGAGAAACTCTTATAATTATTTTCCTTCAAAATTTCGTTTTAATTTCACCACATTTTTAAGGAAAAAATAATTTTACAAGTTGTTCTTTACAAGCTTACCACATTTGAAATATTTATTTTAAAACCATTGGTAATATTTAAACTCCCAGGTGTGTTTTGTACGAGAGTTAGTTGTGGGTACAAAACGTGTATTCGGCTTTGACTCAATTCTTGGCGTTTTACTAACAACAATGATTGACATTTCAATTAGCGCGAGTTGGACGTATATGAATTCTTGTTACAATTAAGTTTGAACGACTGCTATTCTCTAGCTTATATTTTTTGATGTAGTTTATTTCAGTATTTAAAAAAAAAAAAAAAGAAGTACTTTAAATGTCATCGTTATTATTATATATATATATACTAGCTTTTACCCGCGGCTTCGCACGCCTTAAATTCGTAGTAAAACAATTCCCACTTCCCTTTTTTTGTATTCTATATGACTTATTTTAAGTGATACAATCTAAATTACTACATAGGCAGACATCGCTCACTGTCAAAAGTATATTTAAAGTTTTTAATAAGGATACAATATTAGGTACTGTAATTATTTTTATACCTCTCTTGTTTTTACTTAAGCGTCCATTTAGATACTTTTTAAACAGATTACTTAATAACCATTCTAACCATATATCACACTTACAGATTTTCATTGAACATAATAAATATACTACCATGTAAACTTGAGGTATTCTGAGCTACACAATCGACGTTATTTTCACCATCAAATTGCAGGTCTAGTTTTATTAAAAAATATATATTTTAAATGATAAACATTCAGTTAGCTATATGCATTAACAAAATTTTGCAGTACAGTGTTAAAAAATATCCAATTAAATTGTATGTTTATTTTGGTCATAGTGACTTACACATAAAAAATAGATATATGCTGTCGCGGACTTTTATTTAGAACTATTTAAGATAAATAATCTTAGAGTAATTATCTTTGTGTAACTTAAACAATAAGAGCAGCGCATGCCAATACAGCCCTCGAGGGGCTGATTTTTCCTACTTACTTGACAGTTATCGTTATTTTATCACCCAATTATAAAAAATCCCTATAAATTTTAACTTATTATGTTATTCTGATATCAAAGCTATATTACTGCAAAGTTTCATGAAAATCCGTTCAGTAGTTTTTGCGTGAAAGAGTAACAAACATACACACATCCTTACAAACTTTCGCATTTATAATATTAGTAGGATAGGATATATATAGATTATCAGAGATATCCCGTAGAACTGCAAGCAAAATAAAACCTCTGAACTTTACTTCATGCAGCAATTTTGATAGCAGTTGAAATCATAACATCGCTGTTTTGAAATATTTGAGTGCTTGAGTTAAAAATAAAAGATAGACAGAGAGTTATTAACTACCAAATATAGACTTCATCTCTTACAGATTATTTGAAACTCCGTTACGAAATACGGTTGATGAACAAGTCTAATTACTTTACAGTATAGTTGTATGTTATGCAAAAATCTACAACCTTAAATATTTCTTCTTTTTAAAAATGTTTGTTTTTAAAACCTGAAAACATTCTTAGTAATTACATACATGCATACATTTGTATAACACAGATTTCATTAGAATGAAACAAAGATAAGCATATTAAATTCTTAAGTCACTTCGTTATTTTGTTATTATAACTTCTCTTAAAAATACGATTCCAGGAATTGAAACGGGTCTCGCAATAGAACATGTCAATTACCAAACCCTCGTCATACTTCATCCAGATATCCTTGTGATGCTCTCGATTCAGTGAATGACTGATAATGGCAAAAAAAAAATGAAATAATAATTGTGAAAACTTTCTATTAACAAAACAACAATATCGTATGTAATAAATATTGTTAGATTTAGGAATGGTTATTTTGTTATTATTAGTAATTTTATAGCAACAAATTTTAATAAATTTAAGAATGATATATTAACCGATAGGGAGATTCGAACCGCGACCCTCGAAACTCTGTTTACCATTTAAACTAATATTTAATTTAATTCAGTTAGGACAATAGTTTTATCTTGAAAAATGTAGGGTTGATAATTAATTAATAATGTTTTTGACAAATCACAAAACTTGGCAACAGTTAGTAAAAACGTTTTGTTTATTAGACAAAAACTTTTTGTTCAAAGTGCATGTGTCTATGTTTAAAATATTTTCGAGGTCCTATTATATAAAAATATGTACACACAGATATATTTTTATTCAAAACATAATCACACTATTATTTTTTATTAAAATTTTATTAGGTAAGTGAGGGCTTCTTAATTTCAGACATGACTTCTAAGTATTTCTTACGAATTCCAAAGGTATTTTATATGAAATGGTAATTCCGTTATCGTAAATTTAACTTTAATTTCTCTTGGATGACACAGCTTTGGAATTACTTTATTTGATGTCTTTTATAAATCTGGTTGTTTTTAAGGCTCTAAAACTAGAATTATCTCAATTTTATTATAAAACTGTAAAATAAGGAGTACAATCCTTTTTAAGTTTTTCTTCATTTACCCATGACAAAAGAACTACTAACCAAACTACGAACTGTACCGAGATGATTCTGAAACAATATTATCGTTAAGCCCTATTAATTGCAAAACACTGGATTTAAAACATAATTATGTGAACAGTTATCTGATCTTATAGACTCTTAGATCCTTAATTTATTTTAAAATACATTGAAGAAATAAAGTTGTAGTAGCAGAATTTAGCAAAGAAAGAGTAAGAACGAAGAAAGGAAAGAAGAATAAGAAATGTAACAACTTTTGTTAGAACAATGTTTTTAACAGATTTAATTAAATATGTACAAGTTTTCTACTAGGCGGTTCGTTAGCATATTCTTTTGCCCATAAATGCGTCTCTCAGTCATTGGAGAAGAGTAATAGATGTGAAAATATGTATTACTTATGTAAACATAATCTCATTTTCTAATCTGAATTTGATGTCTTAAACTATCTATGAAATTTAAGCCATGTTAAATTTACTTAAGTTTTTTTTTAAATATAGGTTGTAAAAAGTCATAAGCAGTGCAAATCAAATGTGCATTTTATTTAAAATTTAAATATGTCTTTCTCTATAAATATTACTAGGACTTGCACTTCAATGTTTAGTATTAAACTATTTGTAATAGAATGGGCGAGAGTAGCCCTTACAACTCGTTTTATAATATTTTAACACTATAATATTTAGGTGAGGGTAATTTACAATTTCATAACCAACTTACAGATTCTATTATTTATTATTATATAAATATAATAAGTTCTTATAATTAATAAAAGATTAAACATTGTGTTAAAATATCCTATACTTCTAATTCTTAGAACATTTAATAGTAAATACTAAATAATATTCAATAATTAATTACGTGGGTTGTGCTACAATTGTATACTATTTCGTAAGTTATAAACTAAAACATGTAAATTTCGATGTATTTACCATTTAAATTATTATAAATAAATATTAATAACAATATATATAACTTCAAAGCAGCTATTCAATCTGAATTAAGATGAGTCTAATCATCAATCTCAAAACCAAAAGTATAAATATCTTATTTTGAAGATAGTAGGTATTCAAGAAAAGGTTTAATCGAGGTAGAGCATTATTCTATTAGAAAATGTGGTCGAGACAACAATTATATGTAAACGAGTAGATTAAATGTGTAATTATTGCTTAACACTTTGAACGAAATGAAATATAAAAACACAAATCCTGAACTAGTTATCATTTAAGTAAAAAAATATATATATATTTTAGAGCCGAATGGGATATAATAAAATATCTGAGTTATTACTCAACACCCAATAAAATTAGGATACATTACGGTTCTAGATGAAATTTAATGAAATGTTATAGTTACGAATATGCAATACAGAGCCGTTATTGATATCTTGTTGATTTTCTTTACGTATGTTATTTACTAACCTAATGCAAATATTTAACTATTAAAATTAATCCAACACTCAATTTCAAACTATACTTTATTTTTTTTTCATATCTGGGTCAGGTATTTACGAAGTTTTCTTTCTAAATTAATTAAATTAATATTTAATTATATGTATAAATATTTGTATTATAAATTCGGAAATAAATCTGTAAGTAATCACAAGGTACAAATCTCATTTTGAATACAGACCAAAGTGAAATACGGTATAAATGGTATATATGTGAAAAGTTTTACAGAACAAATTTAATAAAAATATTCCACATATCTTATGATTTATGTACACATCAATTCAAAAAAAAAAAATTTTTTTAAAATATACCATTAAAACATAACAGGGAAGAGATATCGGGTTATATCTAGTTTATGTAAGTTTACCAATACTAAAAAAAATGTTAGAAAACTAAGCTTACATAAATATAAGGAAAATAAGGTTTTAAAGTTGTTTTATATTCAACATACAGCATTGAAGCAGTTTATGAGAGCATAAAAAGTAAGCCTTGGTGTTTACGAATGCAAATTGACCGCAGCGAGGTTTTACCGTAAAATAATTTATAAATTTATAGAATCAGTCAATCAAAACAATTTAATTGATATTTATTTTACACGTGATGTGATTATTACATATTTAATATTAATATAAATTAAAGTGTGTTATTTTCCATATTCATTAACAATTTGATACCACTAATTAAATATATTCTCAGTATTTATATGTTTATTTCTATGTATTTGTATCGTTGTCTAACACCCTTAACACAAGCAAATAATTTGCTTACTTAGGGGTTAGATCAATGTGTGTAATTTGTCCTGATATTATTATTATTACTATTATTACTATTTGCTTACCTCAATGAATTTCCCAACTTGAAATCATGATAGCTCAATACTTGTTTGATTGTTAAGCTCCAGTGCTAACGTTAATCACGGATTCAGATACCAATGGAGTTCGTCTCCGTAGTTCTGGTAAACATCTAAGTATACAAATAAATTAGATGAATTTATTTTATCTTAATTGTAAAAGAAAACTTAGGTTCTAATTAAGGATGCAGATGTAAAAACTTAATTAAGATTTTTTTTTATATAAAGTTTTAAATTAAATGTATTAAAAATCAAAATATATAGTTTATAATAGTAGGCTAGTTAAAATAAAATCACGTCTGTTGTATTCTCATACAATAAATTAAATCTTAATTATAAATTTTAAAAGTTTAAGCTTTAAAAGATAATTATTTATTTTTTAAATGAATACATAATTAAAAATACGAGCGATTTTTTTCAAGCGTATGTCTATAGCCGTTATTAATATCTAGCAAAATATCACGTTGTTTTATGAAAGTCACCCTAAAATATTTATCTTGTTCTGTTTTATTACGTTCTTTACAGCGGTAACACAAATTCATCATATGTGGAAATTTTATGAGATACAACCTGGAAATAGATAGACGGATAGGTGGACGGAACCTTAAAAAATCGATATTTCAAGAAAGAAAGACCGTTTTAACAAAAGAAAATTCATATTTTAATCACGCTATTTAACTAAATATAATTTTGCTATCAAATTATGTGCCAAATTTTATCTAACTAACTGTTTCTTATTAACAGCAGAAAAATATAATAAATATATATAAATATATACAAATAACATAATTTATATCGTCATCGTCAAGAGAAATGAATTCAATCTCGTCATAATAAGTTCTGAAAAGCAATGGAAGCTTTTATGAACTGTAGTCCATTAATCTTACAATCCCTATGACTCACGCAATCGTGGTGTTTCAGGTAAAATATCATCAATATAACCTTCATATTTAGTTCTATAGAAAAACCCTTATAATAAACCTTTGAGTGGTTTGAGGAAACCCAATGTGCACCAAAATTAATGGAATATGAGATGCGATAATAACACGAAGGATTTGTATTAGGAGTATAACAAAAAATATGTACGAGAGAGTGAAAATAACATTGACTGTTTTTTTTTATACTTTTATAGATATAGATTAAATCTTAAGACTTTCTTGAAATAGATATGTGGACTAACCACATTATTGATATTAGGGTTTTGTATAAATATTTACCAAATCCAAATTTTACTATACTACAAAAAGAAATTGTTTTGTAACTTTTATGAAAATATTAGAAACTAGCTGTGCCTGCGACTTCGTATGCGTAGATTTCGATAAAACGTACCCGCTCAAAGTTTCATCAAACTCCGGCTAGTAGTTTTTGCTTGTTGGAGTATTTCTAATTTATATTTATATCTTTTTGTAATTTTTAGTTTAGATATTTTTTAAATTGTAAATGGTATTATTATTCTCTGAGGTGAGAACCAGTATTTAAATTTTGGAAAAATGTTTTAACGCAATGGTACGAAAATAAGAAATTATTAACTTCTTTATTTGTGAACCGATTTTTGTAAAAACACATATTATATGTAAAGTGCAGCCCATGATAATATATGCCCGAAACCGCATTCAAACCGGTTAATTCGTTTCTGAGATTAGCGTGCACAAACATACAGACGTACATACACAGACGTACATACACAGACCTACAAACATACAGACGAATAGACAAAATGAAAAAACATTGTTTTCAATTCTCTTGTTATATAAAGGTTTACGTGGTACCCATTACGTGATTGACATAAATTGACATGACTTTTTTATTTCTTATCCGATTTAAATAAAACAAACACTAAATATTAAGTGAAGGCAATTACAATATATTAGTATTATTATATGTATAGATAAAAGTATTATATATAATATAATACTATAATACATATATTACTAATCTATAATCTGTGAAGTTCTGGCAGTGGTAAAAGTTAGTTAATAGAAATCGATCCGAAAAACACTTTAAACTAATTGCTTTGTAATTAGTAAGATACTAAAACTACAAAGGACGTTCTGTGATTATACAATCAGTAAGAAGGTGAGTTAAACAGAGTCCCTTTATCTTCCTGTAATAGTTTCCTTTGACCGTACTCAATGGTGACAAAGATATTCATTTTGCTTTGTGTATGTCCATGTGTGGATGACACAAATTTTCATCTAGTCTACAGTCTGCTAGTTTGTGATTTTCTCCTAATAAAAACTCTTTTCTCAAACATAAACTGACTTAATATTGAAATTAATAAACTCTCTCTGTCTTAATGTTGACTTACAAACATACTTATACTAGTTGTTGGGTTATTATTTGTTATTTTAAGTCAAGATATTAAACGATGTTAAAATATTAAAAAGATGTTAAAATATTAAACAAAAATTTAAAAAAAATGACTAAATAGATGTTAATAGTTTTTTTTTATTTTTTATCTTTAAATATATATATATATATATATGGTTTGTGTATGCTCTACAATCGATATAGCTGTTATGGTTTTCCAGTTTTTCTCAATGATAATCTTTATTTTTTCTTTGATGATCCCACATGGTTTATATATATTAATAAGAACGTAACATAACCCAGCTTCAATCATAATATAAAGGATCTTGTAGATGTTAAACACAAATCTTCGCAGTAAGTCCTCTGTAATTGGAATATTATAACGTAAGATTACGTATGGATTATTACATTTTCTGAAAAGAATATCTTAATGTATCTTTTGTTCATAAATATGAACATTTTTCGTTTCTTACGATTTCTCTAACATGGCATTAAATAGCCACTGTTTTGCACTTAAAGAGTTGCACTGTTTTGCACTTAAAGTTATGACGAAGTAACATGGGACGTTCATATCACTACTTGGTTGCTAAAGTATCGGTTAACATTTTATACTTTTACTGTCAGATATTATTTATTATTATATTTTATTATTATACTTACGACTTGTATTAAGATCACTTATTGTTTTCTTGACTTACCGAAAATTTTATTCTATAAAGATACGTCTCGAAGTTACTTAAAATTTACTCAATCCAGTTCTTAGATAACAACACTATAATATTTGGTTATAAAAACAAGTATTAAATTAAAATCTCAGTAAATAAAATATTAATTAAATACTCACTCTATTTTAATTATTTGACGGTAATAGAATGCTATAGTATTGAACCATTGAATGTCAGATGGCTTTAGTGACTGACGTATAGTATAACGACAAATTAGTATTTATATATTTTATATACAATTAAGTATCAGATACACATCACAGATTGTTGATTTTATAAATCAACGCTATGTTTCTTAGTTACAGTAAGTTATCTTTTGTTTTTTATTTCAATTTATTTACTTTTTTTGTATGCATGACGAAAATTTAATATTCTTGCACGTTATAAATAAGTTGAAAATGTTTTGTTTTATTTTTTTATGTATGGGGCAGAAGAGTACGCCGTCTAGGATACTTAATGAAAAAAAAAGTAAAGTTTTAATTTTTATTCCACAATATAATCTCCTTAAAGGAAATACACTTTTTACTTCGTGAATAAAATGACTTTATACCATTAAAACCATGTAAAGTACAATGATCGCTACAAGAAGACGTTCGAATTACATTTATCTATTAATCTTACCAATGTTTTATGAATATGAATGTGAGAAAATAAATGTGAAAAAAAATGCTTTTCTTTGATTACTTTTTAGTTATTGATTTGTTTGACACTTTAAATTAAAAATTGACAATTTGATCAAAGCGGATTTTATATTTTACTGTTAATATTGTTTCGAAGTTATATCAAATAGTTATATCAAATCCGTCACTTTTTAAAATTGTGAATGATAAAGTATAAAACATTTATTTCATAAAATTTGTTGGAATTGAGATTGATAGAAGAGTTCAAACCTAATTAATATTTAAGATAAAAAGTAGCTTTAAAATGTATTATTAGTGATTGTAAATCATATTCACTATGACTGTTTATATTTATTAATATTCGTCTATAACTACCTTTATGAAAAAATCTTGAATCATGTTACTTAATACATTTATAATTGATTGCATTGTCGAAATTTTCATGCGGATCCTTAATTATTCTCGTATTAAATATAAGCTATGTTTGAAAATATCTTTAAACATGTATAGCCATGTTAAGCTTATTTAAATGTATATAGTTTTTAATATAAGCTATGTTAATCAGAGAGATAATGTAGGATTCTAAAGGTAAAATATTTTATTAAATCGGTCCCGTAGTTTCGGAGCTTATTCAATTTAAACAAACAAACAATCAAATCTTTCCTCTTTATAATAATAGTGATGATGATGATGATGATGATTATAAAATATAGCCTAATAGCGTCAGGGATATTGTAGGATTCTAATGCTAAAATATTTTTTAAATCGGTTGAGTAGTTTCAGAGCCTATTCAATTCAAACAAACAAACAAACAAATGTTTCCTCTTTATAATATTTGGATAGATTAATAGAAATACTTAAGCAACTAAAAATTTGTGTGTTTTTAGGTTCATTTAGGTTGTCGCTTAGTAAAGGATGAAATTAAAATGCAAGTAAGTTATCAAGGCAAATAAAAAAATTACGATATATTGAATCGTATGGTCTAAGCCTTCGTAACTTCGTAAAATAGTCACCATCGTCAATGTACATACAAAGGTCCCCCGACGCAACAACTTCAATAAGTTCATAATTATATTATTTTATTCTTTTCTGAGGTCTGTTTGTATCGGGGGTTTTTTAAATTTTTAATTTTTAATTGATTTCTTAATTTTTTCGTAATAAATATTGTATGTTTTGTCATTTAGTGTACATATACATTTCTTACATTAAATAAAGGAGGAAAACAATATTAATAGGTACGTATAAGAGGGGTCTGTAATAATAAAAGTGTCAATTTTTTCAACCCTCGTCATACGTGTACCCTTGAGACGCGTTTTACAAAATGTCGAGAAATTGATAGCATGTTATCTAATATACAGGAGATTAAATAACGAAAATCATGTTTATTTTTTATTTATAGTTTTTTTTCTAAATATATATATATATATATATATATATATTTTTATAAATTTATATGTTATCAAAATTTTAGGTATTTCAGTTTAGATTTTGGTTCTTAATAACATAACAAATCTAAATTGTAATCGTCTTCAAATAAGTTATAGCAGACATCAAATAAATTACAGTTCTCTGTTCTATTTCCTATTGGAAATTAGAAATTACTGTAATTGCGGAGGCTAAGGTCGGCCATATTTCTCAGGGTTGAAAGAAAACTTAGGAAATTGTTCCGAAATTGTCTTATTCGTTTACGTAAAGTTTTAAAACTATTATAAAGTGTTGGACATAATACATTGAAAACAAATATTATATATATCATATAGCCTTCAATATCATAAGAAATTGATTTCATTTATTTATTTTAATAAGGATACTCAAGAGTGGTTTACAGTCAAACTGTTTTTAAAATACATATGCTTGAAGTATTTTTTTTTATTTTTGTTCTAAATTTAGTTGTAATATTTCAAATTGTCAGCCTGATTGGTTTTTTTTATGCATTTGGTAGCCCAACTATCAAAGGCGTCAAGACATAGTATTTAACATCACAGCATAACCCTAACAACTACTACTAGAAATAAATCTTTAACACTGATTCTAAGTATCAGTGTTTTTTTACAAATAAATAGTGAATGGCAATAAAACTGTATCTTTTCCTGCTTCAATTAGTATTTACTAACTAAGTTTTCGTATTTGTAATGCTTTTTTGAAGTTTGCACAAACGTATTCAAGTATTAAATAAATGACAGTATTTATTAAATATATGTTTATTATTATTTTGTAATTATCAATTTGTTGTAGTCTATTGTAGGCGTTAAGGCCTCAAATAATATAATTTCTAAAACGAATTAATTAGAACTCGGTCCTCTATAAAATGGGCAACAAATTGTTTTAAGTCAACCCAACGTTGCACGTGATGGTGAAAAAAGTTTAACATTTTTTTTTGCAAGACTTTTAAAATGAAACTTAGTGTAACATGTTTAAAAAGTAATTTTCCAATTAGGTAACGATAAGAAAGCTTAGTCGTTAATAGTGTTATTTTTTTATTTTTGTAGTTCCTTTGTTTTTTGTTCTGTATGTTAAATTTTAGTATAAAATCTGGACTGTATTTTAAAATACTCCGGTCGCAAGATCCATGATTTTGTCTAGCGGAATAGAATCCATCAACTCTACGGCTCTCCATCAATATATTTATCCGACCGTTACTAATAATCGCAATATACATTCGAACCAGAACTGGTTACCATATTTATGGCACATAAGTAAACAAATTTATTTGGAATTTGTAATCATATTATGAATTATAAGTTCCCTAGTTCCCTGATATTATTTTACACATAGAAAATAAGGAACTACGTTACAATACGTATATAAATATAGTTTTGTCATAACTTTAGTCATTTGTGTTTTAAATATGTGAAAGTCTACAATATTATATAAACCAAACGATTTTTAAGAAATTATTAAAATGTTCCATTTAGTTTTTATGCTAATCAAATTCTGGTTTGGTTTTTAAACCAAATTTGTTTTCAAGTATAATATGGAAACTATTTGAATTTAAAATTCACGAATACGAGCTTTTAGCAGATTGGCCTCTTTTAGAATAAACTTAAGTAAATAAGGGTTTATTACAACTGTGTGTTTTATATACTGTACTTTACAATTTTGTGCAATTATTTACTTTACAGTAGAAACTTCGTTCATTTTAAAAGCATATACTGTTAGTCATATTTTTTTAATTTGGAATTTACATTTTTTTAGTTCATAAGTTTCAACAGTAGCGCCACCTACGCTATTAATTATGGAATGTTATTACTGTTAAATGTTTTAAGAATTAGAAGCCTAGAATATTTTAACATAATGTTTAATCTTTATATATATTATTATTAGGTATAAATATATATTTTATATATATGATTATAAGGTACAAATAATAGCATATGTAAGTTAGTTATGAAAATGTAAATTACCCTCACCTAAATATAATAGTGTTGAAATATTATAAAACGAGTTGTAAGGGCTGCTCTCGCCCATTCTATTACAAATGGTTGGATATTAAACATTGAAGTGCAAGTACTGCGTTTTACTGAAACAAGTCTTAACAATACATATACAACGAATTAATAATAAGTTAACGAATATGAAAATTAAAATTTGGATATGATATAAATTTTTAATGCGCATTTTATAACGGAATTGGTAACAGAAATTATACTAATACACACATTCTTTAACAGCTAAATGCGTGAATCAGTGAAAATTAATTATTATTTATTAATATAATTTAAGAATGTTCAAAAGAAAATTTTAAATACGCAACATATTTATCATAATAAAGTAAGTATTTTTATTTTTTACGTCAATAATATTTTATATGTAGTCTATAAAATGTATGTATATTACCACAGTATCAAGAAACACAACTTTCAAATAAAGTAATTTCGATGAATTTTGAATGGATTTGAATGGAACTCTTTTCCAATGGAGTATCAATATATCTTATGTACAGGATTCACTAGGTACTTTTAATAATCCTCGGAATAGACTTCTTTCTAAATAATCTTTACTAAATTTGTTAAACAAGCATTTGCCACTAACTTGGTTAGTTCGAGGGGACTTTTATTTACAAAACGGACTTTGAACATCTGGATTTCTGAGTCTAGTTGTAAGAAGTTGATAGTTTAAAAAAATGTATCATTTTTCTATTTCAAACTGTAAAAACAAACTAAATAAATAATTAAAAGAAATATTAATTTTTATATTTCTATTTTAGATGTATTTAGAAAAAATATGAGGTAGGGGGTAGTAACTTTAAAATTATTAAAAATATTTTTAATAAATAATGTTATTAAAAATTTACGGTTTTCCCAATTGTTCCTTAATCTGTGCTATAAGACGTTGCTTCAGACGAAGCTTCTTAGCAATCCATGGATTCACCGTGCGGGTGCCGGGCCCATCGCGTTGCAAGGAGAGGAGTGCAAGCAGTGCCTGGGACTTGCGACCCAGGAGTAGGTTTAAGGGGCCCCTTTAATATGCGTAATAACAAATTCGTTCTGAGTTTACGGGAAGTCCCCTTGAGGTTATGACACCCTTGCGAGTTTCGAAAATTTGCGGCATAAACGGCTCCATCTTTTGATTGCGTTGTCTTAGAAGTTTGATTTCATAGCTGTATGGGACAATAGATTTGAGTATTTAATGTAAATTTCACCTTGATAATAAACTTTATACTACGCTATAGAAAAACAAACAGATAACAAAAATTGCGCTCAGCTCTATTAAACTATTAAAGTGAGTTACAACGTTCTGAAAATCTCTTTCTAAATATTAAATTAACTCTTAAGCTTGTTATGAGCTGAGGTATACTCATATTTCCTAAAATAATTGCAGTACCTCATTGGCTTAGACCACGTTTCCCGGAGCTATTTGACGGAGCATAACTATATAAAAGTAATATAATATTAGAGATGTTATGGAAGAAACATTTATATATAAACGCTATAGTAACGCTATAAAAAACATTGTTTGTAATATGCAAGTTTATATTATTACATTGGAACGGACACTGCAGGAAATAGAAACGAACTAATAGTTTTTAAATTAATTTTCACATCATTATAAAAAACCACCTGGCAGTTATAAATAATAATGCGTGATTAATAATAGCTGAATGAAAGAATGATTAAATTAAAGGTATTAAAAAGTATTCTAAATACTAAGATGCTGTTTACTTTAAAGTTATGATAAACTTAATTTTAGACTTGCTGCAGCTAGTCCGGTGCCAATAATTTCTTATAACGAAAATTGTAACACAATGAATTTTTTGGAAAAGCAATAAAATATTAAAAAAATAAAAGTAAAAATAAATTAAAGGCGAACTGAATTCGGGAAAGGGTAGGGGTGAGCTTTTAAGGGTAAAAAACCATTTATTGCGATTTTCGACAAAACTACGAGTCCTATGAAACAAAGTCAAATGGCAAAGTTGTAGATAATAATAAGACCTATAACTTTTTATTTGCAATTTTTACATAACCTTAAAATTTAGGCAAAAAATGCAAACATCAAGTTTTTGGTTTTTTATTGCTCTTTTACCACAAAAAAAAAATCTTTATAAAATTTGGTGACAACTTACCTTTTATGTCTCAAACACGCTGTAATTTTTTAGATTATTTTTTTTTTCCTCTTATTTGAATTTAATTATTGCATTTAAATTACTGTGGAAGGTCCTTTATTACTGTAACTATAGAATTATTATTTTGTTAATAATGTATAAATATGTTTATTATTTTGTTGAATTGTATAGTACCCGATAGAATAACGATACACTCAGAAAATCACACTCTAGTAGCCGTATTTGACCGAACCACACGTACTCTTAAGAAAACTGAACCTTTCACTGAAACTAATCAAAGTTAAAAAGAGCGTGTACTCTCTTCTTAAAGGCCAGCAACGCTCTTGTGGATCTTCTTATGTGATACGATAAATTGGGTGTTTAAGTGGTAAGGCGTCCAACTTCTAGCTTCTGGGAATTAAATTGAACTAGATTTAGTTATCCCCATTGTGAAACCACTTCTACGGAGGTTTAACATATGAAACAAATTTCTTTCGATACTTATCTACCCTTTCTAAATAATCCAAACTGAGGCTATCTTTTTTGCTTTCAATGGCCACCACTCATTGGTGTGCGTAGAAGATAGCCCGCTGATCGACCAGAACAAAAGCCATAATGACAGTCACTTTATTTAAATAGTAGTGCCAAATTAGATGCGGTGTAATGAGATTCAATTTAGAAAAACATGTTTAGAGTACTATTGAAGAAACGACACAAGGCCCTCTTTACTTACAAACGTTCTAAGGAAGTAGAGTTAATAATGAGGACGTTTTTCAAGTTGTATTTTCTCTATAGAACTCTAAAGATCAGATCCTTGATAACCAGCGCCTTAGTTCAATGATAGGTCTGTCGATTGCAAGCACCAGCTGCTCTAAGACAGGCATCTAACCAGGACCAAGATTTGTCTCTGATTGAAACTACAGAGTTGGGATAAACATATCCATTCCCTGATGTACCATTCTGGCGATTATGTTTGCGCAGTTACTAGGGTCATTAAAGTAGAAGAAGATACTAAGAAAGCCAGCATTCCATTCAAATCTGTAGTTAGTAGAAGATCCAGTACAGAGATCATGTGGCTGTCCACATTCGGAAGTGAGTCAGCGAGTCTTCGGATTACTTGTTTTCACATGTGTTCCTTGTAGAAGTAAATGAAGAAAATGGAAGCTAACCCCAAAGTTAATACAAATTGACCGAAGCTACAAAGAATATATAATTTTCTCTCAAACTATATATATATAACTAGGTGACATGTATAGATACAACTACAACTTCAGTAATCTACTAAATCGTACAAAAAACACCTTCAAACTTTATTATTATATAAACAACGCCTTTTAATGGCCGTTTGAAGATATTACTAGGAAATGATAGTAAAAAGTCAAGATGCAATGGTTTGCGTTGTTGTCGAAATATTGTAAGTGCTAAATATTAACATTGATGCTGTAAAAACATCAGTATAAATCATCCATTAACATTAAACTTATAACAAAATTAAGGTGTTTCAATTTTATTTATTTATTTATAAATACTTTATTGTACACCATAAAATACAATGGGCGGTCTTAATGCGCATTTCCTACTAGTTAACCAATATAGCTAACAAAAATAAAACAATGGGGGTAGACAATTAATAAACAGAATAGAAAACAAACACTTAAAACTAAGATCAAACTAATATTAATGGTGATATAATAAACTAAACTCGAGGTAATATATAATAAATATATATACATATACAACAATAATATAAATTAAACATAAATTAATAATAAATAACAATAAAATAAACTTTCGGGGCACCCAGTAATACGGGTCTAAAACTTAGTACAGGGGCCCCTTGGCCCTAGTTTGTATTGAAAAAGGTAAATGAATAAACATACTTTTTTTTTTTATAAACTAAGTACCTACATAAGTTAATAATTCACCTTAAATAATATATTACAGGTAATTACAGGTAAGAGTAATAACAGGATACGAACAAAATAAACAAATGTCATGATCTTTTATAGATATTTTATGATGCGTTTCTTAACTTGTCTATCGGGAGTTAGTTCTAACATTATTTATTAATTAAACATTTGATATGAAATTGTATGTACGAAAACTACGTGTACCCATTATTAAAACAACTATAGGCTTTAATTATTAAACATTTTAAGTTTTACATAAGACAAGACACGTGAAACAACACAATCTATTAAAAAATATAAAATATTTTAAAAGAATTTTTAATACACAAAACTAGCATAAAGCAAAAATAATACTTATCAAGGAGAAGAACGGGAATCTCCAAACATTTCAGCTTTGTAAAAATATTGTACTTAGAAATAAATAAACAAAAAGGAAATTGAAATTGTGCACAACTCCATTAAACTGTTAAAATGAGTTACGACGTTCTCTTTCTAAGGATTAAATTAACTCTTAAGCTTGTTATGAGCTGACGTATACTCGTATTTCTTAAAACAATTTACTTCACGGTATACTAGCTTAAAGAAAGTTTTACGAACTATTTAATGTTTGACAAAACTTAACTTTATTCATAGAATATCACTATTATAACAAATAAACAAATCTATTATTTGAGGTTTGTCTTCTGAGTTATTTTTATAAGTTTGGTGTTTGGAGAACAATTCTACTATATTTTTTATTAAATATATTGTTGTAATTTGTTAAAAGTATATCCAAGGAAGTAATAAGATCAATATTTGATCATTCTACGTTATTTATGAAAGGATTGTAGGTATATTATAGAAAAACCAATTTATTTTTATTATGAGCGCCTCGCACTTAACTTATTCCTTTCCTAGAACTTTTGCTAATTGTATGAAATTCGTTCTGTTAGTTTTAAAATTAAAAAAAAACTTTATTTATTATAAGAATAAATTTTAAGCAAAAGGAAGATAACCTTTATATTGTTTGTAAATAAATTAAAAAGACAAATTATCGTAATCCACAGTTTCCCTAAACTTAACATTTTATCTAATTAATAAAAGGTTTCCTGTGATAAATTAAAATTACATATTTACTTGTTATTTCCTTTTTTAAAACGTTTTATTAACTCACTTGTAAACAATTTTATATTCACGCTTTTGAGCCGGAAAAGTACCATTCAGAAACAGAGTCGAAAACCGACCGTTCAATATTTATTGTGATAAGAATTATATATATTGTTTGTATAACCCAGACCCATAATTGTTCATACATCCCGGATAAAGAATACTGAATACAATTGAATTTTAAAAAGTAACTAAAGCGTTCATAAATTTAAGTAATATATTTTATTATTATAATCCCCAATAAAAAACACTTTAAATGTTTATGAGTTCATATACAGATTGTAATTAGTGAACTCTAAAACTTGTTTATAATAACATATAATTAATTATATGGTTTATTATGTGAATTTTTAGGGTTCCGTACCCAAAGGGTAAAAACGAAACTTTAGTACTGAGACTTCGCTGTCCGTCTGTCTGTCTCCAGGCTGTATTTCAAGAGTCCTGATAACAAGGCACTTAAAATTTTAAAATATGATTTATTTCTGATGCTGATATAACTAAAAAAATACAAAAATATCCAAAAAACACAATAAAATATTTTCAGGGGTCCATACAACAAACGTGCTTTTTTGTATTTTTTTTATTAATAATAGTATAGAACTCTTCGTGCGCGAGTCTGTCTCGCACTTGGCAGGTTTCTTATGTAATATCAGATACCTAAAGGTATAAGTATATTATCATTTGAAATATTTTCTTTAAAGCAAACAAATTAAATAAAACATTGCTTAGTTAAATCAACAATTATCAATTATTTGTAATACAATATCACTATTATATAACAAATACAATTACAAGGAAAATAATATTTACGTTTAACATAATATGAAATATGTCTTTTATTAGGATTTGGGGAAATAACAATAACAAGAAAGCATCTGGTGACCCTGTCTGACACTTAGCTCTCTGATTACAAACATCCCGCCATTAATAATGTTTTTGCTACAGAAGACACCGGAGTAAATTATTTGGGCTCGTTTTTGGGCAAAACAAATGTTTATAATAACTCTACGTCAGACGTAGGTACCATACCTTCAGAGTTTGTTGTTTTTGATATTCCTTGATTTATTACTTCTTTAGATACTTCTTACATAAAACAGAAATATGATACGTACTAAAATTGAAACCCTAATTAATAAAAAGTAAAGTAGAATTCTTACAGAATATTACTCTAATATACATTTAAAAAGCAAACGTTTTTGTTTTTTTTTTCTTTATAAAATTATTAAATCTTCGCAAAATCTAATCTCATAAAAATATCAATGGTATTATAAATTAATTTACATAATTATTTATTATTACTCAGGGACCAATAGTGCTATTTGGTAAGAACATTGCATAATCTCGAAAACTCAAAATTCGCGAATACACCTTGAAATATTAAATTTGTAATATCTAAAACACGACAGTGCTAGTAGCGCCACACTTTTGAGTGTAGAAACGAGATTAGGAGATTCAATTAGGAGATGTTTACATGTAAACATTATAGGAAATTAATCAGTCATTTTGTTAACAAGGCTTGGACAAATTATATCGACGTTATTGAATCTATTGATTAGAAATACCAAAGTGTAAACAGGATCGTTGGTTTTCGTAGTGAATTTTATCTCTTAGGTGAGATTCGAATTTAGGTTCTGTTTTTATAGAATATCATAACATTTTTAGATTTTTTAACTTTAAAAAATATTGTTAAATTATAGTTCAATTATTATGAGCGTATTGTTATAATATTAATTTTCAAAGATTATTAAAATAATCAAACATTTACTAAATTAATCCTAGTATTATTATTTTCTTTTTATAACATCGGTATTTAATGGTATAGTTATAGTAATTTTTTGATACACAAACTTTTACAAACTCTATCTTTAACATTAATTGATCGTTAATAGATGATAATGAAGAGATCGGACTTTTCTACATCCAATACTTCCCTTAATTTGTTCCTAGTGAGACTGAGGGGTGTCTTAACCCTATCCGCTGACACCATTTATATCGTGAGCAATGTTTAGTTTTAGAGATATACCGACTTTAAGTTTTGCAAAAACTAACCTTAATTTAAGTAATTAGGATTTCTGTGACGTCTCCGGCACTTCATAATGGCCAGCTCCTTCACTCTTGCGTAACACTGTACTGAAATCCAAACTCGCCTTCGCCACTTCGGTTTGTTGGTTGATACGGTTCGATTGGGTTTCAATACAATGTTACAGCGGGTAAGTTCTACCCTCCTTCCGCACCTCCGGATTTAAAATACTCTAGGGGTAGGACAGACAAGACTACGTGGAGTCGGGGTTGACAAAATCGATTTTGACAAAAAAGTAATAAATATGTATATAATTGATAAATATACATAATTGATAAATACATTGTATAGATGTGAAATGTTATTTAAACATTGTGTTTTTGTGTTGGTGAAAATAAGGTAAGTTACTCTCACACAAAAAATGAAATAAAAAAAACTGCTTGCTCGGACTGGGAATAGTAATAAAAGAAAAGAAAGACCAACCCCTTTCCATTTCAAATGATCTCTTTTATTTATTATAGCAACTTGAACTTTACTTAATTACAAGACCTCTTCAATAATCAACTTTAATATCCGGTAGAAAATATTTGTTGAAAGAATCTGAGATGATTGCATTATATTAAATGCTCATATTTTTATTGAACGTCTGAATTTAACTTATATTTTTAAAAGTGTTTTATCATTTTATAAACATGAACTCTGTACAATAATGTATCTTTGTTATTATTTTTATCCAAATTAAATAATAAATTAAAGATTATCAGCTAATTAATAATAGTATTTTACTACCAATATTTTAATAGTCTTAGACGCGGCAAGATCTCAATTCTATGTTGCGTTCCGTACTCCGAAAAAAAAGTAAAGTCGTGTTCCATAAACAACGAAAAAAAGTGACAAATATTAGTACTAATTTAAGTTATTACTATATTAGTTTAATAAAATGTCATTATTATAAAAAGTTTTAATGTAATGTAAGTTTTGTAATAACAGAGGAAAATTATTTATTTATTTTACAAATATTTACTTTTACTACATTGAATAATAAAGTTATTCACTTCGCTTCGGGAAGCACTCACTGAGGCTTAAATGAACTCGCCTCTTAAGTCCGTTATGAGCTGATGCTTATAGTTTAAAACAATTAACTTCACTGTACATTAACGTGATAGATGAGGAAGTTCCCAGGAATTCTGGCTATAGTTTAAGTTTATACAAACTAGCTAGCTATAGTTTAAGTGCATTACTAGAATAACCTATTAATGTTGTTGCTCAACTGTAATTTACAGAACGTTGCTAAGACTTATCAAACGTCGATAATGTTCCTTTTAGTAAAATATGTTTGTACCTAGTCTAACACAGAATATACATTATTTTAAATAAAAGACAATGAATGGGTCTTATACCCAAGCAAGAAGTTTTATTTTTCACGTGATTTCAATAAAAGGAAAGTTATGTTACTTAGAAACACTTGTATTACAACTGCTTTTCAACATGATTGCTTTTCTGAACACCATATCCACATTATTTATGGCCAGATGACAGTAAATTTATACTCCTTGCTACAACTCTCTGTGTATAAGTTTAAATCATCGAAAAGATTCTTTGAATTCCTGTACGGTCAAGTAAAAAACAGAAGTACCTACATTAAAAAGTACATTTAGGCAAATAAGTATATATATATATATATATATATATATATATATATACCTTGCTATAGTCCCCTTAATTAAATCGGAAATGGCAGACCCGACAAATGCCGGCGTTGACTCCGTTATTGGATTCATTGATTTTTTGCTATTTTATATTTCGTAATCTTTGCAATTCCTAACACATTTCTCATAACCACTACTTTAGAGCTTTCTCCTGTAAGGTATCATTCTAATAATTCTTTTATGGTATCATTAAAAATAATCTTTTATATGTATGTATGTCAAGAAATCAATCATATTAAAAATCAGTAAGATATTAACTAATAAAATCTTGACATTTATATTTAAGCGCCCAATAAACCTGAGTTTTGGATTGAGATCACTTTTAGTAGCGAATTTCGGAAATTTGAAAGCGCATTCGAAATTCAACAATTGTACAAACATCGAGATGTAGATGAGGAATATATTTTAATCCCTCGTTTAGAAACTACAGTATCCAAATGATTTTCACATTTATTTTATTATTCCAGACATGTTTTGTAAATATTATTAACTTTCCTAAAATGGTGCTTAATAAATTACTCTGACTCATGTAATCAAATAGTCAAGAGGCAGACAGAGGCAGAGGATGTTTTACTATTATTCATATTCCCAAGCTTATACTTATTAGACTTAACCTAAATATCTCTAACGAATACTGAACTCTATTGGGTTTTAATACAATGGAACTAATTAAGTATTTTATATACTATGTGTCACTCTATACACAGAGTCATAATAATTACTTGCATTTAATAATAAAAAGTAACCACTGTTGCCTTTTATCTCATCTATAATTAACAAAATAAATTTAATTATAGTAAATGTTAATAAATAGGTTCTCAAGTATTTAAGTTATTTAGGTTTGGACAAATATATTTTTTTTCGGTTGGATCACAAAAACATATTAAATAATAATATGTATAATTATATTTTGTAAAAGAGTAGTCATATTTTCTAGCAACATTAATATTTTGACGAACAAACAATGATTGATGTCGTCGGATTAGTTCTTACTTACTTAGTTTGTACAAGCGCTTGCTGATACAATTGTACTGCAAACACATTAAGTAAGCATTTTGTATATTCGAGGATAATTAGTGTAAAATTAATGTTTTATTTTCTTTTAAATTCTCCATATTTCTAAGGCGTGACCATAATATTGCTATTTTTGAAACACCCTTCTATTTCTCTCTCACACACACAAATTTAGTTGGAGGTAAAAAAAGGCCCAATCATTTTGGCACAATTTCTGATTTTTTACCTACAACATTGATTGACATTTCAATTAGCGCAAGCTGTGTGCTTCAATTTACGTTGAACTACTGCTTCTCTATTGTTTGTGGTTTATTGTATTTTTTTAGCGACTAATTACTTACTTTGAGTCTTTACTTAGACTGAAGAAAATTGAAATTATTATTTTAAGAGTTAAACATCTTGCTAAAATTGAGGTAGCCATAATTCATAAATTGACGTTTTTAATTTATTATGAAAATACTCTTACAATTAAAACCTACAATAATAGTAGGCTGATAAGATATAACTGGGTAATAAAAATGATTCGAAATTGTTTTTATAGAAAATATTTATAAATATATGTTTAGTTATTTCATATAAACAAACAAATATATAATTATTATTTGAGAAATACATTAAAGTTCTATAATTCGTAGATAAAATGCAGTTGTATAACTATCATGCCAAATTTATAATGATTCTCTTAAAATATCCGTTCGCAAAGCCTTAGAATATAATAAAAATAATGTCTGAATATAAGAAAGACCTATTTATAGTGCGTTATAAGTCAGTTATTAGCCTATAAACAACAACAACAATTAATTACCAATCTGGGAAATCTATAGAACGTGTATTTTTATCTCTAATAAAAACACGTGGACCCAAAACTAGTTAATCATAATAATAGACAAGAGTCAAAACCAATATTTGTTTTCATAATTTTTGATATTCTAATTTCTTCCATTTTAGAAACTATAAATAAAATGAGATATAAAGAGACATCTGTATATTGAATGAGAACACGGGTTTTCCATTACCGTCTGATATAAATTTGTGAACGTTTGAAATGGATTCTACTTGATATAGACAATTAGTTATCTATCAATGACAAAAATGACATTAATAAAGCAATACTGCGAACAGGCCTTTTCAATAGGCGAATAGTAAGTAAATTCTTTTTTTTTTTATGTACAAAACTAGGTTAATGCTTGACTACATTCCACTTTATGGTAAGTGAAATGTAGTCTTAGGTGGTAACGCGTATTAACCTAGCAGCCTATTCACTCTCCTCTTGAAGACACCCACATTATATGGCCAGAAATACCGACGCAGGCAGATTGTTCCAGTCTTTCACTGTACGCCCTAAAAAAGAGGAAGCATAGCACTTTGTTCGGATAACGTAGGGATGGATACCTGCCGTGCGTCGGGACGTACGATAATAGGACGGGGATGGGGGAATTAAATCGTGTAATTCCTGCGCACACTCACCAAAATGTATCCTATAGAATACTGAGAGGCTAGCAATTCCACGCCTGTGTTCAAGGCTATGGAGGTTGGCGTCAACCAATTTAGGGTCGGCAATAAGCCTCTTTGCTCGCCTCTCAATTGAGTCTAGAACCGTAAGATGAGTCTTTGCGGCACCAGCAAATATGTGGCCTCAGTATTCTACACACGACCGGATCTGTGCTTTGTATAATACAAGAAGCTGTCCCGGTGTAAAGAACTGTCACACCTTCGCAAGAACGGCAAGCTTTCCTGCAGCTCCTCTTGCTCTGGACTCAATGTACCGACCAAAGTTGAGTTTCAAGAAGTTCTCTAAGCCTAAAAACTGAAGCCAGTCACTGTATTCGAAGGATACATTCTGGAAAGTAGGAGCCAAGGTGAAAGGGCTCCTTTTGGCGGTGAACAAACACGTCTGCGTTTTGGTGGCGTTGAATTTGACAAGATTGCCATTGCATTCAAACGTTGTACCATGGCTTCTCTTTCAGATGTGAAGAAATTGATTAGTTGACTTCATCGATACTAATTATCACTAGTTACTGACTAGCTCACTAATAAGATTGTAAATAGTGTAATTGGTGAATTAATTGGTGATAAGGATCTAAGAGTACATATCTGTCAAGACATTCACTTTAAGAAAACCAAAGATTAATCTTCATATTAAATTAAAAAAAATAAAATATAGTTGAGAAATAATAAAAAAACTATATAACAGAATTATAAGCAAATTATATTTCTGATCAAAAAGTTTTATTTCAAATAAAATAAGGTTAATTAATCGTAGATTAATTTCAGTTTCATATTTGATTCACTATCAAAAGTTGCTCTAGGACTCGGTTTCGATTAAAACTAAAACACCAAAAGTATCAAATTAAGTTCTTGAAACATTTTGTCTTGTGAATTTGTATAATAAGCTCTCCGTAACTTTGTTGCTGTCGGAATAGACAGACCCTTTATAAATTTGTTAACTCGTTTCTCAAAGCTGATTAGTTTGAGGGGCTTAGAACATTTCTTTACAAGGTATTTGAAGGTATTTTCTAAATAAATGATTTCGAAACTCAGTCTTTTTGGCATATTTATACATTTAATAGATCTGTGGGGGGTTTAGCTTTCCTAGTGTTGTTGAATTTTTGCTTTAAAAATGGTCTCATTTGAAAGGAATTGGTCTCCCCTTTCGTTTAATATTATATCCAGCAAGCGCGTAGTTTTTTTAATTATTTTTATATTAGCGAGTAACTTACCGTATTTTTACCAATATTAGCACAAAAACATTTCATATCTATGCATTATATATTTCAATTATGTTTATTATATTGTTATATTAGTATCTAATTTTAATTTAACTAGAACATCAGTTTGTTGTTTAAGATTCCCAAATGTGACATTTGTGATTTGAATCATTTCGTTTCAGTTTCGCTAAAATTGGTATATCTCCAAAACTAACAATTTGCTCACGATAAATGGTCACATTTATATCGTGGTCACATTTATTTCTAAACATAATAGCTGAATCTTCAAGGTTTATATATGTGCAGCAGTTTATATATGTGCAGCAGTTTATATATGTGCTGTTTAGTAATAGCTCTTCGCAAACGTCTTTAAAACAATTTATAAGAATTATTACTAAACTTCACATATTTTTCCCCTCAAGAAATGTTTGTCGTTTCTTCAAAGGGACCCCAAACTGCTTCTAATAGGCATAGTATAGCCCATCCCTCTTCTGTGACGATTAGCTACTTTGAATTTGAGCCATCGTAGCGCTAACAGCCTCGCTTAAATCTATAGTATATTGTGCAACTAGTGCGAAAATTTGTCAATTGCCTTGTTCAAAAGTTTACTTGTCGCACTCAAATTGACATTACATTATTAAAATGGTCAATTTGCGTCTTTTCGACCCAAAAAGCATGCGCAAAGATAGTACTTTCCCCGCATGAGTAATAAAAATAATATTTTTAGCCTGACATGTGTCGAATTCTACCGTTTTGTCACTTCCATAATTGGCTGCTCCGTGCCAAGGTTTCATCTCTTAAGCTCTTAAGCATCTTCTCTCAAGCTCTTAGTTCTCTTAGATCTCCAAAAATTATTATTATTTTTGCTCCAACTCCTTCCAATGATAAAGATTCTAAAATGCTTTTTTTCTTGTTTATAAGAGAAGTTTTAAAAAGTAATGGACTTTTTTTTAGGTCAATGTTTTTGTCTCCAACATTGCTTACTACTTTTCAAGCGAACTGATTCAGTAATGGTGCCAGAGTGTGTGGAAAGACGTTACTTACAATAAAATGTGTATTTTTAAAATAAAAAAAATACTCCCCGTGATTGAATAAATTTGAATTCTTCATCCGTTTGGTTTGCATACCTCGCCAAGATTCTTTCTTCTACAAACAATGGCTAGTGCCATTAGGTGTACCTTAATTTTGAGTGTAGTAATATGACACTTTTCAAATAGGATAATTGCACGCAATTAATATACTCAAAGAAATTAAGTATAAATTAAAATTTACAATGAAAACTTTCTGATAACTCTTAGTATCTCTTAGTGTGATTGTACTTTAAAGTAAAAAAAAAAATCTTTTATGGTTAAAAAAAAAAATCTTATAAACTTGATTAATATCATTAAACGTATTGCAAACTTGGTTATTGTTCGTAACGAGGGCCAGGTATTGCCGCAACTTGAACCAAAGTAATTTACTAAATCGCTCCAACAACAACTTCAAACTTTACTGAAGTTTATTCGAATGGCCTTTTAATGCCCACTTAAAGATATTGATAGGAAATGTTCGACGAAAAGACGAGGAAAATGTAATATTAGCAAGTTGGAAGATTCTCATCTGTGGAATGATCGTGTAGGCTGTCTCAACTTTTATCATTGAAAATGTGTTAGCTATAATCATATTTTACTTTTGGAAGCTTTCATTTATTTTATTTCTACCATTGCAGGCTAAGTCAGCTTCATACGATATTTAAATTAACTTACAGATAAATAATATAAAATAATCACAACTTCGTTTAAAACGGTAAATAGAGACCTGGATTTGCAGTCCCTCTTTTTCCTTTTTGCCATTTGATTGCCATTTCAACTCTTATATTCAAAAACAGTAAGATAAATCTTATATTTTTTTATCATTTTGTTAGCCTATTAATCTTACTAATATATAAGTGCGAATCTTTGATGTTTAGAATGATGGATGTTTGTAACTCAATCACACTAAAACTGCAAAACGGATTTTGATGAAACTAACAATATTGTAGCTTATGTACCAGAGTAGCACATAAGTTATAGAAATACTAACTTTTAAGCGTGGTTCTGTCCACGGCATAACATAAGTTGTGGCGCAATTACGTAATTGCCACGGAGATCCTGTTTTAAACAGTTTGGTTCACTGAATTTTACAGAAATATAAGTTAATAAATAAAGAATACTTTAGCCACCAATTAAAATGTTTTGTTTGGTCTATAGAAACTAAGAAAAATGTTCTACATTTCCCCCAAGACCTTTCTATAATATACATACTATATGGCGCTATATTGTTATCCCCTTTTTTTTCATCACCTCTACGCCGCTATAAAATTTTGTTTTGGACCCTTGCCACATTTAATAGTCAGCATCACCCACATGTCGATTAATCAGCAGTTTTTATTCATACACTTAAAAATATAACTTCACAAATATTTTAAAAGAAGTCACGGGTCACATGTAGGTAAATAAACCATATACATTTTATTTTTACAGTCCACGTGGACAGAGTAATAGTACATTTTCAAAATATAATTACAGTTTGTAAAATTGGTGTACCTTCTCAACCTTTTTTATTCTTTTCCATGTTAATGAAATGTAAGCGTAACTATTACTTTGTCATATTTTAATGTTAGTACACTAAAAGCTCACGCTCACGATGTTCACGAATTTGCAATGTAAATAATAAACGTATATTTTAAAACAAATTCGTTTTATAAATCACCGTTTTTTTTTTTCTTGAATATTTTTGTTCTTTGTCTTTTAATTTTAAACCTAATAATTCCGGTAATACAATACACATATATTCATTAAATAATAAAAGAATCTCACGGTTTAGGTCATCAAATTTCTTATTTAAAGACTATTAAAGTAACATTACTTTTGAAATGTCGTGGTGCTACTTTCGAATAAAAAAATATGTAATATTAACAGATGTTGCTAACCTTGCGGAGTATAAAGAAGAAACGATTTTAATTCAGTCATTTAAATACGAGGGATTAAAATAGATTCATCATCTGCGCCTCGATATTTGCACAAATGTCTGAATGGAAAATTTGCATTTTGGAATTAAAAAGCGCAGCTAAAAGTGAGTTATATCGGGATTTTTTTGCAAATTTAAGTTTATTTAATGAAAAGAAAATAATGGTTCGAGCAATAAAACTTTTAATTTTTAACCCACATGCAATCTTCTACGTGCAGTGCAATTTTTGTAAAAATTTTTGATATTACCGTTACCGTTTGATATTTACATATACTTTTTTTATGACGAATTGGTTTAGAAACAATCCTGATTTTTACTTTGATTTGTTTGAAATCTTTGTTTCTTTTCCGTGATTCGTAAAAAAATACAAATTGGAATTATATTTCAAACGTGTCTTGGTTGTTGAACGCCATGTTGAAGTGCACACAAATAAAGACGCAAGGAAAAGCTAGTATTTTATATAAATCTGTTCATAACTACGTAACCGTATCCTGTACTTCTTTATTCTTACTTGTGATTTTTTAACTAAAAGCAGTAACACTTCTTAAACAGGCTAATTAGAAATCAGCGCACCGTAAAATGGGTCACAACTAGTTTTAAAGCCAAGCCAACTGCACCTGACGGTGTAAAGTTTCCGCATTTCTTTAGTGACTTTGTATAATGCAATTAACTTACAAACAGAGTAATTTCTGAATATATATAACGGTAAGTAAATTTTAACAAATCTGTTCTTATGGTAATTTTTGTACGTTTTAATAAAGGTGATAAACCAATAAAACAATACTGAATCTGTCAACTCTATAGTTCCGCGTGAATATGACTATCCGATCGTTATTGCGATTTGCAATATACATAATAAAAAAAATAACATACATAAAAACAGACCTACAAAAAAAACTAGAACCGATATAAAATATATAGTAAGTATTGAAAATATTCATTCATACAACAGCCAGTTTCGAGAGAAAATTACAACGATGATACAAATTATGATATTTATTTATTTTTATTTTTATTTATTTATTTATTTCATGTACCAGAAATTTCATAAACAAAAAAAAAATTACATAAAAGTACACATAGGATAAGCTTATCCCTATAAAGAGATCTCTTCCAGCTACCCATGAGAGTTGGAAAAGAACATTTGTGAGGGCAGAAATAGGTACACATAAATTTTAACAATATATACAATACATACACTTACATACAATACAATACAATACAATACAATACAATACAATACAATACAATACAATACAATACAATACAATACAATACAATACAATACAATACAATACAATACAATACAATACAATACAATACAATACAATACAATACAATACAATACAATACAATACAATACAATACAATACAATACAATACAATACAATACAATACAATACAATACAATACAATACAATACAATACAATACAATACAATACAATACAATACAATACAATACAATACAATACAATACAATACATAGACTCATAAATAAATATTCAGTAAAATATATAATGACAAATATAATAGCTATAATACATATATAATTAAAGAATATAGATCGCTTACATAAACTTACATAAACATAAAACTTAAGACAGTGACAGATAGTGTTACTTTAATTTTTTTTTAAAAGTAAGGACAGATCGGCTACTTGTAATGTCGTTAGGAAGTGAATTCCATAGCCTCGCAGCATTTACAGTAAAGGATTTGGAGAAAAAAGTAGTATTATAAGAGGGGATATCAAAAGTTTTTAAGTTGGGGAGCCACTTCAGTTGACGCCGAAAATCTGAAACGTGGTCAAATTTGCGTAAACCGAAGACAAATCGAATGCACAAGTTTTGAAGGCGGTCTAATTTATTGAGTAGCTCTTCAGAAGCATCCAGATAGCAAACGTCACCGTAGTCGAGGAGGGGTAACAAGAGGGATTGTGCTACCAAGATTCTAGTCCGCAGAGGCAAGAAATTCTGCAAACGCCTGAGAGAGTGGAATGACATGTGAACTCGCTTACTAGTTTCATTGACTTGCGCTGACCAGCATAAATATTTATCGAAAGTCAATCCCAGATTTTTAACCTCTTCAGAAAAAGTTATGACAGTGTTATGGTATATTACACTAGCAAGTTGGTTGAGGTGCAATTTATTAAGAAAAAATCTACTGCCGATTATAATTGCTTGTGATTTTTTCGGATTCACTTGGAGTCCAAAAGACTCTGCCCATTCTCTAATATTGTTCAAGTCATTATTTATTATTCCGATACTGTGGTTAATGTCATTAAGAGAGGAATGCCTATATAGTTGTAAATCGTCTGCATAAAGATGGTAGGGAGAAGATAATTTTTTAGATAATTCATTTATAAAAATGGAAAAAAGTAAAGGGGATAAAATGCCGCCCTGAGGAACACCAGCAGATAGATCAGCCCACTGAGAAGAGGAACCATCACAGCAGGTAATCTGTCGGCGACCATAAAGGTAAGTGTGAAACCAGTAAACCACGGGTGGAGATATGTTAAGGCTGCGCAAAACACCTAGTAGTATGTCGAAATCTACAGTATTAAAAGCATTGCTGAAATCAAGAAGGACGAGGATAGTTAGGTTTTTGTTATCCATAGCGAGCCGTATGTCATCGGTATATTAAATTGATGTTATTTCCATGTTTAATTTGAAATATTATATAAAAAAATAGCGAATTGTCAATTAGCATCAGCGAATCCGGACTATTTACTATGAAATTAATTTCAGTTCAATTAAAATTCAATTCAAACACTCAATCGGTCTACCAAAATACGTTATACCTACTACATGTCACTCACCGAAGCCATCTGATATTCAATGATTTAACACTGTAGCTTTCTATCAACGTCAAGCTGATAGCAGTCCTTTACGTTATAAATTTGACAGGATTTTGAATTCATACATTGGGATTTTTTATTTTTTAATTAGTATTTTTACATTATTTTAATTAGTAATTTTTTCTAAGTAATAGTAATTATAATTGGATGTATAAAATATGTGAATACGGCTAAAAATAGCAGACGTTCGAATGAGTATCTGAGAAACTCAATCCTTATCAGTTTAATTAAATATTTTCAGATACAAACACATTATACATAAAACAATTAGTTTAGTTTAGTTAACTACTTACGAGTGCACCTAGCATGGGAGCGAAGTCATTTGCATTGCAAATACAATTCCTACAAATACGTACTGTATGTTTGTAGACTGTGGATTACTTATGTACATTTGTTATTTATTTATTTAAAAAATTTTGCACACATTCTGAAAAGACAAGCATAGTGCAAGCATTCTCTTCCAGCCAGCCCTCAAATAAACAGTAAATACATCAAGATGCATAACAAACCCACAATAAGATAGTAATTATAAAAAAGGATACAAGATAGAAAAATATAAAAAAAAAACACTAATCTAAAAACATAAATTTCTTTAGGAATAAGAGGATATAACAAATTTTTAAATAAGAATTCATTTTACAAAGGAATAACCTGAGATACCAAATTTTATTTAACAAAGAATTCGTAAATATTTCTGATGGGAGCTTTCATAATGTCGGTAGGTAATGCATTCCAGAGTTCAATAGCTTGTGTAGAAAATGAATTGAATTGTTAGTCAGTGCGATAAAGAGGCATTCGAAGTTGGCGACTATGAATATCACCAAAAGAGTGCACTAAAATCTTAAACTTCTGCAATGTTTAACAGAAAGCCATGTAGGTTTGGAACGATAGTGGAGATGTGATAGTATTTGCGAAGATCGAAAATAAAACGTGTATAATTATTGTGAAGACGATCAAGTTTATTTAGCAACGAAACATAGTCAATAATCGGTAATAATAATATACATTTGTTAATATGTTATCATTAAGAAACTATTTTGTTACTAATATGTAACGAGAAAAATTTGTGTCCGCCAAAAAATTCATGAGTGAATATTAGGTTTTAAGTAAATAAACTACGTTAAAAAAATAAAGAAATTGAAAACAAAATATTTTAACCGACGCTTGATCATCGCGTCGTGACAAAATGTTACTTCCCACTCTCAATATTGCAAGAGATTGTAATATACCACCAAAAGTAGGCTTTACATACAACCAAACTTTGTTATTAATATATAAATACAAATATTATCATCACTATCATACACTAATATAAATATTATCATCACAGAATTATTCGTTTTCTAATTGATACATACTATATACATAGATATTCTTTGCAGAGCATATAATATGCTTACGTAATCGGAAGTTAAAATATAATTTAGTTACGAAGGACTTATTGCGAAGCCGTGTTTTAGTTCCTATAAATTTTTTTATATCATGGTTGAAGTTATATATAGCCATAAGAACTGTATGGTAATATAAAAATTAATCCATTCATTTATATAAAAATCTTTCAAAATTTTATTAAAAATTATTGCCGTCTATTTCTTTTCGGAGCTCAATCAATCAACTTCAGAGCTATCTGAAATAATAAATTATGTGATAATGAGGTCATAATGATTATATGAATAAACATTTAATTTAGTACGTAGTACTGATGTACTTGTAATGGGGGGACATATCATTTAGTATTTTATCAGTTATTCTAAATACTGCAGTTTAATAAATCTGGTTCAGATAAAAATTTGAACCAAAAATAAATATAATGTTCTGACTTCCTAAACTCTCATCTTCTAGAAACATGCTCGTACATTATACAAACACAAAAGACTTTGAAAGTTGACGATCTTTGTTCAAGCTACATAATGTTCCTTGAAGCTAAGAGTTTTTTCTTTTTAGAAATTCTTGTCAAATCTTTTGTTAAAGGGTTTTTTAATATGAGATAATAAAGCTATGCATAAGCTATTGCTATAAGAAGTTTGACATAAAGATTTTTTTTATAATAAAACGTTGCTGATAATATGATTTATATTTAGACATAAAAATAAAAGGTTCGTGAAAGGTAGCGGGTCTTTAGTGGACATTGAACGACTGAGAGCACAATCACCTAAATGTCTACATAGAAATTCGATCTCAAATTATAAATATATGATTACTTTAACATTGAAACCTCAAATAAGTATAAAATATAACAAGTATTTATGTATTTATGTAATAATTAAATATCTTGCCAATAAGGGCAAATTGATTCTAGCATGGATTAAAATAGTTTTAATCTTAGTCCAGTAAGTCTGAATTGCAGTTGTGAAGAGATATTTGGCATTGATCGTCCAACTTTTATTAAGTGAATCCTTCACAATTTAATAGAACTATTGTTTTAGTTATCAAATGTTCTTTAAGGATTGATTTAAAGACCATTCTCGATTTCTTAAATTCAGTTACTTAACACGTTATTAAGCTAATTATTTCTGAGCTTGGTTCAGTATACAGCTAGTGTTGTGAAATATATATTAATATCCTTTGTAAGGATATATTTAATTCTTTTAAGGAAATAGTTTTCCTTAACCTTAGTTCTTTCCTTAACCTTTTTCTTGACGTTTGTTTCTTAATTGTCACGGATTGAATAATTTCATTCATATGGAGATAGATATTGAATATAATTCATTTTCTTTCTAGTTTTTCAACTTCGACCTTAAAGAGGGGCGTTATAAATTTGACCAGTCCATCATGTGTATCTGTGGATCTGTGTGTCTGTCTGTGGTAATGTAGCGGCCAAACGCAAGGACGGATTTGGATGCGGTTTGTTTTTTATCGAAAGCTATGTTCGTCGAGATGGTTTTTAGTCGTGTCCAAGATATTGACGTTTTATTTGTGAAAGGTTTTTATGCAATAATCAGGTGTTCCCAGCCTCTTTGCCCTTGCTATACAGAAAAAAAAGCCAAAAGGTTTTTGCACTTATTTACTCAGGTAAAGTACTTTATTAGGGAGAGCTGTTGCCCGTGAATGCGTCCACGTAGACTCTAAAAATTATATTTATATGTCTTATGATCGTAGTCATAAAGAGTCACGGGCAACAGCTAGTGATAATATAAATCACTTCATCATAGTGTTATTAGTGATTGCTAAACATTTTAACTATAAATGTTTATATTTATTAATATTCGTATGTACCTATATGAAAAAGTCTTGTGTCATGTTACTTAATACATTTATAATTTATTACATTGTCGAAATTTTCAAGCGGATCCTTATTTTTTCTTGTAAATATATAACGTTTTTTCATTAGAGGGATAATGTAGAATTCTAAGGATAACATATTTTATTAAATCGGTCCAGTAGTTTCGGAGCCTATTCAATTCAAACAAACAAACAATCAAATCTTATCTCTCCATAATATTAGTGATGATGATGTTCATAATAAAATATAAGCTATATTTTATAATCGTCATCATCATCATCATTATCAGGTATATATAATGTAGGATTCTAATGCAATAATTTTTTTTTTAATTCGGTCCAATAGTTTCAGAGACTATTCCATTCAAACAAACAAACAAATCTTTCCTCTTTATAATATTAGGAAAGATTGATAGAAATACTTAAACAACTGAAAATTTGTGTGTCTGCGGGTTCATTTAGTACAATTAAGAAACCAGTGACAGAACTTGAAAAAGCAGAAAAAAAAATAAAATTAAAAAACTCCGATACAAAAGACCTCTAAAAAGAAAAAAAATAATATTATTATGTACTTATTGAAGTCGTTGCATCGGGGGACCGCTTAGTAAACGAAGAAATTAAATCGCAATTAAGTTACCAAGGCAAATAAAGAAATTACGATATTGAATCATATAGTCCAAATCCTCAATGAATTCGTAAAATTGTCACCATCGTCAACGTAATATGGCTAATAATATTATTTTAATTCTTTTCAGATTTCTGTTTGTATCAGGGGTTTTATAAATTTTAAATTCAGTTAACGTTTTTCATTACCTTCTTAAAAATTTGTTATTTTTCCCTACAGAGGGTTAAAATTGTAGTTGTATTAAATATAATATCAATATTATTATCATAAGGATGTCGTTTGATTTTTACTACACCATATAGTGTAGTGTAGTCATATTTCGTTTTCTTAAAAATAAATCCATGAATAATGTTTAGATTTTGATAATTACAATATTTTAAAAGTTCCTTATTTAATTTTGTTACCTTAGCTAGCCTGTTTTGCTATTTTAAAAAATCTGGTATTGTATTGGTAATCTGATATACTAACTTTTTTATGCACTACTATAGGTCAATTCAATCCATAAAGTGTTTTATTATATTTGTAACATTTATAACAGTGATGGTATTTGGGTTTATGTAAAGGAAAATAATTGACCTGTTTGAGATAAATATTAAAAAAACACTTACAGATTTGATTAATATCCTTTTTTCATTGTCTAATTAGTTTATTAGGAAAAAGCTTTATGTTACTTTGTTGTTTACTAAATCATTAAGGAAACCACATTTTGCTAATGGTTTTTAATTTCTTAGCAAAAGGATAATGATAATTCTGTTCCATTCTGGTTTCTTTTTTTTAATATACTACATTTTTATGTCTCAATTACTCCCCTTCATTTTTTATAAATAAACCTCTTATGTACTAAATATGTTTTTAATAATTATTAAAATTATTTATCTAAAAGTTTATCTTATGGGTTTAAAATAGACTGAAAAGGATAGTTCTAAAATGTAACAAATATCTTAAGATGGAATTAATCAAAAGTTTGATTCATAGTATACATAACATTTGAGTTTATGTATTATAATTATGATTTATTTAAAGTTCTTAAACGGTAACTCCGTGCTTAGTTCGAAATCCAGAATTGACTTAAAATACTTGGTAATTAAAATATACATAAAAAAATAAATATGAAGATAAAACACTAATGAAATTATTAATTTGAAAAAAACTGATACTAATATATATCAAATGGCAGTATGACTTGGAGTTTATTTAAAAAAAGACTGAAGATTGAAGCAAAAAAATTATAATAATAGCCTGGGGGACGAAAAGAATATAAACGAGTACGATAAGAATAAGAAATATATAAATATTTAAAAACAAGAGATAAGATAAATATCCAATAACCAATATTTGTAAAACAAATTTTCGCAAACTACAATGTATGTAATATTTTATAATAAAATGTTTCTTTAAGCGATGTAACTTTATTGACAATGTAAGGAAAATGATTTAATACATAAAGAGTTTGATTTTGTAACTTATTCCATTTATTTATATTAGAGTTCGAACTATGTTCCAGGAATAAAGTTAAAGTTAAAATTATAATTTCCGAAAACAAGTGTAAATTAACTGTTACAAGCATGCAAAATGGAAAATGATGACAAATATAAATTTATTTTTCTATCTTTTTAGAACCTTTGTTCTGCCGTAGTATCATATAATAACCGCTTGAGACATCACTATTTTTAGAAAACTGACAGTTACTTATATTTTATTTCTATGTCGAGATGTTATTATTTTTATTGAAAGTGAAGTCATATAGATGTCACTCAGTATTTTAAAGAAGATCTTACGAAAAATATGTTATATAAAAAAGGTTATGTTAAAGAGAAAGCCTTAAATCAGTAAAATTTTACTGATTTAAGGCTTCCTGATTTTTTATTTATAACTCTTTTATAATTTATGATGTTTCTTAAAATATATATAAGGATAAATATTTTTTTTATTAATACATTTAATACATTTTCAAATTAATTTTTAGTTTATATTTCAAACCAATTTTTTTTTCCACATTTAGTGACTTATTTTCTAGTTAGTTAATACACAGTATACTCAGTTTATTCAGTGTACAGTGTATTTTAAAAAAAAAAAAGCCTTATAATATCTATTCATTTATTGTATCCCTTTTTTTCTTTTTCGTGTAAGATTTTCCATGGTCTAGTGTATTTGTATTTACTTGTAAATGTATACACTTAATAGTCCTCACGAAAATCTAAGAAGCAAAATACATTAAAAATCCGTATTTAGCTGCACTGTTATTAAAATATATTCATATCTTTGTTCGTCTACTCCCCTAGGTGTAATATAAAAGAGCGAATAGAAGCTAACTGAATTCATGCTTGAAGTTTGCTTAATGGCTCAAATAGCACCTTTCAGATCCTTTTGAAACTCAGTCATCCCTGCAGAAAAGTGTTCAGTGAGTTGATTGATGCTGTCCCTAATGGAATCCATGATAATATTACAAGACTGTGCGATAAGAAAGTGTGCTTCTAACACAGAATCTCTTTAAAGAATCAATCAAAAAAGAGTTCAACAACAACAACAGCAACAAAACTTAAAGAACACACCTAACTCACTCAACTTTTGACGTGACAACGTCTTAAATTAGGTTATACTGGGAGTCACTTATGAAAAAGTGTAACGCCCGGTAACGTAACGATGAGTCACACACACATAGAATGCCTTGCGTCTCTCTCCCACTCAAACATGATCGGTCCGCCGAGCAATGTTTTGATTTTCAAATTGATTCTTTAAAATTACAAATATTAAGAAAAAGTGGCAGATATAAGAAAACTTGATTTAAAATGTGTTGAGCAAGAATTTTAACATCTAATTTAAGTAAATGTTTTAATTTTCAACTTCATTATTTACAATTACAAATTTTAATTAATTTCAAATTTATTTAGCAAAAATTTGAACCTTCGATCTGAATAAGTGTTTTGATTTTCAAATTAATTCTTTAAAATTAAAAATATTAAAATATATAAAATCAGAAGTGACGTCACATAACATTATCTGTACTTATTATTATTTAATATGTAGGCCAGTACATGTGACCATACTTGGTAGACACAATTGGAAATAGTATTTTTTTATAACTGAAAAAAATAAATATATAAAATACTGGTAGCAAACAATAACTTCAATGATCGATATCTCCGCAACTAATTGATGTATCGAAAAAGTCTGTAAATAAATTTTGTAAAAAATAATAACATCAATAATATAATATAAAATAAACAATATATAAAATGATTTTACGTGACAACGTCTTCATCGTCCTATCCTCAACAAAATCACTCAAATTATTAAAATATTGTGCAATTTAATAATATTCATATCAATAAATATTCTACCGAGAAAAAGACGTGGTCACGTAAATCTTCGCCCGTAAAACCGACTTTACAGGCAACCATATTTTTTTTTTTTTATACATACATTAAAACTGCACCACCATATCATTGCACCACTCGCCATCGACAGGGAATCCACGCTCATACATTGAAGCCAGAATGGCCAGAATACAGTGCGGTTTCAGAGGAACTTCCTCCCACGTCCGATTAAGGAACGATCTCCCTGCTGTGGTTTTTCCGGTGGGTTACAATCTGGGATTCTTCAAGATAGGAGTAAATAGATTTTTAAGGGGTCGGCGAGGCGCATGTGATGCCCCGGGTTTCGCAGGCGTTCATAGACCACGGTAACCACTTACCATCACAGGTGGACCGTGAACTTTCTGGCCATCATAGTGGTATAAAAAAAAACTTTCACAAACAGGATATTCACTGGTCTATTATTTTCATATTTTATGTAAGTATAACATTTTTAATAAACAAATTTAATGGAAATGCGACTTATTTTTTTATTTTAGTTTATCACAGATTTGTTGCAATTTTCAAAATAAAGCACAGAGTTCAATGTAATTGGTTCTATTTTATACACTAAGCTTGACACTTATATGACACTTATTAGACAGGCAGTAACCGATAGTGTTCGAAGGTTAGTACTTATGTTAAGTTCTTGTTGGTTATTTAACAGTGCAAGCATTTAAAATTAACGGGGCTCTGGTTATCTCCTAAGGTATCTTGTGAGGAATTTTGCTTTTGTAATGAAAAATTGACGGTTCCTGCTGTTGACTAGCCAGCCTTAAATTTTTGTATCAACTTAAATATAATTTCATTTAACTAACTAACTAACTAAGTTTCCCTTTACTAAGAAGTCATACCAAGTTTGGCAATTATTTATTTAGTCCATACTTTCAAATATTTTATAAAGAGACGTGCAAAGTCCTCAAACTAATCAGCTTAGTGTCAACGATGTTTGTTTAACAAATAAGGTAAAGCTGTGTCTATTCCGAAAACAAACAAAGGTGCCTAGAGCTTACTGTATATATTTATAAAACGAAATATTCAAAAACTTATTTTAATACTAAAGATATTTTACTTATAGTTGAAATTTGATGACATAATTAAAGAGTTCAGTTCAGAGCATGTAATCTGTTGATGTTCACAAGAACTTAAGATTATAGATTGATATATCGAAAATACTTTATTTGAAAGCTTACTTTGTTATTACAAGCAATTCAATAATTGTAGTATAGTATAGTAGGCTATTAAACCTTATTGAGGAAAAAAAAATAGGTACTAACTCGCTTTATTATTATTTACCTTTTGCTTTTTAAAAACCTTGAGCATTATCAGTTTATATTCATAAATATACGATACAAATATGGGTTGGATCGATATTAAAACAAGTCATTTCTGTTACGTATTCACATACATACATACATGATAGAACGACCTTTTTCATCTAAATATTTAAATTACAGTTAAAAATATACTTCTTTACGTATTTTTTTAAAAGAGGCCAATCTGCTAAAAGCTCGTACTCATACGTTTGGAATATACGTAGTTTTAATTTAAATTTAAAAAATATATATTTTTTAAAACGAAACCAGAATTTGAATCGTATAAAATAAAATGTGAACAAACTAATAAGTTTTTAAACATCATTTAGTTTACTTAATATAGTAGACTTTTACATATTCAATGCACATATAACTAAAATTATAACTAACCAATAATGATAGCAGAATTTTGTAGTTAATGTGTTTTTGTACATCTCTTGCAATTACAAATTACAATTATCAATAAAAAAGTACTAAACTAAATGTAAGAACGTACAGAAATGCAGAAAAACATTTTTGTTTTAATTGTATCCAATTCCTTACATTTCTTAATTTAAAGTACATGGGAGTTACATTTTTCAAATAATTTAATATAAACATCCACACGTGAACCTAATTCGTAGTCAACGAAAATAATATAAACCTCTGTTATTACGTTTATATTTTATATAATTTATTTACAACTTTAATACTTTATAGAAGCTGTTTCGAATAAAAATAAGATTATACAACACACACTTTTCTCAAGTATTCAGTAATTATTGCAAATCCAGAAAAAATATATTTTTTATAACAAACAATTAAGTTTATCTTAGTTTTTACTCATGAGATTTCACAACATCACATTTTTGAAGGGTTCTTGTTCTATTATTACGTTTATATTGAAAATACTTACCGTAAATATTTGAGCCAGTTTTGTTTCGTTGAACTTTGCTATTTTTTGTTATTTATTCTATATATATTAAATAACAAAAATTAGCAAAGTATATATATTGGGATTCAATACACGCACATGTTGATGACGGGTGGTAGATCAAAGATCTTGCCAACGGAGTATTTAAAATACAGTTGACATTTTGTATTAAAATTTAACAAAAACAATACTTAGAAAATTGCTATTAACTACGTTGCATTCTACAGTCTTAAGCATTTAAGAAGCAGTTGGCGTCGCCTTGAAACTAATTTTGGTAGATTCAGTTTTAATTATCTCGCAAGAGAAGTTAAACTATTTAGGACAAATTTATATGTAAAAAAAACAATACGACTAAGTAGATATTATGTTGCAATAAACATATTTATATAACATACTATCTTAACTCCGTTCGTAATTACTTTAGCATGGTGTAGTTCCTTTAAATTATTAGTAATGAATTACTAAATAGATTCCGAAACGAAACCAAAATGTTAATTGCAATATTTTGACAGAATATACAAACTCTACCGTTTTAGAAACGTCTAATACTTGTAGTAAAGACTGTAATGTATTTTTATATAACGTACTTTGAAAGGTTGTAAGAGCACAATTAAAAAAATCAACTGATTTTAAAAAAATAGCGCACTCGAACAATCATAAACAAACTTGAGCATTAAAACCGTCAATAAAACTTTTGTTTTCAATAAATGTATAACTTAGTGAAATCCGTTTCGTATGTTCTAGAAGTCTTATAATATGTAGAATAATATATTTTAACATTTGCTGAAAGAAGTGGATCCTTACTTAAACGAATAAGACTACTTGAGAACTATTTCCAGATATTTTCCCTCAGCCCTGTGAAATATAACCGTACTTATCCCCCTAAATTACAGCGATTTCTAATTTCTTATAGAAGCTTGAAAGAGAAGGACTGTAATATTATATATTCGACTACTGTGAAGACGATTTCGTTCAATTTAAGACATGACATCAAAAACATGATAAGATCACCTGTTTGACTATAAAATACCGAGATTGCTGTTAACATTTGTTATTAATTAAAAAAATCTTTAACACATACTTATAAATTTATTTTTTATTATTTTATTTGATGTTTAGAACATTTTCTATAACGTAGAAATCAACTTCTATATAATATTAAGCAGTTTTCTGATAGCTGTCTTAGTCCATTTTAAAAATGGTATATTGTAAGAAGTAAGTATGGCGTGAAATATTTATCGTAAAACATTTTATAGCGACAAACTGGAAGTAAAACGCTACAGTGAATTTCTAAAACCACTAAGACACGATGGTTTTTGAAAGAGAAATTTAAAATACATTTTTCATTTTGTCATGTTATAGAGTAATTTAACGTTAATTAACCACGCACACAAATATTACATCCTTTAACAAACATTTATAAATAAAATTTAGTTTACATAGAGAAAATATTTCTGATCAGTAATAAATAGTAATATATAGGTATTATATTCATTGAATGTAATAATATAGGCTGATCTACGAACAACACATTGTAAAAAAAAAGCAAGAGAAATTAAGTAAATTTCAAATTATTGAGCACTAGCTGTTGCCCGCGGCTCAACCTGCGTCTAGGTCGCTTTTTCCGTAATCTCTTCTTTCGTAATCTGTGGAAACTACAATTATCCATACCTATAATAGACTTACAGTTAATGGTATAGTATCCTATTCCCGTAGCAATTTTATGCATAGAGGCATTACATTGCTACGATATCAAACTGAAATAATAACATACATACACATCTCACACACACACACACACAGCCAGGACATTATTCAGAAATTACGTATATAGCATATGAATACGAAATAATTTTCACCGAAAATTTGGATTTTTAGTAATAGTAGAATTTCAAACTGCTATACCATATGTGAAAATAATCATATAGAGTTGTAAAAAAGGTCAGCGCTATCTAATAAGATTTTATGTAACTAAATTTAAAATGGGCATATGCTCATATTCAATTTGTCATTTTATTAAAATTCAGATAAAACAAAGTAGAAATTCTAGCTTTATCTATATCAAATACGTTTATACGCATTCAATTCTGTTTAAACGTTTTGAAACGGTGCTTGTAGTAAATTAGGAATTGACCATAACTTCTTTTACCTTTCACCGATTTTGACGAAACAAAGTTTCGACAACGCTCCAGATTATATATAATTTTCTGTGAAAATCGCGTTCAAATTCGTTTAGTAGATTTGACGTTATAACGTACCAGACAGACAGACAGACAAAAAATTGAAAAATTGTTGTTTTGGTTTCTGTTATTCGTCTTTAATCGCTTCCCTATCAATTTTTTGAAAATATTTAATGTACAGACGCTCGATTTTTACTGTTTTATTATATATTTAAGATATTGTTTTTAAAATATTTGTTGAAAAAAAATTGTTTTTATAAAATATTATATTAAATATTCTACGGCGGAATAAGATTGTAATATATCTATTCCAGTTTCATAATGCTCTTTTTATTAAAAAATATTTTTTTCCTCTAAAAGATTCTTGGAAAATTATTGGTTAAAGAGTTTTCTATTATTATTTTGATACAAGAATTTCTTAAGAATAAACGATTAAAGATAACATGATTTATGTTTAGAAATAAAAATGAAAGCGATACGTAAATAAGTAGCAAATGTAAAAAGATATCGACTATCCGTCTGTTCCACATTGAATCACTTAAATATAGACGGCTGTTTAGTGTTTTCTGAACGAGTGAGAGTTAAGATTCTTTCTGTGAGATGATATATATACAGATTCATGATTTCAAAACCTCAAGAAAGTTTGTAACGTAATAATTAAATATATTACGACTTCTAAGAGCAATTGATGCTAGAATATATAATAAAAGTTTTATCCTCCGTCGAGTAAAAACTTACTCGACTGAAGATATCTCATTTAAGAAGAGATGTTTGATATTGATCGTCCAACATTTATTGGATGAATCCTTCACAATTCAATCGAACAATTATGTTAGTTCCGTTTGTTTTGCGAAAGAAGTTAATTTAAAGAAATTATTTTCTTCAAAAATTATTTATGTGGACAACATTAACATAATTTGCTGAAGAAATTAAGAATTTGTACATTTGTTAGGTTTTTTATCTATTTGTATATTTATTAGAATTGGGTTCAAGTTATTTTAAAAATTTGGATTAAAAACAAACGACCATTTTGTCTTTTTTTTATGATAAAATAATACTATCGTGACAAGCTTAATTTTCTGATATAAGCCCTTATATATTCTAAAATATTACAGAGTTTCAGTTCAGTTTAATACAATTCAAAACGGCTTCAGTTTACTTATTTTCGATACTATACTTTATTTGAAAGTTCTTATCTAGACGCACCGTACCGTCTCAAACCAAGTTCAAGCTAATAGAACTGGCGAGCCGAACCGTTGTATAATCTTATAAGAACCATTAAGAGCTACTTTTGACTTCCTCATGACTCAAAACCCATTTTACATAAACATTTCGCATTTGGCTCATATTATAAGATTTGTGATGTGCTTTATATGGGTGACAAAACTAGCCAAGTAAGACCTTAGGTTTTATTACATCATCCAAAATTATAAGTAGAAATGATAATTAAACTTTTTTTAAATATTTTATGTTGTTATAAATAGATTTCAGAATTGATCATTGAACTTGACACCCATATAGGTTCAATTCAAGTCATTTCTTTTAAGTAATAAGTGATTATTATTTAGTTTAACAAATACATGGATACAGTTAAAAAAGAGGAGCTTTCAAATCCGTGTCTTAGTGACATTTATTCTTGCCATACGCGTACACCTAGCAGACGGGCGAATGTCATTTGCATTGCAAATACGAGTCGTACAAGTATGTACTCACACATTTATTGGAGGATCTCACATTTGCAAATCTGTTATCTTCAGCAAATTGCTTTGTTACTTATCTTTATAGAGTACAGTTTGCTACAAGTCAAAAAATATGGAGGATTACTGAAACCAATAGAGTTACTTTAGAGAACTTTATAATGTACCCTAACCTTGTGTATATATATAAAAATGTTTATATAAATAATAAACATTTGTTTTCTTTTTTACTTTTACAATTTGAATGTATATTTAAGTATATTTTATTATAACAACAACTATAAAAATAAATGTTTAGAGCATAAAATAAATCATACCACTATTGTCTATATTTCGTCGAAAGGATATGAACGAAATTAAAATTACTTTAAAATTATCATTAGTTTTATAATTAGATTTCGTTCTAGTTGTGTCTAAGCTGCGCCGATGCTAGGTCACAATCCCAAAGATTAATTAATTCGAAATTCGTTCTTAAACTTTAGCAGCATCAGCATTCTATGCTGAGCACATTCCATGAACTTAATTCTTGTGGGCAGTAATTTTTGCAAGCTGTAGCGCTACAATGTAAAATTAAGAACTCATTTTTAAAAGTAATAAAGATTTATTCGAAATAACGTTCAAATTCTAAAATTCACTTCTGTCGATTTCTCTTTTGAAACTCATGCAATCACCTTTAGCCGTCACACGACGTGAAAACAGATTAGGTTTCGGAAAAATAATACAGAAACACTCGACGTGAACGTGATGGAAAAGTAAATGAAAAATATCACATTTGAATCACAGGCCCAATCACAGTTATTTTTATTTTTATTTCTGAATTGGAAAACTGATAAGAACAGCTTATCAATTGTTTACCCACTTTTACTTGTTTAATACTTGATTAAATTGTTAATACTACATTTAAAAGGATTCAATGTATTTAACATGCATTTAATATGATTACCAAATGTTTATGAATTTGCGGTTATAAAAAAGGATCTGAGAATATGTTGTATATTCTGAGACTTCTTTAAAGATAAAAATATATAAAAAGCATAGAGAGAACTTGTCTATCTCTCAGCTTCCTGATTACAAATTAGTCAACAATAGTTACGTTTTTGATGCAAAAGACTAGGTAATTCTTTGACTTGGTTTATATATTTATTTTTTCATTAGTCTGTGATAAGATGATTTTTTTTAGAAGATATAAACTGCCCAAACATGCAACTCAGTGATATTAGATACATATTACAAGTGTTTTCTAATTGTATACATATTATTTTCAACGCATCTGTTGTAACGTTGCATTTATTTTTATTTTTCATATATTCAATCAAAACATACAAATAAGTATCACATAATATAAAAATAAAATATTTAACTGTTAAGACTACTGCACGTGATTATACTGAAAACCAGTTCGTTTGTTCTTTTGAGTATATTGAACGTTCTACTACTTTTTAGTTTAGCATACATTTAAGAATAATATTTAATCGTCACCCCTTCTAATTATTTATAAAACATTCGAGGGCCTTCTTATAATTGCCTGTTATAACAGGCCATCAAAATTTTCAACCTCTCCTATAAAAACATTTTACTGGCTTATATAGTACATTAATAATTGTTGCTTGATACACGTACTTTTTAATACGCTTTTATTAGTTTTACGTGTATGTCTGCTTGTTTGTTTGCTTGTAACTGACTTTTTCGAATGCGATTTTGTCTCATTTCCCACGGACCCAATTTTGTTCAAACTTTGTACTCATATCAAGGACCGATAGTAAATTAATAATTCGATGAGATTATCTCATTATCCTGTTTAGAATCTCCAGGATTAATAATTATCTTAAGCTAAATTAGCATGTTTTTATTTTATTTTTTAACTATATTTATTTTGTAGTTTTTAAATTACTAATTGATTATATTGTTAACTTGACCATCACAATCGGCAGAGGCAGATAAGACATTTCCAATATGGATGTTTTTTGATGATTCATAAGCTGCTACGTTTTATTGAAAAGAAAACTGGAATCACAAATACACACACACTCACAGATACGGTATCTAAATAGTAACTTTTATGACTAGTGCAAATATAAATTTGAACTAAAAAGACATGTAAAGTTCGATTTCCCAAGCACCTACCTTTTAGAAATATAATCGTGAATTATACAGGTACAAGCCTTAGAGAGATATTGACAATCTTTGTTCGGGTTTCATAATGTTTATTTAAGCAAAAACCGTTTTTCCCTCTTAAACATTAAGGGATTCCTCTTAAAAAATTAAGGTAAAAAAAAGATTTTTATGTTCAGATATAAATTTGATTATGCTCTCTATTAGAATTTTGACATAAAGAATTTCCTAACAGCAAAATCATTGAGGAAAACATGATCCATATTTAGAAATAAAAATAAAAGCGATAGGTAAATAAGTAAAGGTGAATATATAATACCTACGAGAATCTGCTGAGCGCCCTTTATTTATTTATTCAATTATTTATTATATTTACATATACAATTGGCGGACTTAATGCTAAATAGCATTCTCTAACAGTCAATCTTCTTCTTCATTCTTCTTTATTATGTTACGTAATAATTATATATACACCTTTAATTATTTATATATATGTATGTACCACCTGCATACATATTTTATATACATATATATGTATATGTAGGTTGTTAAGGCCAGGTATCCCTACAAAACACATTGTTAGAATTCGTTTTTGAAATAGTAAACATTGAAATTTAAATCTAAAAAAAAATATGGTTAATTTTGAGGATATATTGCAGGGAATGTACCCGATGAAAACATGATTTAATAAAATTGGCTCGATAGAAAAAAATCACAAAGTTACCTCTTTTCCGTCTTTTTGTCTCCAATTTTTCGGTTTTATTTCTAAAATAAGCGATTAAACATTATGGGTCTTTTACCAAAATAATGTTCATTGATTTCTCGAGGCATTTTACCCGATAGTTTTTTTTTATTCAATCTCTTATTTTTTTAATTAATTATTCAAGCGAAATTCGGTACACAGAGAACTCGTCAGTGTCTCGCGAGACGTTGACAAGGTAAGACGTGTATCAACATTTTTCAGATGCAATTGTACGATTATCATGACATATATTATGTCATTCCCTAGTTTACCACAGTCTAGCTTTTTCAGTAGGTCCAAAGAGAATAATAAAAATGTTAAAATTGAAGACGTGTCTATCGAACATTTTGCAAAATCATGAATAACTCTCAAAGTTATCGAATTAAAATAGTAGATCATTTGAGACGTGGTTAGTTTACAACTTTATATCACTAAAAATTTGTATAAACAGCAATATACACTCCGAGTAGGAATCAAACCCGCGACCGCAGATGCAGCATACGCACCATTAGACTATAGTGTTTTCTGTAAATTACATATATTGTCTCTCTGACTGTCGATACATTCAACGTGAAGTGGCTGTTTAAGCAGATACATCTAGTGCGCGCTTTATGGTCACGCACCAGATAGACGTCCTGTTAGTAAAAGAGACCTTTCTGATGCCATGGAATCGTGATCCGGGCATCGCGAATCTCCGTCTCGTTAGGAACGATAGGGCAACCGCGAAGGGGGGAACCACCATCTACTACAGAAGGTCTCTTCAATGCACACCGCTCGATCTGCCCCAACTAGTCAACGTAAAAAAACGTTATTATGTCAGGTGGGTATGACCGGCCATCAGTCGATCGTACTAGCATCCGTCTATCTTTCTCCCAATAAAAGGCCGTCTATCTTTCTCCCAATAAGGGGCCCATCTGGCCCCCCCTTTTTAAAGTGACGCTCCCCCGGTGACGCTGTAATAGCCAACAGGGCCAACAGTATAGACAGACAAAAATTATTGCAGCGAAACTGATGAAGGCAATGATGGGCTTATGATTGAATTGATAAATGATAAAGGTTTTTTCTAACCTGTTACCTGTTGATGACAATTACTTTTTAAGAGAATTACAAGAGAAAGCACGCCACAATAATTTATTTAATTGTAATGCAAGTAATTTATGTTTAGTCGATGAAAGAAGAAATGGACTGATATCGTCTTTTAAATTTGAATGCAATATGTGTAAAAAAAAATATATAAATATAGAATGAAAAATAAACCGATACGGGCAGGGATTCGAACACGCGACTACTGGGAAACCGTCCCGCCGCTCTACCAACTGAGCTACCGTATCGCTGTCCACCTCGGTGAATTAAGCATTCTATATGTGCATTCTATGTGTACTACCAAGTAATAGGCCAGTTACACGTAACAGAACTACAAAAGTGTCTTTTGGCAATATGGGCAGACGAGAATGAGAAAATATACACACAGTTCATTGAAAAATATGATTTATTTTGGGACACTAATATGAAACCAAAATTATTAATATTTTATATAAATTGCTTGCTGCCTGAAATCATAGACAGTAGAAATGCAAGAGGTATGCCCAAACGAGACATCAATTTAGAAGGAAAATATGACTGATACAACTAACCGTAAATCTAAAAACCCTGATAAGGAATCAATACCGGCACAAATTATACGCCGATTAAATTTTATTCAGTTTTAAATTACTTTAATTAAGATTTATCTATTTTATTGTGATTATACATAAACATAATTTAAATTAAATATATAATTTGTTTTATTTTTATTGTATATGTACCACTTACATTATTTATTTACGAAAAAAATAACATTATTAGCACATAAAAATATATTAAAAATGCATTAATATTTTGAAATGAAATAAATTATTAAACATGGTTTAGTTCTAAACTGTGGCGACAGGATGACGTCACGTGGTCGCTATGTGCAATGCCCGCTGCGAAGGCGCGATGTACCTATATTACGCGGGCGGGGGGGCACTGAATGCCTACTTTTGCAGGGATACCTGGCCTTAACCTCAACGACAATTCAAATAAGACCTACGAGTAAATACATAGTTGCCAAGTTCAATGGTCAGTCCTAAAATTTATTTGTAGTATGTAACATCCATTTTTTTTACACTCAAAGTATCATTTCTACTTATAATTTTGGATAATATCTTAAAGCCTGAGGTCTGACTTGACTAGTTATCGTATACTAATCATTATCAAGTACTCTAAGCAGTAATGGATGAGCTCTATGTTCGATGGCTTGTTTCTACTAACAAGCGAAATTTTCGGAACAATAAAATCAGAACTTGCAGCATTAGAACTAGTAAAATCTATAACATAATCTACCCAACGGAAATATAATAATAGTAGATAAAGTAATCCATGAAAAGTAGCCAAGTAAACCAAACCTAAAAAAGTTCTATATATTTTCCTAATTTATAAGAAGAATTCTAGTCATTTGTTATTAAATATTTTATGTTCGCAAGTATTAATAAGTAAGCAAAATTTAAAAGTTATGAGAGAGTCAAAAGTAGCTCCAAATGGTGTGTTTAATGTAACACACTTTGTTAGCTTGAACTTGGCTTAACACGATGCCGCATGTCCAGATATCTTGCAAACACTATTGACGTCAGAATATATGACAGATAGTTTTATCTCCAGTCGAGTAAATTGTACCTCATTTGTTTACACGTTTACATTGTTTGTAAAATTTTTAGTAGATGAATCATTCATAATTTAATTAAACAGTTTAGAGAAGAGAATTTTATTTATTTTTCTACTACCAAATATGACCAAAAACCAGATTTATGTCTTTCATTAAAACGTTTTTATTTTCAGCTCAGCTTCAGCTATTATTATCAGAGATCTTAAATAGTTGGATTAGTACAGTCTTATCTCTAATGAACGTCGATCCAGCTTAATAAAAAAGATTTTGGCTAGGATAGCCTTTGATTATCGAATGATATTAAAGTTTATAATAAGTTAAATTGTATATATTTTGAACTATATAAATATATATTAATATGTTTTGATATATTTATATAAATAATACATTACAAATCTCAACCAATGCGATTAGGAATAAAAATAACTTATAATAAATTATTTATAATAGTTTATTTATAATAAAAGTTATGACACTAACCTTTATTTAAAATATATTGAATATTTACAATGAAGCGTTTTATGAAGTGGATTATTTCTTGATGATTTCTGCATGGTTTGGTATTTTATTTTAATGATATTTTAGACACATAGCTACAGTAACACAGTTGTTACACGAGTATTTCTTCTAGCGAGGTAGATTGCGTGATAAGTAGTAAATATCTAACAATTGGAAAGTTATAACATACTATGTACATTGTTTATAAACAAAACACCAAATAGATATTCTATGATTTTCATATTTAGACAAGATTGTTTTACTACATAAAAAGAAACATTTTGGTTCGAATAACATTTCGTTAAGGATGATTATTTTTAATATTTTAACTACTATTTAAAAACTTTCGTAATTATTCATTCATTTTTACTTTTCGCTCGCTAAAGGTTCTTAAGTCTAAATGTAAAAAAATTATTAACATTCGGTTTTATATTTTACTACAAAAATACAAGCTACGAGTGAGCTATGAGAAAAATGATACAATTTGTTAATATTTTTAAGACATACTATTTTAAATAGGTTTTGAAACAAGTATTTTATATTATTTAAGAACTTAAACTGTAAATGAATGCAATTAATTACAAGCCAAGGTTTATAATTTATTGCACAGAAGTACACGTTTAACTAAGTTTATTAATTGTTAATTAATTGTAGTTATGTAGCCCTGATATCTAAAATAGTTTAGAATTAAAAGTTGTAAGGAAAGATGGTCTTCTCCTTTTTATTCCTACAAGCTTAAACAAAAAGAAACTTCAAACGACTTTTAATTAAGTATTGCTTGGACTTTACGGATCCAGTAAATTGTGTAAGAGCAGACTAAAGTTAATTACTATTTTAACTATTTTATAAGACGTAAAACGATATCGTTCCACCTTCAAGTAACTTATCTACTCAAATTTCAAGTAAACTCAAACTGCGTAGTGTTTACTTTTATATTTTTACACAACACAACAATAAAAAATAATGAAATAAACAAAATTATACCTTTAGACTTTTGAGGCAATTATATAAAACCCAAAACGTTTCTTAGATAACTAATGTTCTCTAAAGACGAATGGGACAACATACCCCAAGCAAGAGTGGTGACCCTCGTGAGCTCCATGAAGGATCGGCTGGAAGCTACCATCACAGCAAGGGGTGGAAACACTAGATTTTAAGGCCTTATTTGTAATTTTTTATGATGTTATTAATTTTATTTTTTGTCACTTTGTCATGTTTTAAGTTTTTTGTTATTAAAGAATTAAAATGCATACATAATATGTTTTTTATTTTCTAATAGGCAATTGAATTAGCTTTCCAATGATATCCTACAATCATATCCTTACAATTCACAAAGTTTGAGTAAAATTATTTTGAAGTTGCTTTTATAAAAGGTGCGATTTTTGTGACGCCGAGTGTATATCATTAAGCAATTTATAGTATAATAAACATATTTTTTTTGAATTTATAAGGATCATTTTAGTTCAGTTGGAATTTGTCAACAGTATTTCTTTTGTACCTTAAAGAAAAACTTAAAACAATATGTTCCTCATATTTTCGTGATTTCAAAATAAACTTTCGATAATTTTAGTTTTACTGTGTCTTAAGAAACAACAAGATTAATAAAAGACGTCAAGTAAAGTAATTCTAAAGTTGAGACACCCAAGAGAAATACAAGTTTGAAAAATAAATAACACCTTGGGATTTCTAAGGCATCCTAAAAAGTTATATCTCAATTCAAGAAGTCCTCACGTACTTAATAAAGTTTAATAATAAATAATAGTGTGTTTATATTTAAATAATAATATATCTATGCGTATTTTTCGCTTAGGATATTTTGTCTACGGATCTCGAAAAGATTTATATGATGAATCCACTTTGGAACAAAAAGTCTTTGTGTAATAAACAAAACATTTTTACTAACTGTTGCCAAGTTTTATTTAAGGCCGGACCCATGAGTGCAGCATTCTCGTTAGCCAGGCAACAAAGTTGATTATTTTGTATATTTTTATCCCCGTCTATATTTAAGTAATGAGAATATTAGGTAATTTCGAATTTATTTAATATTAACATTTAAGACGCTCGAAGTTGATAATATTTTATTTTAGTCGAGTATTTCAGTTGTTTATGGTGTATCTGTATAGTATAATATAGAAGCCTATCTGTGAGCAATTGTTCTGTAACCATAAGTTCTGTGTTAGAAGCACAACCTTTTTCATTTTGAAATCGATTATTATAACTTTTTATGATCTTTTTACCATAATAGTCTTAAAATAATGTAAGTTCAATTCTTAATGCATGTCTGTCTGTGTAAAGATGTTAATCATTAAACGTTACTTAAATATAATTATTTGTAGAGCATTGGTTACCTACTTCCAATATACTATTTAATTTTTGTATCTATCAAGATAAATTACACAAATTGATCTATTACCTAAGTAAGCAAATAATTTCCTTGTGTTTAGGGTGTTAGACAACCATACAAATACATTGAAATACATATATATCTTAATATATATAAATTACGTGTCACGTTGTTTGTCCGCGATGGACTCCTAAACTACTTAACCGATTTTAATCAAATTTGCACACCGTGTGCAGTTTGATTCAACTTGAAACATAGGATAACTTACATCTTAATTTTTAGTCGCAATATTATTTTATTGCAAATTATTTCTTTTCAATTATCTTTGAATCCAAACAAGTTTAACAGATGGCGTTGTATCTGTTGACTGGATTGAATTAGTGTACAACAGATGGCGTAATGTTAAAAGTACAAATGTTTCATATACAATTTAACATCATAACCAATACGCCATGCTGAGAATAAATTATGAGTCAATTTTTAGTGTTAGTATAGGCCACCACGTATTACTTAGACGGAAGTATATATAAACTCATATTATAATAAACATAATACAGTCAAATTATACCTGCTTCTTCGTTGAATCTATTTATGTGAGACGGGTCAACCAAAAATATTGTGCACCGATTAGTGCAAAATTAAATTAAAAATTAAATTATTAATAATTTAAAATAACAAATATTATTTTCAAAAATTTAAAACTATCTGCCCTACATACCTTATTTATAAATTTGTAGTGTACTCATTTGTTACCATCTTAAATAAAATAATAATAATTAAATTTAAAATTAAATACTTCAACTGTACGATAAATTTGATCAATCGTGTTCAAAGACCTCCTTCAAATCCCAATCCGGTGAATTTTTAGACCGGCTTTAACGTTTTCGTCTTCTTTGGTAAATAATAATTTCATTGTTGCAACCATCCTGTTGGTCAAGTAGTGGAGTATTATAAGTTTGACCTGTAGATTTATGTATCTGTGTGTCTGTCTGTGGATACGTAGGGGCCAAATACGTAAACGGATTTGAATGCCGTTTTTTTTAATCGATAGCTTGGTTTGTCGAGTGGTTCTTAGCTATGTTTGGCCGAAATAGAAGCAGTCGTCCCCAAAATTTTATTGGTGCTGGCGAAAGGTTTTTATACAATATTGATAGTAAAAACCTAAACAGGGGAAATTAGTGTATTCGTAGGTTCATTTAGTACAACATAGAAAAAAGTGAAATAATTTAAAAAAACAGAAAAAAAAATTAAACCCCGATACTAGATAACGTCTTAAAAGATAATAATATTATTATGTACTTATTGAAGTCGTTACGTCGGGGGACCTTTGTACGTACGTTGATGAGAGTCTATTTTACAATTTTTTCGGAGCTAATGAATGAGGTCTTTGACTATACGATAATATCAAAATATTCTTATTTCGTTATTGGCCTTGATAAATTTACTTGCATTTTGAATTTTTCCTTAGCTTACCTTAGCAACCACAGCAACGCGTGGCCAGGTCTGCTAGTATATATATACAGAGTTATTTTTAATTAGTTGAGCACCTTTTGCAGGCAGCCTTTCTACATCAATCCCAACAACATTTGTTCTACGACTTTTAAAAAATCTTGATAAATAATCTTGATAATTAATAAATAATAAAAGAACAAAAACAATTTTTGCTCCCTCGATTATTTATTACTCTGTATTTTGTAAGCAGTCTAAAGTATAGGTCGCGGCAGGCTAGCGAAAGTCAGAAACTGTTAAATGCGCACGCCACCTTTTTTCGTATAGCTTCATCTCTTTTACACCATGTTGCTATGGAAATACTAAATAATCAAAATGACAAGTATGTGGATTACAAAACACAATTGACATTAACCAAAAATAAAATTATCGGATTAGAGTTTTATAATTAAATATTGAATTGTAATTACATACTGGACAATACGATTTTATGGACTTGCTATTAAAACTAATAAATAAATTCAAGATTATAACATGAAGAAGAAATTATGAAATGTAATTTATAATATTTTTAAAATACATTGATTGTCTGAAATAGAAGAAATAAGAATGAATACGAGTTTTGGCTGAGAAATGGAGCATTGGGGTCCTGATCTTTACAAGGTCTGTTTTGCTATACCTAGAATGAACAACAACTCGAAACAGCAGAAACCATGATGAAGAATAATTTTATTTGTGATATAGTGACGATCCAACATGTTAAGAAGCCTAAAGTTATTATTTTTAAAGTGGATTGTGTACATTTGTTTGTTTTTATGGTACTTATGTGTTTCTTCTATGAGAATATTATACGTCAGAAACAGTCGATTCACTTCTTACGTTTTAATTAAATAATATTAATGAAAATTATGACGTTTTTCTGTTACGCGCCATCTTCATGAAATTCGTAAGTAACTTATTGTTTTATTGTCATGATATAAATATTAACAAAGGAGATAAAATGATATGTATAAAGTAAGTTAAAGTGAAGTTATTGTTTTGTAAAAATAATATTTATTTGCCACCCCGCCACCCCGCCACCCCGCGCCCCGATGCACGTGGCCTTGGCACATATTTTGACAAGTTGCGTGGCCTCTCTTTGCTCAAGTTTAATGCACGTTTAGAGGCAATAAATAAATTTTGTATGGGAAAAACTAAATTTTTAAAACAATTAATTTTAAAAAGTCGTAGAACAAATGTTGTTAGGATTGATGTAGATGGGCTGCCTGCAAAAGGTGCTCAACTAATTACAAATAACCCTGTATATATATATATATATATATATATATATATATATATATATTGTATATATATATGTATATATATATATATATATATATATATATATATATATATGTATATATATATATATATCCGTTTTTATATCCCTTAACGTTTTTTAAAGGGCTAGGTATGTTATTTAGATATTCCTATTAAGTCTTTATAACAACATTAATTATCAACCCTACACATTGAAAGATAAAATAATTGGCAGCAAAACTTCCTAATTGAATTAAATTAAATATTGGGTTAAACCTTAAAAAGAGTTTCGAATATTAAATTAATTTAATAAAAAAAGTTTTATTGTTGTAGAAACGTATATATTTTAACTTGTTTTAAACATTCAATTTCTAATATATAAAGTAGGCATTTTTAATTTGGTGTTTCAGATATCACATGTGTTTGATTAGCTATAAATAATAAAACTGTATATAATATATGTTATGCTAATTTTCTAAAATAGTCTTGTGTGAATAATAACTAAATTGTAACAAAATTGATGGATCAATCGATCGTTTGTAAATTGGAATTATTGTCAGTATTGGCTTTTTTGTTCTTATTAGTTCTAAATATTTGATCTAATTTTAACAATGTTAAAATGATTGCTTTAAAATATCCAAATACTTGAATAATTTCCATATATGATGCTCTTACTAAATAATTAGACCCTTATTATTAACAATTATAACAAAATAACCATTCCTTAACATAACAATATTTATTACATATCATATCATATTGTTGTTTTGTTAATTTGAAAGATTTCACGGTTATATATATATTGTTTTGGTCATTATCATTACCCTTTTATTGGCTTTCACTGAATCGAGAGCGTCACAAGGGTAGCTCGATCAAGTATGACGAGGGTTGTGGTAATTGACATGTTTATTATTAAGACCCGTTTCAATTCCTGGAATCGTATTTTTAAGAGAAGTTATAGTCATAAAATAAAACATTGACGTAAGAATTTAATAATCTTATATTTAAAAATAAAATAACAAATATATAAAAATATATTTTGTTTCACTATAATAAAAATATTTGTTATAAAATGGAATGTGTTAAATAAAGATGTTTGCAGCTTTTAAAACAAATCATCGAAGTTTTGCAAAATATTTAAGTGCGGCATAATTTCAATGGATAGAGACTTATAAATATACAGAAATGTATTTAGACTTCTTCCTAAATCCTTTTTTGTATAGGATTTAATAATGTGTTAGAGATAGATTTTATATTTTGTAACCTAAAAATTATCCGTCTATCTTTCATCTTAAATACAAATTTTAAAGCCTAAAAAAAATGTTTATCGAAGCAGCAAGTTACTGTGAAGGTTAAGTAGTGGCTCCTATTTCATTTAAGTGCTCACAGTGCTTTAAAATTACTTGGAAAATTCATAAGAGGTTAATTATTTGACAAATCGGTTGTTAAAAGAAATACACAATAAAAAAGCTGTTATGACTTCATCAACGACTCTATTTTTTGTTGACATTTAGTTAATTTAAAAAGTATTGTTAGGTCCCATTAAGACAATAAAGGAATTAGTATATTTGTTGTAAGATTTAGTTTGCATTTATATGTATTATTATAATACATGCATTATGTATAGTAAAATGTAACTTATGCAATTATAAAATATAGCAACTAACATATTTGCATCCAAATTAAGGATTCAAAACAATTTACGTCTTCCTAAGAGCTGATATTACAGACTCTAGAACACTAATGACTTTTTCACTCTAAATCATAAGAAAATTTAATGTACTTCTAGAAAAATTTATAAAATGTTATAAAAAGCAACTTAAACAATATAAGTATAATCATAAAATAATTGTTCTTAATTTTTGCACTATCTTAAACAAAAACATTTTTTGGGCAATAAAAATTGTTCATACAATAAATTGCTAAAATTTGCATATCAAGTTGATTTATATGAAAATAATAAGCCTAACATTAAACGCGTTACTAAAAATGAAGCTTATTATTATCAACCAACTTTTAAAAAACTTTTAAGAATTCTGTACATGTGTCTTCACCTACTTCTTCACTTCTACTGTCTGACTTCAGACAGTTGTCTAAAAGTAAAAAGTTGTCTTATTAGCTTGAACATAGAGGGATATTATATAATAGGGAACATTCATGTAATTTTTTTTTGACGTAAATTAATCATTTACCTCTATATATCGTAGAAAAAAATATAAATAGGTTTGAAAACATTCTAGTTTTTCTTCAAATTAAAAATTAAAACTTGTAATAAATTTGAGCCGTTCAAACGCCGTCATTTTGCGCGCGCTTTGCGTGACGTCAAATGACACATCCAGTGAATGTTTACTATGCACTTTTTAATTACTTCATACATATTTTAAGTTTTACTTGCTTTACAAGTCATGAAGGAAGATAAAAATCATCTTACGAGTATTGTATAGTACCGGAGTGCAAAAATAGTATTAGAAAAACACCCGACAAAGTGTTTTTTGTATTCCAAGAGATGCGAAAATACAAAAACAATGGTGTATGGTAATTAAAAGGGATAATATATGTCCTAAATCGTGTTTATATGGTTGTGAAGATCAATTTAAAGTAAGTATACTTTATTTATAATAAATTTAATCTAATAGTTTAAATTTATAGTAAGTATTAAATATTAGAAAATTTGAGTTTAAAATTAACCTAACCTATCTTACAAATTTCAGTATAACTTTCTATAAAAACCGTAATCTTTTTTTGTTTTACGCAATTTTTATGGTCTATCAATTTATTTCAGGTTAAGGAAGATACAGCAAATTGTATTGAATATAATATGTGTAACGAAACAATAAGGAGAAAGATGTAATCTAAGTTTGAAGAAAGGAGTTGTTCCTTATAGGTATATTTTTGTGGCAAAAACAAAAGCTGATAGAATGAGAATGTGCATAGTCAAAAGGTAAAGATTGACATTGGTTAATGAAGCCTTTTAAGAGTTAGCTGTCAAAAGTAGTGTTTAAAAAAATTGGTGACCTTTACGAAGAAGTGATATATGTAGTAAGTCCTAGTACTGCCCATACAAATGTCTGTGATATTAATCAGCCAAGACTGAGTACTTCTCCTATTGAATGTGATGATCATAAGGCAAAGCCTTGCTTTTCGCATATTAAAGATAAATTACCAAGTGACTAAGCTGTGCAAGTTAATATTAAACCGAAGTATGGAAGTAAAGGTGTCAATGTAAATATACCTGCTGAAAAACAAAATGTAGCATTGTCACACAACATCCATTGTCACATTGTCCTCATTTAACACACAACATTGGTACACAACAGTTTTAAAAGTAAAACTATCTGTTTTAAAAAGAAAATTGTTTACTGAAAACACAGCTGATAGATAATACTTGTATAGCATCTTATATCTTCTATATCTGCTGATTATCAACCAAGTTATTTATCTGAGTCAAGTGAAGTGAAAAATGATTCAGAGGCAGAAACATTTTAAAAATGTATTGTGTATTCAAAAAGAGTTTGTAGGTATTTGTTTTGTTAGAGTTGTTTGAGTATTTAGAAAATGTTTTTAAGATTACCTAAACAATTGTATCATTTAATAAAACCTTTAAGCACGAAAATATACGTTTAAATTATTTATTTTTCTCAGTCACACTGATACCACAGTATGAACTTAAACGCCGATATATTGAATGGTGTGTCAAATGACGTCACATTTCCTTTCGACCAATGGTGGCGCGTTTTGGAATTTTGAATTTCGCTCCCTAAATTTACACTTTTCATAAATTATTTTATGGCCTTAAATGATTAGTAAATTAAAAAAAAATGATTTTATTATAATAAGATGATAAAAAGTTATCGAAAAAAAATATTTGAGACCATTTAAATTTTTTTGCATGTTCCCTATTACTACCTTTAAGAATGTTTAAAATAAATTCCCTTGTAAATGTGAAAGCACCATTGAACTAGTCGTGGCGTTGCTAAGTATTCTAGTATTCTTTTTGGAACCACACTTATGTTCAATTTATTATTTTTCCCATTTATAAATTATTGCTGTTTTAATCGATTTTATTAAATATTGTTATATTATATATAATTTAAGATGTTTATTTTTAGTTTCTTGATATAATTTTCCATTGATGTACATTTACGAGCCGTGCAACAAGAATCAGATATGTTTTAGTCCTATATATTTTGAACTAAAAAATTACTTCGAAAATATTTACTTTAGATCTCTTTACCACTAAAAAGACCTTTGTTCAATTTGTTTAGTTGAACCTATTTTAGTAATTGGATAACTTAACTTAAATTTAAATCAGAATCCATCGAGAACATTCACAAATAGACACCAGAGAGTAATGGAAGACTCTTGTTCTAATTTAATATACGATTGCCTTTGATAATTTGATTTCATTTGGTTTCTAAAAGAAGTTAAAATTAGGATATTATATTCAACCTTCCAACTGCGAATACTGAATATATTATGAACACTTTTCAATATTTGGTGTTAGGTTATTTTTAATTTTTACTAGATATTTTAGTATTAACAATTGCAGGTATTTGATCATGAAACTTAATACAAATATATTGATATTCTAATGTTAATTTCCCATAAAGATAGAAATCTCGCCAACATCAGCTTAAATTACTAATCTAATTTATAAATTCAGTCGAAATTAATTGAGTTTTCAAATCTCCATTATAAAATATAAGCTAGACTAAGGAGTAGCAGTCGTTTAAACTAAATTGTAGCATGAATGCCAATATTACAAGTACAGCTCGCGCAAATTGAAATATCAATCATTGTTGTTAGTAGAACGCCAAGAATTGAGTACAAAAAGTCTAGTTTCTTTCACGAGACGGTGAAAATAATGAATTTCTTGTTAAACGGAACTGCAATTGATTGTCTTATACTCTAATATCTAAAACTATTAAAATATATGCATCTATTTCTAACTAATTTTCACTCCTTCATATAAATGTATATAGATCTTAGAAGTATCTACTAAATTATTGTGAATCCATTATAAATAATAATACATATTTAGTAGACAAAAAATGTAAAGATTTAACAAATTTACTTTAATGGACAGGTAAGAGAAGTTTTACAATTGTAATATTTTTGCCATATAAAAGCCACGAGTGGAAAGTAATTATCATACACAGAGCTTATATAATGCCGTTACATTAGAATGATACGAACATGCGCTCGTACAAGCTAAGTAAGTCGGCACTACTCAGAGAAAGTAAATCCTCATTTGTTCGTAAAAAGCTAAAATGTTGCTAGAAAATATTAAAAAATTTAGTAAAATGTAAATGTAATTTATTTGCACATGTTTTAAAACAATTTTAGTCTAAGAATCAAATCTAATCTTTACTGGAATTTAAAACAGCGAAAGGTAACAACCAAAACTACTATTTCTGTGGTTAAAATTAAAACTAATTTTAAATTAAAACACATGAATTTATTGTAAAAGAGTATTTGTATTTTTATACAAAACTAGGATAATGCTTGACTACATTCAACCTGATGGTAAGTGAAATGTAGTCTTAGGTGGTAACGCGTATTAACCTAGCAGCCTCCTATTCACTCTCCTCTTGAAGACACCCACATTATATTTGGCCGGAAATACCGACGCAGGCAGATTGTTCCAGTCCTTCGCTGTACGCACTAAGAAAGACGAAGCATAGCGCTTCGTTCGGACAGGTGGAATGTCCACAACGTAAACATAGATACCTGCCGTGCGTCGGAACGTCCAGTAAAGGAACGGGGATGGGGGAATTAAATCGTGTAATTCCTGCGCACACTCACCAAAATGTATCCTATAGAACACTGAGAGGCCAATCACTGTATTCCAAGGATACATTCTGGAAAGTAGGAGTCAAGGTGAAAGGGCTCCTTTTGGCGGTGAACAAACACGTCTGCGTTTTGGTTGCATTGAATTTGACAAGATTGGCATTGCCACATGCGGAGACTGCCTGAAGTTTGTCATTCAAACGTTGCACCATGGCTTCTCTTTCAGATTGTACTTCATCTCTACTAGCCCGAGAACTTGACAGATATCTTTCTACAACTGTGCTGTCGTCTGCATACCCATAGATACCGGGCTTCAACAGATCATTAATGTGCAGCAGAAAAAGAGTTGCAGAAAGAACGGACCCCTGAGGTACTCCGGCATTTATTGTCAAGGGTTCCGAAGAACATCCGTCAACAACTACACGGAGAGATCTCTGGCTCAGAAAGTCCGTTATCCAGCCAATCAGACCAGGAGATATACCATACCCTGGAAGCTTGCTTAGAAGGCTCACATGCCAGACCCTGTAAAAAGCCTTCGAGACGTCAAGAGAGACGGCGACTGCTTCTCCGTTCCTCTAGATGGCCTAGCCTAAACTGTGTGTAACGTACGCTAGAAGGTCCCCAGTATACCTATTTCGGTGAAACCCGTACTGTCGGTCACTGAGGAGATCGTTACCTTCTAGGTATGCTAGTTGGCGCGAGTTCAACGCACGCTCCATAATCTTGCAGAGTATGGAGGTGATTGAAATGAGCCTATAATTGGCAGGATCGGCTGCCTTTTTTAGGCACGGGTTGCACGTTGGCAAGCTTCCAGGATTCCGGCACTTTTCCAGTCTTGAAAGAGAGGCGATACAGAGGCAATACAGGATACCATGGCTGGTATACCATCAGGACCACTGGCTTTATTCACATCTAAACGACACAATGTTCTCCATACCTCTTTGTTAGTGATGCGGATTTCAGGCATCGAAATACCGGAGTGAGGAAGATGTTCTGGAGAAGCATTGCCAGTGTCTAAATGCGAATTCTCAGAAAGCAGAAAAGCAAGTACATTCGCTTTCTCTGTTGCTGTGTGGGCCAGGGATCCATCCAGTCCGATCCATCTTTAGTAGAGCAGGCAGTGAGGGTTGGCAGAAGTTCGATTCGATCGCTTTGGCAAGAGACCAGAAAGCTTGACTGCCAGTTGGTCTGACAGAGAGCTTTTCGCCATTCTTAACGATCCGATCAAGACGAGCCTTCCGCAATGCCTTTTTATAGGACTTGGCAGCTTGGTTAAAGGCTCTCTTCGTTATACTTACATCCGGAGTTCTGCAGCTTCGAGCATCAGCCCAAATGAGGTATGCCGAATGTTTTCGGTCATGAGTATGACAAAAATCGGCATTAAACCATGGGCGAGCTTTGCCACCGATGGGTTCGTTAGCAAAAGGAATAAAATACTTCATTGCCTGATGCACCACATCGGTTATAGCATCCGCGCTACTCGACGGATCCAAAGAAGAGAAGCAGACCTGACGCCAAGGATAAGACGCAAAAAAGTGCCGCATCCCAACCCAATCTGCTGACTTGTATTTCCATACTCTCCTAACACCATGTGGTTCGAAAGCTGGTGGGGAATAAAGAATGGTAAATACAGATTTTACCAGACAGTGATCGGAGGTACCCAAGGGGGAGGTGACCTCTACACGATACCTGTCCGGATCAGTTGTCAGCAGAAGGTCCAGGCAATTGGCTGTATGGCCTACTACATCTGGTACCCTTGTCGCTTGCCTCACCAGCTGAAAAAGGTCCAAGGACAACGCAAAGTTCCACGCTTCTCTTCCAGCATGGTCGGTCTTCTGGTACGGGAACAGCCAGTCCTGATGACAGGCATTAAAGTCCCCTAGAAAGACGAGCTGCGCCGCATACACACTGACTCCGGCCCGTGAGCGAAAGTTGTGCTCTAACGAGTAACCGGGATAATCCAAGTATGCAGCGCTCAAAGGACATTGTATCTGCGTCTCCGTCAAAAAGAGCAAGTGCGACTGCTCTGTCTCCAGGTATTAGAATGCATTCTGAGCGCTTGACAAATGACAAAACGCGTTCTGACCGTTCGACAATTACCAAAACGCGTTGCGAGCGTTAAAAAGTAGCCTGAACGCGTTCTGCGCATTTGAAGGCAGCCAGAACGCGATGTGACCGTTTTTTCCGTCCACTGAGCGTTTTCGGTCTTCGGGCCTAACATATACATTTTTCAATGACTTCCGTGAGAGTGTTACTTGTTATTTTTTGTTTTTTTTTAGTTTTAGTTAGAGTGTTACTTGTTAGTTAGAGTGTTACTTGATTATAGCGATAAATTTTAATATCATCTACATACATGGGCTAGAGAGAAGATATACATTAGAATACATTATAGATATGGGCGCCGGCAGCAGGGTGCAAGGGGGTGCAGTTGCACCCCCCTATCCAGAAAGAAAGTACATAGATTTTTTTTTTTAATTTTTACCTGACTCAACCAGCGGAAGAGTAATGCTTTTCGAGTGTATGAATATATGTATATTTGTGTTCGTACGTATAAATATATGTCTTTTGTGTGTATGTATGTATATATGACCATTTCGATGACAGTAAGGGCTACAGCACAAACGGCATTGACTGATTATACCAAACGACGTATCGTTAGATTCGTGAAGACCGTGTGAGTGACATAGGCTAAATAATTTTCACGAGAAATCAACAAAGTCATTTACTTTTAAATGGCAAAAATATTATCAATTTATTGGCGTAATGAGTTATAATTTAAATAATAACCGAAGACGTCTAGGTTGCTGTCCAAATTTTTTCAACACCTTCTCAATAAACTCAGTATTCTCCTTAACTCTTTTCCTGTGAACACTAAGCATGCACAGTCCTCTTAACCTCGCATCTCCTATCGTCGAGCAATTCCACGTCTTCACCCGTCGTGACATGCTAAATGTACGTTCACAGCTACATGTTGTTAATGGAATAGTTAAAGCAATTTTGATTGCCTCGATTGTATATCTTCTGCTATCGATAAAAATTCTGATTTTTCTAATTTTCTCATATTTTGTATGTGAAGCTGAATAAACGAAAATGCTTTCTTATGTGTTGAAGAAAATCGACTTTTCAGTGAAGAAATAATACAATCTTAGTATGGAATAAATATAGATCTTCTGAAAAATTCTTCCACAGTTTCAGATGGGTGATTTGATCTGTAAGACTGTTTTTCCACTACTCGAGGACGCTTAAATTCAACGTTTAGTTTCTCGCAAAGCTCAGAGCTGACACTTTTAGAATTCGGCGCGTCCTGCGAAAGTTCATCTAAAACCTGTACAATAGTCAGAAAGTTTTCAGAAAATATTCTTATACTTTTGTATTTTGCTGTCCAACGCATTTCACAAAATAGTAGTATATTTGGATTTTTACTCCGCCGCAACGTACTCTCCCGAAAGAAATTTATAATGTCTTTTGTTGTTCCAGCAATATTTCTAACTTCATTGAAAGTATTAAGGTTAATGACAAAATTAAATACACGGCTTGCACAGTGAAAAAATAAGGCTTAAGGTTTCTCGGTGGTAGACCATAACATCGGGTCGCCGAGAAAGTTACCACCTATCGGGCAAAGTCGTGCCGCAAAGCGACCTAGTCGTGTTCTGGCACGTTGCTCGATGAAGCCGTTAATGGGAAATGGGTCTGAACAGCTCCGGAGCGTTGGCGAACCGGTTTGACGTCGAGTTGGTGTTTGTTTTGTCGGGTGTCTAGTCGAGGAGGGTAGCGGGATCCGAAGCGACGGCTTTCCGCTGGCCTGGCCTTTAACCTGGCCTTTAACCTGGCTGCCAAGTCCTACAAAAAGACATTGCGGAAGGCTCGACTCGATCGAATCGCTAAGAATGGCGAAAAGCTCTCTGTCAGACCAACTGGCGGTCGAGCTTTCTGGTCTCTTGCGAAAGTGATCGAGTCGGATTTCTGCCAACCCTCACTGCCTGCTCTGCTGAAGCCGGATGGATTCCTGGCCCACACAGCAACAGAGAAAGCGAATGTATTTGCTTCTCTGTTTGCTGATAATTCACTTCTAGACACTAGCAATGCACATGTGCTCCAGTACATCTTCCTTACTGCGGTATTTCGATGCCTGAAATCCGCATGACTAACAAAGAGGTATGGAGAATATTGTGTCGTTTAGATGTGAATAAAGCCAGTGGTCCTGATGGTATACCAGCTGTTCTGCTCAAGACATGTGCAGCTTAGTTGTCACCTGTACTGACACGTCTATATCGCCTCTCTTTCAAGATTATGGTAGAGGTCTTTCAAGATATTACTCTGCAAGATTATGGAGCGTGCGATGAACTCGCGCCAACTAGCATACCTAGAAGGTAACGATCTCCTCAGTGACCGACAGTACGGTTTTCGCCGTAATAGGTCTACTGGGGACCTCCTAGTGTATGCTACACACATTTTAGGCGAGGCCATCGAGAAAAACGGAGAAGCGGTCGCCGTCTCTCTGGACGTCTCGAGGGCATAAGACAGGGTCTGGCATGCGAGCCTTATAAGCAAGCTTTCAGCGTACGTATATCTCCTGGTCTGATTGGCTGGGTAACGGACTTTCTGAGCCAGAGATCACTCCGAGTAGTTATCGACGGGTGTTCCTCGGAACCCTTGTCAATAAATGCCGGAGTGCCTCAGGGATCTGTTCTTTCTGCAACTCTTTTTCTGCTGCACATTAATGATCTGTTGAAGCCCGGTATCTATGGGTATGCAGACGACATCACAGTTGTAGAAAGATATCTGCTGATTACTCGGGCTAGTCGAGATCAAGTACAGTCTGAAAGAGAAGCCATGGTGCAACGTTTGAATGACAAACTTCAGTCAGTCTCCGCATGGAGCAATGCCAATCTTGTCAAGTTCAACGCCACCAAAACGGAGACGTGTCTGTTCACCGCCAAAAGGAGCCCTTTCACCTTGGCTCCTACTTTCCAGAATATATTCTTGGAATACAGGGACCGGCTTCAGTTGTTAGGCTTAGAGATTTCCTCGAACCTCAACTTTGGTCGGTTCATTGATTTCAGAGCAAGAGCAGCATCAGTAAAGCTTGCCGTTTTTGCGAAGGTTCAGCAGTAATTTACACAGCAGTATTTACAGTGTAGAGTACTGTGGTCACATATTTGCTGGTGCCGCAACGTCTCATCTTGCGGTTCTGGGCTCAATTGAGAGGCGAGCAAAGAGGCTTATAGGCGATCCCGAATTGGTCGAAGCCGACCTCCAAAGCCTTGAACACAGGCGTAGAATTACTAGCCTCTCAGTATACTATAGGATACATTTTGGTGAGTGTGCGCAGGAAATACACGATCTAATTCCCCCGACCAGCTTCCATCATTGGACGTTCCGACGTACGGCAGGTATCCATCCTTTTGTTGTGGACATTCCACCTGTCCGAGCAAAGCGCTTTGCTTCGTCTTTTTTACTGCGTACAGCGAAGGATTGGAACAGCTTGCCTGCGTCGGTATTTTCGACCGAATACAATGTGGATACATTCAAGAGAAAAGTGAATAGGTTGCTAGGGTAATGCGCCTTACCACCTAAGACTACATTCTACTTATCATCTAAAATATTAAAAAAAAAGGATATTTATCATTAATAATTTTTTGAACGCCTGCCTGCCATTTTAGCACACCCGTCGTATCCTTGACCGACAAGTTTATTTAAAGAGTTATTATTAGCAAATTTGAAAATTCTGCACAGTTGAGAACGACAGAGTGTTAGAAAAAATGAATATATGGAGTGAGTGAAGTAGATGTATATCTGTCGTCAAAATTTAGCCGAATTCCATACAAAGTTATTGTTCGTCCTACTTACTACTACTACTAACTAGACTGCTGTCACTGTCAGACAGATCGCAGAAAAAGTACTTTATACAATTCTATTATCCATATTCCATATGCTATACCTGTTTATTTCTATATTTAATATTGGCAAATAGTATGTAGGTCTAGATGGAGGTGCACCTCTCTAAAAATAATCGCCCATGATTATAGAATATAGAATTAATGAAAAACACACGCCACCCTGAGGTACCCCAGCGGAGACATCACACCTCGATGAAAGTGACTTATCGTTCTTTCTAATATGTCTCCGGCCAGTGAGGTAACTGCAAAACCGACACTGATGGAAATATGTTAAGGGTACAAAACAGACTCAGCAGAATATCAAAAGTCAACAGTGTTAAACGCATTGCTAAGTCTACTAGTGACAACACTGTGAGCTGTTTTTTGTCCTTCAATGACCGTACATCGGTGACCTTGACAAGCGCAGAAACCGCACTATGACCAGGACAGAATCCAAATTGCAAAGGACTTAGTAGCTGATGTTTGTTAATGAATGTGCTTAACTGCTCATAAACTATTTTTTCTAGGATTTTGGAGAGGGAGTGCAAAATAGAGATAGGGCAGAAATCACCAATATTTGTAGGTTTGTATATTTTGGGATGGGAATAACTTGGGCAAGCATCAGGAAATTTACTAATGGAAATGGAATGGTTTACAATGTGACCTATTATAGGAGAATCAATATCTGGGATAGGTACGATCATATTACGGCTTACACTGTCGGCACCAACGACATTCGAAGAAATGGATTGTATGCCCTTCTTAACATCACATTCAGTGATAGCACAAAAAGAAAATAAGAAAAAATCTGGAGTTGATGGGGACGAAAGATAATTAGTTACGCGACCCCTTTCAACATTGTCAACTATTTTTGAAGAAGCAAAATGTTTATTAAGAATTTCAATATCAAGATTGATAGCAGTATTTGGAGGTCTACCAACTCCAAGCGATACAAGACCATCTCTACTTTCCTATGTTTATTTAAAAATAATTTAAAACTCCATGTGCTTTTAAAATTGAACGAAGTTTTTAATGTAAGGCAAATGTCCGAACTTGCTTTAAACTACAGATATAAACTACACTTTGTTAAGACTATACTGGTTTACTTCAATTTATTTTAAAACTTTTAATCTGCTAAAAGCTCGTACTTGTGCATTTGAAATTCAAATAAATATATTTACCATATTAGGTTTGAAAACAACTTTGTCTTAATAAAAAAATAAGAATTTAAGTCTGATAACATAAAATGTGAACCATTTAATGAATTCTTAAGCTTCTTTTGATTTTTCGAATAACAAATATTTAGGGCTTAACCTTGCAAAATTTGAAATATATCAGTATAAAATCGTCAGTTTACTGTGACAGTTTGACAGTGACAAGTCGAGTGCTCTTTAAGGCACGCCTGTTCCAATGAAATACTAGTTTGAGTCTGTGTTGTGACGTCAATCAGTCTGAAACTATTTCATTTACCATTACTTTGCAAGTACATTTACACAAGGGTACTCAAGGATGATAAAACAAGAGTAATAATGGTTTTAATACTGTCATTAAAATTTGCAGATTTTTTGAAGTTACAAATTACCACTTTCAATTTAAAGTTACCAATGAATCGATGTATCTTTAATAAGAACAATAGTGCTTATTTTTAGAATTTAAATACTGTAAAAAATTGTGATAAGCTATAACCATTGTACAAGCTGAAGCTCGGCTCTATATGAGAATTGAAAATGTTTTAAAGGGAAAACATTTAACTTTAGCAGGAATCTTGTGGTGGTCTTTACTGTAGTCCGAAATACTACAAATAATGCACAGATGCAGAATTATATTAAGTTCATACCACTCTAAAATTTCTTAGGATTTTTTTTTTCATTCAGCCATAAATAATTACACATTGACATTTTAACTGTCAGGCTTTTCATATTGATGCAAGGAACCCGGTAAACTTTCTCTAAGTTAGTATACCGTGAAGTAAATTGTTTTAAGAAATGCGAGTATATGTCAGCTCATAACAAACTTAAAAGTAAATTTAATCCTTAGAAAGAGATTTTCAGAACGCCGTAACCCACGTTATTAGTTTAATAAAGCTGTGTGCAATTTCTGTTGTTTGTTTGTTTTTCTATAGCGTAATATAAAGCTTTATACTTACACCAATTATTTTTTCACCTCGTTTTTAATATTTCCATATATTCATTATTAATCATAACAACAAATAGTTTTGTTATGTATACTATTCTTATTTACAAATATACAATGTTTTAGTTTCATCACATTTCTCATCTTTTGTAAAACGAATCTGTTTTAAGTAATCATGTTGAAATCTGTTAGGGCTTTTTATAATGCTGTTTGTTTTAATAAGATAAATATAAATAGTGAAGACCATGTAAAGTGCCGTTGCTCTTATTTTATACACATTAAAACTTTTTATCGAACTGGTAAAAAACACACAGTAGTCACACTGCTACCAATTAGTAACAAAAATCGTTACAAATAGTCACATTTCAAATGGACCCTTATCCCAAACAATAGTCTTCTTTAGACTGCGTCTGGTCTATTTAAATATTAAATTGTGTAAATAATGTCAATTATGGTTTAAAATGACATTACAGACATGTTTAAACTACAAATTACGATTATAGAATAAAATAAAAAACTCAGTGCCATCAATAAGCCAAGTGTAAGTAGGATATATAATGATATTTCCAAATTATTTAATAAAATGTAGGTAATTTTACATACGCAAACTCAAACCCGTTGTAAATAAAATATGTCTGTAAATAAATCTTGGGTATCCATGTCAAGATGGATTATTGATTTTTTTTACCCATTTTTTATGATACGACTTATGACAATATGTAGAACAATTGATTTTAGCGTTTGGTGAAACTATTGACTCTAACGGCAACAGAAGTTAAAAATGTAATAAACTTTATCAGATCTTAACAGGACATCTATAAATCGTATCACATAAATGATACCGTCGACCACGGATACGATTGAGGTAGTCCACCGCATCGCTCCGGTAAGGACAGGACTACTAAAATCATCAGCTCGACCTACCTTAGGAGCCCCGCAGACAACGAAGAGCTACAAAAACTTAAAAGCAACTTAAAAGCTCGTAACCACCAGTCGTTCTAGAATCTGTTGTATATATAATATTACTACACATTTTACTTACACGTAGTATGCAAACCAAAAAATAATTTCAATGTGAATGACAACGTAAATAAGAACGATTTTTCAAGATATTTTCGCGAACGTTCAGGGGACTACCACGTGAATAGCGTGAATTTAATACCACGAAATTCAGGTTACAACGTTAAAACTAATTTAATAATAAAACTGACGCAAAACGACAAATCTACCATAGTAATAAAAGGCTAGATGAACTCAAATTATTCAAAAATCACATGAACAGTAACTATTTACACCGACAGGGCTGCCGTACTCTATGGAGTATGAGACAAGAAGTCATAAACTTGACAAATGCTTTCCAATTTATAGCAACAGATCCCCACCAATAGCTTGAAATAACCTCGTCTGCTAACAATATATATTCGTAACTTTTATAATTGAATGTTTATAAGCAAGTAAAAAAACGTAATATACCGTATGCAAACCCACAGAGTGACCGTATTGTTTTAGTCGGATTATACTATATTTATAGTATACTAATGAATAATAATTAAACCAGAATAGATAGTCGGACTGCACTGAAACAACATTTCGAATGTAACTCACGTATCATATTAACTGTTAGTGATACCACAATCTGTAACTAAAGGACAAACCCAAGTATTTTATTTAATTATAAATAAAGAACTTTTACAAATTTTACTAAAGTGATTCTTATATATCTATTTACACATACAAAAACACCGACAGTATATACTGTGAGTATTGATTGTTTGTATCCTATACATACGTGTCTAAGACACATCAGAAGATTTAATTTTAAATAATTTTTAAGGTTTTTTTTTCGAGTTTAAACTTTTGTTATGTAATTTTTGAAAACTGAAATATTTGAAACGTACGTGTTATATAAATTTTCTTCATTTAATATTAAATAACATTGACTTAGTTTTTTTCGATTTCGAAAGTTGATTGCGAGTAAAATGAGTGGAAATTATAAATATAATATAATAATCGAAAAGTAATCTATGTCATTTCTGTTGTTATTCGTTATTCATGAACTGAGATACGATAGGTCAATGACATTTTTAGGCCAATGATGTCATTGTTCTGCTAATAAAGTCGCTACACGATTACACGATCAGTTGTGACTAAATCATTCGCTGCGACAACAGCTTGAAAATGAAGATTAATATTATTTTCATATTTTTTTGCATATTTTCAATAGCGTTGTTCAAAAATGCTCATGGTGAATTAAAACAAGGAACAACTGAAGAGATTATTGATACATTCTCCTCGAAGGCTGCATTCAAACCATGTGCACGAAGTTTTTGCCATACACTTCTTCCTCCATGTCTCCCTTGTTGTAAGCGTACCGAGGATGGTAGATGTGAAGAAATAGAAAAACTTATGTAATTTGTTTTATTAAATAAATATTTCAAGATGTGTTTTTTGATTACTCGACCTAAGATATTTGATCTTATTATTTTTTAGGATATCAAACCTGTTGCTTATTATTAGTGAGAACAAAAGTAAGTGATTGAACTTTCGTTAAATATTATGCCTTTGTAAATTAGTACGTTTAATAGCTTATCTCAGTATTTGAAGTAAATAGTAAGAAATATTATTTCATTTCCAATAAATTTTGCAAAAATATTTATTCAAATAAAATGTCATCGTTGTATTACTTTTGATGTGATTAAAATTATGTTTATTTTCTATATTTATACAGTTTTAGTATAAGTCGGTTTCTAGTCGATTCATTATCTATTTTGTTGTAACTACTTGTATGTTCGTATCCAATTCATTTATCTTTGCCGATTCATTCTTGTAGGTATGATCGAGATGTAAGTTTATAGAAATACCTATGAATAGAAACAGAATGATTGGTAATTTAGACAGTATGTAGATTTGCAAATAAAACAACATAAATATATGGCTTTTGTTACTGGCTTATACTTTGAGATTGCAATTAAAAAATGGGGAGGACAGTAACTATGTCAGTGAAACTTAAAATAACGTAAGTAATAATGTAAGCTTAGTTACACATTTACAGTCAAAGTAAGGTGAAAATTAAAATTATTTTAGAATAAATAATATGCTTGAAATAGTATATCTTAAATATTAAAACCATTGAAATATTTTTTCTTGTAAAGAAATACATTACAATTTATAAAGTATTCTATTTTACAATTCAAAATAAACGAACATTATTTTACATTTAACGAACGCAGTTTAGAATCAATAAATATTAATGAAAGTGTTTCAATAGTTGAGAAGTGATTGAAACATTTACATCTCTAAGAGACTTTTACTATTTTAATGACTTTCTTACATAAAATATTATGACAATCATATTATTTAAATTTCGTTATTAGTTTTTTTATTATTTTTTACAAACCGATTAAATATAAGTATATATGTTTTTATATACGAGTCTTAGGTTACTACTTTATTAATATAATAATTACATTAATTTGTAATTCAACATAAAAACAAAATATTTTTAGGAAGCTATATAATAATCTATGGGAGATTCGATAAAAAGAAAAAATAATTTATAGCCCTAAAGTTTGTCAAGATGGCCTTAAACCTAAAAAGTATAACATGCTTTAATCAATCTCAGTCGTATTCCAAATATACTGATATTTAATTTCTCCGCAAAATAACTTAAATTAGTTACATCCAATTATATTTAAAGTAAAAACAGAAATTATCTAACCACCCTTCTTTTTTTTTTTTTTTTTTTTTAACGTCAGGAATCCTCATGGATACACACCTCCATCAAGGGGATGATGGAGGTGGTTATGTGAGACTCCTACTCACTAAACCTGACGGTTGCCGCCGCCGTCATAATGGGACACCACGGGATCGCTTTCGCACTCACCGCGATGCCCCGACGTGATCCACGGAGAGGGCACCCCGCAACGAGGAGCACCCATCCCTTTTTCGCAGGCTTGATAGATCGTGGAGGGATCCCCTTCCCCCCAACCAAGCCTGCTGCCTCTGAAGGGGGCCGAGACCCCCTTCTAGCTGGACTCAGTCTCAGAATCGAGCCAGTTGGACAGACCGACTCGACCATTGACCGTGTCCAGCTCCGCCGCCGGTTATCTCCCCGAGAGGAGACCACCGGTCAGACCCCCTGGAAGAGCACACTCCCATAAGACCCAGTGATGCGCAGACAGCCTCACTGCAACACACTGGAGTCGAACGTGAGTCCACTCACGTAGGGGGCCCAACGTCGAACCCGACAGGCCTTTACCGCCGGCCACGGTGATCAGCCGAGACCAGCAAGAAAAAGGCATAAGTCGGGAACCCACCACGCCCAGACCAACCATCATCAAGCGCAACCGTGGCGTCGCGCTCGGCAACGATTAATCCAGGCAACGTCTCGGACCGTCTCCCCACCAAGCACCCTCTCTAAAGTGCTTGGTGGAAAGAGGTCCAGACCCTAATCGCGGACCCGCCCACACAGCCGCGGAACCACTCTGCTATCAGAGAAGTACCACGGATAATTCCGCAGCCGACCCCGGCAAAGAGGGCCTGCGCCCTCCCACCCTCAACGCCCAGGCCAACTTTCCAACGTGATCAAACGATGGAAAGAGGCCCGAGCCCCCCCGCAGACAGACCACCCCGAAAGGCAGCCTGCCCGCCAGCCAGCCATGAACCGGGCACAAACCCCCATGGCCGACCTCCACCGCGCCGAGTATTAGCCAACGGCTAATGCAAACCCGAAGGATCACATTAACCGTTGTTGCCCAGGGAGCACCGGCCCGTACCGCTTCCGATGCCACCGGACGAATCCGAGCAACAAGGGAAACAGACGGGCACACGAGGAGGTTCCCGGCGACGGCCCCCCTTATCTAACCACCCTGATCATACTAAAGCTGAACTAAAACAATAGTTATATTAAATTGTGAAGGATTCACCCATTACCTAAGAGTTGGACGATCAACGCCAAATATCTCTTCACAACTACGATTCATATTTACTCGACTAAGACTAAAACTATTTTAATCTAAGCTAATATCAATTTGCCCTTACGGGTAAGATATTTAGTTATCACATTATATTTGTAACATTTAATACTTACTGCAGGTATTAATGTTAAAGTAATCATATATTTATGACTTAAGATGAAACTTCTTCCATGTTAACATTTTAGTGATTATGTTATCAGTCGTTCAATGACCGCTAAAGGTCCGTTATCTTTTACAAACCTCTTTTAATTTTACAAATAAAAAATAAATCATATTATTAGCAATATTTTATGCTAAAAGAATTCTTTATGTCAAAATTCTGACAGCAATAGCTTATTAAATTTATTGCCTGATATTAAAAAAACCCTTTAACAAAAGATTTGGCGAGAATTTCTAAAAGGAGAAAACTGTTAGCTTAAAGGAACATTACGTAACTCGGACAAAGATTGTCAACTTTCACAGTCTTTTGTGCTTCTATAATTTACGAGCATGTTCCTTTCTAGAAGATAAGAGTTTAGGTATCTAGTCACAACTTTACATTTATTTTCGGTTAGAATTTTTATCTGCACGAGATTTATTTCACTATTCGCACAATATATGCAATGAATATATTTTTTATACTTCTTGTACGGTCTATTTCAAACTAAATAAAAATGTGTCTAATATCACTGGAATAATTTGTTTGGGCAGTCTTTTTATTACAACAGTCAGATATTTTCTTACGACCGCCCAGATAAAAAAACGTAAAAGTCGAAATTTTGAATTTAAAAAACTTTTGCAATATTTTCAATATCAAAAGAAAATTCGTTTGCAAAATATAATCTTTCTATTTCTGTGATAGAAATTTTGTTGCGTTGTATTCATTTTTAAGTAAAAGGTTTAGTAGAAATGTAGTGTTTATAGATTCAATAAATATGATGGAGTTTTTTTGGATATGTGTGTGCGTATGTAACTGAGTATAGATGCTTATGTGTCCGTCCACAAACGCCGCAGTAATCACGTGGAAAACCACTATCAACGCCCTTAATGAATATTTCTCTCGATTTCCCTGAGATTCCATCATCAGATGCTGACTTAGCAGACTTGGCCAAACCCATGGCAAGGTAAGAACAGGCGAGCTCCCTTTGTAGTCAACTGTTCGCAGACGAATATGAATGTATCCTTTAATTAGTGAAAACCTAATTTTCCTTTTGTTTTAGTATTGAAAATCGTACTCAATCTCAGAATATCACAAACAAACGTAAGACCATTTCCACCAATTCGTTCTTAGTTTTAATCTGTTTCTTTGACACATTTTAAATTTCAAAATTTGGTTTACGATATGCCATTTGTAAAGTTTCAATATATCGTCCAACAGATGAATTTGCTCATTTCCCTCCCTATATTTTCAAGTTATAATACTTTGTTGCTTAACTCCTGGTATAAAAATGATCACGGTGAATGCGAAAGCGATCCCGTGGCGTCCTATTAAGACGAGCAGAGGTCAACCGTTGGTTTTTTAGTTAACCTTAAAAATGGTAAGAAATAATAACAAACCAATTGCGTATTCGACATTTGAGGTTGTTTTTTTTTTTATTTCAACTAAAGTTGCGGTGAAATGTTTTGTTTCCTGTTTCTGCTCAGAGAAAAGCGATCAAATCAAGTCTCTAATTTCCTCTTTAAATGCAACAAAATCCTGTATTGTAACTGCTTTAGAGCGCGCAAAAATAAAACGCGGTGACGCCTCACCGTCGTCTTCCACGGCACAGATTGACATGTCGGTGTCTTGATTCATTGTACCAGGATGGTATAAATGTACGAGAGGCAAAGGACACAGTCTGTGCGCACGCACAAATAGTATGTTAGGAGCCGGATAGCTAGTGTAGCTCAATATTGTGGCACGATTCAGCCAGACCACTAATACGTATGTTATTATTAACGAGAGAAATAGGACTTACGCGTATCTTTGCTTCTTTCTATTACTGGGTGCTGGTATTTCTTTGCTTGTGTCTTGAGGTGATCTGTGCTGGGTCTTTTTGATCGTCTTTTTAAAGTGGTTCTGAGCTTCTATTATTTAATTTTTAAAATTTTATTTATTTTAAACTTATATGGAGCAGTGTACAAGTTCGCTTCGTAAGCGGTCCGGGGGGGTATCGAATAATGCCGAGAATCTTAACGCCTCGATTTAGTAAATAACATCATTTGAACAGCTCCATCTATCAAACTTATATTTGAACTGTAACTTTTCAGACACTGTTAAAACATCGTTTTCAAGTTAATTGACATTTCAACACGTCCAGTAAATAATATATATCTTTTAAAAGAATAAAGCGATTGTAATAAAACAAAACGTCAAAGTAAAACACAATATTTATCTATTAAAGTTATTTACATTATTTGCTTTATACTTTTTAGGTGATGCACAACTAAACAGATACCCAGGCTAAAATTACAAAAAAAATGGAAATGGAGTTATCCTTTAACACCTGGCTATATATTTAATAATATCTTCAATATACAGAAACAACTCTCCTACAGATCTTTAAAATGTATAGATAGTATAAAGAAAAAGACTCAGTTTAAATTATTTATTTATAAAATATCTTCAAATACCTTGTAAAGAAATGTTCAAAGCCCCTCAATAGTGAGAAACGAGTTACCAAATTCATAAAGGGTCTGTCTTTTCCGACAGCATCAGAGGTACGGAGAGCTTATTATATAAATTCACAGGACAAAATGTATCAGGAATTTAACTTTAATACTTTTGATAATTTAGTTTTGATTAAATGTGACAGAATTCTAAAGAAACTTCTGATATTATGGCAAATATAAGATTGACCTAATTGGCAGATTAATCTATCGAAAGTACCTTATTTCCTTTAAAAGATGTTTTCTTTGAAAATTTTGAATTGAGATGATATTATTTATATTATTTAATATAATATAAACAAAATGATAGTAAAGCATTTTCAGTGAAATTAAAAAAAAATCTTTATTTATTCTTTATTTTGTCTTACTTATTCGTTTAAAACCTGAATAATTATTATTATAAAGAGAAATCTGGTTTTCAAAATTGAACAATGCAATTCCATTCATACATTGATGATGATGATGAGATGAGATGTTGTTATAGAGGGCAGAGATACGTACCTACATATATATTTCTAATTTAAATCTTATATATTATACTTTATAATTACATAGTGTTAGTAATATTTATTTATAATAATTTAATTGGTAATTACATTGGAATTTACATGTTTTAGTTCATAAGTTTCAACAGTAGCGCCACCTATGCAATTAATTATGGAATGTTATTTAGTATTTACTGTTAAATGTTTTAAGAATTAGAAGCATAGAATATTTTAACATAATGTTTAATCTTTATTAGAACTTATTATAAGGTATAAATAATATCATCTGTAAGTTGGTTATGAAATTGTAAATTACCCTCGCCTAAATATTATCGTGTTAAAATATTATAAAACGAGTTGTAAGGGCTCTCGCCCATTCTATTACAAATGGTTGGATTTTAATGAAGTGCAAGTACTGTGTATTACTGAAACAAGTCTTAACAATAAATACAAAACTATATATATGTATGTATATATATATACATAATAACAATAAATACTTATGTTTGTGACAAATAATATTTTTTCAGTCTTCGTTTAAATGTTGTGGCGGAAGGACTAGATGTTATATGGCTAGGTAGAGAGTTCCATAACCTCGCTGCTTGAACAGAAAAAGATTTTGAATAAAAGTTAAATTTATAATTAGGAATATCAAAAGTTTTTGTTAAGACACAAAAACGTTTAGGGCGGCTACTGGGTAATGAGAGATAGAAACGTTCATACAAATAATAGGGGGCTAAATTAGAGAAGAGGTTGTACAACGTTATTTATTTATATGTTTATTATCCACCAAAGTAAGCATATAGAACCGAATATTAAACAACATTCCGGCAATACAAATGGCGATTTTATCGCCTCTAGAGTATAGACTACAGTATGTAGACTGGATAATAGAAGAGCTTTTATTTTATTTTCATATTTTATGCATTAATATGGACAACGTTAACATGTTAACATAATTCAAAATAACAAAACATAGCTTACATATAGTTTAGTACACTCTTTAACTTATATGTGACGAGTAAAATACGTTATTGATTGCTTTTATTTATTATTAACTATATCCATACAAACGCACACACACGTTGTGTCCACATAGCTTGTGTACTGTGTGTTACTAGGTAAACTATGAATACTCGATTCACGTTGCATACTTCTGGCACTCACTTAATTAGACCGACCTGCGGCAGTCTGGAATTTCTATTTAAATGATACAAAATTCCCTTAGGAACATGAAAATCGAAATACCATACTGTGAAATAGTTAATAGACTCTAATCACGAGTATCGAATTTCAAAGTAGAAGTGTGTTGGAAATACAAGATATTTCTCATTTTATTAATTGGTTATCCAAATATTTATTAAATAAATAGGAATGAATTTCAGAATCTATTTAAAGAAAGTTTTTAGACTAATTCGTCATACTAATCCAACAAATTATGTTTTACAGTGATATAAAGTGTCTTTAGAGTGCAGGAAGAACAAAATTAAAAACACACATATTGTTTATACTGGTTCTAATTTTTTTAATTATTGTAGCAATCAGTTATATTTTGTCTTAATACATTTGCCTATGAAATAAAACAGAGAATATTTGGATAAAATTTATTTACTAATTATGGCCATCTCATTTTAAACACGATGTTTAACTTTAAAAATGCTAATTATAATTTAATTAAATATGGCTCAAAAATCCACATACTATAGAGTAGCAGTAGTTCAAAGTAAATTGCAACATACAGTTTTAGTTAAGTGAAATGCCAATCACAGCACAGGAATGAAAGATTCATGAAAACTAGGAATTGTGCTAAGAATGAATACGCCTTTTGCTACTCAAACTAACTTTGCGAGTAAATGATCGAGATATTATCATGGTAACACCCTTAAAATATGACAATGAAATTAAAAATATGACAAATAAAAATATGACAATAAACTATCCTCGAATATACAAAAAGTTTACTTAATGTTTTACCAGCATTGCAGTTTGTACAAACTGAGTAAGTACTATGTTTGTCAAAATAATTACTGCTACTAAAACAGCTAAACTAATACTAAACTATTACTACACTTTTATATAAAATTTAAATATACATATTATTTTATATACATTTGTGGTCCAATTAAATATATTTGAAAACCTGTTTGTTAACACTATCTTTAAAATATTTTTGTCAATTTAAGTTGAGGTGAAAAGATAACAAGACTTTTTTTATTACAAGACGAAGTTAGTGACATTATGACTTAGTATATAAAATAGATAACTAGTTCCATTATATTGAGTTCAGTATTCGTTGGAGATATTTAGGTTAAGTCTAACAAGTCTAGGCTTGGGAATATGAATAGTAAGAAAACATCTAGAGCCGTTCTATGCTTCTTGAATGTTTGAATAAAGCATCCAGACATTAATTATGTGTTTGTTATAGAAGCCGTCAGAGAGATAAGAATAAGATGTATTGAACATACATAGAAAAATTCACAACAAAATTTACATCGTAAACAGCTACACTAATAATAGATTATGTCGCAACCATTTATGCCCACTTTGGGACATGTTGCATGTACGTTGCAATATTATACACGCATACAAATATTTAATAAGCCATACTGAAACTGTAATTAAACAAATGAATAAATACTTACTTAAACATAACATTATAATTGTCGGATATTCAATTATCGAAAATCATATACAATTTACAAATACAATAGTGAATAAAAATAATAATAATATTAACGATAATAATTAAAAATTAGTATTAAACAATTTAAATCAAATATATCATCAAAGTTTAAAGTAACTGCTTGAATATATAAAATTATTAGTATTCAAGTGATATTATCGTAAAACATTGGTTCAGTGAACACTGGTTGCACTGTCAAATTTGATTGTTCTAATAAACGTCTAGAAACCAACCAAATGTAACAAAATCCATGCTACCACAAACAAATATTATTTTACATCCAGGAATAAATTTATAGTTAACTTGTATGCGGTAGAATTGGGAGCGATAGGCATAAGAGCAAAATCTCTCTACAACTTACTTCAAGACCTTTGGCCTTTTAGTGATCCGTGTTTTGAATATGTAAGTGTCTACAACATTATGTAAACCAATCGATGTTTAGGTACTCATTTAATTGTTCCAAATGAATTAATACGTATCAATTTCTGGTTTGGTTTTAAAAAAACCCAGAATATTTGAATTTCAAATCCACAAACACGAGCTTTTTAGAATAAACTTAAGTAAACATGGGTTTATTACCACTGTGTGTTTAATATCTGTACTTTCAAAGTATGTTAGAATATTTACTTTACATTAGAAACTTCGTTCATTTTTAAAGCATATACACATACATACACAAAAGCCAACGTTATCCTTGTATAAATTGTATAAAATTATGTTATAAAAATAAAAAAATGGGATGTGAGACCATTTTTTTTAATTTGCTTTTTTGTAACGGAGTTGGTTCATTCGCTCTTAATACTCCCAGGACTAATATTGGGTTTCGTTTGCCTCTTCAAAGAATGTGCAAATCACTGGATTCCTTTGATGAGGGCGATTTGGTTTTCGCGCTCCTCAGCTTTCTTAAAACACAAGATTGTAACATAAATCATTGAATGTAACTCTAACATTAAAATTTTTAATAACCATAATTAAATTCACTGCTGTTCTTTTAGTATATTGTATACTATTATGTTGTTATTTTCTTGTGTGTTTACTATCGTGTTTATTTTCAGTGTTATACTGTTATATTTTCACATGATGACATGTGACATTTCACCTGATGACATCGGTTATGGCATCTTTTTTATGGTATTCAGTATATGTAGTTAAAAAAATTGATTAGAACATGTAAAATTCACAATTTTATAATAATATTACTTACGTCGTGTATAGATTTAATATTATTTCAGGTACATCGTTTTGGAAATACGATATCAATTGTGTAAAAAACTACACAGTACTCTTTTGTTAATGATTTTCTTTTCCAAAAAAACATTAAACTTAAACTAAATTAAATCCTAACTAGTTTTTCTCAAAACATTTATTCTGAATCAAAGTACATATAGTAAATTTAGGCAAAAGTTTTAACTTTAATCAATACTTGTAAGGTATTTAAATTTATTAGGAAATTAATGTATTAATCAAAGTTTGACCTTTAGGTGCATACATAACATATTAATTCAACGTAGTCGGTAGTGTAACGTGGTGTGATGCGATCCGACCACGTTACGCCGCACACCCACCTCGGCATCCACTTCATTTCAGTGATATGAATCTCTTGATTGTGTCGACATAATACTGGCCAGCACTCGCTGGCGTATAAAAGAACCGGTCGCATGACGCTCTTGTATATAAGCCCCTTGAGTTTGGGCGGTATTCTGCGATCACAGATCACACCAGTGACCCAGGCCATTTGGCCCAGGCTGAGCTCCCGCAAGCCATGTACTCGGTCTTCGACACTATTAGTACCCCTCCTTACGCTTTTGTGTTAGTTCACCTTACGCTCCAGCATTGCTATATGCTGGAGCGTATTGCTGCTATTGGTATGTGCTATATCATCGGCATACATAATTAGCCATGGAGGGTGGTCTTGGATGTGAGCCGAAACAGTTTCGAGAACTACAATGAATAAAAACGAACCAAGAGCTGAGCTTTGGTGTACCCCTACTATAATCTGGAAGGGTCTGCTGTTACCAACGGCTGCCTACCTACAAAATCGGGGTCGCGGTACATGTCTCTGATAATATCAACATAGGTCTCAAGAATCCCTTTGGATCGCATTGCCTTATGTCCAGCAGATACACTGACGAGGCACACAGTCAAAGGACTTCTGCATATCTAAAAAGGTTATGTAAATTGTATAAAGAAAATTGGAGTAAATCATACGTTTCGATACCAAAAGTTTTATTGTATACATATAAAAATAACACACATTTTTTTTTCAGAAAATAAGCCATATATCTGCTTCTTTATTCAAGAATTAAAAATACTTAACATAAAACCAAAAAATAACCTTAAAATACAATTTTATTAGCGACACGATAAAGTAGGGTCAAAAAATATTCGTAAACTTTCTTTGTCATAATTCTTTACTTTTTTGTCATTGTAATTTAAAGCTTCGCATATTCTACATAAGTGATATGACTTGGTTCCGAAGTATCCATGTTCATTTGCCACAAAAAAGTTGTTTCTCCATCTATGAAATTCTAAAAGATTGGTGATATTCTTACTTATTGCAATCATATGCTTCGCCAATTCATCTGGATTGTCATATTTATCAACATGTAAAAACGATTCAGGAGGTAAGAGCATCTCGCAGCGGTCTACAGTAGGTCCCATTATTACAGGTATAGCTCCTTTACTGTAGGCATTATGAAATAACTTTTCCGTCAAATATTCATCGCATTCAGAATTTTCAAACACCAAATAAAAAATATATTTTGAAATCAGCTTACAATCCGATTTATAATGTCCGGGACAACTGAAACATAAAAAATAGAATCATACTATAGTATACTCATATACTATACTCACTTTCTGCAAAACACGTCTAATTATCGTTTAACATAGTGGTACATACTTGTTTTCGATTCTTGACAGAGCTTCACCCTTTTAATATATTAAATAATAAAGATATATCTTTTAGTTTAATGTAAGATTTAATTGGGACATAGTAGTATTTATATTTATATGATAGTTGTAAAAGAAACCAGAGCTCCTAGAATTATATAGCTCTGGCCCACTTTATTTTAACTATCTTAAAAGCTTAGTATGTTTTATTTGAGATAGTCTAAAAAAATTATAATGATGGCTCTTAAAAAACCAATTGATTTTGCTTAATATGGACTGATTATTAATAATGAACGTAATCTGCTGAAAAATTAAATACCTAGTCTTTTTGTCTTTTGAACATTTTCCATAAATGTCCACACTCAAGTGTTCTTGTAGTTTCTCTAAGTATTTCATTCTGCGGTGTACATTACAATGAGATATTAGGATAGATACTAGTACGTCTGTACGTTTATCATTCCAGTACGGAACTAATGATGCCAATGATTCGTCTGTTATTTGATTCAGAATAGGTTTTTCCAAGGGCATTGTTCGTCCGTAAGGAACAGGCACGTCGGAATCGCTCCTGGAATAAAATATTTGTTGAAGAATTAAAATGTGGCAAATGTTAGAAAAAACTGTGTAGTTATTTCTTTCACATTTGTAAGAAATGTGGAGTTCTATACAGAGTAATTTGTTAAAGGATTTACTATATCTTTTAATATTGTATAATAATTTATATTAGTAAACTAACTTACATTTTATGAATGTGTTTAATATAAATGTGTGATTATAATTCAGATTATAATAAATTAAAACTTCATTTACTTTAATTGATTTTCAATATTGAACAAATACTTAACGGTTAAAATTTATAAAAGCATTCTTATATTTATTATTTAAAAAATATCTCTTCTATACCTATAAGTCATGGACCAATTGAACATATTTGATAAATTAGCTAAATTAGGAGCTTCTTTTGGTTTTGTGAACGCGTTCTTTGGGGATTCATCATTTAAAAAGACCCATCTCTGTTTTGTATTTCTTAACGTCGTATTTGGAAACACACCTTTCTGTACATGAACTATAACAGCATCGACTGATGATATTGTTTTATCATCGCCTGTGAATTTACAATTCTTTACACTACATTCTTGTAGTGGATCAACTTTACTGAAAAATATATAATATTTTTAATAATGTAGTATATATTTTCTTTAGTTATTATATAATATTTATTGTGATGCATACCACAATAAATATTATGGGATTGGATAACGAAAACAAACAAGCGATTTTTCTGATGGTTTCTGATGGCGTGGTACTACTTTAAATACAAAAATGTGTTGCCACGCTCTACGTGAAGATTTTTGTATTTAAAGTAGTAACACGCCATCAGAAACCATCAGAAAAATCGCCTGTTTGTTTACTTCATGCATATGTACTCACAACATTGTTCAACTTTTAACATACATTTTTCAAATAACTTATAAAACGGTCGGTAGTCGGTATCGATGCAAAAATGATTCTTGATGTTAATTTAATTAAAATATGATGATGGTATGATATGATTCACTATAAAAATAATGGTAAAATATAAATAGTGTGGCTATTTGTAAAAAATATGTTGTTTTGCTTTAACAAAATAAAATTTGTATATTTTACCGGTTTTTGGTTTACAAATATAGACGTAAAATATAGTTACAAATCATGACATCGAAAAAACTAAATTATATCAAAACTAACTAACTATCTCACATAATAAATTATATAATATAATAATACATTAAAATGATAACATCAATGATTCAACAAAATTTTTACCTTTTGCCATTGAAATTGTAAATATGTCGATTTTGGAGCCAATTCCAGTGTTTCCATATTAAAACTGTATAAGTTTTATTATCTCGTACATGGGTGAATGGCATAGTATTGATCGGGATGTTTTTAAACAGAAATGTTCCTAAATTGGAGGTTGGCCAATCCTAAAAAAGAAGACTGACAAATACTCTTGTAATAATATTATTCAGGTTGTTTGCTATTAAAATAGGTAGCATATCATTTTCAAATCTTATTTTCCTTGTGCCATCATGAAAACAATTTTAAGGCTCTGACGTCATCTAGGACGTTGTAGAAGGAAAAGTAAAAAAAACTTATATAAAAACATTTTCTCCAGAACGCGCGCCTTCTATTGTACATTTATTTTTAAATAACTTACAATAATCAGTTAGAATCTTAATTTTCTATCTAACTTACAGTGATCAGTTAAAACCTCGTAAATCGATTTTGGTAAAAAAATATGCTCACCATTCTTCTGTCGAAATAGTTATTTACAATATTAGAATGAAAATCAAAGTTTTTTTTTTTGTCATTTACATAATCAACGAATAATGTTTTTTTTACATAATTATTTCGGTATTCATTTGATTTTAGTCCAATACATATTATTATAAGAAATAAACAGGCTGTAATGTAAATAATATACTGAAACACTTTAAACAACACATGCTTTCTGATAATCGCTCCTTTGATACGCATATTATAGGGATATCTAAAACTCAACAACAATTTTTAGTTTACTAAATGACGTCCACTTTACAATGAGATATATATAAACTAATTTTAGTGATCAGCTCTAGAACTAAACTAAATTAATCAAAAATCGATTGTTCTATAAACAGTATGGTAGAATATTGATAGTTTCCTGTGTGTATTATACTTTTTAAGGAGTTGTATGTAACGGTATCAGATAAGAGAGATAAGAGAAGCACCAAGATTAGGGAACGTACCCAAACTACGTGGCCTATTTATGGGGGGGGGGTTCCTTAAAATATTACGCTGTGTCACAGAAGCGAGGGGGGGGTTTAGATTATTGTCACGTAGTTGAATTCTAGAGAAAGCAATTTAAGCTACTAACATTTAATAAAGTCTGCTTTTCAGGGTTCTTTGAAATTGTGTGATACATTTTTGTGCAATAAATGCCGTCCCAATAGTAACAAAACTTAAACTTTATTTTTATTTGTTTCATTTTCTGTGTTTGGGATGATAAAAATTTACCTTTGCTATACTACGTAACATTTGGGACGGGGGGGGGGGGTCTTATCCCACCCATACTACGGATGGTCACCGGGGGGGGTGAGGGTGTCGAAAAATTGAAAAATATAGGTCACGTAGTTTGGGTACGTTCCCTTACGTCAAGGTCATGAGAACATGAAAGTCAATGTTTTTTATAAGTTGGTTAGTTTTTTAAATTAATTTCTAAAATAACATTTTCTCCCTTTTTTAACATTTTATTATTAGTACCTGGATGACCGAGTTTTGCTCCATGTCTTTTTTTAGCATATAATGTTTTATTAAAATTATATTTACTTATAATTAAAAGAAAAAAAATTGTATTTACTACTCGCCAATAGATGGCATTAAAGCCAAACAATGCAATCATTACAATGTTTGGATCTTCCTGTCATCTATTAGCGAGTAGTAAATACTATTTTTTTTCTATTATGAAGTAACTGTTTTACCAACACAAACATATTTCATTACAACATTTAAGATGATTATCCTTCATCATAAAACCTTTGATTACCACACTGAGTTTACAGATATACTGTAAAAACTTGATAAATAACATAAAAAACGAAACAGAAAAAAATTGCTCCCTCTTTTACTTATTACTCTGTATTTTGTAAGAAATACTTAATTCCATGCCCGGGCGCCATACCGACGCTCAGAGTTAATGCCAGTTCAGAGACAACAAATAAATGTTGTATGAGTAAATTTAAATTTTAAAAACTTTTAATTATAAAAAGTCGTAGAACAAATGATGGGATGTTGGGATTGATGTTGAGAGGCTGCCTGCAAGAGGTGGTCAACTAATTACAAATAACCCTGTATATGTGTAAAAGAAAATATAACTCTTTCATCAAGTTTCAGAAATGTAAGAACTATTATAACAATAAAAACTAAGAAAATGTCTATTTTCTTATGAATCTATCATAAGTATTAAGCTATAAAAACACAGCTTCATTGGCCACGTGAGCCGTTTCTAGATCAAGCATTACATTTTAGTATTTCTCACGAATTCCCAAAGTGGTATTTTTAAGAGATAGCTCCAGCATCTAACTTTTCAACTCCATTTACTCTTGGGTAAAACAACTTTAGACTGACATTATACGACCTCTTTTACTATATGAAATATTTATAAAAATGTTGTTAAAAGTAGATTAATCTCAATTGCATTGTCATAAAAAAATCTTTCTTAAGAATGTGTTAAGTATGATGATCTCATCATTCTTAAGATATTCTTAAAACAACAAGACAACAACTTCAGTAACTTCATTTATCTAAAAAAAGACCGAAAACGCGAAAAATCCTATTTAAGGATCAAATAAAAATCAAACATCAAAACAAGTCATACCGAGTATTTCTGTGTTATATCTCCAACGACCATTCTAGCTATGGAGTATTTTGAATCTGCATTGAATGTTACAAAATGCAACGAATATACAAATTGATAACAGTTCTTGAAATCTCGTTGAACTTTAGTTCACAGACTCTTTTACATTAATTGTGCTATAATATTCAACAAATTTTAATTTCTTGTCATAATTGAGTTTAAAATTATTCTTTTGAAAATTGAAGTTAATAATTTTTAAAATAATCGAAGAAACAGATTCTTTTTGTTACTTAGCACGTAGCATTGTTTTGAAAATATATTTGAAAATTTTGGCATATGATGAGTCTATCATATCAATTTTTTTTTTGTGTTAGTTATCCGGGAATCAGATAAAGATAGAGTTTATCTTTATAATTATTGGGTATAGCGGTGCGATTGATAAATATATCTTATCTCAACTATCGAGTGAAGCTTCGGCACACATAACCTGCCATTACGATACAATATTACTTCATAGGCTATTAATCATTTATAAAATAAAATTAACATAATACAAAAAATGTGTATCTACACAAAAAATAAACCCATAAAAATATATCTAAAGAATAAAGGCATTAATCAAAGTGATTATATATTTTATAAACTATTCAAGTGAATGTTATTTGTATTATTCAAGTTATAAACAAACAAAAAAAATGGTTCATCAATCTAATACTAATCTAATCTAAGAATCTTTGGTTTATCAATCTAATCTAACATTCTTTGGTTTATCAATCTAATACATTTTCCTTATAAGTAGTTCGTGTAACTTATAATATATTAATAATATAATTAACAACTTCATTTACACAAATAATTTCAATGTCGTCATAATAAGTTCTGAAAAGCATTGGAATCGCTTTTGTTAATCTAGTCCATTAATCTAACAATCCCTATGACTCACGCAATCGTGGTGTTTCAGGTAAAATATCATCAATATAACCTTCATATTTAGTTCTATAGAAAAACCCTTATAATAAACCATTGAGTGGTTTGAGGAAACCCAATGTGCACCAAAATTAATGGTATATGAGATGCGATAATAACACGAAGGATTTCTATTAACAGTATAACAGAAAATATGTATGTATGAGTGAAAATAACATTGACTGGTTTTTTATACTTTTATATATTATATGTAATTATTTCTGTATTTCTAGTAACATAAAGTCTAAAGATCTGATTGAAAAGATGTACTCTCTGACACTATCAGTGATATTTGAGTTTGGTATTTCCAAATCCAAAAATTACTATATTACAAGTTTGTAACATTTAATAATATATGAGGAATAAAAGTATATATATTATAAATTTTGGTTAAATGATTACTAATCTGTAAAGTTCTAGAAGTCTTTAAAGTTAGTTAATCGAAATCGATCCAAAAACACGTTAAACTAATTGCTTTGTAATTAGTAAGGTACTAAAACTACAAAGGACGTTCTGTGATTATACAATCAGTAAGAAGGTGGGTTAAACAGAGTCCCTTTATCTTCCTGTAATAGTTTCCTTTGACCGTACTCGTTCACTCAATGCTAACAAGGATTTTCATTTTGGTTTGTATATGTCTTTAGAGGATAACAACAATTTTTATCCAGCGTATCGTAGGCTTATTTGTCACACTCTTTGAAAAAAAAAAAAAAATCTTTTCCAAACATAGTAGACTGATTGACTTAGTATTGTACTAATTGAATTCTTAAAACCTTTATGCCTTGACTTTTATTTTGACTTATCTTTTATTTTACGTTACAAATTATTTACTATCTTAGGTCTAGAAGAGAAGAAGAACACAAAGACTCATATCCTTTTACATTGTTAATTAAATTTTTATATATGCTTCAATTAAATATAATATAACTTCAATAAAATTAAATTTAGAAGAGTATTTTATTTAATTGGATGTGGTTATTATATATATATATATATATATATATATATATATATATATATATATATATATATATATATATATATATATATATATATATATATTTTATTTAATTGGATGTGGTTATTATATATATATAAGCGGTTGACCTTCATCATCAGAATCAACCATGTCTTAAATAAATTGTAATGTGGATAGAAACAGAAAGAATCACCAATGTTACAATCAAACATTATTTAATTCACAAATTGTCTCCCTTACAGAAATACATTAAAATCTATTCACTAGTAATTAGGGAATCACATAGTCAATCACTTTTAATTAGTTTTGAAACAAATAGGCAAAAGATTACTCGGAACAAAAACGATTCGTCGCAAAAGTGGTGCGCTCGCCATTGACGTTCCATAAAGTCCTGTTCAACATGGCCGCGCTGACCATCAACACGACGCTTCGTCAGACTGGCAATAGTCAAATCTCGTTCCAACGTATCTCTCAAAATATGGCGCTAGCAAGGCGCCGTCACGGCCGCACTGACTTTCGACCGTCCTCGGGCGTATCAGGTTGCAGTCCTGTAACAATGACACAATCAATCGGGCGGGTGTTAGTAAATCTACCAACTCGCCCAACCTGACAAGCTGTAATTTGTAGACGTAATGCTACTCTCATACAAACTATAACTGTCTCAGAATAGAAGAAAAAGCGTGCGTCCTTTCGACCACTCATGGACCGGACGGCACCTTTTTCTGAACCAACATGTTTTCACACTGTATCAATTTGGACCGGACGAGTGTGTCCCTTCGACCAGCCACACGTGCATGGACCGGACGACACTGTCCCTTCGACCAATGAACACTTAAGGTTGGACCGGATGAAAGTGTCCCTTCGACCAGCGGCTATCAGCTGCGTGGACCGGACGACATTATCCTTTCGACCACCTTCCACACACCACATTACTCGATGACTCTTATCACTTAACGTGCCAGCATAGTTAAGTAGACTTCATACAAACAATGCTCACAGATTATACATACACACCACCTATAGGTGTCTGTCGAGGTGACTATTATCTAGTTCAACGTCTTCCGGCGCCGTCATGGCCTCTTCTTCAGTCATAAAACTAGTAGATATTTCAACTAACCCGTCATAACCCCAAGGTACTGGATGCAAGTTCTCGTGCGCGTATTTACAAGTGCGATGTGAACCGGTTATATTTTTTCAACTCGTAACGGTCATTGTCTAATACTGCGATTATTACATAAGTACCCCTAAACATCCTATCTAACTTGGTATGATTGCGTTCGCAACTTTTGATAAATACGAAATTGCCTTTAGAAAAAAATAGTTTGATGGTAGTTCGACCTTGGTTAAATTGTAAAATATCGGATGCAGCTGTCCTTTGTATGTTAAGAGACGCATCTTGCCTAGCTGACTCTACGTTAATTCGCTGTTCTAGTTCTGAATCTGGACTTGAACACCTAATTCGCGACATACTAAAGATTGAGAGCGGATACCGAACGTGAGTTCTGTTGGCGTAAATTTGGTGACCGTAAACCTGGTATTATTAAGCGGTGATTGCACATTATCTAACTCGTCACGCCACGCTTTATTAGGATCGTTTTCGATAATCGTTAGCAAACTTTTCAAAGTGCACATCATACGCTCTACTCGCCCGTAAGATACACAAGATCATTGCGCACAGTGCCTGGGAACTTACTAGAATAGCTCCCTTTTATCAACGAGCAAGACGATCGTCTATAAAACAGAAAGGAAACTGACTCACCGGATGACGTCCTCAGACTACTCCTCGACAGCCGCTGTTCGCAGACATTGACCTCTTTCCTTACAATAGATAATAATAATAATAAAAATAATAATATCAGGACAAATTACACACATTGATCTAACCCCCAAGTAAGCAAAAGATTTGCTTGTGCTAAGAGTTTTAGACAACGATACAAATACATAGAATTACACATACAAATACTGAGAAATTACCCAATAAATCACCAAACCCAGAAAAACGGAAATCCATGCTCATCACATAAATGCCTGTCTCTGCCGGGAATCGAACCCGAACCTCACTGCGCTGCGACACACGCCAACTACTTGACCAACGGGGCGGTAAATAGATCCACCGCCTTTTCTATTTTCTTTACAATTTGTTGCTATGTGCCCGTGTGTCTCTTTGTGTAGCTTGACCGCATATGTAGCAGGTTACAGTAGAAGTTTTTTTTTTTGGATGCACGCGTTGCAGTTGACGGATCTTGCTTCCTAGTCATCCCCGGTGAATCTTCTCGAAGACGCTTCTTACGGTCGGCTTGCCGGTGTCCGGGGATTCCACAAAAATGACATTTACCAGGAAATTTTGCATCGGCAATTCTAGGCCGCTTGAAATCAGGCTCTTGAATTTCAGTAACTTCCGATCTTCGCTTTAAGGAAATTCCTCTTAAGATTCTAAACAGCTGAGGCTTGGTAGTGACAGTATACGCGTTTAGCTCACGGCGTATCAAACCATCCTTCTGACATAAGACCGATATGACGAATCCTGTTATAACATCTTCTGGCATTTGGGTTCTAGGTATAGTTTCGATCATATTCCATAAGCGAAGGCCAGCTTCTGTTGCAGTTTCTTTTGTTCCAATTTGAAAACGCAATATTTCATCAAAGTAATCTTGAAATAATTTTGGTTTACAAAATTTGGCCATTAAACTATGTTTTACAGTCTCCCATGTCACCTCATTCAAATTAAACTTGGTCAAGCAAGATGCTGCGCGCCCTTTCAGTGCACTGGTAAGGCCCACAAGTAAATCTACGCCCTATAAATGTTTAGTTAGATCTATAAGCTCTGTAATCTTACACCAGCCTTCTATATCAGCGTCTGCATCTTCTGGATTAAACTCTACGAGTTTCACAGCACTAGACTGGGGGCTAGCAATTGCCACTGGTAGTTGCGACGTCGCTAACATCCGAGTAAATAAGATTTCCATACTTAACAACTTCAAGGTGAAAAGTCAGGTGGTTGTTTTTCCTCGGTCGGTAGCGCATGGAATCCCACTTCTGATATAAGCGGTTGACCTTCATCATCAGAATCAACCATGTCTTAAATAAATTGTAATGTGGATAGAAACAGAAAGAATCACCAATGTTACAATCAAACATTATTTAATTCACAAATTGTCTCCCTTACGGAAATACATTAAAATCTATTCACTAGTAATTAGGGAATCACATAGTCAATCACTTTTAATTAGTTTTGAAACAAATAGGCAAAAGATTACTCGGAACAAAAACGATTCGTCGCAAAAGTGGTGCGCTCGCCATTGACGTTCCATAAAGTCCTGTTCAACATGGCCGCGCTGACCATCAACACGACGCTTCGTCAGACTGACAATTGTCAAATCTCGTTCCGACGTATCTCTCAAAATATGGCGCTAGCAAGGCGCCGTCATATTTATTATATATATATATAAAATAATAAATATATAAAATAATAAATATATAAATATTTAATTTAAAAAATAAATAATATATATATAAATATTTTGATTCCTGAACACTTTTACAGAATATTGGTAAAAAATAAAATACACTAGAAATTATAATTCAAGGCGTCCATAAAATCAACAATAATAATAACACAAAAAAGGGTAAGTCACAAATATAATAACACAAAAAAGGATAATAATTCGGTGTTTTTTGTATAATAAATAAATGTTTTTTTTTTTCTGTTTTAATCTGCAATCTGTCCCAGAAATTTGTTGGTAGGTTGAGAATTACAAAACTAAATAATATAAATAGTAAATTTAACTATTTGTTGTTTAAGAGTGAGGGAAAAGACCTAAAAGTGATAAGAATCACAAAATGTATGACATAAAATATTAAAAACAATAAAATCCTAAAAAACATCAAAACGACTTTCTCTTTAAAATATAGTTACTTTTTTACCTTTATCTATAAAATACCTAGCGTTTACATACTTTTATTTTCAATGAAAAATTAAAATATCTCTACGCATATATATTGTTTTAAGTTTATGTAAATATAGAATGAAAAATATTTTTTAATAATATAATGAAATTTTCTATGTCTAATTCTACGTATAAATGTAAATATCTTTCTGTGATTACAAAATAATTATGTTTTCATAATTGCTTATAATAAACATCATATCAATATATAATTATATATTTATGTCTTATTCCTAGAATATACTTTTCTAGATATGGATAAATGGAATAAGTTAAAAACTGTAATATTTTATTAATTAAATGGTTTTCTATGTACTGATAGTATTCACTATCAGTACTGATAGTATTCACTATCAGTACATAGAAAACCATTTATGTATATCTAGCATGTAAAGGTCTAATAATATGTTTTTTATATTACTATGTATTTTATGTAAATTTTAGTATATTTTCTTAAAAAGTATATAGATATAGAAGACCCTCTTATGGCTTGTTTTCAAACATTTCCTCGTTTATATTCTTATCTTAACGGAGACGATGAAAAGTTTTTTCTGTTTCGTTTATCTCAACAGTTTTTTCCAACATATGTTTAGTCATTGTTCCATATATATATATATATATATATATATATATATATATATATATATATATATATATATATATATATATATATATATATATATATATATACATATAAATATGTATATATTAAAATATGGTTTCAGTTTATGAATTTATTATAAATAACTAATACCATTAATGTTAAATTAATTATCTTAAGTACAAAAATACAATAAAACATATATAGAAAGCGTTCTTTCAAACTGTAATAAAATTAAAACTATAATAAACATATAAATCTATTACTCTTTGCTTTATAATAATATACAAAGAAAGAGTAATAAAATGTATTTGTATTTTTGTATCTTTATTGATTTCATATAATAAAGGTGTTATTGCTATTTAAATGTGTTCTGAATTAATATGAGTTAGTAACAGTAAGATATTTTATTATTAAAGCCTCAAAACTTACATTCCCGTAAAATATTAAATATATATTAATTATTATAGATCACATGTTATTTAAGTTAATATTAATGAAATAATTGAATATTTTAAAAGTATGATATTAGTTTTTAATTAGATTGTATTTTTCATTGTGTACTAATACTTTTGTAGTTAGTTAAGTATATTTCATTAAATCATGTTCAGGTAAATTGATCTGTAATTATGTATTTATGTAAGTATGTATCTTAATATCATTAAATATGTTAATTATTTAAAATTAAATTTAAATTCAATTGACGAATAGCTGTGGTTTAAATTGATAGTAGATATATTTAGTACCTACATTTAATATTCAGTAACTTATGAATATTGTATGAGCGATCATATATATAAAATTATTCATTAAATTTAGAATATGTCATGTGAATAGTAAATGTTTAATGGAGCCACCAAGTTTTTCACTATACAATCAAGAAAAATACAGTGTTAAATCGCTAAATAAAATAAAAAATAATAGGCGTTACAAATTCCTGACAAAATATATATATTTTTCGTTTGATCATTATTTTTTTTTATTTTAAAACGTTTATAAAAAATTATACTTTGTCACTTACAACACTTACTTTAAAATAGATAGAATTTCACATGATCTTTTAATATTAGATTCTACATATAAATACTTTAAAGTTAATTATCGAATTGCATTTAAATTCTTAGAATTTATAAATTATTACCTGCGATAAAATAGCGAACCGTTAAATATAATAATATACAATAAACTGAAAATAAACATTCAAGTGGATTTTAAAAACTGAAAAATTTAGTAAACAAGGAAAACGAACCAGAAACATATAATAATGTCACTATCGTCTAAAAGGTTTGTAAAATGTGGTACAATTATAACAAATCATGTTAATCATTGATTGATTATTGATTGATCAATTGATTGATTATCAAATGTAAAAATGAAAATGTGTTCATATTAATTTGGTTCAGAGAGGGTTTCGTTAACGGCCGGTAAAATTTATAAATATTATCCCGAATATATTTATTGAAATATACGGTAATATTATTATAAAAAGTCTTAGAGACGTGATTGACTCAACGTTATAAACTAATGTATCAGAAAAGGTATATATCCAGCTTATTTAAAATAGCAAAAGAAATCCAATATTTACTTATCAAGAAATTATGATCCCATTAACAAATGAGGAGCTTCTATTACATCTGAATAATCAAAATCTAAAAATAATACATTGTGCACACATTTACTTACAAGACAACAAATTGTATATAATAATACCATTTGGTTTAGTAACATCGATCAATTAACAACTTAATGATAATAACATTCGGAATATATTTAAAAAATAAAATTTCTTTACCAAAGATTGACGAGAAACAAACCAGTAAAACAGTTACACTATCGGACCAAATGAACCTTTTGGAAATTATAGATTTAAAGGAAACCTTAAATTATATATTTTCAATACAAATAAATAAAATACATATTGTATTTTCTTTCAAAACAATCAATACATTTCGAAATGAACACTCAAGTTATTTCTTATATAAATGAAACGGAAAAACAATATTTCTTTGTCGCCATTTTTCAAATCAACGGTTCAGTTAATTGGATTAAGTTACTCTTTGTACCGTCTAGAAATAAAAGAAAAAGCAATTAAAACTCTATTTTGTTATACATTTTGTTGAATAAAAACATAATTATATTTTCTGAAGTAATCAAAATTCAATGCAAAGCTTTAGAATATTTGATTAAAAACTTTTTAAAAATTGTCTTTATTTAATATCAAATAAAAATAATCTATTTATCATTTTAAAGTTTTATTTAATAAAAAATAAAAGAATGTAATTAGAAACCTTAATTCCTAACACTCCCTTAAAAGATACTGATTGTACATGCTTATCGTTTGTGTAGTAATAAATATACAGACGTCTTTCGTATACTTTTATCTTTAAATAAAAGCGATTACTTAAAACATTAGTGATGTGTCTGTTTAGTTCACCTTTTATATCGCATTAATTTTTGTGATTGACTTTTATGAGTTTTCGGTAGATGACTAATTAATTGACTTACTGAGAGACACCTAGATCTCTTCTGACTGTGAACATTATTGCTGCAATTTCAAGATTAGATTTACAAATGAACTTTTAAAAAAACTTATTATAAAAAAAAGATTAAGGATTAATTTTATTATAATAATAATAACTATATTATACTATAGGAACTACCCTAGAATTTTATTTTGAGGTGTTTTTTGTATACAAATATCTGCTTTTCTTTTAATGGTAGTCTTGTAATTGTATCCTCTAAATTATCTGATTTTTTAGTATGTAGCTTATGATTATTTAGTATGTAAGTTATGTTGTTTGAGATATCTACCTTAGGTTACCTTAATTTTTAGGTATTTTTTTTAAATCGTAATAACAAAAGTATTTTTTAAGGGAAAATTTAAATTGACTTCTTTGACACTTTGATTTTCTTAAGATTTTTAAAGTAAATTAAAGTTTCATTAAGGATATAAAAAAATATATTTTATTACATATGATGTATATAAGTTTGATGTTTTATGAAAGACCTCAAAAAGATTTTACAAAATCTAGTCTTGGAAAATAAGAAAATTGGATTACAAATGTCATGACCACGAAAACTAAAATCATGTCAAATAGCTGCCAAATACATGGAAGGCAAAACCATAGACTATGTTCAAGAGTATGTAAACTTAGGCAAAAAAAATTAATGCGACTTGGGAGAAATATTGGGCCCAAAAAGAAATTTTAAAAGGAAACTACAGTCTAAAGTTGAAGAAAATAATAATGGAATATTGTATTTTGCCAAGTCTCATATATGCAATCCTAACATGGATTTATACCAATAAAATTAGGAACAAGATCTTGTCTTGCCAACATACGATGAAGCGAAGCATCCTAAAGCTAAATAACATACATAAAACAAGATCAATAATAAGAGAGAAAACAAAAGTAACTGATGCTCTGCAACAAGCTTTAAAGCTGAAATGAAGCTGGCATTGCTCAGCTTATCTAGGTACAAAGACAATAGATGGATAAATTTAGTAACAAAATGGCGAGGTCCGATTGGAAAGAGAAAGAAAGAAAGAAAGAAAGAAAGAAAGAAAGAAAGAAAGAAAGAAAACATGTTTATTCGTAAAGAGGAGGTTGGGACGACAAAAGAAAAAACGGGCTGACGTCATAGAAGACGTGGCTAGGAAGTACTGAATGAAAATTGCGATAGGTAAAGTATTATCGAAGGAGATGGATGCTTTTACTTTTAAAGGGACCATACAAGCAAAATAATTTATTTTATATAAATATTTAATCTAGTAAATAAGTAAACATTATTGTCTAAATAGTTTTCAAATGTAAGCATTGTGTATGGAAATAAAGCTATAATAATAATAATAATGATACACAAAGATCAGATTTATTTAAAGTTAGTAATAGGTGTTTGGAAATGGTAACTGATCGAGATTTAAATGAGCAGATTCTAAATATGCCGCGGCAGGGGGTCTTTCAGATAATTTAGTGTGACTCCTTTAATAAGAAGTCAGGGGAGTTAGAATGTATACTTTTCACATATCGTTAATCCAAATCTAAACAAATAAAAAAATTGTTGTTGTTATATATCAGTTGTTGTGTTCATATTTTATTCATAAAAACTTCATTAGTCCAATGTCGTTAACAATATGTACGTATTATTTTTAATGAAATTCATTTTCAATAAATTAAAAAGTATCAGAAATATATAAGCTTATGTATTGTAATTATTTAATAAGTGGATGAGAACTTAATACGATGGAAATCTTAAATGTCTTTAAGGAGAGACTATTAACTAGAAATGTTTAATATATATTGATATATTTTCTACGCTACTTGTGTCTGCGGTATACTTGGGATAGTCGGTTTACATCCTGGCCCTGGACGTTGACCTCATGAACGAGACCATGGTAAAATTTGTAGCATAAAATTATTGTTGGCCAACAAATATATGTTAAAGAGATCTAAACCAATATTTTAAACAAGCTCCTTTTAAATATGACAATATATAGATTTCCTCCAGATTATAGGCACTTGGTCTAATTTGACATAACATATGTAGCATTATAGTAGTAGTTTACTGCAAGCTAGTCACTGTTTCCTTTCTCTTTATAATTAGAGTCTTACTTCACATAAGTACAACCTATACCCTTTTGAAATGAAAACTTTGACTTTGATAGCGAGGTTTCGTGTTTAGGAAGCAATTTGACCGTAGTCAAAGTTTAATATGAAAACTACCTACTACTTGATATTCTCCTTACAATTCAATAGAAATTCAGTTATTATAGTAAACATATAAAAGTTTTAAAATTAATTCAATTATTCTGCTAAATAATAAATGCAAAAAATATAGGTAGATAAGTATGGTTTTTAGATATCAGTTATTAATTTCATATAATTGTTAAATTCTACCGTGTGATTGCCAAGAATTATATAAAAAGTGATTAATTTCGTAATATTATTACTTTTACAGAAAAGTCTTATAACCCATAACTGACCTATGTGCGATAATCACATTTAGGTCTTGTTAACTGAGAAGTCACTTCATTCATTTATATTATTTTTAATTATGTTTTTTGATTTGCTCCTTACAAATGAAATTGGTGTTTTGCATGGGAGGAACCAAATGTCAAATATTTTTAATATAATATTTAATTAATCAAATTATGAACCATTGTTTTTTATGCATTTTTTCCATCTTATAGGTAGTTCGTGAATCTCTTTATTAAAAAAACCAGTCGGACGGGAATCAATAAAATCTTTGAAAGCGATTTGGACTGCTCGGGCATCGAAGAAGTCATCCAAATTTCAAAAAAAATGGTAATTTGTTGGAGTAAAGTCCGGGGAGTACGGTGGATGTCCTAGAAAATCAAATTGAAGCTATCTAATTTTAATCTAATTGGGCTGTGTGTGGGGTCTAGCGTTGTCGTGAAGTAGCAGTGGTGTGGAGCGAATGACCAGCTTAGTTTGTTTAGCAGCTAGCTTTTCCATAATGGTTTGCAATTGCTGACAATAGATAACTGCAGTAATATTCTGGCCAAATTTGAAAAAACTGTAACGAACAATATCGGAATTAGTCCACCAAACGCTTACAAGTAATTTTTTTAGGTAAATTTTCGATTTGGTCAGGATTTGGCGTGCTGACCAGGATCCAATCATTGCGTTGAGCGTTTTAAATTATAGTAGAGAATCCATTTTTCATCACAGAAAATGATTCGATTTAAAATTCCTTCATAATTGTGCCGGTTCAGAAATGCAACGCAGAAGTTGACGCGTGTTTGCCGGTTTGCTACAGTCAGTTCATGAGACCTTTAAAGCTTTTTAATCTTCCCAATTTGCTTCATATGTATAAGATTAGATTCATCACTAACACCGAACGAAACGTTTCCAAGACGAAAACGTTTGAACCAAGAATGAACTGTGTTTCTTTTGTAACACGACCGCCATGTACATTATTAAACCTTCAAGTCGTTTCCGAAGCACTGATGATCTATGTATCTGTGTATCTGAATATCTGTAGATCTGTGTAGGTATCTGTCTTTGGCAACGTAGCAGCAAAACACGTGGACGGATTTGGATGCGGTTTTTTTATATATAATCAAAAGCTTGGTTTATCAAGATGGTTCTTATTTATGTTTGGTCGGAATAAAAGCAGTCGGTTCTAAAAAATAAAACCAGTCGTACTGATGAAAGGTTTTTATACAAAATTAGTAGTAAAAACAAGTGACATTAGTGTGTTCTTAGGTTCATCTAATACAACATAAAAACATTGTTTTTTTTTATTTAAAAAGCAAAAAAGAAATCAATCCTTTTTAGTCGTATTGTTGTATCATGGGTTTTTTTAAATTTCAAATTTATTTAAATGTATTTTTAGGTTCTAATTATTACTTCAATAAATAACATTTATTGTTCTCTTTTGCTATATACCAACTATTTACAATTATGGCACTTCAGGTAATATTTTTACCTATATATATTCAATCTGGAGTAAATTGTCTCTTTCTGTAGAATAATATCTCAAGCCTTGAGAGATTTTTTTTTTAAATTAAAGAGGTATTATTTGCCAAATATTCACTGTTTTTACCAGGTCTATATAATATAAATACAATTAATACAACTACCTTTATACTTGCTCTCTATTAACCAATATAATATTTATTTATATATATTTTCTTAACAATCAATACACAAGTGAAATTTTACCAACTTATATTTTTTATACTATATCATCTGTATACTATGAGTTGTAACCAAAAAAAGGAAAGATGTTTAAAATACATATTTATAATGAATGTTTGTTATCCAAAATGGAAACTCTACATTTGCTACACATTAATAAACATCTCTTGTAGCTGTCATAAATTATACACCCTGAACTCTAATTTACTAACTTAAAACTAAAAGTATAGATTACTTTAAGTAAAAATAAAAATAATACGTTTACATAACAGCTTAAATAGTAATTAACTTTTAACTATACAAACTTTACAAAGTTCAAGCAATACTTAATTAAAAGTGGTTTAAACTGGACTATATTATTAAAACTGGTCGCAATAAAGAGGCGAAGGACATTCTGGGATACTCATTACAACTTTTAATTTAGAACTTTTAACTTTAAACATCAGTGTAACGTAACTACAAACTGTAAATAGTTTAAATTAATTAAGTTAGTTACTACTAGTAAGTGTCTGAGTGTATCAACTCTTAAACTTTACTTTGAAATTAACTAATACCTGTATTTAATTCAGGTCCTAAGGTATAAAATAAGATACTTGCTTCCAAACAGATATGCAAGAGTATATCTTAAAAATAAAAAGGAATTTGAATAATTTTCGCTAAGCTCTTACTTTTTGTAACATTGAAAAACAAAACATTGTATTATAGATGTCGTACTCATTTTATATTTAGAAATAAAGTTGGAATCAATAAATATTTGTTAGTAATAAAATATTTGAAATATTTCCAGTTTTAAAGGAAATTTCACTATTTTAATATGTTTCTTGTATAAAATTATATTTAAACTACGTTGTTTCTTTTTAATATTATTTTAACATTATTCTTTTACTAACTAACATTATAAGTTGTATGTCTGTTATTGTCACTGTTTGTCTTTTAAAAACATTTACTATACTAATAAATCTAAGGAAAATACCATCCATAAAACCATGCAGCGTTATCGGAATTCACTTCATAAAATAACCACTTGTTAATTATTCAATAGTAAATTTAATTTTCATAAAACTATTTAAAATCTTATTATAATCTTAAACTCATTCTAACTTTAAGCCTCTTGTCAAGTTGGGTCGACTATCATTAGTGATAAAACTCGACAGTAAACACTATAAATATTAAATTTATTTGATAATTAAATTCCTTGCAAACATCTTTAAGATGTTGTAAGTGTAAAAATATCCATTTTGTCACTATAAGGTTATTAACATGACAAAATCTGAAACTGCCCCGTTGGGCGAGTGGTTAGCGCAGATATGTCACGGCGCAATGGGGCTCGGGTTCGATTCCCGGCAGACACAGGCATTTATGTGGTGAGCATAGATGTCTGTGTTTCTGGGTTTGGTTGTTTATTAAATATATTCTCAGTATTTATATATGTATTTCTATGTATTTGTATCGTTGTCTAACACCCTTAACATAACCAAATAATTTACTTACTTAGGATTAGATCAATGTGTGTAATTTGTCCTGATATAATAATTATTATTATTATTTTAAAAGCATCGATTTCGACCCAAGATCTAAAAAGAGATAATAATTATAATTATACAAATTGTTAATTCTTATCTCTGGAGACCAGACCTAGAATTCGTTTCAAAATGTGCATTGAAAACTCAATTAATTGGTATAAAGAAAGTAGATCCTTAACTTTTGCGAAGTCTAAAGCTTCTGGAACTCGAAGGGTGTAATGTAGTAGTAGTAGCTCTTTCGGCAAGGGAATGCTATCAATGCCGACAAATATTGTAATCAACTGATTCAACTAAAAACCACCATAGAAGAAAAACAACCTGAATTGGTGATTTTTTTTTTTTTTTTTTTTTTTTTTTTTTTTTTTTTTTTTTTTTTTTTTTTTTTTTTTGTCTGTCTATGCTGTTAGCCCTGTTGGCTATTACAGCGTCACCGGGGGAGCGGGTGGGTCAGGAGACCCACCCTTGAAAAGGGGGGGCCAGATGGGCCCCCACGGGGAACGACGTCCCGAGGGCGTCTCAGATTGAGACACGGACCTCGGCTCGGGGCGTCGTTAGTCAGGAGGGAAGCTAAGGAAATTTGGACACTAGCGTCCTCCGACGGCAGAACGCCGGAGCAACGGAGCACTTACTCAGTTGGGACCTCGTCTATACCGGTATAGACGGTGTGTGTCTGTATGTTGTGAGGTGTCACTTATGCCTACGCGTACACGTTATTACCTACTGTGAACGCGTCGTCGGGGTCAACGAGTACCGACTTGGGTCTTCTTTTTCTGACTAAAGTAGTCTTACGTGGTCTATACTCTGCGGCGTCAGCCACCAGTGGGTTCGGGTGTCGCTCAGCACGTTCAAAGTACTTTTGGGAAAGCCCCTTGAAGTACTGAGCGATGGTCGGAAGGTTCAAGTCTCTATGGAGATCGATGTTGCGTACGAACCACGGCGCCCCGGTTGCAATCCGTGTAAACCTGTTCTGAATCACCTGAAGGGGTTTCAGATTAGCGTGCGCAAAAGCGGGACTTGCATAGGACATGACGGAACGTATGCAAGCTTTGTAAAGTGTCACCTTATTGCGAAGGGACATTTTACTCCGCTTGCCTAACAGCGGATATAAACGACCTAATATGTAGGCCGCTCTGCTACGAACGGTCCTAATATGCGCAGTGAAAACTAACTTTCTATCTAACGTTACTCCTAGGTATTTTGCCTCGTCTTTCCAAGGTATCGGTTTATCAAAGAGTTTGATTCGCGGGAGGATCCTTGGGGGGCCCCGTTCGAAGAGCACCGAAACGCTCTTCTCAGGGTTTACCTCGATCCGCCATTTCCGCAGCCAACTCTCAAGGGAGTCGACTGCGGATTGGAGACGTTGGTATATCTCCCAGTGATCCTTAGAGGACGTGTAAAGCGCGGTATCGTCCGCGTACATGGCAAGGTGCACTTTAGATCGCGGCCTAGGAATATCGCTAGCGTAGATGGAGTAGAGGATGGGCGAGAGAACTGAACCCTGGGGAACACCCGCCCTGATGGGGCGGGGAGTTGACAGAACGCCTTCCACTCTGTAGCGAAAGGAGCGATTCGACAGGTAGTCCCGTATGATGAGTACGAGTCTGTCCGACACCTTGAACTGGTATAGCTTGTACACCAGTCCATTGTGCCAGACCCTGTCGAACGCCTTAGCTACATCGAGGAAGAGCGCTCCTGTCCTATGCTTCTTGGCCCTCACAGTGGCCCCTATCAGTATGTGCTCCGTGAGGCGTTGCACCTGATGGGAACATGAATGGTTGGCTCTAAAGCCGAACTGCTCATTTGGGATGATTTTGAGTCTCTCGACTTCCGATCTAAGTCTACAGAGGATGATTCTCTCATATACTTTCCCTAAGGAACTAAGAAGACTAATGGGACGGTAACTACTAGGCAGATGCCGGGGTTTGCCCGGCTTATGGAACCCTATCACTATGGCCTCTTTCCACTGGGCCGGAAATGAGCAACCGGCCAGTAGAGCGTTAAAAATGGTAACCAATAGGTAAATTAAAGGAGGCGGAAGAAGCTTTATCACATTGTTAGTGATCCTATCGGGACCTGGCGATTTCTTGGCGTGAAGCGCCCTAACTATGGACGTCACCTCGTCTAGGTTCGTTTCCTTGATTGGCGGACCGACCGGTGGCTGAGAACACATTATATTGACCGATTTGTCGACTATTTCGACATGATCGCGATCAACCGATTGAGCAGACAGACGGCACTGGCTCTCTAGATTGTCGGCTAAGCACTCAGCTTTGTCAGGGTCGTCAAACGCGATGGCGGAGTTAGGTCCAACCAAGGGAGGCATATCTGAGACAGTGTCCGCCTTCAACGCTCTCTGCAACCGCCAGAATGCCTGGTGTGTTGGAGAGAGCGTCGCAAGCGTCCTATCCCAGCCGCTATCTCTGAAGTCGTCGAGAGCTTGTCTCGACTCCCTCTGGAGACGGCGCAGCCTCCGTCGGTTGTCATCTGTCGGGTATCGGTCATGGGCTCTAATCGCGGCGTTTTTACGGGTGATTAGAAGTCTAATGTCCGGAGTGAGTGCTCGGTAACCCTCGAAGTTCACTCGGACCTCCCTCGAGGACTTTCCTATGCTATCTACCAAATGTTCTGTGAAGTTAGTCGCGGCTGACACAGCGTCCTCGACCGATGTAAGCTGGTCAGGAATTTTGTCGAGGTGCGCTGATACGGGGGAATGGAGTTGCTCTCGAAGCTTCGTCCAGTTTATAATTGTTTTTGTCGCGGGTTCCCTAAGGGGAGGAAGTCCTAGCTGAAATAGGACCGGTCGATGGTCAGAGTCTAGCTCGGATAGCGTCTCGATAGAACGTAACTGGAGTGTCACGCCCTTCAAGAGTACTATGTCGAGCACGTCGGGTCTGTCATGTCGGAAGTCTGTGTCGCAGTATCGCGTGGGACTCAAAGGCGCGGTGATCTCGAAGTCGAGACCAGCCTTGTAGCTTAGCCTATCAAGGAGATTTCCCCTACTGTTTGCGACAGTAGAGTTCCAGCGGGGATGTTTGCAATTTAGGTCGCCGGCCAGAATGGTTGCGTTACCTAATTGGAGTAAGGACTTAAGGTCCCTCTCAACTAAGGCTTTATTGGGAGAAAGATAGACGGATGCTAGTACGATCGACTGATGGCCGGTCATACCCACCTGACATAATGACGCTTCTACGTTAACTAGTTGGGGCGGATCGAGCGGAGTGCAATGAAGAGACCTTTTGTAGTAGATGATGGTTCCCCCCTTCGCGGTTGCCCTATCGTTCCTAACGAGACGGTAATTCGCGATGCGCGGATCACGATTACACGGCTTTAGAAAGGTCTCTTGTACTAACAGGACGTCTATCTGGTACGTGACCACGAAATCGCGTACTAGATCTATCTGCTTAAGTAGCCCGTTCGCGTTGAATGTAGCGACAGTCAGAGAGCGAGGTTTTACCCTTCCACGCGATGTCATCATGTTGACATCGTGTGTTCGTATATCGATTTGATTAGGACGGCGTGCTTGAGGAGCACTTCCATCCTCGCGGGAGGGTTCCGCGCGGAATCCCTCATTTCATTTGAAAAGACTAGGAGCTCTTCGATGTCTATTACACCGAAGAGGCTCGTGACGCACGCGAGCGAACTCGCAACTCCGTCGGTGGAGTTACGAACCGGCGGCGACGGTATCGACTGGGGGACGGGCTGTGGGATAATCCTCGGAGGCTTCACCCAAGCGTTCGCGGGTGCCTGAGGGGCCTGGGATGCCTGAGGGGCCGCGGGCCTCCTAGGGGCTAGAGGAGCCCATGGAGGCTGTGCGAACCGAGGAGGATGCCTTGCCGGCTGTGTCCTGCGCGGCGCTTTGGGGCACCCGCGATAATTCGCGGGATGGCCCTTCTGTCCGCACAGGACGCAGCTGGGAGGATCCTCAGGGACCGGTCCCTTCCGCGAGCAGTCGGCTGTCGCGTGGTCGTCCAGGCACTTGACGCACCTTGGACGCGCGTGACAAAAACGTTGGGAATGCCCATAGAGCTGGCAGCGATGACACTGACCAGGAAAACCGCGACCGCATGGAGGTTCGACCCTAAGGCCGGTGAGTTGGCAGACTGCCTTGACGTTAAAAATTTGCTTTCCTTCCGGGGAAAGCTCGAGATGGACGAGAACGAGATCGAACGGGACCCTAGTGGTCGCTCGGTACATGCGGTGCACCGAGATGACGGGGAACGATTGGGACTTAAGGTCCTCGAAAATCCGCTCAGTAGTGAGCTCCACGGGGAGCCCTCGGATGACCACCGTTAAGCGGCGTTCATCCTCTAGCGCGTAGGTGTGGTATCCGTAACCACGTTCGCGGAGGAGACGAGTCAGACCACGGTGGTCCGACGAAGACGCGGTTTGAACGCGGATACCGTCGGCGGTATTTCGGGCGGACGTGAAATGGAGCTTGTGCTCCGTCATAAGTGCGGACAGAGTGTCCCACTTAGACTTGTCCCTTATGTAAAGCGGCGGCGGCGCGGGGGACTTCCGTGGCGCTGAAGGCGCAGGCGCTGAAGGTGCCTCCGCGGGCGCTGAAGGCGCGGACGACGGCGACGCGGACGCGGGCGCTTCGGGCGCGGTCGGCGAGCGTTCGCGAGTCGGGCCCGGGCCCGAAGAACGGTCGGGCGACGCGGGTTCGCTACTAGCGGGTTTTGAGGCCCGTTTTCGCGGGACGTTCGAGGAGAGCGCTTTCGTCGCCTTCCTCTTGGCCGATTTGGTCTGCACGGTCGTGAAACCGTCGTCCTCGTCAGCGTCCGAGGAAGGGGACGAACTCCCCGACTCGGAATCCGAGGCCGTCTGCTCCGTAGGAGTGGCGGCCTCGACCTCCATGTCGGAGGTGCTCTCGGTCGCGATCGCGGCGCGCGAGGTCGAGGGCGGAGACTCGATGCCTAACAAGACAGAGTAGCGCAGGCATAAATGTGGCGCGATTTCTTGGACCCAACCATGAAAATGCGACTTGGACAGATCTTCGGGTTCCGCCGCGGATTTGGGGTCCATGGTGGAGCCCGGAGATATGAGCCGTCCTCCCTGCGTGAGCAGGGAGGCGAGTGCCTAACGTGAACCCTATCGAATCTCTGTCAGTAGGTGACAGAGGTGTGCCTAATACCCTAACGACTGTGTACTTACACGACGCAGGCTATTACGACGAAGTCTTTGAATTCCGTTTCGTACCCTAACTAGGGCGACGTCGGACTTGTTGGACCCCTATGCAGGCTCGCAGGCCCGCAGGTGTGCTTGCGGCGATGACTCACACACAAACACAATCACACCGCTGGCTTGCACACAATGGAGGTCGTTATCTTGACTGGCGCAGGTGTACGAACGGTCGGTGCAGGTGGTCGGTGCAGGTGGCTGGGCGGTCAGCGTGACGGCCCAGGTAGGTGGCGCGAATAGGCGGAGCAGGTAAGAGGGACATGTGTCCCGGTCGACTGCTCAACGGTGAATGAGAATTGGTGAATCACGACAACCCAAGACCGCATTTTGCGTTGGCCGTAAGCTGAAAATAATTACAGTTTATTTGGGACGTTTTACCTTACCCTTCGTACTCCCTAAATTTTTCTTCATCAAATTATTACTAAGATATTTTTTATAGTAAGATGTTTATCTATTTATAAAAAAAAAAAATCTTATTATATATATTATAGTATATATTTTAAGAGTAAGTTTCAACAATTTTAGAATGATGGCATAATGAGGCTTGCTAAGATATGGAGAAAAAAAAACTTTTCATATATAATATAATAAATCAATCTTTAACAACAAATATCGTGTAGGGTGGGGTAGCCAACAATGAACCAGGTGGATACAGTGAACCACTATAGTTAGCGACAAAACGAAACGTTGCCAGACTATGCAATTTGCACGATAGAACCCCCCCGCTTATCCCGATCAACTGCTTCAGTCGCTGGTGGGCCTCCATTGTAAGTTTTTGTACGCGGACGTTTTATTTGTTTCAGAGTGGCAAAAGTAAGAAAATTACGTGAGTTTATTTTTTTGATTACTTTTTTTTTCTACTACATGTATCTCATTTTCAATTTTATCTCAGGGTGGAGTTTCTTATTACGCGTTTTTAGCATGAAAGTTAATGCTTCTACGTGTTTCTAGTCGTGGCTAACATAACCTATATTAAAAAGTGCTTAGGTAGTGCACATTGAACCAGTACCTGAAGGTACACAATGAACCTTGGTTCACTGTGTGCCTTAAAGCAATGAACGATGGTGCTTTGTGTACACATGTTATTATGAACGAAAAAAGTAAAATTAAACTGAAGTAAAAGTAAACTGAACTTTTAAAAATTATATTTGAATTATTGTTGTAGGATGAGGAGGCAAACTGGAGGTAGAGAAGAGCGAAAAAAAAGGATCGTATACATCATATATGAAAGCTATGACCCCGGTGAACATTTCAAATGCCTTTAGAAAATGTTGTACATTTCTCTTAGACGATAACATTTTCTCTGAAGTTGACTTTTTGCCAAGCGAAGTTACTAATAGACCAGCACCAGCTACTCCCGATATTACGGCAAACGAAATTGTTGAACGTGATAGTTGTGAATCACCTTCCATTTTGACTTGTTCTATTTTAACCGACCAGGACTTACCAATCCTGCCAGAAATAAGACATAGTATTCCAGAATATAGCAAACTAGAAGATTGCCAGCCTAGTACGTCTATTTGTAAAGATCTAACTGCTGCTGCTGGTACCAATTCCGTGGTAAGACAAGTTCCAAGTCAATTCGTTTCACCCAAAGTCTTTCGACCGCCTTTGAAAGCAGGTCCTCGTAAAGGCAACCGACAAAAAAGGCGTTCTGGAAAAAGTATGATAGCGACCGACACCCCAGAAATAATGCGTTAGCCGAATTCAAGCAAAAAAAGGAGATAAAGGTTGTAGATACTGTGAAAACTGTGGACGAAACAATATTAGATGACAACTTTCTTTCATTATCACGAAAACCTTGTTTAGATGATTGTCATTATTATGTTTAAATTCAAAAAATCTAAAATTTACTATGTTGACAAAGTTATTGAGGAGTTGAAGGATGAAGACCTTGATTATGTTGTTTCTTATTTAAAATTAAAAAGCAAATGGAATCAAACATTCTCTGAACCACTCGAACCTGATACTGCCGGAGTTAGCTTGAAAGAAATAAAATTTATTCTTCCTTCTCCTAAAATAGAAGGAACGAATAGGTGACAGGTGACATACAATGGAAAAAAAATATGCCACATAAATATATAAATAATGTTTTGGTTGTATTCTTATGCCATAACAAGTTCTGTAAAGTGTAATAGTGTTAATAAGCACATTTCACAAATAAATGTTTAATTTATTTCCCAAATTTTAGGGTATCCAGCGCGTGGTTGATTGTAAACTACAATGGTTCATTGAATACTACCCCCTGGTTCATTGTGCACTATAGGGTGTACACAGTGAACCATTTCCATATTTTTTTTAATCTGATCATTAAACAAAATTTGTAAGAACTATGCAAAATTATAGTATTAGCGGTTAAACTTTAGTAAATTTTCTAACTTATGGTATAATTTAATCTATAATAATCGCTTTAGGATAAGAGTTATATCTTATCAAACTTTTTGTGGTTCATTGTTGGCACTCCCACCCTATACATTTAGCATAAACAGTGAAGGACCTATAAGAAACCCTAAGTACTTTAGGAAAACACAATATATTTACTTACACAATATAACCTTAAGATAAAGTAATTGTTACTCTGATTTATTTAGGTTAAAAACCTAAATGTGATCTATTTGTAATTAGGGAGCTGAGAGGTGGATAAGAGCGGTAAACACTTTTTTATATTTTTATATCTAAATACATCGCAGAATATATATATTTTTATATATATATTTTAATATCAGTACCCTCGAATGTGTATCGTTATCATATTTAATAAAAAAATCAAGTGTTAAAAAATCTCCAAGTTTCGTTACTATAATTTCTATTTTTTTTTAATAGTCACTCACAAAGAATCAAATCCTCTAGTTCGTCAGTTGGAGTCTCTGAATAACCAACAAGAGTTCAAATGTGAGTCAATCACAAATATGAGTTTGCTTTGCTGTTGTCAATGTTTTTAATTCGATTAGAATAAAAAAATAGCTGTGATTGTATCTCAATAACCTCGGACTCGAATGTGTCATTTTTCATTTACTCCTCCATAACGCTCTCGTAGAGTGTTTTTGTATTATTTTTCCAAAACCTAATCTATTCCCACGTCGTGTGACGGCTCTGAGTTGATTGCACGAGCTCTAAAAAAGAAATCTACGGCATTATTCTTTATATAGTTTAACGAGTTTATATGTGAACTTAACGAATGGTATTTATGTAGAAAAGTAATTTGTTTTGTATGTTCACATTTGTATTTTTCAGTATAATGTTAATGATAGAATATAATTATATTAAATAAAATTGTTATTTAAAATAGAAGAAAAAGAGACTAAACATCTATTAATAGTTTTTTTTACTTTTATCTTTAAACATGTATATAACATTTTAACATGGTTGGTGTTTGTTGTACAATGGAAGTTGTTATGGTTTTACAGTTGTTCTCAATAATAATCTTTATATGTTCTTTGATGATAGATACCACATGGCTTATATATATTAATACCAAGGTAACATAATCTAGCTTAAATCATAATATAAAGGATCTTGTATAGATTAAACACACGGCTTCTCAGTAAGTCCTCTGTAATTGGAATATTATAACACAGGATTACGTATGGATTATTATATTTCCTGCAAAGAATATCTAAATGTATCTTTTCTACGCTATTTTTCCAACGATATAAATATGATTATTTATCGTTTCTTAGGATTTCTCTCACGTGGCATTATATTGCAAATTTTTTGAACTCAAAAAGTACAAAGATTTGATGAAGTAACATGGGATATTGATATCACTACTCGTTGCTAAAGTTAACACTTTATACTCTTACTGTCAGCTTGTATACTTATACTTAAGAAGCTAACTTATGGTTTTCTTGACTTACCGAGCATTTTATTTAATAAAGACGAGTATCAAAGTTATTTAAAATTTACTTAATCCACCAGCGTTAAATGTGATAGTACATACTAGTACGACTTGTATTGACAATGCAAATAACATTCGTTCGCTTGCTCGGTGTTCTCGTATAGCAGATTAAATACTAGTTTCACTATGCACTAGTGTATATACAGTTTGTTAGTTTATGAAACTATTTAGATAAATAGCAAGATTAAATCACTAAGTCCGAATAATTATTAGACACCTATCAGTGCTTATTTCGATAAATGTATAAAAATATTTGGTGAAAAATGTTTTTTTAGTAATAATACGAAATAATAATCAATTTACTGTGTATCAAATTAAGTATGTCACACGATATATTCATTCAATATTCTCTCTATTTTATTTATTACGAAATTGAAGCTTATTACCGAGAGCTTGACGATGTAGGTCTTAATTAAAGAAAAGTATAGTTTTTCATATTTTTTTCAATATAATTGCCTTAAGGTAAAAAAATTATTTCTCTATCTCTCTATCTTATTTCGTAATAAAATGCCTTTATACCATTAAACCTACAAATGTAAAGTACAATTGTACAAATTATATTTTTTTTTTATCTTACATATGTGCGTTTATAAAATGCTTGTTTTTAAATTACTTTTTAGTCATTGATTGGTTTGACACTTTATATAACAAATTGACAATTTATTTAAAGCGAATTTTAATTGATTGATTGATTGAATGGCTTTCAGTTGTGCCAGTAAAGCACGGTCGATTCCGCCAATGTCACGTACGGTGGAGAACACACGGAAGAGATTGATCGGTGAAGATGAGATAACAGTCTCAATTCAATTTGGAAAATAGACGAAATAGTCAGACTTTCATTGTTGCACCGTGATCTAAAACAACACAAATATATAATGTTAGACTATTAAAAAACTACACTTTACAATTACACTAAAATTAACTAATTACACTAGGACATTCACATGGTTACAACTTAATTTTATTAATTTCAAAATATTTACACAGAAATGAACAGTAAGGACTAAACACTAACATTAACAAACATTGAACATTTATAGGACGAGGGATTTCAGAGGGAAGAATGTCATATATAGGACGGAGGAGATTGGGGCATGAAAAAAGAATGTGGGAGGTCGAGCCTTCGTCAAGGCCACATTCACACAATGAGTGATCACGAACTCTGATTTTAGCCAGGTGAACAGGTGTACACGCATGACCAAGACGCAGGCGACAGATGCTAGAAGTGACCCAGCGGTTAACTTTCTTATTGAGAAAAAACCAAGGGCGTCTGGGGATGTCTGATTGAACATTTGCATAGAATTTTCCCTTAACCGATTTTGATGAACTCCAAAATGAATTCCAGGATTTGTCCATTTGGATTTTGGCTAGGGAACGGAGGTCTTGACAGGAGTTTTTAAAATAGTCAAGAACAACAGTTTGAATTGCAGCTTTGGCACAGGAATCCGCTGTCTCGTTTCCAGCAATTCCAGAGTGACCTGGAATCCAAACAAGAACCATATGCAAGCCTTTTTGACTACACGAGAGTAAGGCCTCCCTGATCTTAAAAACGATGGAAATTTTCAATCTGCTACGAAAGGGATTTTCCTTAATTGCTAAGAGACAGCTTAGTGAGTCAGACAGAATAACTGTCAGACCTAAGTCATGGGAGAAGGCGAAAAGGATAGCTTCCAGTATAGCAATAGCCTCACCAGAAAACACAGATGTTTCAGGAGGGCATTTATATTGTAAAGAAATTTTGAATTTAGGAATCCAGCAAGCAGCACCAACACAGCCTGATGGGGAGAGTTTTGACGCATCCGTATAGATGAGATAATGCCTTGACCAATTTTTATGAATAATTTCTTGAAATTTGAACTTAGTATCAGGATCACCTTTTATAAGACCCAAATCTGTGATGATGGGAACACTATAAGTAAGCGCTTTGAAAGGAGTTGAGTACAAAGGATTGATAAGGAAGGTTAAGAGAGGATTCGGGAGGTTGGAGAATTTATTAAAGCTGATTAAAATATAGGGAAGTGGACGATTTGGATTGTAAAGTTGGGAGAGTTTGTTGAGCTTAGACCAGAGAGGATGGGAAGATAGTTGCAACGATTTAATAACAAAACGATCGCTTAAAAATTGTCTTCTGATTTGCAAAGGGGGATCAACACACTCAACCTGTAGGGCATTAGTGGGCGATGATTTCATGGCACCTAGTATAATACGTAGACTTTTGTATTGAATTTTATCTAATTTTTGTGATAGGAATTTACTAATAGGGTCTAAAACAAACAAACAATAATCCATATGGCTACGAACAAGGGAATTATAAATTAATTTTAAGCAGTAGGGATGAGCACCCCACCAAACACCAGCAACTGCTCTTAATACATTTAGTGACTTTTCACACTTTTTCGCGATGAAATTTATATGAGAAAATCCGTTCAGTTTAGAATCGAGAATAATACCAAAAAGATAACGGATCAACTATATTGTGTGGACGTGTTTTTGTGTGCTCCTATAAAAATGGCAAAGGATTGATATAAAAAGTAGTAGCTATCTATTAAAAAGTGGATAAATAGTTGCAAGTATTCAATCTGGTAAATTTGTGCTAATCAGAAGACCAGAACTTTAAATTAAGAGTTAATATTTGAACAAATAAAATAAGTGCAAAGTCAAAATCGGTTAAATCGACCATGTTCAAGTGCAGTGTGTAGTGCAAAGGTGAACGACCGCAACTTAGTGAGAACCAATTAGCGAACACTAACTCAAAACTGCAACTGTTTCGTTAAAAATATACACGGCTAATTTCATATCTACAGTGCGACATTCATTTGGCGTATTGGCTAATGAGTTAAGCATAATGTACAGTATCGTGAGTTCGTATCAACAGATTTATGGATATTTTTAGGATTTTCTTTTTATTTTATTTATTTATTTTCGTTTTGTATTTTATTATTATTATAGCGGCTGTTATTGTCCCTATTATTAAGCTAATTATTCTTTAAATTATTAATATTTTTATTACTTTCATTAATTAATTGTTGCGATTATTATAAGTATTCATAATCTACGTTAGTTATTAAACCTGTTAAAGTCGTGACAATAAGATAAAACATAACTTAGAAATAAGAGTTATTGCAAATCAATATTATTACTGAATATTCTATCGATTGTGTTCAAGTGCAGTGAATAGTGTACAGGTCAACGACCGCAAGTTAGTGAGATCACACCAAGGTCAACCTACGCAAAACTGCAGTGTCTGTTTTAAAATACACAACTGTATTCGCTACTACAGTAATTAATCAATTTGGTATATTGGATAATTAGTGGCGCTTGCAGCTTGCCTCAGGATAACAATCCTGAGTTCGTATCTCTAGAATTGGCGGAATTTTTGAATATTATTTTATTAACGTTATTTTGAATTTTATTTTATTTTTTAATTATTTTCATTAATTTATGTATTATAAATTTAGGTATTAATAAACCTCACACCAGTTGGTAATTGCTCTCATAACCGCTTTGCCTGTTATTAACTCTTAAAATGAACACCCGCAAAGCCACTGTCCGCCAAGTAGAAGACCAGCTTGATAAGACTTTAAGAGAGTTGAAGTTATCTAGGGCTGAATGTGAGCTATTACTTCTGGAAAGAGATGACAATGAGAAGGAAATGTTAAAACTTTTGGAAAAAAATAGTAAATTAAGAAGTGAGCTGGTAGAAATGAACTCTGTGATGGTGGAAGTTGAAGGTGAGAGGAACCACCTTCAGCGAGTGGTGGATGGATTTGACCAAAGCAGCAATGCGTTTGATGTTGTCCTCAAACGTATTTCTGAATTAGAGCTTGAATTATGTGACGCTTACTCACAAATTACATCATTGCAATCTGCAAATGATCATATAAAGACCTCCCACACTCAGTCACTATATGATGAGTTGTTTCGTGACTCGTCTGATGCTCTTTCTACCACCTCACCTTACTCTGCAGATGCACCTATTGTGACAATAGATTTAACAAATAATGATACTAAGTCTAATACTCCTTGTCTAACTGTACAACCACTGATAACTAGCAAGAATAAATTGAAAAAATATGTTAAAATTAATAAATACATTAAATCAACTCAAAAATTAATTAAAAAAAAACATAATTTCTGCAAGGACATGTATTTGAGAAAAGAAAGATTAGAATTGTTACAGGAACTTGAACAATGTAAGTCCAATTTAGATTCATGTACAGTAAGTTATGAATGTAAAACACAACAGCTTCAGTCAGAACTAGTTAGTTTAAATAAAACCTTGCAGCTCATAACTTGTAAATATGAGCTAGCGCAAAAGGAAATAAGGGAACATACCTTGGCTATGGATGATCTTTTAAAATCTAGTCAGTATAACTATGAAAGATTTGAATCGCTGGTGGCAAAAACCACCTTTAACTGTGAGTTATCTCAAACAGATTGCCAACAGCCACAGAATGATTCTCTGATTCCTCAAGCGCAGAGCCTATGTATCTCATTGGACTCTTCAAACATTTCTTTCTCCAATCAATGTGTAATAGATAATAAGTCTAAACATGATATAATTATGTACAGTGATGAGATTGGAAAAAATATTAGTTTGCGGCTAAACCTACTGTTTAATCAGACTATAGTAAATAACTGTATGCCTGGGGCCGCTTATACAGATATTGTTGATAGAATAGTCTCTAGAAAGTTTACAAGAAATACAACAATAATAATTTTGATAGGTAGAAGAGTTAAAGCTAATAATAAGGCTATGATCAATTATTTTAATCAGCTTAATAGTTTAGAAAATGTAATTAAAATAATTTTATTTGCTTTACCGTTCAGCCAAAGTTTGCCGGAACAAGAAAATAACTGTAGACATAAGCTTAATTTATATATGCAGCATTTGACAAGCTGTCATACTCGCTTCCATTTCATGGACACCAATATATTTATTGGTAAATATTTTTATTTGACAAAAGACACTTATTATCTTACCCGGTATGCTATTCGACAATTAGCACATGTGCTAAATTATCATTTTAACCTGCACAATCTAATGGATAACCAGACACCTGCCTCCACTGAGTGGGTTGATAACCATGGTATCAAAACTGTGGAATATTTTCCAATTAGTATAGTTAGTAGTTTAAACTAGTTTGTAAGACAACTGAGAACAACTCCGGCAACTTAAATAAAATTAAATGTAAAAACTCAAAAATAAATATGTGCCCTACCTCAATATGTAAAGATAGTAATCTAAATTTTAATCTTAACCTGGTGCATCAAAATATTCAGGGCTTACTAGGGAAAATTTTAGAAATTGAGCTGTTCTTAAATTGTAATGATATTGATATACTTTGTGTTACTGAACATTGGTTGAAAAATCATCAATACATGATTAACCTTAGTAATCACCGGGTTGCTAGTTCGTTCACCAGACAAAAATCAATACATGGGGGCTCTTTGATTATCATTCTAAACACCTTGAAATACAGGGATCGGTCAGATATTGTGAGCCTGTCTGTTGAAAGAACTATTGAGATGGCTTGCGTTGACCTTGAGCAGCATGTCGTAATAAGCGTATACAGACCCCCCACAGCTTCTTATGATCTCTTTGAAAAGGTTATGGATGAAGCTTTATTCAAAATCTGTAATAATAATAACAAGAACATAATTGTGTGTGGAGATTTTAATATTAACTTGTTAGAAGAATCAATACTGTGCAACAGATTAATGTCATTATTCCAGAGTTACAACTTGGTTAATTTATTTCTTGAGCCAACTAGAGTCACAGCTACAACATCAACCTGTCTTGACAACATTTTCACTAATGTAGTTCCACTATCTAGTTCAATTATAAACAAATTAGATTCTGACCACTGCGGTCAACAAATAACTTTTAGATTTAATGAAAATAAATGTATGAAATATAGTATTAAATATGTACCTGTGAACGCTAGTCGACTTAATCAGTTTAGAATAAACATATCAACGAAGTTACCTCTTTTACCTTATTATGAGGACCCCAATAAGCTGTATAATGCTGTTTTCAATTTATTGAAAAATGAATATGAATTGTCATTTAAATCCAAAAATATAACAATTAATAAATCTCTAGTGATTAGTGATTGGGCCACAGTACGAATTCATATCAGCAGAACCAGATTGTATTCCCTTTATGAAGAGAGAGTTTATGTCCATTCGGACAAATTTACTGAATATGTCAAAAATTATTCTAAATTATTTAAACGTATCTGTGGGTTAGCAAAATCAATGTATAGTGAGCGGCAATAAATATTGCACATCGACCTTTGGAAAGAGACAATCGGTTAATTTCGGCTTCGTAGAGCATTATCTCTGTCGCACGAAATTTAAACAGTATGGTAACTATAAGGAGCTGTTAAAACAAGTATAATTTGCTTCTAATGATAATTATTTTTATTCTTTGTATAAAAGCCACAATTTTTTCTATAAGTGGTGGCTTTAAGCTGGGGTAAAATAAAATAATAAAAAAAAGACGTTTGACACTCGGAGACTGCCGCGGTAAAGCTTTTGCATAGCATTTTTTATCAACTTATGGAATTATAGTTATTTATTTATTTATGTAGTTGTTTTTTTTTTCTTTGATGTTAATTCAAGTTGTGTAACTTGCGTGTGCGTGGCGATCTATAAAAAAACTTTTTTTTTCTTTTAGTAAATAAATTACTCATTTATAGGGTTTTCCTACGCTATATACGATAAAATTTTAAATAAGAATGGTATAATTTCTCAATTTAAATTCCTATTTTAGTCCTATTTAAATGAGAAATTATCAGTGCTAAGTAATACCATAAAAAGGTTAATAATATTAACAGATAAAACGTTTTTAACCTTAAATCTCAGGAATAAAGTTCAATTACGATTGTTAAATTCTTGTACTCAGGGTACTTGTAATTCTTTTGTAACACCATAACAGAAAGTCATTGAAATGAAAATCCTTGTTGGAAAAATACATTTGTACAAGTAAAACATTTATTTTAAACTAAACATGTGAATGCATGTAATGCGCTTACGCTATTGATAAATGATAGGTACACAATACTGGTGTGTTAGGTTATTTTCGTTACGGAATTTCTGGATTCGGTCTCCACGCTCAAGGCCCGCAATAGAAGCCATGCAATAGCTTAACATGCTTACATTATGTTCACGTAATTTATTATTAAGGAAAATTATAACTGTAAATAATAAAGACCATTATAGCTATTCTTGAAATGAGACTTTGTAATAATAATAACTCTAATTCTCAGCTACTTCCATAACACCATCTGTGCTCTCAAAGAGGTCAATATCACTGTCACTATCACTAGTGTATCACTGTATTTATCACTAGTCCATCAGTGTAATTGTCTAAACTGTGTTGAATGCTTCTATATTCATTTTCACATTTGATTATATGATCGCAAACCTTTTTCCGCTCTTCAGCGCCGATGTTTGATGTTGGCTGTCAGTGGTTTATTCTTGTTTAGTTTAATTTACGAATTCATATAGTTATTTACATATTTTCTCCGTTTTGTTGAAAGAAAATATGACCTAATAGCAAGAGCAATATCCTACATTATAAGGGGTTGTAAATCCCATTCTTTCCAGAATGAAAATTAAGTTGAAAACGTAACCTTCCATCGGTAAGTGATCGAACATGGTATTTTTTTTACGTTGTTCTTCATTACAATAAACTATTTTTGTTTTTTTAAATGGTTTATAAATTATAAAGATATCTATGTGCTATATCTAGGGATTATTATTCTAGATTTTCCGTGGACGTTAACTGACGACAGATATGGATCGACACGATTGCACAGAAAAATTGGGAATAGAACCATTTTAGTCCGCAATATTTTAATAACTAATATTTAATAGTTTAGAAAAATAAAGCTGTAGTTTTATTGTAATTTATTTGTCGTTTCTTTTATAAGACGTTCTCAAAGTGGCGAATAAAAAACTAAAAATATGTGTTAACCTGACTATTTTTTTTTTAATTTACTTTCAATAAATGTTTTTGATTTTGTTTTTCTAGTTTATTTGTCGTATTGATTATTTTTAAATGCTACCTTAGTTATTTTCTAGAACGGAATATAGCTGAACGTTATCGCACACGGCAAAATCCTCTAGGTGATAGTACTTTTTGATGTATCTCGTTCTAGCAAGTGATGGAAAGCACTTAAACAGCCTTTTAAAAACAGTAGGTACTACTATAGAGATAAGGATCACTATCGATATCGCGGATAAGTTTACACAATGTTACATCACTAGAAAAAAAATTGTTGTCTACGGCAGTGTACGCCTGAAACATATGAAGCTCCTTCTCTGCTTTAATTATTATTTTGAGAAATAGGTAGTGTGGTAGATAATGCTTTACGAAGTCGAAATCAGCCGATTGTCTCTTTCAAAAGGACGATGTGTAATATTTATTGCCGGCTACTGTATAACAACGTCTTATTTTAAGAATGGGTATAATGGTTTTTATTATGTGCAGTTATAATTTTCCTAAATAATAAAATTTTTAAATAATAAAAACCATGTTTATTAAATTATATTACTCCCCAATTAAAATAACCACTTATAGAAAAAAAAATGTTTTTATACATAAAATAAATATAATAAGAAAAGAAGAAAATTATACTTGTTTTAACAGCTCCTAGTAGATACAGGAATGATTGCATTTCTTGCGACAGTGATAACGCTCTATGAAGCCGAAATTAGCCGATTGTCTCTTTCCAGAGGTCGATGTGCAATATTTATTGCCGGGTACTATACATAGGTAACAAAATTAAAAACAGCTCTAATAAAATAAAATCTACGTGGCAAATAATTAATAGTGAAACTGGAAGAGACAAACGTCATAATTTGAACTTTAAATTAAATATAAATAATGAAAGCGTGACTGCTGACCAAAAAGTGGCTGATGCATTTGAAAAATTCTTTTCTGAAATTCCAGTTTCTATTACTAAGCATCTTGTCTCATCTCCCACCATAGCTGAATCAATGATTAAATCTAATGTAGACGAATGTAAATTGAGGTTTAATTTTACTTATATTGATCATAATGACATAGTTAAGTGCTTTAAATCCTTAGAAATGAAAAAATCCAATGATATTCATGGTTTCTCAGCAATAATAATTAATTCCATCGTTGATTATATTGCTCCATACTTGGCTGTAATATTTAATAAATGTGTTCAGAGTGGTACATTTCTTGATCTTATGAAAGAGAGTAAAGTCATTCCACTATTCAAAGCCGGTACTAGGTCCGACCCCACAAACTTTAGACCTATATCCATTCTACCGGTACTCAGTAAAATATTTGAGAAGCTTATTTTACAACAGTTACAAAATCATTTTTACTGTAATAATCTATTGAATGCAAAACAATTTGGATTTTCCAGGGGTCGCTCAACTACCGATGCTGGTGTTGAACTTATTGAGCAAATTTTTGGAGCCTGGGAGGATTCACAGGATGCCCTTGGGGTATTTTGTGACTTATCCAGGGCTTTTGATTGCGTTCATCATGACATCTTGATCAGGAAATTGGATCATTATGGAGTAAGGGATGGGGCACTTAGCCTTTTGAAGTCTTACTTGGGCAACAGAGTTCAGAGGGTTGAGATTAATGGTAAAAAATCATCCGGATCTGTTGTTAACATGGGAGTGCCACAGGGTTCGATTCTTGGACCATTCCTATTTCTAATTTATATTAATGATTTGCCGCAAATTATAAAGGATAAACATGAAATAGTATTATTTGCTGACGATACTTCATTACTTTTTAAGATACCTAGGCAGCAAAGTAATTTTAATGATGTTAATGATGCCATTTTTAAAGTGGTGCATTGGTTTACAATTAATAATCTTCTCCTTAATGAGAAAAAAACTAAATATGTTAAATTTTGTTTACCTAACGTAAGACAGGTTGACACAAATATTGTAATAAAAAGTGATGAGGTAAAACCAGTGGATTCAGCAATATTTCTAGGAATCACATTAGATACTAAACTTCAATGGGGTCCTCATATTAGTAGCTTAACGAAAAAACTCGGTTCTGCAGCATACGCAGTTAAAAAAATTCGGCAACTTACAGATGAAGCCACCGCAAGGTTGGTCTACTTTAGCTATTTCCATAGTTTGATGTCGTATGGAATTTTGCTTTGGGGCCATGCAGCTAATGTCAATGCAATTTTCGTACTGCAGAAACGAGCTATTCGTGCTATTTATAGATTAGAACCAGGAGTATCTTTAAGAAATAAATTTAAGGAAATAAATGTATTAACTCTTACATCACAGTACATTTTTGAAAACCTTCTATACGTTAAAAAAAATATAGGGTCATTTAAAAGAAACTGTGACACTCATAATATAAACACTAGAAATAAACAGAAGCTAGCTAGTCATGTAAGTAGGCTTCACAAAGTCACTAGCTCATTCAGGGGTCTCTGTATACGTTTTTACAACAAGATCCCACTTGATATTCAAAATTTACCCTTTAATAAATTTAAATCAGTTTTGAAAAAGAAGTTGTATACAAAGGGTTACTATACAGTGTCTGAATATTTAGACGATAATAACCTATGGGACTGAATTGTTTAGCTGGACGCGGGCTATCTTACGTTCCAGAGTTGTTGTAGGTGATGACATTTTAAACTTAATAGTCATATGTATATGTTTAACAATGTCTTGAAAAGAGCAATCCCTGAGTTTCTTGCTGGTTCTTCTCACGGGAAAATCTGCCTTCCGAATCAGCTGTAGTTGTAAAAAAAAACCAATGACTTGTTTCAAGTGTATTTAAATTACCTACGAAATAAAAATATTTTGACTTTGACTTTGACTTTTGCCTTGTCCACTAGGTTGATATGTTCACCATCATAAATCAAATCAAAAACAGGGACTAGTCTTTTTCTAGTGAACGTTACTGCCTGGCTTTTGTTTATCGATAAGGATAAACCATTGTCAGACAACCACTGGCCTATCTGCAAAGCAGAGTTAAGTCGAAAGGATAAATTTTCAATGGATTTAGATTTGTAATATAAAACTATATCATCTGCATATTGCAGAATGTTACAAAAACTTTCAACAGACTTATCGAGATCATTTGTATAAATACTATAAAGCAAGGGACTGAGGACAGAGCCTTGAGGGAGACCCTTCCAGACAAGTCTGGGAGGAAGTACAAGTAATGGGTGTCTCACAGATATTCATCTGCAAGACAGCAAGCTACATATGAATCGAACAATTCTTGATGGAATACTCAACTGGTTCATTTTCTGCCTGAGTATAGGAAGAAGGACATTATCATATGCAGAAGCTATGTCCAGAAAAATACCTACAAGATATTCTCCCTTAGCAAAAGCTAATCGAATGTCTGTTGTTAATAAGCTTAAACTGTCAGTTGTGCTGAAGCCCTTCCGGAAGCCAAATTGGGAGGGAGAGAGTAAGTTTCTACTTTCTACTATCCATTCCAAGCGATTTTTCAGAAGGTGCTCAGTAATTTTAGCCAAAGTAGACGATAAGGCAATAAGGCGATAGGAATTACTGTCTAGAGGGTCTTTACCTTGTTTTAACACTGGGATAATTACTTGAGATTTCCATGATGGCGGTACGATTCCTGTCATGAACAAGGTGTTAATTATATGAAGGTAACGATGCTTTGCTTTATCATTTAAATTTTGAATAAGAGAGTATGGAATGCCATCTTCTCCAGGGGTCGAGTCCTTTAACCCATTCAGAGCACATTGAAGCTCAGAGAAGGAGAAAGGAGCATTCATATCATCATTTAAATCCATTGAAGAAGCTGGAGTGGAAAAAGAGATATTGTCTTTGTAAGGTACAAATGGGGGAGCGAGTCTGTCAGCAAAATCGTTAAGCCAAGTGAAAGGATCATTAGAGGATGGGTTATTAGAAATTAGAGAGCGGCGAAACTTTTTTAATTGGTTCCAAACTAAGCGAGGGGGAGAGCGAGGACTAAGGGATTCACAAAAATGTATCCAACCAGATTTTTTCTTTTTTGATATCAAACGTTTAAACTTAGCATTTACTTTTTGATACATATTAAAATTTTCAGAGCTCATCCTCAGAGAATATGTTTTCTCTGCTTCCAACCTTAATACAGCAAGACGTTTACAATCCTCGTCCCACCAGGGGATGGGAAGCAAATGAGTTTTAGAACTGTGCTTTTTAGGAAAATGAGAGTTTGCTGATATTAAAATAGCTTTAAGAAAAAGTTCATAACAAATTAAAATATTTCCATCATCTTGAGAGTCAGAGACAGAATCTATCATGTTGTCAACGGAGTCAGCAAAAGAGGAGTAATACGTGGATCGAATTTTAAATTTCAGTAATGAACTAGAATGAATGGGAGAGAAGGATTGATGATTCATTGATAGAATAATAGGGAAATGATCACTGCCAAAAGTGGATAGGAGAACGTTCCAAGATAATATGGAGGCAAGGGAAGGAGAGGCTAATGACAGGTCTACAGCAGATTTGGGGTTCTGACCAGGATATACCCTACGAGTTGGAGAACCATCATTGAGGATGCAGAGATTAACATCATCAAACAGGTCCAGCAACAAGTTACCAAATCTGTCATTGGAGTGGGATCCCCAGGAAAAGTGGTGAGAGTTAAAATCACCCATGACAAGAATAGGGCTAGGAAGGGAAGAAAAGATGAGACGGAGATCAGGAATAAGAGAAGGATTGGGATGAGATATATACAGAGACAAAAAGGAGATGTTACAGGATCGTACAGCAACAGCATTAATAAACTGGTTGTGGGAGGATAGAGGAATTTGGGAAAAAGGAATAGAGTGCCGGATAAACACGGCACTACCCGCATACCCATCACTTCTGTCATCTCTCAAACAGGAAAAACCCGGAACTCGAAAGCGAGAGCCAGGGACCAACCATGATTCAGAGATGGCAAAAATGGAAGGATTGTGCAGGTTAATTAAGGATAGAATTTCATGCTTTTTTGGGCGAATACTCTTACAGTTCCATTGAAGGAAGCTGAGTGGGGCCATTTTGAATTATTTGGAAGAGACGGGAAAGTGATTCAGCAACGTGGGACGGTAGGGGTACATCACTACATGTAGTAACAATATTGAGAGCCATTTCAACGAGGTTTTCAAGTAGGTTATTATTATAGGGAGATGAGGGACTATGATGATTGTTTAATGCACACCCATTAGGAAGGGAAGAAGGAATATTGCTGATAATGGATTGATGAGCTTGTTTGTCATACCCTTTAGTTGAATTGACTCTGGGACGAGGAGAATTTGTTACCGTTTTTCGATAGGACCAATTATGAGGAGAAGGAGCTTTTGTAAAGGATGGAGGTTGTGTTGACGAGGAAGGAATATAAGAAGGGGGAGAAAACATTTCCTTTGCAATCTCTGCATATGATCTTCGGACTGGAGGATATCGGGAGGATGCTTCTAAATAGGATATGTTATCCTGGGACATATCAGATTTTATTTTTATTTGTCGAAGGTATTCCGGACAGTCCTTTTCAGTAGTGAAATGTTTACCAGAGCAATGTAAACAAGATACATTTTCTTTTGTTACATCGCATGAATCACCTGTATGCAATTGTGAACACTTGTAGCATCTTGGTTTTGACCTGCATTGTGTCTTAATGTGGCCAAAACGGCAGCAGTTGAGGCACTGGATGGTAGGTAATTTGTAGGTCTCGACTGGTAAGGAAGTATGGTAAGAATAAACTCTATTTGGGAGAATTTGACCCCTAAAAGTTAACACAATTGACTGTGTTGGAACCCAAGTAATTAAACCTTCCTGAACATTTTTGCGGTTAAGTCTTCGTGCCTTCATGATTGCACCACAGCCAGTTGGAAGATCCAACGACTCCACTAATTCATCTAATGACCAGTCGACCGGTATACCCTTAACAAGACCCATTCGAGTAATGTTATAAGTTGGAATAGCAGTATTATATTTACACATTCCTAGAATTGGATTATTTAAAAAATTATTAGCAACTTGAGCTGATACAAATTCAACAGAAATTTTGTTTCTGCCTGCATTTTTAACTCCATCCTTTAAAACTGAGCTGATTTTGTGGGAATGAAGAAATTGGCCAAATTTTAATGCGTGCATTGTAGTTCCTGAGGCTAGGTCTGGGGTTTCACGGGAGACATGGACAATGAATGGGCCTTTGTCGTCATCGGAATAACTTTTGGGGCCTTCAGAAAAGGATGGGTGGGTGTACAGTGATTGCATGGATGCACTAGCTGTTGATGGATGAGCGATGGATTTTTTCGGAAAGGAATCGCTAAAATAATCCGAGGCAGCACGTTTTCTCAAATTTTGTTGAGAGGAAGAGAAGTTATTATTCATGACTTCGAAAGAAGAACCACCCGTGTCAGGCGGGTCAGGAGGTCGATCATGATCCATTTTAGGATCAAATACTTACTGTAAACTAAAGAAAAATTACAACTAAATACTTACCTACAATGAAAAAGTTACTTAAACCACTAATCGCACAATTATCTACTATTTACACGGCAAACAATATGAAAAATTAGAAAAAAAGCACCAAGATCACTCAAACACGTAAGTTCTTCCCAATTTCGATCGTCTTTTTTCGAAATTCAAGCGGATTTTATATGTTACTGTTAATAATGTTTTTATCAAATCTGTCACTTTTTGAAATTTAGAATGATGTGAAATAAAACTTTTTTCCGTAAAATTTGTTAGAATTGAGATTGATAAAAAGTTAAAGTATAATTAAGACCTAAAATAAAAAGGATCCTTAAAATGTTTTATTTTTTGTCTACCCTTTTTGTAAATTATTCTGTTTTTTAAGTTTAATTAAAAAGGTTACTAAATATATTGTGTTTTTAAGTTTAGAAATGAAATTTCGGCAATAATTATATAAATCAAATATAAAAGTTTAAAAAATAGGAGAAATTATATGATATGATAAAAGAAATAAAAAACAAGATTAGTATATGGTTAAAGATTTATACTTAAAAAAAAAACTAAATATTCGATACTAAAACAAGGAATTTCTGAATTATTTGTCTGCTATTTAAAATTATTTATTTTTTTCCATGTAACCCAGAAACACACTAATTTATCTTAAGTTTTTAATATCAATATAACTTTCACCAGCACCAATAAAATAAATCTTGGAGACGATTGCTTCTATTTTGACCAAACATAGCTATAAATCGTCTGGATGAACCACGCTTTGGATTAAAAAAAGCCGCAGTCAAATCCGTCTACGCGTTTGGTTGCTACGTTGCCACAGACAGACACTCATATACACAGATACACAGGTCAAACTTATAACACCCCTTTTTTTGGGTCAAGGGTAAAAATTGAAAATTTTATTAGATTAGCATTTATAAAATAGAAAAATTTGATTTTCGATAATTTACTTAAAGATCTCTTCACATCGCATTGATGTTTACAAATAATTGTCAATAGTTGTTTCTTTGTTATGAATTCCCGAAATTTTTAACAATTATTAATTACTTAAAATGTTTTATTAATCAGTAAAATAAAATGTTTTATTATTTAGTAAAATCTTCAAAAAGTCATGCGTGTAAGAGAACACTTGTATCGTATTAAAATCATCTTTTTTAATTTAACATGGTATTTAAAAGTATGATATATTTTTCTTTCGACTTTAACGAAATGTAGTTATTGAAAATTATATCCAAAACACAGATCAAATATACTACTACTACTAAATATTATTATCTATATATCTTTATATTTATAAAATTCATCAAGGAAATATTACAAGTAGTTAAAGCGATTATAATGAAAAAATAATATGAAATCCGAATATAAGTTAATAAAATTACACAGCAATTATATAACAGAAAATACCTTACATTATATGCTATTCTAATCTAAAACAAAATTATAATATAAAATTGTATTAAACTGTCAGTTAATGTAATATGAAGTTGAGTTTTTATACCAGCTTATTTATATTCCTAGTTTTGAGAAGTCAATGTTATATTTGCAATTCATACTGAAGAACCATTAATTTTGTTTCACCAAGATTACCCTTCAAGTTCCTGGTATATTGATAAGGAGATATTTGGCATTTTCAGTTTAATATTAAAAATAATATACTTATATGCGTCATGCACATATATATAGGTATTGGTACCGTATATAAGTCGATAACTTGCAAGTTTTCTCTATATAACAAAACTTAATCATTGACGACATTTAACTACGTCAATATTTTATGTTTATTTCCATTAAACAATCATGACTGAACTAACAGAACATTTTAAAAAACGAATATAAAAATCAAATGACTAACTTTGAATCAAATCAATAAAATCTGATATTCATTTAAATGCAATTTGTACAGTTTTAAAGAATACCTTTTATGTTAAAATAAATAGAATACCTTATACATTTGAGTTATAAGTGTATTTTATGTTACTAACAGTAATCAAGTTATAACAAGAACAATTATAATTTCAGTATCTGTATAAATATATTTTTTTATATATTTTGACTTTGACATTAGTACTAACAATCAAGATAATGTTGTAGCTCATCACGAAAATACCATTTAAAGTTGAAACATCCACCTGACCTAATTCAATAATTATATTATTACCATATGTCTATCTCTTTTGGCTGTTTTCACAATGTTTTTTTGGTAGAAATTTGCTTCTTTGCAATATGTTTTCTTATAATTTTCATCCATCTCTTATTCATCGCCTTCTTCTCTTTAAATTCCAATACACAAAACCTGAAGTCAACTAAATCTAGTAACTAAAATCAGTGAGGTAAGTAATGAGGTAGAGATGTTAAATTATGATTATTGAATTTTAGTTCTTTTGAACTAAATTTTAAACACGTTAGAATCACTTTCTTGTATCACCGTACTTTTAAATGTAGAACAACGTTCCATCTGCTAAAAAACTTAACTTTAATTTACTTTTTCACACCCGAACTACCGTTACAATTGATTTTCAAAGTAAAATAACTTAGAAATAATCCCCTTACATCTGAAATAAAGTGGTAGATGGAGTTAGGTACTCTAATAATTCTAATATCAGGCCAAATCCTGACAATATGATTATTAACAGGAGTTCCTACATACAGGCTAAGAAAAAGGAGAATTTGTTTTTGGTAATAAATACAGTACATGTTATCGTCTGTAATACAGATACAACAATTTAATGTATATGCATATATGTTTACATACATGTATGTGTGATTTGACATTACATGTACATAAACATTTCTTACATAAAAAATGAGGGAAACAATATTCACTGGTACGTATAAAAGAGTACTTACTGTAATAATAAAAGTCTCAATTATTTCAACCTTTGTCATATTACTTAAAGTATACCCTGGAGAGTTAAAACGTCTTTTACAAAATATGAAATACATGTAGAGAAAGTCGTAGCTGGTTACATATAGGAGCTTAATTACCGAAAATCATATTTTTTTTAGACTAATCTATTAATAGATTGTTAATAAATTAAAAGTCCTATGTTTCAAAATGATTCTAAATAGCAACTTAAATGTTACTAGCATTTTAAGTATTTCAAGTTGGTTATTTTGGTTTAGATTTTGGTTCTTAGTAACGTAACAAATCTAAATTGTAATCGTCTTCAAATATGTTATAGCAGACATCGAATAAATTACAATGCCGCTTTCTATCTCCTATTGGAAATTAGAAATTACTGTAATTGCGGAGGCTACGGTCGGCCATATTTCTCAGGACTGAAATAAAACTTAGGAAATTGGTCCAATAAGTTACGTAAACGAATAAGGTTTACGTAAAGTTTTAAAACTATCATAAAGTTCTGAACATAACACGTTGGAAATAAAATGATATATACCATACAGCCTTCTACATCGTAAAAAAAATATTTCATTCACTTATTTTACCAAGGATACTCAAGATTCGTATACAGTCAAACTATTTTTAAAATACATAAGAAAGTATTTTTCTTATTTTTGGTGTAAATTTGGTTCTAACACTTCAAACGGTCAATCTGATTTGTTTTATTTTTACATTTGGTATCTCAACTAACAGTGGATCAAGACAGGTTATATAACAAGACAATATAACCCTTACAACTACTATTAGAAAGGAATCTCTGATACAGGTTGTAAGCATCAGTGTTTTTCTAGAAATAAATAGTGAATGGCAATAAAACTGTGTCTCTTCCGGCTTCAATTTGTTATTTAAAACTAAGTTTTCGTATTTGTAACGCCTCACAAAATCCACGTATTAAATAAATTACAGTATTTAATAAAAATATGTTTATTACAAAATAATCTATGTTTAGTCTTTGTTTAATTTTATAGAAATTTTAAGGACTTAAATAGTACAACTTCTTAAACGGATTAACTAAAAATCAGTTCTCTTTAAAATAGGCAACAACTGGTTTTAAAGTCAACACAACTGCATTGTATAGAATGTAACTAAGTTGTATAAATAGTAATTTTAATATTTATTTATTTTATTTATTTATACCTTTTCCACTTAGAATCATAATCAGTGATCACTTGAATCCTCTTTAAAGTACCTACACCTGCTCTGATTATACATGGCTGTGTTATAGTATCAGAGTGTAACTGAACCCTGACTATAATCAATAAACTTGCGAGTTTACTATTCATACGTTTTTAACAAAACCTAAAGTAAAACTAAATCTAAAATCTAACGAAGCATAAACTCTCAAACTCTGAAATATTCATATGAATAAAATGCCAAATAAATTTGTTCATTTATATACGGTAAAAATGTCAGCCAGTTCTGGTTCGTTAAGTTTAAAAAATAGGTGATTTTTTATTATTGCGACTCTTAGTAACGATCGGATAGACATATTGATGGAAAGCCGTAGAGTTGATGGATTCTATTCCGCTATAGAGAATCATGGATCTTGCAACCGGAGTATGTTAAAATACAGTCGAAATTTTATACTGAAATTTAACATATATAATAAAAAAAGACGGAATAAGCAATAAGTATTAATAAATTCTTATCGTTACACAATATATCTCTTGTGTTATGCACATGAACAGGTGCTGCTTGCGGTGACTGGTTGTGTGGCAGGTCGAAGATTTTTTCAATTTTTTTACTGTTATTATTATTTCATTTTCGTTGCCTGAAATCCTTGATCTTCTGTTCCGATTGATTGCGACGGTTCTAGTTGTTCCAAAATTGCATTTAAGATTGACGTTTGTGACACAGTGATCACAAAAACAAAAAATATATCCGGCTGAGTTTGTTGTGTGGTTCTTCTCAGACCAGGACCCGTTTGGAACCCTCATAGCTTTAACATTAAGATGGAAAATGCTTTTACAGAAGGGCTTATTACGATAAATCTAGTATTGAAATAGGCCCTCCTAAAACTTCCATGTTGACGTACACAAGTGATCACTGATTATGATTCTAAGTGGAAAAGGTATAAATAAATAAAATAAATAAATATTAAAATTACTATTTATACAACTTAGTTACATTCTATACAATGCAGTTGTGTTGACTTTAAAACCAGTTGTTGCCTATTTTAAAGAGAACTGATTTTTAGTTAATCCGTTTAAGAAGTTGTACTATTTAAGTCCTTAAAATTTCTATAAAATTAAACAAAGACTAAACATAGATTATTTTGTAATAAACATATTTTTATTAAATACTGTAATTTATTTAATACGTGGATTTTGTGAGGCGTTACAAATACGAAAACTTAGTTTTAAATAACAAATTGAAGCCGGAAGAGACACAGTTTTATTGCCATTCACTATTTATTTCTAGAAAAACACTGATGCTTACAACCTGTATCAGAGATTCCTTTCTAATAGTAGTTGTAAGGGTTATATTGTCTTGTTATATAACCTGTCTTGATCCACTGTTAGTTGAGATACCAAATGTAAAAATAAAACAAATCAGATTGACCGTTTGAAGTATTAGAACCAAATTTACACCAAAAATAAGAAAAATACTTTCTTATGTATTTTAAAAATAGTTTGACTGTATACGAATCTTGAGTATCCTTGGTAAAATAAGTGAATGAAATATTTTTTTTACGATGTAGAAGGCTGTATGGTATATATCATTTTATTTCCAACGTGTTATGTTCAGAACTTTATGATAGTTTTAAAACTTTACGTAAACCTTATTCGTTTACGTAACTTATTGGACCAATTTCCTAAGTTTTATTTCAGTCCTGAGAAATATGGCCGACCTTAGCCTCCGCAATTACAGTAATTTCTAATTTCCAATAGGAGATAGAAAGCGGCATTGTAATTTATTCGATGTCTGCTATAACATATTTGAAGACGATTACAATTTAGATTTGTTACGTTACTAAGAACCAAAATCTAAACCAAAATAACCAACTTGAAATACTTAAAATGCTAGTAACATTTAAGTTGCTATTTAGAATCATTTTGAAACATAGGACTTTTAATTTATTAACAATCTATTAATAGATTAGTCTAAAAAAAATATGATTTTCGGTAATTAAGCTCCTATATGTAACTAGCTACGACTTTCTCTACATGTATTTCATATTTTGTAAAAGACGTTTTAACTCTCCAGGGTATACTTTAAGTAATATGACAAAGGTTGAAATAATTGAGACTTTTATTATTACAGTAAGTACTCTTTTATACGTACCAGTGAATATTGTTTCCCTCATTTTTTATGTAAGAAATGTTTATGTACATGTAATGTCAAATCACACATACATGTATGTAAACATATATGCATATACATTAAATTGTTGTATCTGTATTACAGACGATAACATGTACTGTATTTATTACCAAAAACAAATTCTCCTTTTTCTTAGCCTGTATGTAGGAACTCCTGTTAATAATCATATTGTCAGGATTTGGCCTGATATTAGAATTATTAGAGTACCTAACTCCATCTACCACTTTATTTCAGATGTAAGGGGATTATTTCTAAGTTATTTTACTTTGAAAATCAATTGTAACGGTAGTTCGGGTGTGAAAAAGTAAATTAAAGTTAAGTTTTTTAGCAGATGGAACGTTGTTCTACATTTAAAAGTACGGTGATACAAGAAAGTGATTCTAACGTGTTTAAAATTTAGTTCAAAAGAACTAAAATTCAATAATCATAATTTAACATCTCTACCTCATTATCTACCTCACTGATTTTAGTTACTAGATTTAGTTGACTTCAGGTTTTGTGTATTGGAATTTAAAGAGAAGAAGGCGATGAATAAGAGATGGATGAAAATTATAAGAAAACATATTGCAAAGAAGCAAATTTCTACCAAAAAAACATTGTGAAAACAGCCAAAAGAGATAGACATATGGTAATAATATAATTATTGAATTAGGTCAGGTGGATGTTTCAACTTTAAATGGTATTTTCGTGATGAGCTACAACATTATCTTGATTGTTAGTACTAATGTCAAAGTCAAAATATATAAAAAAATATATTTATACAGATACTGAAATTATAATTGTTCTTGTTATAACTTGATTACTGTTAGTAACATAAAATACACTTATAACTCAAATGTATAAGGTATTCTATTTATTTTAACATAAAAGGTATTCTTTAAAACTGTACAAATTGCATTTAAATGAATATCAGATTTTATTGATTTGATTCAAAGTTAGTCATTTGATTTTTATATTCGTTTTTTAAAATGTTCTGTTAGTTCAGTCATGATTGTTTAATGGAAATAAACATAAAATATTGACGTAGTTAAATGTCGTCAATGATTAAGTTTTGTTATATAGAGAAAACTTGCAAGTTATCGACTTATATACGGTACCAATACCTATATATATGTGCATGACGCATATAAGTATATTATTTTTAATATTAAACTGAAAATGCCAAATATCTCCTTATCAATATACCAGGAACTTGAAGGGTAATCTTGGTGAAACAAAATTAATGGTTCTTCAGTATGAATTGCAAATATAACATTGACTTCTCAAAACTAGGAATATAAATAAGCTGGTATAAAAACTCAACTTCATATTACATTAACTGACAGTTTAATACAATTTTATATTATAATTTTGTTTTAGATTAGAATAGCATATAATGTAAGGTATTTTCTGTTATATAATTGCTGTGTAATTTTATTAACTTATATTCGGATTTCATATTATTTTTTCATTATAATCGCTTTAACTACTTGTAATATTTCCTTGATGAATTTTATAAATATAAAGATATATAGATAATAATATTTAGTAGTAGTAGTATATTTGATCTGTGTTTTGGATATAATTTTCAATAACTACATTTCGTTAAAGTCGAAAGAAAAATATATCATACTTTTAAATACCATGTTAAATTAAAAAAGATGATTTTAATACGATACAAGTGTTCTCTTACACGCATGACTTTTTGAAGATTTTACTAAATAATAAAACATTTTATTTTACTGATTAATAAAACATTTTAAGTAATTAATAATTGTTAAAAATTTCGGGAATTCATAACAAAGAAACAACTATTGACAATTATTTGTAAACATCAATGCGATGTGAAGAGATCTTTAAGTAAATTATCGAAAATCAAATTTTTCTATTTTATAAATGCTAATCTAATAAAATTTTCAATTTTTACCCTTGACCCAAAAAAAGGGGTGTTATAAGTTTGACCTGTGTATCTGTGTATATGAGTGTCTGTCTGTGGCAACGTAGCAACCAAACGCGTAGACGGATTTGACTGCGGCTTTTTTTAATCCAAAGCGTGGTTCATCCAGACGATTTATAGCTATGTTTGGTCAAAATAGAAGCAATCGTCTCCAAGATTTATTTTATTGGTGCTGGTGAAAGTTATATTGATATTAAAAACTTAAGATAAATTAGTGTGTTTCTGGGTTACATGGAAAAAAATAAATAATTTTAAATAGCAGACAAATAATTCAGAAATTCCTTGTTTTAGTATCGAATATTTAGTTTTTTTTTTAAGTATAAATCTTTAACCATATACTAATCTTGTTTTTTATTTCTTTTATCATATCATATAATTTCTCCTATTTTTTAAACTTTTATATTTGATTTATATAATTATTGCCGAAATTTCATTTCTAAACTTAAAAACACAATATATTTAGTAACCTTTTTAATTAAACTTAAAAAACAGAATAATTTACAAAAAGGGTAGACAAAAAATAAAACATTTTAAGGATCCTTTTTATTTTAGGTCTTAATTATACTTTAACTTTTTATCAATCTCAATTCTAACAAATTTTACGGAAAAAAGTTTTATTTCACATCATTCTAAATTTCAAAAAGTGACAGATTTGATAAAAACATTATTAACAGTAACATATAAAATCCGCTTTAAATAAATTGTCAATTTGTTATATAAAGTGTCAAACCAATCAATGACTAAAAAGTAATTTAAAAACAAGCATTTCATAAACGCGCATTGGTAAAATAAAAAAATATATAATTTGTACAATTGTACTTTACATGGGTTTAATGATATAAAGGCATTTTATTACGAAATAAGAAGTGTATTATTTACCTTAAGACAATTATATTGAAAAAAAAATCAAAAACTATACTTTTCTCTAATTAAGACTAACATCGTCAAGCTCTCGGTAATAAGCTTTAATTTCGTAATAAATAAAATAGAGAGAATCTTGAATGAATATCGTGTGTCATATTTAATTTGATACACAATAAATTGATTATTAGGGTAAACTTGCTTAATTCGTACCTGCGCCTAAATCGTACCTCGTCTATATCTCGGCTTGGGTAATAGTTACCAGCGCCTCTGGTAGCATAAAATGTCAATAACAGTCGGCCATATTGCCATGTGACAAATGAACACCTGTTACGTTGCTCCCGACTAAAATATAAAACAACTAAGGTTTTTCTCACTTTTTGAGTAATTTTTTCGCATAATTCATAAGAACTGTCTTCAAAGTATATCGGTCGTAAGTTATTTAACTGTTTATTATATATTTATGCATATATTTGTGAATATATTTCACATAGTAAAACCGGCTTGTTTGTTGACTTTTTTTTGCGGTAAATTTGAAATTCATTTGACACTTGTGCCTATTTCGTACTCGCAGCAACTTCTTAAAACGTACCGGTACGATTTAGGAAAACTATTTATAATTCCACAGTATATTATTAGCTACTTAATCAATATATATTTTTTTATTTAATTGTTTCGAATTATTTTTGTTACTATTTTAGGGCAACATGTCAAAAAGAACATATAACTCTTGGAGCAAAGACGACATGGAAGAAGCAATTAAGAAATATAAAAATGGTGACTTGAAATTTAATGAAGTTTGTCGAAGGTATAACGTTCCGAAACCAACGTTTAGACGACATTTAAAAGGACTAAATAAACACCAAAGAATAGGTCGTCCAAAAGATTTAACCATGGAAATGGAAACAGAACTTGTGAGACATATTTTATCGTTGGAATCGAGATTTTTTGGTCTTACAATAACCGACTTACGACGCTTAGCATATCAGTTAACAGAAAAATACGGATTAAAACATAGATTTAACAGTGAATCAGAACTAGCCGGTTGGAAGTGGTATTATACATTTATGAAAGATCACCCTGAAATATCGTTACGAACGCCAGAAGCAACATCAATGGCTCGTTGCAAAGGATTCAACAAAGAAACTGTAATGGCTTTCTTTGACAAATACGAATCAATCTTGGATATGGGCCAATTTACAGCTGACAAAATTTATAACATGGACGAGACAGGTTTGAGTACAGTGCATAAGCCTTCTAAAGTTTTGGCTCAAAGAGGGAAACACCAAGTCGGAGCTGTAACTAGTGGTGAACGGGGTGTTAACACTACATGCATTTGTTGTATGGACGCTGCTGGTGAATTCGTTCCACCCATGCTTATATATAAACGACAAAGAATGACAGATGACTTAAAGCGTGGAGGGCCACCAAACACCGTTTATGAGTATTCAAAAAGCGGATGGATTGTGAGGGAATTGTTCATGAAATGGCTTGAACATTTTATAAAGTGTTTGAGACTGGAAAAGTCTAAAGAGAATCAAGTTCTTCTTGTCTTAGACGGACATTCGACGCACACGAAAAACATTGATGCTATTAATCTTGCAAGGGAGTATGGAATAATTATGTTATCTCTGCCTGCCCATACAACGCACAAGTTACAACCGCTAGATAGGTCATTTTTTAAGTCACTAAAACAGAATTTTAGTGCTGCTTCCTCTTCTTGGATGCGAAACCATCCTGGTTCCGTAATAAAGCAGGCAAACATCGCAGAAATTTTGGGAGAATCATATCCTCGATCAGTCTGTATGGACAAAGGCATTAATGGTTTTGAGTCCTGCGGGCTATGGCCATGCAATCGTTTTAAAATCAGAGAGGAGGAATATGTCACTTTTGACGAAAATGCTGATCCAAATGAACCAGCAGAGTTAATTGAAAGACAACAAGAACAAACTGATTCTATTATATGTGTACCACAATCCAGTAGAACTAATCAGCTAGAAAACATGGAAGAATTTAACACACAACCTTCGCAGATACAGGCAAAACCATCAAAAAAACAGAAGGATCAATGTTTAGAAGATAATAGGGAGGAGAGTTCTTTAGAGGTCGAAGTAAATAAATCTACTAAGTCAATTCGAGAGACGCTTGAAATATTATCGCCATTGAATTCCATTCCGAGACATTCAAAACAGTTAAAAAGAAAAGCCACAGGTGCTCTCGTTACTACAGGAAGTCCATATAAACAAGAGCTCGAAATAAAGATAGATAAAATCAAGAAGAAGACCATATCAAAGAAGCTAAATGTAAAAGAAACGAAAATACCTCAAAAAAGAAACAAGAAAAAGAAACAAGAACCAGATGAAAATGAGAGTTGGTATTGCAAAATATGCCAGGAAGACATAAAAGAGAACATGATTAAATGCATTAATTGTGAAGTATGGGTACATGAACTATGTGCAGGAACAACTAAAAAAAAAAAAATTTATTACTGCGTTGACTGTCAGGAATTGGCGAAGAGCATCCGCTGTATTAATTTGAATTAATGTAGGTACTTTAGGTACATTAGTTGTTAAGATTGATTGATTGATTTGTAAACCAATGATCTCAAAGTACGATTTAAGAATATACTAGTACGATTTAAGGTGAATGGTCTTAAATCGTACTTTTTTTAAGTTTTTAATTTTTTTATATTTTTCAGAAGTTTATAAGATTTATTTATTTATTTATTTGGGAAACAAACAATATTCACACACTTAAAAATAAAATTAATAATTAATACATAATATCAATAAAGTTTCCACTGTTACAATAATAAACTTAACATGAACTTAAAAAGTAAAAATAAAAATAATATTAACAAATCATCAGTAAAAGTATAAGTTGCAAGAAAAACAAAATAACATTTATAACAAAAAAAAATAAAAAATAATAAAAATAATAAAAACCCAGAAATTAGAACACACTCACATTGCAAAAATAATAAATAAAAACTTTAATATTTAACAAAAATTAAAAATACTAATCTTGTCATTAAAGATGTCGATGTTATGACAAGTGTTATTAAAGTTATGACAAGCTCGGGATATAAATACATTATTTGTGGCTTTACATTTGTTAAAAGGTATAAAAAATAACTTATTGTTTCTGGAACTCAATCTAGGACATTTGAATTTCACTTCACCGAGAAGGTAATTGCAATCAACAATACTATTAATAATTTTATACAAAAATAAGAGGTCCCTCAGTTGCCTTCGAGAAAATAGTGTTTGAAATTCCGGAATGATACTCTCTGAATTGTAACCAGAAAATCCACCCTTATAAGATAGATATTTTTTAAATTTATTTTGTAATTTCTCTACTGTATCAATGTGAACTTTATATTGTGGATTCCAAACCGTAGAGGCATATTCAAGTACTGACCTCACGAAAGTATTAAATAAAAGTATAAAAGTCGAGGCTCTTTTAAAATCCTTACCCACCCTTAAAATAAAACCTAACATTCTATAAGCCTTCGACGATATGTAATTAACATGTGAGATAAAAGTTAGCTTACTGTCTAAAATTACACCTAAATCTTTAACCTCGTTAATCCTAGTCAAATTATCATTATTAATTTTATAAGTGTATAAAATAGATTTCGTTTTTCTTGTAAAGGTTATTAAATTACATTTTTTAACATTTAAAAGGAGACAATTTTGGTGACAATAAATGGCAAGCTTATCTAAGTCTTCTTGTAGTAAATAACAATCCTGAATTGATTTTATCGACTTAAAAATTTTTATATCATCTGCATATAGCAGGATTTTACAGTTGTCAATGACACTAATAACATCGTTTACAAAAATATTAAACAGCAAAGGTCCAAGATGAGAGCCTTGTGGAACTCCTGACTGAACCGGTACAAATGTTGAGCAAAAACCTCGAACTCTTACGGCCTGACTACGATCTCTCAAATACGAGATTAGCCACCTCAGAAGATCTCCATGTATACCACAAGATATAAGTTTTTGAATTAGCAAAGTGTGATTAATTTTGTCAAATGCTTTTGAGAAGTCCGTATACACAACATCAACCTGTCCACCATTATCCATTTCTACAGCAACTCTTTGTGTAAATTCGCAAAGATTAGACTCAGTTGACCGTCCAGTAGTAAAACCATGCTGCTGTTCTATTATCGTAGATCTTAAGATAGGATATATACTATCGTATATAATTTTTTCAAATACCTTAGCAATAATATTTAATTTTGAGATAGGTCTATAGTTTTGGATGTCGTGTTTATCTCCAGACTTATAAATGGGTACAATGAACGACTGCTTCCAGAGTTTGGGTAGTTTACCATTTCGAAGGGACAAATTAAATAAAATATATAATGGCCTAGAAAGAGACTTATGACAGGACTTTAAAAAAAAAGATGGAATTCCGTCAGGGCCACACCCTTTGTTAGGATCAAGGCTTTTGAGATATCTTTCAATGGTTAAAATTGTAAGGTTAACGGAACTAATATTTACGCTACTCGGAAATGAGAAAGCATTTAGAGTACTTGTTGATGTTCCAATATAAGGGTTGGATTCAAAAGCAGATTGAAAATAGTTGCTAAAAAAATTACAAATATATAATCCGTTAGAAGACCGAGAATCTTTAAAGAACATTACATCTGGTATAGACGTACCAGTGTTTTTTGATTTGACAAATTTCCAAAATAACTTACTATTCCTTTTCATGTGATTTTCTGCTTTTGTTATATATGAATCATAACATATTAATTCAACTCTTCTTTGTCGACAGCGTAAATAACTAAATTGGTCGTAATCGTTATCTCGTTCATATATTTTCCATTTTTTGTGAAATTTCAGTTTTTCATTAATAATCTTTACCAAAGCTTTCGAAAACCATGGTGGATAACGCGTACCAAAAGATTTCTTAGTTGGCACTAGTTTTAATATTATACTTTTAATAATATTGTAAAATTTGTTTACCGCGTCATCAATTTCATCAATTTCAAGAATATCCGCCCAGTCAAATAGGTTAATTTCGCGATTAATAGCGTCATAATCAGCAGTACGAAAAATAGGAATGTCTCGAGGTGGCATGCGAAGCGCAACAACATGGGCAACGGATGTGCTTATACTTAGTGCTGGGTGATGTGGGTCTTCTTTTACAAAAGGATTAGCGCAATGACTAACTATACAGTTCATGTCACAAATTACTAAATCAAGCTGTTTATTATTTACATTTGGTATTAAGTTGAATTGTGAGAAGTTTGTAAAATTTAAAAAACAATATACTGATTGCAATAACATGTTGTTCTCCTTGAAGTTTTTTATACCCCTACCACTACTATTAGGATTATCCCATATCGCATTACTGATATTGAAATCTCCAATAATCAAAAAGTTGTTATCAGGCTCCTGCACAAAAACTTCTGAAACGGATTCAAAGAATTCATTCAGAGCGTCAGAGTGTTGCTGACAGTGGGGAAAATAGCAACAAAACAAATGCAAGTTTTTTGAACATGGCCGTAAGCCAGCGCAAATAACCACCTCCAGAATATCTGCAACAGCATTAGAAAATACAATTTTTCTTGAAGAATTAATAATAATATTTCGTCGCAAAGCTATGAGCACTCCACCTCCCATACTATCTCCTCTCAAAATATAATCGCGATCACATCTAAATACGTTGTAGCGGTAGTCAAATAACTCATTGTCATTTATACCAGGTAGAAGCCAAGTCTCGCTTAAACATATAATGTCATAATCAGCAGACATCAAATTTCTAAAAAAATCATTTGTCTTCGTTCTTAGACCCCGAACGTTTTGATAATATATCGAAAAATTATTTAAAGCCATTAATAATTATATAAAAAATGTGACATATTTTATTAAACCCTATAATGTAAGAGTGTGTTCTCTGGTTACAATAGCAATAGCAGAATAATAAATAATTGCGTTTAACTATTAAATAAAGATAATGAATAAATATTAAAAGGATATTTCCCTTTAAAAGCAACCTAATTTTACAAAACTTTAACAAAAAATTGTGGCTACGCCTTAAAAATAAAAATAGCAAAAATGACAAATCAACTAATAACTTTATATTAACAATGGATAAAAATATCTTTCTTACTTTATTCTGTTTAAATCGTTTATATTACAAATATGAATAACTGGACTTGTATCTGATCGACGTATCATTATTGAACAATTCTTAACCCATGTATACTGATAATTAAATTCTTTTGCCCTGACCTTAGCTTGATGTAAAAGAGACTTATTAATGCTAGTTAGATGATCATTAAAAAATATGTCCTTAGTAATTTTATGAAACCCTATATCTTCCGCTTTTAATTTATATTTTCTAGCCTTGTGCAAGAAGTCATCCTTTTTATAACGAGCCAAGAACTGCACAACAATAGGCTTAATCTTCTTGGTTTTATCTTTTGAAGCCACCCTCGTGATGAAGTCTATATCATTATCAGTATTTATTGGAAAGTCAACCTTATGAGCAATAGTTTTTAAAATTTGAAGCAAATTTTCACCTTTCTTTTCCGGTATACCAAAGATTTCTACAGTGTTATTTTGTGTTATTTATGTTATTTTGTGTTCAAATACTAATAGAATATTAGTCAAATTATAATTACTTAATAAAAATAGCTGTGTATCTTTGTTAAATATTTGAGGTTCTCCTTAAGTGGTACGAATTAGGCAAGTTTACCCTACTTCGTGTCATTACTTTTGTTTTCACCAAATATTTTTATACATTTATCGAAAGAATCACTGATGGGTGTCTTATAATTATTCGGGCTCAGTGCTTTAATCTTGCTATTTATCTAAATAGTTTCATAAACTAACAAACTGTATATACACTAGTGCATAGTGAAACTAGTATTTAATCTGCTATACGAGAACACCGAGCAAGCGAACGAATGTTATTTGCATTGTCAATACAAGTCGTACTAGTATGTACTATCACATTTATCGCTGGTGGATAAAGTAAATTTTAAATAACTTTGATATTCATCTTCATTGAATAAAATGTTCGGTAAGTCAAGAAGACCATAAGTTACCTTCTTAAGTATAAGTATACTTGCCTCATTTTAATACCACCTTCTATTCCAATTCTTTTACCGTTGTCGCTGCTCAACTTTGGAATTCCCTTCCGAGGGAGGTATTTCATGGAATTCATTCTCTTAGCTCTTTCAAGCTAAGACTGAAAAAGCACTACCTCTCCTCTTTATCATAAATTGTATTATGTTTGTATATACATGTATGTATGTATGTATCGAGATTTTATATAATATATAATGTTATGCGTATATTTGTGTGTGTATATGCATGTATAATTATATTTGAATATGTATATATATTTTTAACAGTATATGTGTAGGTATATGTATGTAGGTAGGTATATGTATGTATGTATATGTATGTATGTATATATAGATATATATAGATATTATTATTCTAATTCTACTATAAAGTTGAAAAACAACAGATATTATTTTTTTTTTTTTCTTTTACTGTCTTTATTATTATTTTTTTTGTTATGTTATTAACGTACCAGACCGCTTGCATGTTAATAAAAACTCTTTTTCGCCTAAGGATAACTGGGAGAGATCTCTTAAAGAGATAAGTTAAGCCTTTGTACACTTTTTTTTTTCAATGTAAAATTTCTGTATTGTATTTTTTTTGGTACATAAATAAATAAATATACAAGCTGGCAGTAAGAGTATAAAATGTTAACGGATACTTTAGCAACGAGTAGTGATATCAATATTCTATGCTACTTCATCAAATCTTTATACTCTTTGAGTGCAAGAAATTTGCAATATAATGCCACGTGAGAGAAATCCTAAGAAAGGAAAAATAATCATATTTATATCGTTGGAAAAATAGCGTAGAAAAGATAAATTTAGATATTCTTTGCTAGAGATATACGTACGTAATCCTGTGTTATAATATTCCAATTACAGAGGACTTACTGAGAAGCCGTGTGTTTAATCTATACAAGATCCTTTATATTATGATTTAAGCTGGATTATGTTACGTTGGTATTAATATATATAAGCCATGTGGTATTTATCATCAAAGAACAAATAAAGATTATTATTGAGAACAACTGTAAAACCATAACTATTTCGATTGTAGAACAAACACCAACCATGTGTTACATACATGTTTAAAGATAAAAGTAAAAAAAAAATAAAAGAGGTTTAGTCTCTCTTTCTTCTATTTTAAATTATTTTTTATTTAATATTCTATTATTAGCATAATACTCAAAAATATAAATGTTAACATATGAAACAAATCACTTTTCTACGTAAATACCATTCGTTAAGTTCACATATAAACTCGTTAAACTATATAAAGAATAATGCCGTAGATTTCTTTTTTAGAGCTCGTGCAATCAACTCAGAGCCGTCACACGACGTGGGAATAGATTAGGTTTTGGAAAAATAATACAAAAACACTCTACGAGAGCGTTATGGAGGAGTAAATGAAAAATGACACATTCGAAGCCGAGGTTATTGAGATACAATCACAGCTATTTTTTTTATTCTAATCGAATTAAAAACATTGACAACAGCAAAGCAAACTCATATTTGTGATTGACTCATATTTGAACTCTTGTTGGTTATTCAGAGACTCCAACTGACGAAGAGGATTTGATTCTTTGTGAGTGACTATTAAAAAAAAATAGAAATTATAGTAACGAGACATGGAGGTTTTTTAAGACTTGATTTTTTATTAAATATGATAACGATACATATTCGAGGGTACTGATATTAAAAAATATATAAAAAATATATATATTCTGCGATGTATTTAGATATAATAGTAGATTAGTAGCCAAGGGCTGTAAGGCATCGATTGCAGCCCGAGATATTTAGGCGCACGAGCGCAGCGAGGGCGCCTATAGTTCGAGGGTGCAATTGATGCTTACACCCGAGCTAACTACTCTGCTTTACATTACGATTGTGAGGTAGGTAGAAAAAAAATCAGCATTACAAGAATAAAACATTTTATTAGTTAAAATTTATAGTGAAATGAGAACAATGTATTGTTCGATATAATGTTCATTTATAGTGAAATGAGAACAATGTATTGTCGATGTAATGTTCGATATTTAAAATTGATGGCTATTATCTCATACGAAGACAAGGCTGAATAGCGATGTGACCTCTTTGATCATTGGGCTGAATGCATGATGTCTATTGCCTGTATGGAGGTTAGAAGTACGCAATCTTTTTGAAAGAGTGAAGTGTTGTTTTTTTAAATTACTTACCGCCCTAGGGCCTTTCTAGCTACATTAATAACCTAGAGCGCTAATTGGTCACTTACAAGCCCCATTTGGGTGTAATAAGGACCTACTTACCGAATATGAGAAATGTAAAAATATAAAAAAGCGTCAACCTCTCTTATTCACCTCTCAGCTCCCCAATTTTAAAAATAGATCACTGGTTAGGTTCTTCACGTTAAATAAATCAGAGTAAAAGTTACTTTATCTTAAGGTTATATTGTGTAAGTAAATATATTATGTTTTCCTAAAGTACTTAGGGTTTTCTATAGGTCCTTCACTTTTTATGCTAAATGTATACACGATATTTGTTGTTTAAGATTAATTTATTATATTATATAAAAGTTCTTTTCTATAACCTTTTTCCATATCTTAGCAAGCCTCGTTATGCCAACATTCTAAAATTGTTGAAGCTTACTTTTAAAATATACATCTAGATGCGTCTTTATTTCGCTTAAGAATTTGAAAGGTTTATCACTAAGATTTTTTTTATAGTAAGAAACAAGTAATATTTTGATGAATAAAAGTTTAGGGAGTACGAAGGGTAAGGTAAAACGTCCCAAATAAACTGTAATTATTTTTAGCTTACGGCCAACGCAAAATGCGGTCTTGCGTTGTCGTGATTCACCAATTCAGGTTGTTTTTCTTCTATGGTGGTTTTTCATCAGTTGATTACAATATTTGTCGGCATTGATTGCATTCCCTTGCCGAAAGAGCTACTACTACTACGTTTTTAGTTGAAACAGTTGATTACAATATTTGTCGGCATTGATTGCATTCCCTTGCCGAAAGAGCTACTACTACTACGTTTTTAGTTGAAACAGTTGATTACAATATTTGTCGGCATTAATTGCATTCCCTTGCCAAAAGAGCTGCTACAATACTACTACACCCTTCCAGTTCCAGAAGCTTCAGACTTCGCAAAAGTTAAGGGTCTACTTTCTTTATACTAATTAATTGTGTTTTCGATGCACATTTTGAAACGAATTCTAGATCTGGTCTCCAGAGACAAGAATGAACAATTTGTATAATTATAATTATTATCTGTTTTTAGATCTTGGGTCGAAATCGACGCTCTTAAAATAAAAATAATAAGACTAATTATATCAGGACAAATTACACACATAGATCTAACCCTAAGTAAGCAAATTATTTGGTTGTGTTAAGGGTGTTAGACAACGATACAAATACATAGAAATGCATATATAAATACTGAGAATATATTTAATAAACGATCAAACCCAGAAACAGACATCTATGCTCATCAAATAAATGCCTGTCTCTGCCGGGAATCGAACCCGAGCCCCATTGCACCGTGACACATCTGCGCTAACCACTCGACCAACGGGGTGGTTTCAGATTTTGTCATGTTAATAACCTTATAGTGACGAAATTGATATTGTTACACTCACAACATCTTAAAGATGTTTGCAAGGGATATAATTATCAAATAAATTACATATTTATAGTGTTTACTGTCGAGTTTTATCACTAATGATAGTCGACCCAACTTGACAAGAGGCTTTAAGGTAAAATGAGTTTTAGATTATTATAAGATTTTTAATAGTTATATAAAAATTTAATTTACTATTGAATAATTAACAAGTGGTTATTTTATGAAGTGAATTCCGATAACGCTGCATGGTTTGATGGATGGTATTTTCCTTAGATTTGTTAGTATAGTAGATGTTTTTAAAAGACAAACAGTGACAATAACAGACATGCAACTTAAAATATCGGTTAGTAAAAGAATAATGTTAAAATAATACTAAAAAGAAACAACGTACTTTAAATATAATTTTATACAAGAAACATATTAAAATAGTGAAATTTCCTTTAAAACTGGAAATATTTCAAATATTTTATTACTAACAAATATTTATTGATTCCAACTTTATTTCTAAATATAAAATGAGTACGACATCTATAATACAATGTTTTGTTTTTCAATGTTACAAAAAGTAAGAGCTTAGCGAAAATTATTCAAATTCCTTTTTATTTTTAAGATATACTCTTGCATATCTGTTTGGAAGCAAGTATCTTATTTTATACCTTAGGACCTGAATTAAATACAGGTATTAGTTAATTTCAAAGTAAAGTTTAAGAGTTGATACACTCAGACACTTACTAGTAGTAACTAACTTAATTAATTTAAACTATTTACAGTTTGTAGTTACGTTACACTGATGTTTCAAGTTAAAAGTTCTAAATTAAAAGTTGTAATGAGTATCCTAGAATGTCCTTCGCCTCTTTATTGCGACCAGTTTTAATAATATAGTCCAGTTTAAACCACTTTTAATTAAGTATTGCTTGAACTTTGTAAAGTTTGTATAGTTAAAAGTTAATTACTATTTAAGCTGTTATGTAAACGTATTATTTTTATTTTTACTTAAAATATTCTATACTTTAAGTTTTAAGTTAGTAAATTAGAGTTCAGGGTGTATAATTTATTTATTAATGTGTAGCAAATGTAGAGTTTCCATTTGGGATAACAAACATTCATTATAAATATTTTAAACATCTTTCCTTTTTTTGGTTACAACTCATAGTATACAGATGATATAGTAAAAAAAATATAAGTGGGTAAAATTTTACTTGTGTATTGATTGTTAAGAAAATATATATAAAGAAATATTATATTGGTTAATAGAGAGCAAGTATAAAGGTAGTTGTATTAATTGTATTTATATTATATAGACCTGGTAAAAATAGTGAATATTTGGCAAATAATACCTCTTTAATTTAAAAAAAAAATTCTCAAGGCTTGAGATATTATTATACAGAAAGAGACAATTTACTCCAGATTGAATATTATTTTTACCTAAAGTGCCATAATTGTAAAAAGTTGGTATATAGCAAAAGAGAACAATAAAGTAATAATTAGAACCTAAAAATACATTAAAATAAATTTGAAATTTAAAAAACAAAAACAATGTTTTTATGTTGTACTAAATGTACTAAAAATCACTTGTTTTTACTACTAATATTGTATTAAACCTTTCACCAGTACCATTAAAAGCTCCATATCTTGGAAACGACTGCTTTTATTTCGACCAAACATAAATAAGAACCATCTTGATAAACTAAGCTTTTGATTATAAAAAACCGCATCCAAATCCGTCCACGAGTTTTGCTGCTACGTTACCACTGACAGATATACAGATACACATATACACAGATATTCAGATACACAGATACATAGATACACAGAAACACAAATAACAGATAAATAGGTCAAACTTATAACACCCCTCTTTTTGGGTCGGGGTTAAAAATACCTAATTTTGATGATGACTAATATTATTTTTTTTTGTTTAACCTCAACCCAAACTTTTGGCCTATGTGTTAACCTAAAACGAAAGTCTACAATTTTGTAATCGAGATTTTAAATTAATACTCGAAGACTCTTCCAAATTTTAAATTAGCTATTTCTGAATTAAGAAACCAAAACAAAGAATCTTTTTAATGAAAGAAATCTATACCTATAAAAGAGAAAGTATGTATGTATGTTCCGGATAAACTCCGAAACGATTTGACCGATTTCAACCAAATTTTCAGAGGATCTTAAGATTGACCCAGCGGATAATCCTGTAAAGTTTGGAGACGATCGGGGCATTTTTTATTGAACTGTCAGTGACAGTTTTTTTACTACTCATATTTTTTTTTACATCAACCTATATAAGGTCAGTTATAACGTCAAGATACTATCCATGTACAAGCTAGAGAAACGTCTAGACGAAAATGAAATTCAGGTTGAATCATAATTATTATCGCTGTTGTTAATTCTAACTGAGTTAATTTTTATGTTTAATATATTTTTTATTCTGTATTTTGAGTTCTGTATCTTTAAATTAAGCCCGGCGAAGTGGGCTGGATATGCTAGGTCGTTACGTATGAAATTGGCGTTATTCGTACTGGCAACTTCAATCACAATTTTCTCATCTTTGGTAAGTATGAAAAAATCACATTTTTACAGCTATTTTTGTTTCGTTACAGTTATTCATAGGTACATTTCCTTCTGTTTTTTCTGTTTGCGGTACTCCGTTTACAAAATGGAAAACTTAAAATATCGCATTGTTTTCGAGTACGAGTTCCACCGTGGCATCAGTGTTTCGGAAACGACTTGAAGGTTTAGTGATGTACATGGCGGTCGTGTTGCAAAAGAAAACAGTTTATTCTTGGCCCCGAAATTTTCGTTCCGGAAATTTCAACCTGCAGAACAAACCCTGTGGACGGGCGGAGATCCAAATTGATAATGAAGAATTGAAGGCTATTGTGGAACCGGATCCATCGCAAACCACGTCCAAGTTAGCTACAGGTTGCGGTGTTAATGATGAATCTATTCTTATCCATATGAAGCAAATTGTGAAGATTAAAAAGCTTAAAAGGTGGGTACCTCATGAATTGGCTGTAGCAAAGAGGCAAACGCGCGTCAATTCCTGCGCTGCATTACTGAACCGGCACAATAACGAAGGGATTTTAATCGAATCATTGCCTGTGAAGAAGAATGGATTCTCTACTATAATTTTAAACGCTCATAGTAATGGTTGGATCCTGGAAAGCAAATCCGCTCCAATCCAAATCCTGCCCAAAGCAATAATTTACCTAAAAAAATTACTTACCTAAACAAACTATGCTGGTCATTCGCTCCACCACCACTGCGACCACGACAACGCTAGATCACACACAGCCCAAATGACGACTACCAAATTAGAAGAGCTTCAATTAGATTTTCTATTTTCTAGGACATCAACTGTACTCCCCGGACTTTGCTTCAACAGATTACCACTTTTTTCAAAATTTGGATGACTTCTTCCATGGAGCAGTTCAAATCGCTTTCAAAGATTTTATTGATTCCCGTCCCAATAGATTTTTTTAGTAAAGAGATCCATGAACTATCTATAAGATGGAAAAAGTACCTAAAAACATGAACCACTGCTTAATTAATTAAATACATTATATTAAAAAAAAAAAAAAATTTTGGTTCCACCCATGCAAAACACATATTTCTTTTGTAAGGACCAAATATAAATACATAGTTAAAAATAATATAAATGAATGAAATAACTTCTTAGTTAACAAGACCTAAATGAAATTATCGCACATAGGTCAGTTATGGGTTTTAAGAATTTAACAATTATATGAAATTTAATAACTGATATTTAAAAACCATACTTATCTACCTATATTTTTTGCATTTATTATTTAGCAGAATAATTTAATTAATTTTAAAATTTTTATATGTTTACTATAATAATTAAATTTCTATTGAATTGTAACGAGAATATCAAGTAATAGGTAGTTTTCATATTAAACTTTGACTACGGTCAAATTGCTTCCTAAACACGAAACCTCGCTATCAAAGTCAAAGTTTTCATTTCAAAGGTATACGTTGTACTTATGTGAAGTAAGACTCTAATTATAAAGAGAAAGGAAACAGTGACTAGCTTGCAATAAACTACTACTATAATGCTACATATGTTATGTCAAATTAGACCAAGTGCCTATAATCTGGAGGAAATCTATATACAGTAGAAACCCGATTAACCGGACTAATTGATGTCATTAGGTATTCGGATAATCGAAAATCCGGATAATCGAATGAAGATCGATGTATGAAGAATAACGGGTTTTGTGCATACATATGTGGTACATATAATTTTATACATTTATTTATTAAAAACAACAAATATATCTATATCAACGAAAATCAATGTTTGTTAAGAAATAATTAAGAGATACATTTTCTTAGATTACATACGTACATTTATTGTACTAAAATAAGTTTAATTTGGTTTTAAATATTTAGTAATTGTCATTTGACGTAAGCCATTTTATCTCTTCATTGCTGCTATATCACGAATTCGTTTCAGTTGTAATAAACTCACAGTATCACTCTCTGTTTGATTTTCAATACACTTGAGAGCTGTCTCTAGGGCATGAAGTGCTTCATCATGAGATGCTCCTGCATCATTTTCCACGTCTAGATTTTCTTCTGTTTCATCATCTTGCTGTTCATTTCTCTGTAATATGTTTTCTACGATTTCATCATCCGACATAATTTGAAAGCCTTGATCATTACTGTCACAAGTGACCCACTCTTTTATATCATCATCATTTCGGTTTCTTCACCATTTTCCGATGTTTACTTCCGTCTTCACTATCAAATTTACAAGTGTACAACAAAATTGAATCGGCATTCTTTTTTATATCACTTATCGTGGATGTACCCACACCATACTGATCAGCTAACTTACGACCGGTTTCTCCTTTTTTAAATCTGCTTGCCCAAATTCGACTTGTAGGTACATATTTTGAATATAGCAGGGCTGTCCGGATAATCGCGAATCCGTATAACTGAGGGCCGGATAATCGGGTTTCTACTGTAATGTCATATTTAAAAGGAGCTTATTTAAAACATTGGTCTAGATCTCTGTAACATATATTTATTGGCCAACAATATATTTTTATACTACATTGCTCTCGTTCATGAGGTCAACGTCCAGGGCCAGGATGTAATCCGACTATCCCAAATATACCGCAGACACAAGTAGCGTAGAAAATACTTCAATATATATTAAACATTTTTAGTTAATACTCCTTCCTTAAGGACATTTAAGATTTCCATGTATTAAGTTCTCATCTACTTATTAAATAACTACAATACATAAGCTTATATATTTATGATACTTTTTAATTTATTGAATTTTAATATTTCTTCCACGTCGCATTAATTCTTTGATCTACTTCGTTTTCATTATTGTTGCTTCCGAAAGACACTATTTTGCCTAAGTTTACATACTCTTGAACATAGTCTATGGTTTTGCCTTCCATGTTAATTGTTTTTGGCGGCTATTTGACATGATTTTAGTTTTTGTGGCATTCATTTGTAATCCAACTTTCTTACTTTCCAAGACTAGATTTTGTAACATCTTTTTGAGGTCTTGTGTATCATACAAAGGTTTAATTGTTCTCTTTAAGGAAGCAACTTTAAAAACCCGGCTAAAATAAATAATTCATACAACAAATTTAAACGATTTAGATCTATAATTCATCAATAAACTTTCATACAAACATCACACTAATATACATCATATTTAATAAAATATTTTTTTATTTCCTTAATGAAACTTTAATTTACTTTAAAAATCTTAAGAAAATCAAAGTGTGTCGGTCAAAGAAGTCAATTTAAATTTTCCCTTAAAAAAATATTTTTGGTATTACGATTTAAAAAAATACCTAATAATTAACGTAACCTAAGGTAAAATATCTCAAACAACATAACTTACATACTAAATAATCATAAGCTACATACTAAAAAATCAGATAATTTAGAGGATACAATTACAAGACTACCATTAAAAGAAAAGCAGATATTTGTATACAAAAAACACCTCAAAATAAAATTCTAGGGTAGTTCCTATAGTATAATATAGTTATTATTATTATAATAAAATTAATCCTTAATCTTTTTTTATAATAAGTTTTTTCAAAAGTTCATTTGTAAATCTAATCCTGAAATTGCAGCAATCTTCTTCACAGTCAGACGAGATCTAGGTGTCTCTCAGTAAGTCAATTAATTAGTCATCTACCTCCAGATCTTCTTAAGTTTCCGAGCGTATAGTTCAGAAGGCGCTCGAAATCTTAAGAACCGTTGAAGTAGATGAATTATTATTATTAACAACTATGCTTAGTAGTTTTTGTGTAAGATAGAAACAAACACCCATCCTCCAATACACACATACGAATTAACAATTCATCTATTCATTCTTCACAAAATTCACTGTTTAAAATAATATTACAACAGCAAATAGATATACAAGCTATTTAGTTACTCAATAATTTAATAATGTTCCTTTCTATTTAATTTAAATTTTATTAAGCCCTTTCATAATATTTTATAATGATTTTAAAGAAAACTCATAAAAGTTTCAATCACAAAAATTAATGCGATATAAAAGGTGAACTAAACAGACACATCACTAATGTTTTAAGTAATCACTTTTATTTCTAGATAAAAGTATACGAAAGACGTCTGTATATTTATTACTACACAAACGATAAGCATGTACAATCAGTATCTACTAATTTATATATATATATATATATATATTGACTCTAATAACGTTGGTGTTTTTCAATTCAAATTATAAAACAATGAATGTAATAACGCCTTTGAACCAACGACTGTTCGTTTTTAGAACTAATTTATTGCAAAAGTTGCGACGTTTCGACCGTCAATTTCGGTCATTTTCAAGCTACAAAAGATAATATACATTGATAAGTTTTCTTTCTTTACAATACATAAATTTCAACAAAACAAGTTAAAAACAAAAATTATACCTTAAAATTCTAGTATTGCTCATTATCACGGTCGACTAGTATCAGTTTCGTCTGACAACAATCTATAAGAAACTAAAGGTCAAGAGTGAGGTTATGTTTATACATCAATAACGAAAAAACTTGTTACAGTTCAAAACATACCTCTTTCTTTCTTTAACCTCACTTTCGTTGAGAAGTATACACAAGTTTTTACAGGTGTTATCTTGTTGTTAGATTTTATCATAATAACTTAAAAAGTAACAATTAATGTAATAATAACAATCAATGCGTGTCGGTGTTGACAGACGACAAGCCACTATGTTTCGTTCTAATGTTGGTAACACGCACTATGTGTCATTTGATGAGCGGTAAATACACATTATTCAACTTGTCGGTGTCAGTTTGTTCATTGATACAATTTTTGTTTTTCTTAATATGCATCATCTCTGAGATCAGTCTTTTTTTCCCATTTGGTTCTTTTTCTAATATTTTAACATGGTTCCACTTAAAATCATGTTTGTTATTTTTCCTATGGTCTGTTACAACTGTGTGTCTTTCTGATTTGCAATTGATATTGTTTTTATGTTCATTGATACGTGTTTGTAATCTTCTATACGTTTGTCCAATATAAATACTGTTACAATTACTATCCGCACATTCAATTTTATAGATAACGTGTGTCTGGTGTTCTTTGATTGTCTTATCTTTGTCTTTTACTATGATGTTATTAAGTTTATTGTGTACTGAATTTACAACATTAAAGTCTAAGTTTTTAAGTGTTCTGGAAATTTTGACAGTTGAGTTGTTGATATGAGGAACAATTACCATCGGTTTTTTCTCTTGTGATGATGTTTTTTCACTAATATTACTAGACTCGTTATTAATACTTCGAAGTCTTTTTCCGATATACTTGTTAACAAATTTTTTGGGTAACTGTTTGCTGACAAAATGTCTCTGACTTTTTTAATGTTATCAGTATGGTAAAAATTTTCAGACAATTTGATTGCTTTGTCCACCAGATTGTAAACCATTTCTATTTTCTGGTGTGTGGGTTGGTAAGAATTATAGTTAAGCACGCGGTCAGAAAAGGTAGGTTTCTGGTACCAATTCGTTATCAATTTGCCATTTCTTCTTTCAACTTCCACATCCAAAAAACAAAGTTTCAGGTCTACCTCCCGTTCATATGTGAACCCTAAATGATCATCAATATTGTTGAACATGTCTAACACGGTATCAACGTTAGAGATTGGTAGCACCATGAAACTGTCGTCTACGTACCTAAAGTATGTAGGATCTTTAATATCAAGTTTTGAAAAACAATGCTTCTCCAGGTCATTCATAACAATTTCAGCAAGTATCGGGCTAAGAGGAGAGCCCATGGGGCTACCAAACTTCTATCTATAAAATTCGCCATTGAACGTAAAAAAGGTAGATGATAAGATTAGGTTAACAGCTTAATGAAATTCATTCCAAGGAATGTTACAATTCGGTTGTATTTGTGTCCACCTTCTTGCTAAACTATCGATTACCGCGTCATGTGAGATGTTTGTAAATAACGCCGTAACATCCAATGATAAAAGAACTTCATCATCTTTCAAGTTTATCTTCTCTATTTTCTTTTTGAATTCTAGGCTATTCTTTACACTATATTCCGATAGTTTTATATTCCCGCTAATTATGTTGTTGATGAACTTTGACAAATTATATAGTGGTGAGTCGATGTATGATACAATTAATCGATATGGGATATCTTTTTTGTGGATCTTTGGAAGGGCATAACACATGGGTAAATTCCCGTCTGATGTGTAAACCCATTTGTGTAAGCTCTTACTAAGATAACCTTTCTTTTTCCAATCTCTACACAAGATAGTTAGTTTTTTGTTCAAGTTAATTAAGGGATCAGATTCTAATTTTTCATAGATGTTAGTATCTGAAAGCATTGCCAATACTTTTGAATTATACTCAATTCTCGGAATCGCGACTGTAACATTTCCCTTATCACTGGGAGTAAACAAGATGTTATGCTCTTTCATGTACAATTTTGTACTTTCCAAGTGATTTTGAAGTAATTTCTGTTCATGGCACTGGTGTTTTTGTTTCTCATGTTTGTCGAGAATGATATGTTCGACAATCTGCTTTCTGACATCGTCTAGTGCTAGTTGTTGTGGTAACAAGCTTAGAGACCTCTCCACAGTCTTAATGACATTTATGACATCTCCATCCTGTAGTTTTTCTTTTTCCACGTTGAATTGTGGTCCGAGTGAAACTACATTTTGAACATGTTCAGGTATTTCTAAATTTGTCAAATTAACTAACCATTTTTTCTTATACTCATTGTTGATATTTGAGTGTTGAATAGATTTGTTTTTGGCAATTCTCATAGATTTTAATTTCTTTGCATGAGTTTGAAAACAATTATTACTGACCTTGTTGATTTTTGGATGAAAAAACATGTTAAAATCATTGAAATGGTTATCAGATATAGTGTTTCGCAGAGTTGTTTCTAACACGTTCATGCGTTTTTCGAGGGACCTAATGTGGGTGTTGCAATCTTCAATTTGGAGATTAAGAACTTTCTGCTTAACCATTGTCAAAAGTTTTTGAAACTTATAATTCGTTTTGTTTGCGCAAAACTGGATGTGTTTGAGACTGCTACTGATGTTATCGATGAAGGTTGGTTTGAGGTCCTCATTCCTGCACGTCAGAAGAAAGGCTCGTCGGCGTCGATTTTTTATCATAGAAATCCTGGTGTTGAGTAATTTCTTCATAATTGTTGAATTTTTCCCGGTATAATGGGTCGTGATTGAATTAAGGAAACCCATTTCTGTTTCTCCTTGTTCGTTCTCATCATTTAACAGTGGTAGATTATTCTCAGGCATATCCACGATTATACAAATTTATATATATAGTGACTCTAATAACGTTGGTGTTTTTCAATTCAAATTATAAAACAATGAATGTAATAACTCCTTTGAACCAACGACTGTTCGTTTTTAGAACTAATTTATTGCAAAAGTTGCGACGTTTCGACCGTCAATTTCTTCGCTAGACGATGTCAGAAAGCAGATTGTCGAACATATCATTCTCGACAAACATGAGAAACAAAAACACCAGTGCCATGAACAGAAATTACTTCAAAATCACTTGGAAAGTACAAAATTGTACATGAAAGAGCATAACACCTTGTTTACTCCCAGTGATAAGGGAAATGTTACAGTCGCGATTCCGAGAATTGAGTATAATTCAAAAGTATTGGCAATGCTTTCAGATACTAACATCTATGAAAAATTAGAATCTGATCCCTTAATTAACTTGAACAAAAAACTAACTATCTTGTGTAGAGATTGGAAAAAGAAAGGTTATCTTAGTAAGAGCTTACACAAATGGGTTTACACATCAGACGGGAATTTACCCATGTGTTATGCCCTTCCAAAGATCCACAAAAAAGATATCCCATATCGATTAATTGTATCATACATCGACTCACCACTATATAATTTGTCAAAGTTCATCAACAACATAATTAGCGGGAATATAAAACTATCGGAATATAGTGTAAAGAATAGCCTAGAATTCAAAAAGAAAATAGAGAAGATAAACTTGAAAGATGATGAAGTTCTTTTATCATTGGATGTTACGGCGTTATTTACAAACATCTCACATGACGCGGTAATCGATAGTTTAGCAAGAAGGTGGACACAAATACAACCGAATTGTAACATTCCTTGGAATGAATTTCATTAAGCTGTTAACCTAATCTTATCATCTACCTTTTTTACGTTCAATGGCGAATTTTATAGATAGAAGTTTGGTAGCCCCATGGGCTCTCCTCTTAGCCCGATACTTGCTGAAATTGTTATGAATGACCTGGAGAAGCATTGTTTTTCAAAACTTGATATTAAAGATCCTACATACTTTAGGTACGTAGACGACAGTTTCATGGTGCTACCAATCTCTAACGTTGATACCGTGTTAGACATGTTCAACAATATTGATGATCATTTAGGGTTCACATATGAACGGGAGGTAGACCTGAAACTTTGTTTTTTGGATGTGGAAGTTGAAAGAAGAAATGGCAAATTGATAACGAATTGGTACCAGAAACCTACCTTTTCTGACCGCGTGCTTAACTATAATTCTTACCAACCCACACACCAGAAAATAGAAATGGTTTACAATCTGGTGGACAAAGCAATCAAATTGTCTGAAAATTTTTACCATACTGATAACATTAAAAAAGTCAGAGACATTTTGTCAGCAAACAGTTACCCAAAAAATTTGTTAACAAGTATATCGGAAAAAGACTTCGAAGTATTAATAACGAGTCTAGTAATATTAGTGAAAAAACATCATCACAAGAGAAAAAACCGATGGTAATTGTTCCTCATATCAACAACTCAACTGTCAAAATTTCCAGAACACTTAAAAACTTAGACTTTAATGTTGTAAATTCAGTACACAATAAACTTAATAACATCATAGTAAAAGACAAAGATAAGACAATCAAAGAACACCAGACACACGTTATCTATAAAATTGAATGTGCGGATAGTAATTGTAACAGTATTTATATTGGACAAACGTATAGAAGATTACAAACACGTATCAATGAACATAAAAACAATATCAATTGCAAATCAGAAAGACACACAGTTGTAACAGACCATAGGAAAAATAACAAACATGATTTTAAGTGGAACCATGTTAAAATATTAGAAAAAGAACCAAATGGGAAAAAAAGATTGATCTCAGAGATGATGCATATTAAGAAAAACAAAAATTGTATCAATGAACAAACTGACACCGACAAGTTGAATAATGTGTATTTACCGCTCATCAAATGACACATAGTGCGTGTTACCAACATTAGAATGAAACATAGTGGCTTGTCGTCTGTCAACACCGACACGCATTGATTGTTATTATTACATTAATTGTTACTTTTTAAGTTATTATGATAAAATCTAACAACAAGATAACACCTGTAAAAACTTGTGTATACTTCTCAACGAAAGTGAGGTTAAAGAAAGAAAGAGGTATGTTTTGAACTGTAACAAGTTTTTTCGTTATTGATGTATAAACATAACCTCACTCTTGACCTTTAGTTTCTTATAGATTGTTGTCAGACGAAACTGATACTAGTCGACCGTGATAATGAGCAATACTAGAATTTTAAGGTATAATTTTTGTTTTTAACTTGTTTTGTTGAAATTTATGTATTGTAAAGAAAGAAAACTTATCAATGTATATTATCTTTTGTAGCTTGAAAATGACCGAAATTGACGGTCGAAACGTCGCAACTTTTGCAATAAATTAGTTCTAAAAACGAACAGTCGTTGGTTCAAAGGCGTTATTACATTCATTGTTTTATAATTTGAAGTATCTACTAAGAGAGTGTTAGAGATTAATTTTTCTAATTACATTCTTTTATTATTTTTTTTAATACTTTAAAATGATAAATAGATTATTTTTATTTGATATTAAAGAAAGATAATTTTTAAAAAGTTTTTAATCAAATATTCTAACGCTTTGCATTGAATTTTGATTACTTCAGAAAATATAATTATGTTTTTATTCAACAAAATGTATAACAAAATAGAGTTTTAATTGCTTTTTCTTTTATTTCCAGACGGTACAAAGAGTAACTTAATCCAATTAACTGAACCGTTGATTTGAAAAATGGCGACAAAGAAATTTCAAATTGACAAAGTTTCATTTATATAAGAAATAACTTGAGTGTTCATTTCGAAATGTATTGATTGTTTTGAAAGAAAATACAATATGTATTTTAATTATTTGTATTAAAAATATATAATTTAAGATTACCTTTAAATCTATAATTTCCAAATGTATGATTTGGTCCGATAGTGTAATTGTTTTACTGGTTTGTTTCTCGTCAATCTTTGGTAAAGAAATTTTATTTTTTAAATATATTCCGAATGTTATTATCAATAAGTTGTTAATTGATCGATGTTTCTAAACCAAATCATATTATTACATACAATTTGTTGTCTTGTAAGTAAATGTGTGCACAATGTATTATTTTTAGATTTTGATTATTCAGAAGCTCCTCATTAGTTTATGGGAACTTAATTTCTTGATAAGTAAATATAGGATTTCTTTTGCTATTTTAAATAAGCTGGATATATATCTACCTTTTCTGATACATTAGTTATAACGTCTCTAAAACATTTTATAATATTATTACCGTATATTTTAATATACGTATTCGGGATAATATTTAGAATTTTTTCGGGGCAGCACCGAAACCCTTTCTGAACCCAATTAGTAAAAATACATTTTTATTTTAACATTTGATTGATTTGATTAACATTATTATTAGACGATGGTGACATTGTTATATGTTTCTGGTTCGTTTTCCTTGTGTACAAAATTTTTCAGTTTTAAAATCCTCTTGAATGTTTCTTTTAGTTTATTGTATATTAGTATATTTAACGTTTCGCTATTATATCGCAGGTAATAATTTATAAATTCCAAGAATTTAAATGCAATTCCATAATAAACTTTTAAGTACTTATATGTAGAATCTAATATTAAAAGATCAAGTGAAATTCTATTTATTTTAAAGTAAGTGTTGTAAGTGACAAAGCATAATTTATTTTTAAACGTTTTGAAATAATACAAAATAATTATCAAAAGAAAAAATATATATTTTGTCTGGAATTTGTAACGCCTATTATTTTTAATTTTATTTAGCTATTTAACACTGTATTTTATTGATCCTATAGTGAAAAACTTGGTGACTCCTAATTACGTTTACAAGAGAGATATAGTCTAAATTTAATGAATAATTTTATTAATATGATCGCTTATACAATATTCATAAGTTACTGAATATTAAATGTACTAAATATATCTACTATCAATTTAAACAACAGCTGTGAATCAATTAATTTATTAATTAACATATTTCATGATATTAAGATACATACATACATACATACATACACTTAGATCAATTTACCTGAACATGATTTAATGAAATATACTTAACTAACTACAAAAGAATTAGTATACAATGAAAAATACGATTTAATTAAAAACTAATATCATACTTTTAAAATATTCAATTATTTCATTATTATTAACTTAAATAAAATGTGATCTATAATGATTATTATATATTTAATATTTTACCGTAATCTAAGTTTTGAGGCTTTAATAATAAAATCTCTTACTGTAACATACATTTTATTACTTTTTCTTTTTATAGTTAGTTATAGTTTTATTTTATTACAGTTTGAAAGAACGCTTTCTATGTTTTATTGTATTTTTGTACTTAAGATAATTAATTTAACATTAATGGTATTAGTTATTTATAATAAATTCATAAACTGAAACCATATTTTGACTAAACATATGTTGGAAAAAACTGTTGAGATAAACGAAAAAGAAAAAACTTTTCATCGTCTCCGTTAAGATAAGAATATAAACGAGGAAATGTTTGAAAACACGCCATAAGAGGGTCTTCTATATCCAATACTTGTATAAGAGAATGTCCTAAAATTTACATAAAATACATATTATATATAAAATATATTATTAGACCTTTACATGCTTCTTCACTATCAATACATAGAAAACCATTTAATGAATAAAATATTACAGTTTGTAACTTATTCCAATTATCCATATCTAGAAAAGTAGTATATTCTAGGAATAAGAGATAAATATTTAACTATATATTGATATCATGTTTATAATTATACGCAATTATGAAAACATTATTATTTTGAAATCACAGAAAGATACTTACATTTATACGAAGAGATGTTTGAAAATATATATCATTATATTATTATTATAAAATATTAGTAGAGATATTATAATTGCTTATTGAAAATAAAAGTATGTAAACGCTAGGTTTTTTTTAGGTAAAATGTCTTTAAAAAATTATTTATATAAAGAAGTAACTATGTCTTAAAGAGAAAGTCGTTTTGATATTTTATGTCATACATTTTGGGATATACAGGGTTATTTGTAATTAGTTGAGCACCTTTTGCAGGCAGCCCCTCTACATCAATCCTAACAACATTTGTTCTACGACTTTTTAAAATTAGTAGTTTTAAAAATTTAGTTTTTCCCATACAAAATTTATTTATTGCCTCTGAACGTGCATTAAACTTGAGCAAAGAGAGGCCACGCAACTTGTCAAAATATGTGCCAAGGCCACGTGCATCGGGGCGCGGGGTGGCGGGGTGGCGGGGTGACGCAGCGGCGCAGAGGCTATGCACGTTAGAACTTGATCATTTTCTAAGGTGTAATAAAAAATAGCATCGTTTTCCACTTTTATTTATTAAAATATTTTCTACAATAGTCGAAACACATATTGTCTAACTGTTTAAGAATCTAATGAAAAAACAAAATCTCCAATAGAAGTTGTCCACAAGTTGAATGTCTCAATATTTTTATTTGGTTTATGAAATAAGGGCACTGTAACGAAACCAAATAAATATTATTTTTACAAAACAATAACTTCTCTTTAACTTACTTTATACATATCATATTATCTCGTTTGTTAATATTTATATCATGACAATAAAACAATAAGTTACTTACGAATTTCTTTAAGATGGCGCGTTACAGAAAAACGTCATAATTTTCATTAATATTAATTAATTAAAACGAAGAAGTGAATCGACTGTTTCTGACGTATAATATTCTCATAGAAGAAACACATAGGTAAGTACCATAAAAACAGACAAATGTACACAATCCACTTTAAAAATAATAACTTTAGGCTTCTTAACATGTTGGGTCGTCACTATATCACAAATAAAATTATTCTTCATCATGGTTTCTGCTGTTTTGAGTTGCTGTTCGTTCTAGGTATAGCAAAACAGACCTTGTAAAGATCAGGACCCCAATGCTCCATTTCTCAGCCAAAACTCGTATTTCTTTTCATTCTTACTTCTTTTATTTCAGACAATCAATGTATTTTAAAAATATTATAAATTACATTTCATAATTTCTTCTTCATGTTATAATCTTGAATTTGTTTATTAGTTTTAATAGCAAGTCCATAAAATCGTATTGTCCAGTATGTAATTACAATTCATTATTTAATTATAAAACTCTAATCCGATAATTTTATTTTTGGTTAATGTAAATTGTGTTTTGTAATCCACATACTTGTCATTTTGATTATTTAGTATTTCCATAGCAACATGGTGTAAAAGAGATGAAGCTATACGAAAAAAGCTGGCGCGCGCATTTAACAGTTTCTGACTTTCGCTAGCCTGCCGCGACCTATACTTTAGACTGCTTACAAAATATAGAGTAATAAATAATCGAGGGAGCAAAAATTTTTTTTGTTCGTTTATTCTGAGTTATTTATCAAGATTTTCTAAAAGTCGTAGAACAAATGTTGTTGGGATTGATGTAGAGAGGCTGCCTGCAAAAGGTGCTCAACTAATTAAAAATAACCCTGTATATTTACTTTTAGGTTTTTTTTGCTCTCTCTTAAACAACAAATAGTTAAATTTAATTTTTATATTATTTAGTTTTGTAGTTCTCAATCTACCAACAAATGTGCTATTTCTGGGGCTAATTGCCGATTAACACAGAAACATAATTTATTTAGTATATAAAAAAACACCGAATATTTATCCTTTTTTGTGTTATTATATTTGTGTCTTAACCTTTTTTGTGTTATTATATTTGTTTTGTTGATTTTATGGACGCCTTGAATTATAATTGCTAGTGTATTTTATTTTTTACCAAAATGCGCTAAAAGTATTCGCAATATTAATATATATGTACATAACAAATACACAATTAAATAAAATACTTTTCAAACTTTCGTTTTTTTGAAGTTATATATTTAATTGAAGGATATATAATAATTTAATTAAGAATTTAAAAGGATATGAGTCTTTTAGTCCGGGAGCCAGCGACCAATTTTCGTCATGAATTTCCTCGCGAGTGAAAATTTGTAAACTGCAATAGAAAGTTGTGTTATGAAGCTTCGCGATCGTCTGCTGCGGCTCTGGTGGTGGAGAAGGCAGTGGCAGCCTCCCACGCACGAAGAAAAAAAATTTTTTTTTAATGATTTCCTCCCATTCTAAAATTTCTTGAATAATAGTTTATCTAATATCTTGAAGGGAAAATAAAGTCAGCTGACCATATCATGGTGGATTATACGTCAGCTGGCTGCTCGAATATGAAAAAAAATAAAAAAATTTCAATGATTTCCTCTCAACTAAAAATTAACTAAGATTCAGTAGGTGATAAATGCTACTACATTACACATTTCAAGTAACCAGCTGACGAACTTTCCACTGAGATACAGCAAGCTGATGTTAATTTTCATTCACAGTAACATATAAACTATCACCAGATTAATTTTTAGTTGAGAGGAAATCATTGGAATTTTTTTTTTTATATTCGGGCGGCCAGCTGACGTATAATCCACCATGTTATGGTCAGCTGATTTTATTTTCCCTTCGAGATATTAGATAAACTATTATTCAAGAAATTTTAGAATGGGAGGAAATCATTAAAAAAACATTTTTTTTATTCGTGCGTGGGAGGCTGCCACTGCCTTCTCCACCACCGGAGTCGCAGCTGACGATCGCGAAGCTTCATAATACAACTTCCTATTGCATTTTACAAATTTTCACTTGGGAGGAAATTGGTCATGAAAATCTGTCACTGGCTCCCGGACTATTTGTGTTATTATCTTGAACTAATATAGTACATAAGTTGTAACGTAAGATAACAGATAAGTCAAAATAGAAGTCGAGACATAAAGGTTTTAAGAATTCAATTAGTACAATACTAAGTCAGTCAGTCTACTATGTTTGGAAAAGATTTTTTTTTTTTCAAAGAGTGTGACAAACAAGCCGACGATACGCTGAATAAAAATTGTTGTTATCCTCTAAAGACATATACAAACCAAAATGTAAATCCTTGTTACCATTGAGTGAACGAGTACGGTCAAAGGAAACTATTACAGGAAGATAAAGGGACTTTGTTACAATACACGTTTTTGTCATTTTATTGACTCAAAAAATATACTTTAAATTAAACAGTATATAATTTTGTATAATTTGTAATCCAATTTTATCTTAGGTTGAAACATTAGATTAGCATTTCAGTAAAAATGACAATTGGTCAGTCAATTTACGATTACGAATTACGCGCGAGACGACGACGACGAAGCACGATACGAGGACGATGAAGCACGATACGACGCCGACGAAGTACGATACGACGCCGACGAAGCACGATACGAGGACGATGAAGCACGATACGACGCCGACGAAGTACGATACGACGCCGACCAAGCACGATACGACGCCGACCAAGCACGATACGACGCCGACGAAGCACGATACGAGGACGATGAAGCACGATACGACGCCGACGAAGTACGATACGACGCCGACGAAGCACGATACGACGCCGACGAAGCACGAAATTTCGTAAATAATAGAGACGGATAGGGTTTTTCGATCTACCTATCTCTTTTAAGTTCGATGGCCACATTTTAGGCTGGCTTCCCCACTCTATGTATAATATCTCTATGTTGTCGCTTCGGTCTTAATACAAAATAACCTATAAATAACATTTGTATGTTTTGTTTTGTTTTACAAAATGTAAATACAGTTAGTGTGTATAACGATATATAGAAAAGGCTATTATTGAGTTGTATAGAAGAAGCAAGTTGTGACAATTATTATTATCTGTTTCATTTATAACCGTCTACGATTCATCGGATTCATACAGTAAGTATAAATAACGTGATTTAAAAGCGCTATCAAAGATAACTATTTAATAGTATAAAATAATAAATAATTGAATGCCTTAGCATTTATGTTAAATTCCCCAATATGTAGCTTTAATTTACTTGTTATCAATTGACCAGTTTGTTTTTAAGAGATTAGGGATGGGACACAGTCTATTAAATTTATTTTTATAGATTATTTATTTCATTTTAAGTTGTCATTAGTTTTTACTGACTGTTTCTTTGTGCTTTCACTGCTTTTTCACGCTGTTCTCTTTTTCTTTTCAGAAATTAGAATTTCATTCAACATGGCTCCCAATAAAAAAAGTGTTGTTTGGAACTATTACGAAAAAAATGACAACAAAACTGCCAGATGCAAGCTATGTCAAAAAAATGTTAAAACGGCTGGCAATACCTCCAATGCAATGGCACATATTAAAAATATTCATAAAGCTGTCTACTTGGAAGTTTTCCAAAATACTAAAAATACTGCTGCTGCTACAAAAGATTCATATTCAGATTTGTCAAACTCTATCCCTAGTACTTCAAAACAAGATCATGCCACGATATCGAAACTTACCGTAAACGAATATCAACTGTCGCCTTCAATTTCAATGTTGTCGTCCTCGCCAATGGATACTAACGAGATAAGTACTAACGATTCTCAAACTGATCACAAGATTGATTATGATAGGCAATTACCTTTTAAACGCCAGAGGTCAATTGAAAGTAGCTTTGGAGAAATTTACGCGTATACCTCTACTGGTGACAAAACTAAAAGAATTAATAATACAATAATGTTCATGATCAGTAAAGACAATCAACCTTTTTCATTAGTCGAAAATGAAGGTTTCAAGCATCTTTTGAAAGTTACAGCACCTCATTACAAGATTCCTAGCAGAACCACTGTGACACGCTGGTTAGACGAGAAGTATGGTATATTAGCAACAGTCATGAAAAATAAATTATGCAATGTAGAAAATCTTACCTTAACAAGTGACATTTGGTCAGACCTACAAATGAGAAGTTACCTAGGAATAACTGCTCATTTTGGCATCCAAATAGAATTTCACTCTGTAACTTTAGGAGTGTACCACTTTGATGAAAGACATACTTCCGAATATATTGCACAAATGCTCACTAAAACATGTAAAGAGTGGGGATTCAATACTGATAAAGTCACGGCAGTGATAACCGATAATGCAGCAAACATGGTGAAGGCTGTTGAAATTGCATTTGGGAAAAGAAAGCATATCCCATGCTTTGCGCATACACTAAATTTAGTCGCTCAACATATTTTGGGAATTCCAGAATTACAGCTAATATTAACGAAAGTAAAAAATGTTGTTACTTTTTTTAAACAAAGTTGTGTGGCAAGTGACGAGTTGCGTAAATCAGTTAAAGCTGAAACAAAACTGATTCAGGACGTCCCTACACGTTGGAATAGCACGTAATTTATGATCATACGTTTTCTTGATTTAAAAAATGCTGTAAGCGAAATTTTGATTCGTCATAAAACAGCACCGCCGATGTTAACGGGTATGGAGTTGACAATGTTAATATCGCTTCTTAACATATTACGCCCACTGGAAGCAGCGACTAAGGAAATATCTGGCGATAAATATTGCTCTAGCAGCAAGGTCATTCCTTTAGTGCACTGCATGGTATCAAAACTGAAAAATGTTATTATTGAAGAACCTTTAATCAAGGAGGTACATAAACGCGCTCTTGCCGAGATTAACAAACGAATGGGCGCCATCGAACAGGTATCAGCATTAGCTATTGCCACAATATTGGACCCAAGATTCAAAAAACTTCATTTTGAAGACCCGTTGGCCTGCGGAAATGTCGTTAGTAAAATTAAAGATATGATGAAAAAAAATCAGCAGGATGAATTATGTACTGCAACGGAATCGGACTCGGACAATTCCGATAAAATTAGCCTGTCGGATTATAGCCTCTGGAGTGATCACCATAAACTAGTCCAGCGGAATTGGAAAACGAATAAAACAGACGAAACTCTATCAGATGAGTTGTCGCTTTATTTGAGGGCTCCAGTTAGTAGATTGAATGAAAATCCATTAGAAGTGTGGGCAGATTACAAAATACAGTTCCCAAAATTATATAATATAGTATTTAAATATTTAACTATGGTGGCTAGCTCTGTTCCCTCTGAAAGACTTTTTTCAAAAGCCGCACAGGTCCTATCTCAACAGAGAAGCAGACTTCAAGCCAAAAGAGTGAACAAAATTTTGTTTTTGCAAGGTTAGAGAAAAAATATTGGGATTTATAAATAAAGATAAGTAAAAAAGTATGTAGTTGAGTATAGAGTTTTATTTTTAATAAATAAAGTTGATTCGTTTCTTAATCCTAGCAGTTTTTACTTATATTAACCTGAAACCTATCTAATATTGTAAGAATAGTTAAATAAAAACAAATTACTTACGACATATCGAAAATATCGATATAGTTGGACAATATATCGCAAAGTATCGATAGAACACTACGATATATTATATCGAAAAAAATATCGATATTTTTTTTGTATGAACATCTCTAGTAGGGATAAAGTGAAAGGCGCTCGTATCGATGCGGTTTTTACTAGATACATTGAAAAAATCGAATGTAAGTCACTGTTCACGTATTTTAGTTACCATAAAATATTGGTTACATTTATAAAATGTGAAATTCATGATGAAGATGGAATTGATAATAGAATGATTGAAAATAATTGAAAAACGGATCAAAATGACTCAACGATTATAAAATATTGTTTTCAGTGTTTTAATATGTGTATATCATCTAAATAATTGTTAAGTATTATGTATGTCGTACTCTAAGACACAGAGTTCAATAAAAATATTAGTTGGAGACCTAGTCGAAAATTTTTAGTTAAATGTCTATAATGTGAAAAAAAGTTTCACTTTTACGGTGGTTTCATAAAACCACACAAGTTTTTTTTTTTTTTTTTATATATATATTATCTATTTATACTTTTATTCCTCATATATTATTAAACGTTACAAACTTGTAATATAGTAATTTTTGGATTTGGAAATACCAAACTCAAATATCACTGATAGTGTCAGAGAGTACATCTTTTCAATCAGATCTTTAGACTTTATGTTACTAGAAATACAGAAATAATTACATATAATATATAAAAGTATAAAAAACCAGTCAATGTTATTTTCACTCATACATACATATTTTCTGTTATACTGTTAATAGAAATCCTTCGTGTTATTATCGCATCTCATATACCATTAATTTTGGTGCACATTGGGTTTCCTCAAACCACTCAATGGTTTATTATAAGGGTTTTTCTATAGAACTAAATATGAAGGTTATATTGATGATGTTTTACCTGAAACACCACGATTGCGTGAGTCATAGGGATTGTTAGATTAATGGACTAGATTAACAAAAGCGATTCCAATGCTTTTCAGAACTTATTATGACGACATTGAAATTATTTGTGTAAATGAAGTTGTTAATTATATTATTAATATATTATAATTTACTACTACTTATAAGGAAAATGTATTAGATTGATAAAATAAAGATTATTAGATAAGATTGTTAAGCCAAAGATTATAAGATTAGATTAGTATTAGATTGATGAACCAATTTTTTTTTGGCTTCTAGCTTGAATAATACAAATAACATTCACTTGAATAGTTTATAGAATATATAATTACTTTTGCTAATGTCTCTATTCTTTGGATATATTTTTATGGAATTATTTGTGTTGATAAACATTTTTTTATTATGTTAATTTTATTTTATAAATGATAAATAGCCTATGAAGTAATATTGTATCGTAATGGCAGGTTATGTGTGCCGAAGCTTCACTCGATAGTTGAGATAAGATATATTTATCAATCGCACCGCTATACCCAATAATTATAAAGATAAACTCTATCTTTATCCGATTCCCGGATAACTAACACAAAAAAAAGTTGATATGATAGACTCATCATATGCCAAAATTTTCAAATATATTTTCAAAACAATGCTACGTGCTAAATAATAAAAAATCAGTCTCTTCGGTTATTTTAAAACTTTTTGACTTAAATTTTCAAAAGTATAATTTTAACCTCAATTATGACAAGAAATTAAAATTTGTTGAATATTATAGCACAATTAATGTAAAAGAGTCTGTTTGTAAAGCACTACAAAAATTCAACGAGATTTCAAGAACTGTTATCAATTTGTATATTCGTTGCATTTTGTAACATTCGATGCAGATTCGAAATACTCCATAGCTAGAATGGTCGTTGGAGATATAACACAGAAATACTCGGTATGACTTGTTTTGATGTTTGATTTTTATTTGATCCTTAAATAGGATTTTTCGCGTTTTCGGTCCTTTTTTAGATAAATGAAGTTACTGAAGTTGTTGTCTTGTTGTTTTAAGAATATCTTGAGAATGATGAGATCATCATACTTAACACATTCTTAAGAAAGATTTTTTTATGACAATGCAATTGAGATTAATCTAGTTTTAACAACATTTTTATAAATATTTCATATAATAAAAGAGGTCATATAATGTCAGTTTTTAAGTTGTTTTACCCAAGAGTAAATGGAGTTGAAAAGTTAGATGCTGGAGCTATCTCTTAAAAATACCACTTTGGGAATTCGTGAGAAATACTAAAATGTAATGCTTGATCTAGAAACGGCTCACGTGGCCAATGAAGCTGTGTTTTTATAGCTTAATACTTATGATAGATTCATAACAAAATAGACATTTTCTTAGTTTTTATTGTTATAATTTAAGTTCTTATATTTCTGAAACTTGATGAAAGAGTTATATTTTCTTTTACAGATATACAGGGTTATTAAAAGTTAAAAAACCCGGGTTCAAATCTGGGTATGATTGTGTCTTTTATTTTTTCTTTTTTACGAGTTCCTTCTTTTTGTGAGAAAAACTGTTCTTGGTAGCCCTAAAGAAAAAAGAAAAACATTGTAAATTTGATGGACTGAGCTTAAAAAAAGTTGTAATTTAATTACATTACAACATTGTTTGGTTCTTCTTAACAGATGTTAAGAAGAACCAACTGAGAACCAAACAACCAACTAAGAACTGGCGAGTTACTAAATACCTTTTTTTCTATTATGAAGTAACTGTTTTAGCAACACAGCTATACTAAAGCTCAAAAGCTTTAGTACCTGGATGACCGAGTTTTGCTCCATGTCTTTTTTTTAGCATATAATGTTTTATTAAAATTATATTTACTTAAAATTAAAAGAAAAAAAATGTATTTACTACTCGCCAATAGATGTCATTAAAGCCAAACAATGTTGCAATGAACATTGTAATGCAATCATTACAATGTTTGGCTCTTCCTGTCATCTTTTGGCGAGTAGGGTCATTTCGCCTGTTTGCGTCCATTCGACGGCTATCCTTTCATAAAATACTCGAAAATAAGTTCATGAACTTTCTAACAAAACCAAATGTAATTTCTGCCAATACCTCAATATATAGGAGATACACAGTCATAAACAAAATTTCCTTGAGCGCAATCCTTCCCTTTAAAAAAAAAAAATTATCTGAGCCACGGGACAAAAAACTGCGAATGTCTTAAATGTTAGTAAAAAAATAGTGAGCAGCAACACCACTCACGGTTAGTTTTACATTGTTTTATGTGAAGTTAAGGATACATAGATGTTTCTAGGCCTTAATAATAAAGAAAGGAAAAACATAATTATGAATTTACTTAAGTTTTTTAATTGTTGACAGTTAAATTAAGGTGGACGCAAACTAGTACATACAAATTTTAAAAATTCCACTTTGCGTCCGCAGTGGACGCGAATTTTATGACCTATTATTTAGGACAGACTAGATTGCGTCCACCTTTGTTTTCTTGTTATCTATTTATAAAAGTAATTAGAAATGTATGGCTTATTTAAATTTAATAAAATTGTATATACCTACGATCAATAATATCTTAATGTAATTATAATAAAAAAAAATAACGTAATTTATTAACGGCTTCTGATTGAACAAATTAGAAATTGTGAAATCACAGTGTATCAAGGTGCAACTCTGAAACTCATGACATGAATAAAAATGATTTTGCCTATACACCTTTCTGGCAGTTACCTGTAGCTTAGTTCAATAGTGTCTTCAGATGAAGTTCTTATTTTACCACTAGAAGATATGGCCACTCATACTACACCAAGTCTTGAGAAAACTAAGCAACAAATATCAAACCCCCCCCCCCTCCCCCCGACTGCTTTTATTCATTTAGCATCAACTGTATCACCATCTATTTCACCTATAGAAAAGCCTCCTAGTTTACAATCATCTTCATTATTTATTCAAGGCATTTCACATTCAGATCCCTTTGATCCATTTAAAACCCACCTGATGTTGGCTGAAATTTTTAGCATAGCAAGAAAATTTAATCAAAGAACTCCAGCGGCCATATCTTCGTCTGCATCGAGAAAGTATTATAAACATAAAGAGCAGATGGAGAAAAAAAAACAAAGAAGTAAGAAAAAAAATTAAGAACGAATAGAGAAAAAAAACTTCAAGGAACTGCTCCAAAACGTAGGAAAAAGGCACTTCTTGTTAAAGTCACAGTAGATACTGATACTCTGAAAAGAAAATTTACCAGCCGTGGATAGTAAAAAGTGCGCTGAATGTAATGACATACTTATATCAGATGTAGATGAAGACGGCGAAGAAAACATTGGCTGTGACAAATATATAAGATGATATATTTGTTATTAAAAATATTTAAAAATTTAATTAGTTAAACATTTAGACATAAAACAATAAATTGTTAAAATCTAATCTTTCTGAATAATAATTAATAAAAATCTCCCCTAAATTCTATATATAAGTTGGTGGACGCAAACTGGGCATGAGTGGACGCAATTTAGATTTTATGGACGCAAACTGGGTAAATCGCCCAAATCTGATATTTATCACTTTTATATTTAAATTGTTATATCTATCCACCAGAACTTTAAATGAATATAAAAAAGACTATATTATTAACACTGTACATAAGTTTTTATTCAAAACTAGTGCTAAATCATTTTTATTTTCTCTTTCAAAGTCAGCAACTCCACTAAATGGACGCAAACAGGCGAAATGACCCTAGTAAATGCTATTTTTTTTCTATTATGAAGTAACTGTTTTACCAACATAAACATATTTCATTACAACATTGTTTGGCTTTAATGCCATCTATTGACGAGTAGTAAATACATTTTTTTCTTTTAATTATAAGTAAATATAATTTTAATAAAACATTATATGCTAAAAAAAGACATGGAGCTAAACTCGGTCATCCAGGTACTAATAATAAAATGTTAAAAAAGGGAGAAAATGTTATTTTAGAAATTAATTAAAAAAACTAACTAACTTATAAAAAACATTGACTTTCATGTTCTCATGACCTTGATGTAATCTTGGTGCTTCTCTTATCTCTCTTATCTGATACCGTTACATACAACCCCTTAAGAAGTATAATACACACAGGAAACTACTATATTCTACCATACTGTTTATAGAACAATCGATTTTTGATTAATTTAGTTTAGTTCTAGAGCTGATCACTAAAATTAGTTTATATATATCTCATTGTAAAGTGGACGTCATTTAGTAAACTAAAAATTGTAGTTGAGTTTTAAATATCCCTATAATATGCGTATCAGAGGAGCGATTATCAGAAAGCATGTGTTGTTTAAAGTGTTTCAGTATATTATTTATATTACAGCCTGTTTATTTCTTATAATAATATGTATTGGACTAAAATCAAATGAATACCGAAATAATTATGTAAAAAAAAAAATATTCGTTGATTCTGTAAATGACGAAAAAAACTTTGATTTTCATGCTAATATTGTAAATAACTATTTCGACAGAAGAATGGTGAGCATATTTTTTTACCAAAATCGATTTACGAGGTTTTAACTGATCACTGTAAGTTAGATAGAAAATTAAGATTCTAACTGATTATTGTAAGTTATTTAAAAATAAATGTACAATAGAAGGCGCGCGTTCTGGAGAAAATGTTTTTATATAAGTTTTTTTACTTTTCCTTCTACGACATCCTAGATGACGTCAAAGTGTTAAAATTGTTTTCTTGATGGCACAAGGAAAATATGATTTGGAAATGATATGCTACTCATTTTAATAGCGAACCACCTGAATATTATTCAGGTTGTTTGCTATTAAATATTATTTAATTTATATATTATTACAAGAGTATTTGTCAGTCTTCTTTTTTAGGATTGGCCAACCTCCAATTTAGGAACATTTCTGTTTAAAAACACCCCGATCAATACTATGCCATTCACCCATGTACGAGATAATAAAACTTATAAAGTTTTAATATGGAAACACTGGAATTGGCTCAAAAATCGACATATTTACAATTTCAATGGCAAAAGGTAAAAATTTTTTTCAATCATTGATGTTATCATTTTAATGTATTATTATATTATTTAATTTATTATGTGAGATAGTTAGTTAGTTTTGATATAATTTAGTTTTTTCGATGTCATGATTTGTAACTATATTGTACGTCTATATTTGTAAACCAAAAACCGGTAAAATATACTAATTTTATTTTGTTAAAGCAAAACAACATATTTTTTACAAATAGCCACACTATTTATATTTTACCATTATATAAATATTATTTATCTTTATAGTGAATCATATCATACCATCATCATATTTTAATTAAATTAACATCAAGAATCATTTTTGCATTTAGATCGTTACCGACTACCGACCGTTTTATAAGTTATTTGAAAAATGTATGTTAAAAGTTGAACAATGTTTTGAGTACATATGCATGAAGTAAACAAACAGGCGATTTTTCTGATGGTTTCTGATGGCGTGGTATTACTTTAAATACAAAAATCTATACGTAGAGCGTGGCAACACATTTTTGTATTTAAAGTAGTACAACGCCATCAGAAACCATCAGAAAAATCGCCTGTTTGTTTTCGTTATCCAATCCCATAATATTTATTGTGATGTATACATCACAATAAATATTATATAATAACTAAAGAAAATATATACTATTTGGGTACATTATTAAAAATATTATATATTTTTCAGTAAAGTTGATCCACTACAAGAATGTAGTGTAAAGAATTGTAAATTCACAGGCGATGATAAAACAATATCATCAGTCGATGCTGTTATAGTTCATGTACAAAGAGGCGTGTTTCCAAATACGACGTTAAGAAATACAAAACAGAGATGGATCTTTTTAAATGATGAATCCCCAAAGCACGCGTTCACAAAACCAAAAGAAGCTCCTAATTTAGCTAATTTATCAAATATGTTCAATTGGTCCATGACTTATAGGTATAGAAAAGATATTTTTTTAAATAATATAATATAAATGTGCTTTTATAAATTTTAACCGTTAAGTATTTTTTCAATATTGAAAATCAATTAAAGTAAATGAAGTTTTAATTTATTTTAATCTGAATTATAATCACACATTTATAAAAATGTAAGTTAGTTTAATAAATTAAGTATTATACAAGATTAAAAGATATAGTAAATCCTTTAACAAATTACTCTGTATAGAACTCCACATTTCTTACAAATGTGAAAGAAATAACTACACAGTTTTTTCTAACATTTGCCACATTTTAATTCTTCAACAAATATTTTATTCCAGGAGCGATTCGGACGTGCCTGTTCCTTACGGACGAACAATGCCCTTGGAAAAACCTATTCTGAATCAAATAACGGACGAATCATTGGCATCATTAGTTCCGTATTGGAATGATAAACGTACAGACGTACTAGTATCTATACTTATATCTGATTGTAGTGTTCACCGTAGAATGAAATACTTAGAGAAACTACAAGAACACTTGAAAGTGGACATTTATGGAAAATGTTCAAAAGACAAAAAGACTAGGTATTTAATTTTTCAGCAGATTACATTCATTTATTCATATTATTATCTATATATCTCAAATAAAACATACTAAGCTTTTAAGATAGTTAAAATAAAGTGGGCCAGAGCTATATAATTCTAGGAGCTCTGGTTTTTACAACTATCATATAAATATACATACTACTACTACTACTATTTCCCAATTAAATCTTACATTAAACTGAAAAAGATATCTTTAATATTTTATAAAAGGGTGAAACTCTGTCAAGAATCAAAAACAAGTATGTACCACTATGTTAAACGATAATGCAGAAATTTGCATTATTAATAATTTGCAGAAAATAAGTATAGTACTGTATTATATTTTTTACGTTTCAGTTGTCCCGGACATTATAAATCGGATTGTAAGCTGATTTCAAAATATATTTTTTATTTGGTGTTTGAAAATTCTGAATGCGATGAATATTTGACGGAGAAGTTATTTCATAATGCCTACAGTAAAGGAGCTATACCTGTAATAATGGGACCTACTGTAGACCGCTGCGAGATGCTCTTACCTCCTGAATCGTTTTTACATATTGATGAATATGACAATCCAGATGAATTGGCGAAGCATATGATTGTAATAAGTAAGAATATCACCAATCTTTTAGAATTTCATAGATGGAGAAACAACTTTTTTGTGGCAAATGAACATGGATACTTCGGAACCAAGTCATATCACTTATGTAGAATATGCGAAGCCTTAAATTACAATGACAAAAAAGTAAAGAATTATGACAAAGAAAGTTTACGAATATTTTTTGACCCTACTTTATCGTGTCGCTAATAAAATTGTATTTTAAGGTTATTTTTTGGTTTTAAGTTAAGTATTTTTAATTCTTGAATAAAGAAGCAGATATATGGCTTATTGTCTGAAAAAAAAATGTGTGGTATTTTTATTTGTATACAATAAAACTTTTGGTATCGAAACGTATGATTTACTCCAATTTACTTTATACAATTTACGTAAGCTTTTTAGATATGTAGAAGTCCTTTGACTGTGTGCCTCGTCAGTGTATCTGGGCATTGCGATCCAAAGGGATTCTTGAGACCTATATTGAGATTATCAGAGACATGTACCGCGACCCCGCTTCTGTGGGTAGGCAGCCGTTGGTAACAGCAGACCCTTGCAGATTATAGTAGGGGTACACCAAAGCTCAGCTCTTGGTTCGTTTTTATTCATTGTAGTTCTCGAAACTGTTTCGGCTCACATCCAAGACCACCCTCCATGGCTAATTATGTATGCCGATGATATAGCACATAGCAATAGCAGCAATATGCTCCAGCATATAGCAATGCTAGAGCGTAAGGTGAACTAACACAAAAGCGAAAGGAGGGGTACTAACAGTGTCGAAGACCGAGTACATGGCTTGCGGGAGCTCAGCCTGGGCCAAATGGCGGGAGGTCACTGGTGTGATCTGTGATTGCAGAATACCGCCCAAACTCAAGGGGCTTATATACAAGAGCGTCATCCGACCCGTTCTTTTATACGCCAGCGAATGCTGGCCAGTATTATGTCGACACACTCAAGAGATTCATATCACTGAAATGAAGTTAATGCCGAGGTGGATGTGCGGCGTAACGTGGTCGGACCGCAACACACCACGTTACGCTACCGACTACGTTAAATTAATATGTTATGTATGCACTGTTACAAAAATAAAAAGTGGGTTTAGGTTTAAATTATTTATTTATTTAGTGTACAAATACTCAAAAAAACATTAAACCTCAATATTCATACAATTATACAAATACAAGAATGTCTTAAATAATGAAAAAATGCCAAGATAATGTTAAGAAAAATGCCAGCTAGACTCAGCGGTGGGTTACTTGAGATAATACTTTATTTTAAATTATATATATATTATTTAATTACTAAAATAGTAATATCCTAGGCGCCACTGACAAATAACAAGCGAAGACATATATATGATCCTCCTGCTTGTCAGTACTGGAGAACCACAGTCAAACACTTGTTCTTTATAAAACTTTCAAAAATGGAAGTGTTGATTATTGATATAAATAAATTTTGTACATCACCATAATATCGGGATTACAATAAAGACGAGCTCCTTAAACTCAGCTAGGTAGGAAGCAGGATACAGGTCAAACAGGACGACGCTCCGAAGATTCACGTCTACCCCCGCGAACCAATTATAAATTTACCCGTATCTTCTAGGGTACAAACTAAAAAAAACCTCCTTATGGAGGAAAAAGGCCTCGCAAGCACTAATATTAGCCTATGTCGACTCCGAGGGTCGAATCAGGACAAATAGAAATATTGTTCCAACAAACTTTGAAACTGCCCGGGAAGTGCCGGCAATAGGAATTATAATTATTCCATATTAAATTATTAGCCCTGCAATTAAACACGCTAATGAATTTAAGAAACAACGCTTCACATGCGTTAATAAGATCACAAATAACTAAAACACTCACCGAAGGCTAATAAGATATTCAATTCGGAAGTGCTTCCGAAAGAAAAGACTCTAAAGGCATTGAATTTTATAATCAAAATATGCATAATAAGCAAACAATGTGGCTATGCACACGCCGCGTTACATGAAATGTGGGTAAAATTGATATTAATCAGAAGACCAATATTTAAATAATTTAAGAACAATGCACTAATTATCTAAAAAAAGAAACGAGTGTAATAAATTTATAACAAATTGTTGTACTAATAAACATAACAATAAAACAACGTTGGCTGCAACTATACTTCTGAAACAATATGACAGCTACTTTTAAATAAATACCTAGCGATATGCTAACCTTAATAATGATTAATAAATGAAATTTAGAATAGTAATTATTAATAAAATGTTTATATTTTCAATAACATTTCGGGGACTATAAAGTTAGCTTAAGCTGGCAACATTCAATATTTTAAACAAAAAGAAATGTCACAGACTAATTAATAGATTGCAATTAGCTGTCAACAGATAAATAATTTACCTTGTCTACGAATTTGACAGATAATAAGAAATCGATAGTATTAAAAATATAAATATTTTAATTATCTACAGAAATGAAATTTCTATGTAACAGCACCTAACATACTAATTTAAGGGAGTCTTGTAGTCCGGGACGCCTGAGATAGTATAGCCACGTTGTGCGTCGGCCTAGGCACTATGTCGGATGAAAATGGCTTTATAAGTCTGTCCTTTTAATAAGTCCTTCCGAACGACCAAGGAAGCACTGGTTGGATATAGTAAAGTAGGACATGCGAGCCAATGGTCCAACCAGTCAGGACGTTAAAGACCGTGCAAAGTGGAGTAGGTTGAGCAGGAAAGCAGACAGTGACATACGTTGGAATTAAGGCCAAGAAGAAGAGAGTTAATAATACGTACACGTTATGTACGATATGTTTAACAGACTAAGTTGTTAATGATAATAATATACCATTAACTGTTACTTTCAAATTAATAACTTTTTGAAATTGCAACTATTATCAACTTTAAATAAGCCTGATCTTTGTGTTTCTTAGAAAGGTTAAATTACTCTTTGAGGAAGTTAATTTTTTTTTAATCAGTCTAAATAGTTACTACATATACTTGTGCAAATGTTTGGTAATTATAGGAAAAATTAAAAAAGATCAAACTTTGATTAATACATAAATTTCCTAATAAATTTAATTCCCTTACAAGTATTTATTAACGTTAAAACGTTTGCCTAAATCGACTATATGTACTTTGATTCATAATAAAAGTCTTGAGAAAAACTAGTTAGGATTTAAATGGCATGTTTTTTTTTTGGAAAAGAAAATCATTAGCAAAAGAGTACTGTGTATATTTTTACATAATTTATATCGTATTTCTAAAACAATGTACCTGAAATAATATTAAATTTATACACGACGTAAGTAATATTATTATAAAATTGTAAATTTTACATGTATAATTTAAAATAAGATATTCCCTACTCTATGAACATTTCACAGTACAGAAATTATATTTTCGTGTTCCTTAAAGAACTGATACAAGATGTATCAATTAAATAGAAATTACAGAATAGTGCAACTCGATTTAATCCATAAATGAATAAGAGCTCAGTTAACGGAATTATAAATGTCTTAGACCTATGAGATATTTATAATTTATTTAGCAATAGACCGATAGTAAGTTAATATTTTACGCAATATTAGGACATAAAATGGTTTAACAATGTTTCGTTTTTTTATTGTAATCACAGAATTTTTTTAAAGCTGTTATGGAAAATAATATAGATTATTTCTTAGCAATAAAATAAAGTTTTTTTAATTTTTTTTTGCTGAATTTTATTTTGACACTAGCATGTTTTTGGTTTATAATCTATGTTTTTTTAAATGAATACCGTCAATCTATTTAGCATTTTTTTGGTTTATAATCAATGTTTTTTTAATGAATACCGTCAATCTATCAACTTTACCGCTACCCACCTCCTTGGATCTTTTTTGGGACGATGACGACAATAATTAGAATATTTTTAAAAGTTCTAATCAATTTTTTTAACTACATATACTGAATACCATAAAAAAGATGCCATAACCAATATGACGTGTGAAATTGTCTATAATCCTTATTTATATTTTAAATAAACGTAGAATAAACACGAAGGCCCGTACCTTCGTGTTTATTCTGCCTTCTAATCTACCATTTGAGCTAACTTTAGGCCCAACCAGAATAACAAAAACAAAACATACTATAAAAATCTATACCAAATATGTGTGTATGTATATACACACATACGAAGTCTGAATATGAACCAACATTCGTTTTGCTATAATTTAAGTTTTAATTACCGTCGATAAGAGCAAATGTAGAATTTGATTAGCTTGACTTCATTACTAGTAGTTATTACTGGTTAGTACTAACTGACTAACTCACGAGTAGGGTTAGGAGTAATGGGGACACATACTTTAAATATAATATGACATTTAGAAACATTACCTTTTTGGTAAAACTAATTTTTATTTATTTAATAATACTAAATTTATAAATTATTTCGGTCTTAAACAGGCAATAGCTAAAATTATCTTATTTAATAAATATAAATAAAATTGAAATATTATTTGTATATATGGTCAACACGTTTTAAAATACCTACAATTATTGATTTGAATGTATTATATAATGAAATTTAATACTTACAATCTTCAAAGTGAACATTTTAAAAAAAAAAATTGGTGTGTTCGTTGGAACAGCCTATGTAATTTAATGTTCGCGAGAAAATCTAAATTTGTATACAATTTGCCGCCCCATTGCATTGGTCGAGTGGTTAGCGCAGACGCCTAACGTGTCACGGCGCAATGGGGCTCGGGTTCGATTCCCGGTGGAGACAGACATTTATGTGATGAGCATAGATGTCTATGTTTCTGGGTTTGGTCGTTTATTATATATATTCTCAGTATTTATATGTGTATTTCTATGTATTTGTATCGTTGTCTAACACCCTTAACAGAAGCAAATAATTTGCTTACTTAGGGGTTAGATCAATGTGTGTAATTTGTCCTGATATTATTATTATTATTAATTTTATTGTTTTATCATACATTTTCTATTATAAGTAAAATATACATAGTATCAAAAATACCTTTTGTGTTGTTAATTTATTCGGTAAGCTCTCGACACCATTGTATGTTGTCGGAATAGACAGACCCTTGGTATATTTAGTAAACAAACATGTTTCTCACTAAGCTGATTAGTCTAAGGGGCTTTTGAGATTTCTTTACAAAGTATGTGAAGGTATGGTCTAACTAAATAACTAAGACTCTGTCTGACCTTGGGTTTACAGAAACTAAGATAGAATTAATATATTTTTATTTATAACGTTAATTTGGAGACAGCAATTTATATTAGACAAGAGTAAACATTGTGTGAAACGTGTTATATTTATACTAGAAAAATATACATGTAAAAAAAATATGTTATATGAAGTACGACGTAATACTGATAAGACGTATGGAAAAATATGTTTAATGATTTGAAATATTATTGATAACGCTAATTATGAAGCGAGCCATATTTCTTCATTTGTAATAAACATATTACAGAACATTCTACAACTTTTCATGATTTTATACGTAATATATAATATAATATATAAAGTATAAATATACACAGGGTTATTTTTAATTAGTTGCCTCTCTGCATCAATCCCAACAACATTTGTTCTACGACTTTTTAAAAATCTTGATGAACAACACAATCAATACGAAAGAAAAAATGTTTACTCCTTCTTTTACTTATTACTCTGTATTTTATAAGAAGTGCTTAAAAGGTCAACGCCCGGGCGCCATACCTACGCGCGCAGTTCAGAGGCAACAAATAAATTTTCTATGAGAAAACTCAAATTTTGAAAACTATTAATTTTAAAAAGTTATGTATAGTAGGAGTTTCATTTATTTATTTATAACGTTATTTACTGATAGATACAAGTACAGTGCAAGTACAGTGACTGAAATATATTATTTTATATTCCTTGTTTAAACCAATATGATTTCAGTTATAGCAAATTTTAATGATAACGTACCATAAACTTCTTATTCTTGGTCGTTCTTCATTTTGAGATCCCAGTATTGTTTTAACTTTAGTATTACTAAACCGCCCCAACAACAACTTTTAACTCCAGTTTATTCGAATGGGCTTTTAATGCCTACTTAAAGATATTGATAATAATAATAATAATATCACAGAAAAAAATACCGAAATTGATCTAACCCCTAAATGTAAAGAAATATATATTTACTAATGTGAAGGTTGGTAGACAACGATACAAATATATAGAAATACGGACATCTATGCTCATCACATATATGCCTATCCCTGTCGGGCATCGAACCTGATCCCTTTTGCGCTGCTATTCGTTAGGCGTCTGCGCAAACCACTCCATCAACGGAGCGGCGTTAGATAGATAATGTTCAATGAAAACACTACAGATGTTATATTATAAAGTTTTAAGATTCTCATCTGTCTAGACTGTTTCAACATTTGATAGCTATTATCATATTTTATCTTTTAGTGCTTTCATAGATCTACAATTAATTAAATTATTTAAACAAAATCAATATACCTCTTGGATAGAGTAGGCTAGACGGGAACGGACTAGCCAGAATGATTTCAACTTCAATGGGCTGTCTAAATTTGGGTGGGTGGTGCTAACTTTCATCGCAGATAGTGTAAATTAGGCATTGTGGGCACGTTTTGAGCAGTAATCAGAAACCTGAAATCTCTGATCTTGGAGGCTCAAACCCTCCCTCGTTCTCTCTTATGTATCTTAATTTTTCCCGTGAACCTACGCGGTGTATGCCAATGCTTCTACCACTACCTATATTTGCTGACGGTTATACCATCGGTGGACTCTAAAATACAATGACAAGGTGAATTTTAAAAACACTTCCAGTTCTACGAAAAATAGTAGAGATCATGATGCTTAATATATATATATATAACATATACGATTGATGTTTTAAAAATAAACTTTATTTTATTTACATTATTTTACATACAAACATACAATATATTTTTTTTTTACATACAAGATACGTCAGGGTCAAAATATATCCTCAAACTGTTTTCATCGTAATATTTATCTTCTTGGTCATTGTAATTTAAAGCTTCACATATTCTGCAGAAATGAAATGACTTAGTTCCGAAGTACCCATGTTCATTAGCCACATAAAAATCATTTCTCCATCTATGATACGATAGAATCTTTCTACGGTTTTTACTTATTTCAATCATATGCTTAGCTAACGCCCCAGGATTTATAAATTCATTGACATGTAAAAAAGAATTAGGAGGTAGTAACATCTCGCAGCTTTCTATAGAAGGACCCATTATTACTGGTATAGCGCCCTTATTATAAGCATGGTAAAACGATTTCTCTGTTAAGTATTCCTCGCATTGTGAGTTTTCAAATACTAAATAAAAAAAATATTCCGACATCTGCTTACAATCCGATCTAAAATGCCCGGGACAGCTGAAAATAATTTATCATAGAATATACGATTAATTATGCCTCTTGTTCTGTCTATCTCGTAAATGTTTTCAATTCATTTCAATCCAAGATATCTTTATTCAAGTAGGCATTTACATGCACTTTTGAATGTCAATTACATTAAATTGGTCAGTATAGTCAGTCTGTGAGTTAGCTACCACCAGCTCGGAATGTTGATCTGCTGAGAAGAGCTGGTCAGAAACTCAACAGTTGCTCTTTTTAAATTAAATTTAATAATACTTGACTTATAAATTATAACATCAACCCTGTAAATGTGTCAATAACCCAAGTTCCACACATTTCGATTAACTAAAAACTCTTGAATATAATAACTAAGAATTTTAAGAACTCTTGAATATAATAACTAACAATTTCTTACCTAGTCTTTTTATCCTTCGAACATTTGCCGTAAATATCCACACTAATGTGTTCCTGAAGCTCCTCTAAGTAATCCATTCTACGGGAAACCCCACAGTTAGATATGAGGATAGAGACTAGTACGTCTGTACGTTTATTATTCCAGTTCGGAACTAACGATGTCAAAGATTCGTCTGTTATTTGTTTCAGAATCTGTTTTTCTAAGGGTATAGTCCGACCATAAGGAACAGGCACGTCAGAATCGCTCCTAAAAAATATTTGCCAATAAATCAACGAATAACTCAGGTTAGTGATCGAGAAAATCGAACATTTTTTTTGTATTCGTGATTGATGTTTAAAACTATGAAGCAATTTGTTAAACATTTACCATTAGTTCACTTTCCAAAAACAAAATATTAATTTAATTAAAGGGAATAAGAATGTTTGCTTTAATTATATTAATAAATCTGGAATATATTAACATTTATTCTTGATAGTCCAAATACAATAATAATTTACAGTACTTAAAATTGGTTTAATTTATAAAACATTTAAAAGTTATAAGTTGTAAAGTTCAAAGAGGTAACACTTTTTAAATGAAACTTATCATGTTCAATACCTATATGTCATGGACCAATTAAAAATATCAGCTAAATCTAATATACTTGGTGGATCCGTTGATAATGAAAATGCATTCATCGGAGATTCGTCACTTAAAAACACCCATCTCTGTTTTGTATTTCTTAAAGTCGTATTTGGAACCACACCTTTTTGTATATGAACTATAACAGCGTCGGCGGTAGATAATTTTTTATCATCACCTGTAAATTTACAGTTCTTTACACTGCATTTTTGAAGAGGATCGCTGTTTCTGAAAAATAAATTTGATCTATGTAGAAAACCAAACTCATACATTTAAACATATAAAGAAAGTAGCTCTATTGGTCTTTATGACAAAATACTGATATGCTCAGGGATTTAGTATTGCTTTTCATAGGAGTCCAACATGAGAGTCCAATCAAGAGCTGCTTCGAAGATAGAGTGCGGCTTTTACCAATGCTACAGATCGTTTACTAGTTATTATATCGTATAAAAAAATTAACCGCTTCCTGAAGGATTTCTTATATTTTATGCGACGCGAGTATTTAAGTGTATCCCTACATCTTTTCTAATATTATCACTACTAGCAAGAGTTTTGCTGTTGCTACTGTCTCCTGATTCCCCATTAAGATGTTGCAGACCAGACTTGTCGGTAGCTTTACACCATCTTATTAAATTACTTTTATATAGTAGAGTCTAGATGTATTCCAGATTCTCCCAGATTAAAGATCCCAGATTGAGAAAGAATTTTAATAGTGCTAAAAACCAATCATGAGGTAGGTAGTAGTGCGCCACTTTTGAGCTAGCTGCCCTAGTAGTATTTCTATACTATCTGGCAAAATAAATGATTTTGATATGTCTGAACTTTAACATTTGATTTCAAAATTCTATTTATACATATAAAAATGATAATTACTACATTGAATGTATTAGGGGAGAGACAGCAACCCTGAAATAGACTTATTATAACTTAGAGGGTTTGATCTTTGCTGTCTATTTTTCTTTCAAAATTCCTACATATTTAACTAACAAAAATCATGGGACATAATACTTACTGTCTAAACCAAAACACAAGAAAAGGTTTATAATATATGATTTTAAAATCAGAACCATGTAAATATAATACTACTTAAATACAACCAAGACGTTGGTAAATGAAATGAAAATCGATCTTAAATTGTAATTTTAATTAAACAACATTAAATTTGTTTCAGTTATTTGCTTTATAGTGTTTAATTATACCTAGTGTTTAATTAATAGACATATTTACATTTTAGAAGCGATGTATGTAGATGTGCTTAATTGGGTAGATAATACCTGTAACCTAAGCAAGTGAACCGTAGCTATCATACCCGTTAAAAGTAAAATTTTAAGCACTTTTCATCTCTCAAATAAAGTGATAACGAATATCGAATAGTCCCTTAGTAAAAATCACAATAATATTATGTTTAATCGTGCGGTAAATTCGTTCTGTAATTCTTTTTATTTATTTAATAACCTGATAGGAAAAATCTTACATTTGTTATCAAATTACAACTGTACGTACGGTCACCTCATTTCCAATATTTAAAATTATTATTTTAATACCAAATATTGATAAAAATTTACATTTTAAACTCCTAGATTATTAAATATTTTATTAAATAAGTTCTTAATTGGAAATGTAATGAACTTTTCATTATTTTTTTGGAAATTTAATAATTTTATTTTATAGAAACAGTTAATATCGAGGACATGATTTTATATTATATTTTTATTTTATAACAACTAAAGTACAAGAGCAAATTAAAAAGTCGTTATTAGTAAATTCACATATCTATATTACTTTTATCTTGCTACTTTTACTATCTTTTATCTACTTCTTCCCTCTTAGAGACAACATGAACTACGAGTTCAATTTAGGATTAAGATACTATCGGACACAGAATTATGCAAATATAAATTCTTAAATACACATTTTTATTCTCATTTAATTACAAGTAAAAATCAGCCTGGATAAAAACTTCCAGGTTTTTTAAATAAAATTGTTAAATTAATCATATTTGACAATTTATTTTCAACATATTGAGTAATGTGAAGCTTATTTATGTTTCTAATATAAAAAATAACATCATGTTACATAATCGACACGGGCAGGACTCTACATTTAGGAAACTAGCCTTAGTTGATCTACAAGCACCCATTAAGCTTTTCGATAATCCTGACCAATGTTTCTAACTTTTCAAAATATCTTTTAATATGTATAGCCATATTAAGCTTAATTAAATTGAAAACAAGTATAGAATGAAAAATAAACCGATACTGGCAGAGATTCGAATTCGTAAACCTCTGGAAACCGTCCTGTCGCACTACCAATTGAGCTACCGCATCTAATTAACTTTCTAACTTTGTTTTATAGAATAAAATAGAAGAGTCATAATCATAACCGAAATTAATATTTGAATTTGTTTATAAACAAATTTAGCAATGCTTACTTACATTGCGATTATATATTTGAAATAATCTAAACTCATTGAGGCTGAGAGCTGGCTGCACTTTAGCTCAATGGGAGAAGTTCAAGATCAAGCCGTATCTGTGTCGAAGATTTTTAAATTTATACTTATTTCAAATTAAATTCATAATATACGATATATTCATGCAACTAGGTATAATACATATGTACGTAGGTACGTATATAAGCAATAAAAAGAACTAACACAATGGGTTAAGAGAATGTTTGAATATATCAAAGGAAGCATTGTGAATAACAAATGCAGTATTTTAATACACACATACATACATTATCAGTTAATGAACGGATTCTCTTGAACTATTTTTTTATAAACCGCACTCTTTATAGTTCCTCCATAAAAAGAAGTTCTAATCTTATCTTTTATCGCATACAATTTATAATACAAATATTGAAAAGTATTATATATATATACTTAGCTAAATACTAACCGTTCCTTATTAAAACTATGAACATGTCGATTTTCGAGCCATTTCCAATATTTCCAAATCAGGACTACAAATGTTCTATTCCTTTGTGAATTATATAGAGGTATCGTATTTATTGGAATGTTTTTAAATAGCAATGCTCCTAAATTTGATGTCGACAAGTCCTAAAAAAAATAAAATACGTAGATATAGATATGTAGATATTATACGATGTTAAATTACTGACGTACGTTAGTCGTAACGTATTCGATTTTGACAGCCGGGTGACAAGAATCGATTGAAGAATCGTATTATTTGTTAGATTTATACTGTGCATAGTAAACTGCGAAAAACATTTACAATTAACAAATTTAGTTTGCTTACTTTCATTAAATACTTTATTTGTAGAACAGCTAAGTACAAAACTAAGAAAAATACTTACAGTCCTTCTTTTCAGATACGAATCTACAATTTCAGCATGGAATTTTGGATTGCTTTCGTAGTTTAAAGAATCATCATAAGATGCTTCTCTTATGAGATGATATTTTTTGTAATCTCTCCCATTATAAACCACTATCAGAAACACACATACTATAATAAGAATAAAGTAAACGTTGAAAGACACAAGTTTCTTGAAGAACGCCCTTGCAAGACGCATGATGTAAGATCATTAAATTAATTAAACTTTATTAGTGCACAGCATTTTATTTTATTTTTTTTTACATTTCTAATCACATTGCGGCAGCCTTAATGCTTCTTGTATATACAACATACTAGTATCACAGCACGATATAAATACTACGAGAATCAATAAAATTAAACCAAAACTCAAACACGGTTAATTTAGATAAAGAAAACAAATATAGTTAGTCAATTAGAAAGATAAGTGCCCCGTTAAAGGTAATATTCGAAGTTAATGTGTCCTTACATGCGGGCTTACTGTGTGAGACTCAATAGCACATTGTTTCCGAAATGTAAACTTTCTGTATCAATTATCTGCGAACAATAAAAATTTAAACATTGTTCCATGGTATGTCTGTATTTAAAATATTGATATTTAATCTCCATTCCTACCATTGGGATACGCTATTGTATTATCATTATTATTTTGTGGCTATTAAACTTATTTGCATGAATATTTAACATTATATTCTTTTGTAAGAGATCATGTATGATTGCCGAGTTGTTATAATTATCCTAATCTTATCGCATGACAGTGATTGTGGTTTGATAAACTAATTGAGTAATTATCGTTACGCTTAGATATTTTTTCATAGATTTATATTGTATTTTTTCTATAACTACAAGTAAATCTATATCTATACATCTATACATATAATAAAATTGTCACTGATCGAAAACTGGACATGGAAAATATAAAAAATAGATTATGAAGGGGGACCTTTATAATAGAGAGAGTCAGTTCAGAGTTCATTTTGTCTGTTTTTCTGTATGTTTGTACACGCTAATCTTAGAAACGGCTTAACCAATTTAAAGGTGGTTTTCAGAAATATATTATCACAGTTTTCACTTAACATTTAGTGTTTATTTTATCTAAATCGGTTAAAAATAAAAAAGTTACGTCAATTGATGTTAATCACGTAATACGTACAATGCAAATCTGATTCTATACATGTAATAAATCTGTAGAGGAGTAGTTTTTCTACAATGAAAATTTTAAAAAAATACGACAGAATGTGAAGTCATAACTAACAGAATCTATTTTTAACATTTGTAAATTTTTTGTCTGTTTAACTGTTTGTCTTTGTCCTTGGCAGTTCGCAAATCGTTGCCTTCCCCAGAATACGAAGGGAAACTGGAGCAAGACGATTCGGGGAGAGTTTCTCAAGCCTCTAGCGAACCAATACCCTCCTAAGAAGGATTCTCTTCCACTACAATGTTATATGTTTGCTTTGTGTGATGATTTTTCGTATCTTAGGGTACCTGACCCTTTATGTCGTTTAAAAAAAAGGGGAACTTCCAAGCACCAAGGAATAGTCAACCATTCTATGTGAAATACAAACAATCTATGTATTGCATTTTAGAACCTTATTTTTAATTTTTCTAAAGGCGATACTTGAATAAATATATGTTCAAATTATAAAGACAATCATATCATTTATTATAGTACATTAAAAGTACTATAATAAATGAAAACTGAAATTTATTCAAAATCATCTTCATTTAATGTGTTAAGTTTTTAACCCCCGACCCAAGCAGAGGCATGTTATAAGTTTGACTAGTGTATCTGTGTGTCTGTCTGTGGAAACGTAGCAGCCAAACGCGTGTCTGGATTCTAATGCGGCTTGCGTTAATCGAAAGCTTGGTTCGTCCCCCGATACAAAAATACTATAATTATGTACTTATTGGTTGGTCGCCCGCCCCGTTGGTCGAGTAGTTAGCGCAGACGCCTAACGTGTCACGGCGCAATGGGGCTCGGGTTCGATTCCCGGCGGAGACAGGCATTTTATGTGATGAGCATAAATGTCTGTTTCTGGGTTTGGTCGTTTATTAAATATATTTTCAGTATTTATATGTGTATTTATATGTGTATTTCTATGTATTTGTATCGTTGTCTAACACCCTTAACACAAGCAAATAATTTGCTTAGTTAGGGGTTAGATCAATGTGTGTAATTTGTCCCGATATTATTATTATTATTATTGAAGACGTTGAGTCGGGGGACCATTGTACGTTTTTAGCGTTTAAATTTTTTTTTAACCCCCGACTCCAAAAGAGGGGTCTTATAACTTGGACCTGTCGATCTGTATATCTGTGTATCTGTGTGTCTGTCTGTGGCAATGTAGCGGCCAAACGCGTGTACGGATTTGAATGCGGTTTTTTAAAAGAAAGCTATGTTCGCCAAGATAGTTCTTAGCTATGTTTGGTTGAAATAGAAACAGTCACCTCCAAGACATTGAGGTTTTATTGACGCGGGAGAAAGGTTCTTATGCAATTATATTAGAAATATTTAAACAATTGAAAATTTGTTTGTCCATAGGTTTATTTAATACAATAAAGAAACTAGTAACATAACTTTCAAAGTAGAAAAAGAAATATTTCAAAATTTTAAGGACCCCCGAAACAAACAGACCTCTAAAAAGAATAAAAATAATATTATTATGTACTTATTGAACTCGTTGCGTCGGGGGACCGCTGAATTAAGGAAGAAATATAAATTCAAATTACGATATTGAATCATGTAGTCTAAGTCCGCAATGATTAACTTAACGTAAAATTAAAAATTTAATAAACCCCCGATACAAAAAGACCTCTAAAATGAGTAAAAATAATATTCTTATGTACTTATTGAACTCGTTGCGTCGGGAGACCGTTGTACGTACGTTGATAGTGTATTTATTTATTTATTTATTTTGTGTGTATATATATTACGAAGTTAATCATTGAGGACTTAGACCATACGATTCGATTTTGTAATTTCTTTATTTGCCTTGTTAACTTACTTGCATTTTAATTTCTTCCTTTATTAAACGGTCCCCCGACGCAACGAGTTCAATAAGTACATAAGAATATTATTTTTACTCTTTTTAGAGGTCTTTTTGTATCGGGGGTTTTTTAAATTTTTAATTTAATTTTTTTTCCTTTTTTTAAACTTATGTCACTAATTTCTGAATGTACTAAATTAACCTAAAACAAAAATTTCTATTGTTTAAGTAGGAAAGATTTGTTTGTTTCTTTGAATTGAATAGGCTCCGAAACTACGGGACCGATTTTTAAAAAAATCTTTTAGCATTAGAATCCTATATTATGATGTAGGTACATAGGTTATATTTATTAAGAGAAATATATATTATATTTAATATAATAAAATAAGGATCCACGTGAAAGTTTCGACAATGTATTAAATTATAAATGTATTAAGTAACATGATTCAAGACGTTTTCATATGGGTAGGTAGGTAGGTTTCATATATAGTATATACGAATATTAATAAATATAAACATTTAGAATTAAAATGATTTACATTTACTATGAAGGGATTTTTATTATCACTAGCTGTTGCCCGTGAATCTTTATGACTACGATCATAAGCCATATAAATATATTTTTACAGTCTCCGTGGACGCAGTCACGGGCAACAGCTATCCCTAATAAAGTACTTTACCTCAGTACGTAAGTGTAAAAACCCTTTTGGCCTTCATCCTTTTGGCGACACCGCTAGGAACAGCTAATTATTGCATAAGAACCTCTTCCCCGCACGAATAAAACGTCAATATCTTGAAGACGACTATTTTTATTTCAATCAAACATGAATAAGAACCATCTCCACGACCATAGCTTTCGATTAAACAAAACCGCAATCAAATTCGTCTACTCGTTTTGTTGCTACGATGCCACAAACAGAACCACGAATACAAACGTCAAACACAAAAAATAATAACAGGAGGTTAAAAAAAAACAGATTTATTTACACTTTTCGGTTCCGAATTGTGTATGATACAAAATTGAAGACATTAGAGAAAAAATAAAAAACATTGTATTCAAAAACAATTTATTTGCGACAAGATACGGCAGGATCAAAGTATAGTCTTAAACTATCTTCATCGTAATATTTAGCGCCTTGGTCATTGTAATTTAAAGCTTCACATATTCTGCAGAAATGAAATGATTTGGTTCCAAAATATCCATGTTCATTAACCACATAAAAATTATCTCTCCATCTATGAAATGATAAAAGCTTTCTACGGTTTTTAGTTATTTCAATCATATGGTTAGCTAACTCCTTAGGATGTACATATTCGTCCACATTTAAAAAAGAATCAGGAGGTAAAAGGATCTCGCAGCCTTTTGTAGTAGGACCCATTATTACAGGTATAGCGCCCTTATTATAAGCATGGTTAAACGATTTCTCCGTTAAGTACTCATCGCATTGTGAATTTTCAAATACTAAGTAAAAAAAATATTCCGATAACGGCTTACAATCTGATATTAAATGACCCGGACAACTGAAAATAAAAATATAACATAATAATTTTTTTTCTTGTCTCTTTCCCTTCGTGTCTCTCTCCCCCCTCTCTTTTTTCTCTATTTCTTTCTCCCTTTCTCTCTCTTTCTCTCTCTCTCTCTCTCTCTCTCTCTCTTTTGTACTCCCTCTATACCTTGAAAATAAATTCTGATTCTTTTTTTTTGAATCAATAACTTCTTACCTAGTCTTTTTATCCTTCGAACAATCCCCATAAATGTCGACCGTAATATATTCTTGCAGCTCCTGTAAGTAATCCATTCTATGGGAAAACCCACAGTTAGACATAAGGATAGAGACTAGTACGTCTGTACGTTTATTATTCCAGTTCGGAACTAACGATGCCAAAGATTCGTCTGTTATTTGTTTCAGAATCTGTTTTTCTAAGGGTATAGTCCGACCATAAGGAACAGGCACGTCGGAATCGCTCCTGCAAAATATTTGCCGATAAATCCACGGGTAAGTGAGGTTAGTGATCGAGGCAATTAAGCAGTTTTTTTAAGTATTAGTGATTTATGTTTAAAATATTTTGGGGAACATTTGCTATATTTTCAGTTTAAAAAAAGTAGATATATTTTTCCCACTGGTTATGGTTGAGAATAATAATGTTCTTCAATTAATTATTAAGTTATTAGCAATCACTTAAATCTGAAATATAGAAACATTTATTTTTTATAGTCTAGATATTGGAGTACTTGTAACTTGAACCTGAGGAATATTAGGAATAAATTTAATGACCTATAAAAGTTACAGGTTTCAAATGTATGTCACTAAGAAAGAACAAATAAAAAAGAGAACTTAACTGATATCAAAATTTAATATGTTAAATACCTATACGTCATGGACCAATTAAAAATATTTGCAAAATCAGATATACGAGTTTCGTTTAATGATAACGAAAATGCGTGCTCCGGTGATTCGTCACTTAAAAAGACCCATCTCTGTTTTGTATTTCTTAACGTCGTATTTGGAAACACGCCTGTTTGTACATGAACTATTACAGCATCAGCTAATGAGATAAATTCGTCGTCTCCCGTAAATTTACAGTTCTTTACACTGCATCCTTGAAGAGGATCGCCATTTCTGAAAAAAATGTATTGGTATTTAAGTAGAAGTATTTATACCTCGAGTCTCGATCTTTCAGCCGTAATGCCCGTGGTCACAAGTAGACGATTAGTCTACGAGTAGTCTAGTCTATTCGAGAGTCGAGGTAAATACTTCGATTAAAATAGTACGCGATTAAGTTCCGTTTACAGTACAAGAACATATGTTGTGTCACAGAGAAATCCACATACAAAAAATTGTATTTCTATAGCCTAAGTGTAATTCTGGAATGTAAGCTACAACATTGCTAAACTTCATGAAAATACTATATAAGTATATTTAGTAGTTTTTACGTGAAAGAGTAACAAACGTCTATCCATACTTACAAACTTTCGCATTTATAATAATTAATTAGTAGGATAGTGATTATCTTTATTAGTCATAAAAAAGTGTAACATCCTCTTTGATTTTTTAGACTAGAAACTAGGGACTTCATATAGAAGGGCCAACGGCATGCGAAGGGCCACCGATGTCTTGCAAAACTAAAGGAATCAGAAGACCTTTGCCGACCTCAGTTCTTTCGCTATTTTGGTATTGAAGTGGAAGAAAGTTTCTCGAGAACCACTCTGTACAAGAACGCAATACATTTGTGATGATGGTATTGTAGCCGATAGCTTACAATACGATGACAAAAATCTACGGCAGGAATAAGATCAAAAAACTCTTAGAAAGACTCTCGGTGTTAAATACATAAACGTGCGATATCTCTCCACAACGCCATTACATCCTTCTCTTTTACAGAGCACTGGGTCTTGGACAACTCGAGAGGTTGGTCATTGCAAGCGGTCAAATGGTAACAGCTAGTACTAGACCGATCCTAACTAGAGATGAGAAAAGTAATCCATGTTTGGCCGCACCTTTAAAAATCGCGAGCCTTAGATCTCACGTGTATTATTTTCTTCTGTTGAACCGCTCAGGTTGAACAAGTTGGTCTCTAAGACACTTGGAAGATCATTACTATATGTCAGGAGTCAATTTGTTACCAAAGAAATAATAAATTGAATACAGAGAATAATACCCTTGTATAGCAAAAAATGCAAAATGTACCATCTAAGTCTTAAACACAAGATCTGAGAAAATGTATAACATTGATACAGGGTTTTAAATGAGAGCGTCGGTGCAAAAATAGTAAAAAAAAAAAAAAAAAAGAAAAAAAAAACTAGTTAAAAACAACCAAATTTATGGAAAATGCAAACCGATAATAAAGTATGTTATTTAAATTAATTAACATTAAACTTGTTGCAATTACTTGCTTGGTCGTATTTTATTACACCTGGAGTTTAATAACAGATTACAACAGTTTTATGTTTTCACGACAAAGTATGTGTAAATATTATCTCCAAATAAAGTTACAAACACCCATAGTAACAATAACAATAATATTATATTTAATCGTGCAATAAATTATCTTTTTAGTTATCTTTATTTATTTAATCATCGGTTTGGGAAGGACTTACGTTTGATATCAAATTAAAAACATTGATTACGGTCACCTAGTTTCCAATATTTAACATTTTTATTTCACATCAAAATAATATATATGGTATTTTTTAAACGGTTTTCTCCGTCGTAATAACCAAAACTACTAAATGTTCTATTGAAAAAGGTTATTAAAATGTACCTCATTATAAATGTGTATTATATTTGCATAATAGATGCGTAATAGTGTTTTTGATAAATCTACTTTTTTATTTTACGGTAACACATTTAATATAATAATTTGATGAAAACTAAATGTCATAAATTAGTAAATTACAACATATTTTATGTATTATTCATGTTACTGTATAATCATAGAATATTAGCAACTACATCCACTACGACTGGAAAAAAAATATAAGAGTTCTACTTTGAGATTTTAGTGCCCACTAAAAATTAATTTTGTTAAAACTAAAAATCAGCGAAGGATACTGTAAGTGCAAAACATCGATCAAGCGTTAAATCAAATTATTGGTATTTTTGCATACACTTATTTTGAGATGTAAGGTTTATTTAAATTTTCAAAATATATATAGATAAAAGTTTATCGATACGGACAGGACTCGAATCTGTGATTTCTGAAAAACCGTTCCGTCGGTCTGCTAATTGAGCTACTATGTCACTATCCGCCTTGATGAATCTAGTAATTTAAACATAATCGTCTTTATCGACGAAAGCGACAAATAATTTCTATATATAAGTTTAATAAGGCTAAACATTTATGAACAATTTCATACATTAATTTCGGTTGTGGAATGTTTTCAAAGTTATTCTGCAAAACATTGGTTAGTATTGACGCCGTTTGTTATGGTAAAAACAAGTTATAATATAATAATTATTGCACATAAGTTACAATACAAATTTAATAAAAAAATTTACTCCAAATACCAACCCTTCCTTATTAAAACTATGAACGTATCGTTTTTTGAGCCATTTCCAATATTTCCATAACAGGACTAAGAATGTTCTATTCTCTTGTGAATTATATAGAGGTATCGCATTTATTGGGATGTTTTTAAATAGCAATGCTCCTAAATTTGATGTCGGCCATGCCTATTAAAAAAAACAAAATAAGTTATAGTTTCATATACCTATTTGTATAGATATTTTACGTTATGAAATCACCTAAACTATCATTTTGTCTCCAGGCTCCTTCTTTGCAAACATATTATTTATTTTATTTTAGTTTTCTAGTGGTACATATGAAATGATAAAATGATGAAAAATACTTACAGTTCTTCTGTCAAGATATGATGCTACAATCTCATCATGGAATTTTGGACTGTTTTCATATTCTATAAAATCATCCTCAGATTCTTCCCTTATAAAATTATCTTTTTGTATTTCTTGTTTATTATAAATCACGATTAAAAATAAACTTACTATAATAAGATAAAAAAACACATAAAACGCCAAACTTGTAAGACGCATAGTGTAAGATCATTAAACTTTATTACTTCATAAAATTTTATTAATGTTTTTCACAATTCTAATCACCAGGTTGCAGTTATCTGCACTCCTGAAAAAAAACTTTTGCAGTTCTGGTACAAATTCAGAACTATCATAATCCCCGTCACAGCACGAAATAACTGCTACAAGAATCAATACAATTAAACTAAAATCCTAAACTATTAGAGATTTTTGTCAAATTTCTAAACACAACATTACAGCCTCCTCAGTGGATCTTGTACATACAAAATACTCGTATATCACAGCACGATGTAACTGCAACGAAAATCAACAAAATCTTAAACTCGAACACGGTTTAGATAAAGAAAACAAACATATTTTGTCAATTAAAAAGATAAGTGCCCCGTTAAAGGTAATATTCGAAGTTAATGTATCCTTACATGGGTTACTGTGTGAGACTCAATAGCAGATAGTTTCCAGAATGTTATAGAAAGATTTGCGAATGATACATATTTAAATAAATTTTCCGCACTGACCCAAGGTCTCCCTTTATTGAATATATTTATATTTACATTTTTTCGTGGTAAAATTTGACATCCATTGTTTTGTAGTTTCTCTTGACATTTCGTTTATGGTATGTCTGTCAGCTTTAATTGTTGAATAATCTAAAAAAAGTTACGAAGTAGTACTCGTTGGCGGCGACCATGCAAGTTACAATGAAAACAGTCAGATACTGCAGTAGATGTTAATAGAATTCAGAGTACTACTACTGTAGTATGTTAAAATCCATAGTGTTAAATGTTTTATAAAAATCCAGTAAATTCATAACTGGGAGCTACCGGCTTTTCATACCATATCTTATACCATCACATATTCTCACCAGAGCAGTAGTCGTGCTATGATGGGGACAAACTCCATATTGGAGAGGATTTAATTTATTGTGTATAGAAATACTGAGTTGGTGATGCATTTGGCGTTCAATACTTTGCAGAGGAAAGAAAAATACATATAGATCGAAAATCAGATATTTAGGAAGGATTAATTTATTAATTAACTGAATTAGCAGTGAATTTTCCCTCGATACCAATGTGAGCCGAATCTAGACAATGAAACTATTAAATCTAATATGGTTATGACACGGATCACATAGCATATTTTTTTTCTCCAGATTTCGATTTACGGGAAAAAGAAGTAACTATTTTGCTATTCCCCACAGCCATAATAAATTTGTTCCATTTGATGAATAAAAAAACATTTTTTTTTTTTTTAAATTTTCTGACGTGGGCTTTTCTTTCTCGTGGTTGATTATTTAAGCCACCTATAGGCTGCTTTCTCACATTTACTAATTTTCAAGAGAAAACACACAATATTTAAAGTACTGTATTATCACTATAGTTGGAACTAAAACTAAAACTTGATGTGCTGTTAGTTTTTTACTAATTTAGCATATAGAATGCTTTCCCCAGCGAATGAGGGAATTTTCATCATTGATATGGGTAAAAATTTATACATTGTTATAAATTTAACCGATAAAAGCATATTTAAACTTATATAAATTTAGAATAAAAATAAACCGATACGGGCAGGGATTCCAACCCGCAACCTCTGGGAAACCGACAACCGTCCCATCGCTATACCCATTGAGCTACCGTATAGCTGTCCGTCTTGGTGAATTAGGCATTCTACATGTGATCGTCTTCATCGGGACGGTGGTGACATCTTTACATCCGCCCCGTTGGTCGAGTGGTTAGCGCAGACCCCTAACGTTTAGCGGCTCAATGGGACTCAGGTTCGATTCCCGGCATGGACAGTCATGTATGTGATGAATATAATGTCTGTATTTATGGGTTTTTGTCGTTTATTAAAGATATTTCCAGTATTTATAATGTTTATTTCTATGTATTTGTATCGTTGTGTAACATTCTTAACACAAGCAAATAATTTGCTTATGTTAAGAATGTTAGACAACGATATTTATGTCACTTCGTTCAATCTGTAATAGGGTATTGAATCCCGGTATGAGGAAACGCAAACAAAATTAACTTCTTTTATCTTGAAAAAGCACAACAACAACACAACAAAAGCATTACCTTGGTAAGAAACCAAGGTAATGCTTTTCAAATCTTAAAGATTTTCCACCAGTACCCTCTACAGTGGGTACTACTAAACTACTGTCCGTAAGGAAACTTTACATGCTCTACATAGTTTTGTACTTTCATAAAAGATTACCTTCAAAATAAGAGACGATAGGATAGAGTCGGTCCTTCTAACCGTGCAAGAAGAAAATCCATTCGGCATTCGAGGGGGACTGCCCAGTAAGGATGCGCTACGCCATACCGATACGCCAGAAAAATAGAATATTGTATGAAAAAAAAAACCTTTGACTAATACCAAGTGTATGGAAGGTTTTAAAAATTGCATTTGGCTCTATACCTACTTTGTGTAATGCAATCACAGCGATCCTTTTCTCTTTATAACCCCATTCCATTTTAATATCGCAAAATATTATACAATGTATTGGCGCCAAAAAGAGAAAACACAATGAACAATCGTATAAAATTAACATATTCCAAATTAAAAAATGTAATATTTTTTTATTTTTAATTGTAACAGTATTTATGGCCAGACTAAGTATGTACTAGCCAAAGTTGGTAGCCGGTCTTAGCATCAGGAGGAACGAGTGCTTATGTAACACCCAATTTCATAAAAACTTAAACGTACCTCCAACAATAGTTGGAATGCAACTCCTTATCTTAAACACAGCTGTACACCAGATATCAATATCGTTTTTGTATGCAAATCAACCCAGTGGTTGTATAGTTCAATCTCAAAGAAGCTTAGAGGCTTTGGCTTTGCACATACTATGAGCAACACGGACATGTAAATGTCCTCTCCATTTTGAGAATATTCACCTGAAATTTATCGAGATATATAGGTGTGAAAAAGTAACATGATTTTATTAAAGGTATCTTCTGTGATTTTATTCTTTTAAAAAATATATTTAGCCTCTTGTTTAATTAAATGTACAGTCCCAACCATATTTTAATAACAGAGGCCGCTCATGGAAAATTTTATTGGAAGTTCATTAAAATTATCATCATCTTCCTGGACGTTCCTGACTTTATGTATCCCACTTAGTTTGTTACACAATATGATGTTTAGTTCCATTCTTGTCTATCAGCCGTCATCTCAATCGTCACTCTTGTTTTACTCATGTTATCTTTTACACAATCACATTCACATCTAGCATACTTCTTGATACATTAATCTGCCTCACCTGCCTGTTCTCATAACATGCCTATACTGCTCTATACAAAATTAGCATATATGCTTATTTAGGCGGTCACTGGTGCCACTTTCAAACTTCCTCTGATATGAGTATTAGGTTCGTATCTTATTCATTCTTGTTACCTCACACATCCATCTTAACATTCGCATTTCTGCAGCACGCATTCTCTTCTCCTTCATTTCCCTTTGGTTGCCAAACATTCAGAACCATTCGTCACTAGTTTAGACTAGTCGTTGGGACATAAGTGTCCCGACGACAACACGACTAGTCTACTGTTTTGTTGATTTTTCCCTTAATTTTAAGTAGCATACATTATTATGACCTGTTGCCATTTCATTAATCCCTGATTTATTGAAAGTAAAATCATCGAATTTGTTCGTTTATAGGCCAAAAATATTGTACTTCTGATGGCATTATGATAAATTAAATTTTGTAAGTTAAAATATATGATACAAATAAAATAGTTGAGTCTAAACTTTTCGATCTTTAATGAATACAAGTTGATTTTTTTATTTACAATTCTGCTATTCCCACATTCCACAGACATTATTAGTGCCTGTAATCAATCTTTACATTGGCTTAGCATTGTCCGTAACTCCTAGACATATCCGTATCTATAATCGGCGACATACAATGGATGCTATTATTCAATTTACGGATTTCTTTACTGTGTGTCAAGCGTGGCATTAAGCACATATTTCTCTTAACACAGCTTCTACATTTCACTTCACTAATATAGTATACTAGCGGCTCGGTACGTGATTCGGTACTTAAAAAAAAATGAAATATTAAAAAAAAAATATTGGAACATCAAATTCATTTATTCCAGCCATAAATGTTATATATATATATATATATATATATATGCGTAAATGAGTATGTCACTGAAATACTGCTAAACGACTGGAACGATATTAATGAAATTCTTTGTTTGTTCAAAGGGACTTGAGAATGGTTTAGATTCACAATTTTCTACTGGAAAATGGCTTTTTGATTAGTTTTTAATCAGTAAGTAGATGGTGAGTTTGGAATGTTTCGCATTGGATTCCACAAACTGTGCTACTTTGGCAGTGACAAATAAATAATATTCTATTTTAATTATAATCTGAATTGTGAAGTGTGCATAAGAAGATATATTTTGCGAAATTGTGCGGAATCGAAGTGTTTCTTACATTTTTTTATCGAATGTAGTATAATATAGTATTTACATATTTACACGCTGTCGATTGGTCGAATTATGATAAATGTACATGCAATGACGTTAGATATTGTAATAACTTTACAATACTTAACTTAACTAACTTAACTTAACTCCCGACTCCAAAAGAGGGGTGTTATAAGTTTGACCTGTCAATCTGAGTATCTGTGTATCTGTGTGTCTGTCTGTGGATATGTAGCGGTCAAACGCGTGGACGGCTTTGATTGCGGATTTTTTTAATAGAAAGCTATGATCGTCGAGATGGTACTTAGCTATGATTGATCGAAATATAAACAGTCGTCTCCAAGATATTGACGTTTAATCGATGAAAGGTTCCTATGCAATAAGTAGTTGTTCCCAGCGGCTTCGCTCGCGCTATATAGGAAAAAAAGGTTTGTTATATAGGCCAAAAGGTTTTTACAGTTATTTACTCAGGTAAAGTACTTTATTAGGGATAGCTGTTGCCCGTGACTGCGTCCACGTAGACTGTAAAAATATATTTATATGGCTTATGATCGCAGTCCTAAAGAGTCAAAAGCAACAGCTAGTGATAATATAAATTCCTTAATCATAGTGTTATTAGTGATTGTAAATTTTAAAGTGAGAAATGTTTTCGAGGAATGAATGTTTTTTTTTATTAATTTGATCTTTATCATGTGTGTATATTTTATTATTTTTGTAATTTAATTTTGACTTTGATATTAATTTTTATTTGGTTTGATTTGGTTTAATTTTGTTGTAAATTTTGATTTTAATTTTAATAATGATTTTGTTTTTGATTTCTATTTAAAATAATTTAAATGTCACTAACCCTATTTCGAAATTAAGTATATTGTTACTAACACACTTTTATATGGATGGATCATCTGAAATAAATGCTTATTATTATTATTATTATTAAATCATTTTAACTCTAAATGATTAACAAATCTAAAATTTGTTAATATTCGTTTATGAAAAATCTTGAATCATATTATTTAATACATTTATAATTTATTACATTGTCGAAATTTAACACTGATCTGTTATTCGTTTTTCTCGGTCGGTCTCCGTTTTTTCTCGTATTAAATATAACCTATGTTCATCAGAGGGATAATGTACGATTCTAAAGGTAAAATATTTTATTAAACCGGTTCAGTAGTTTCGGAGCCTATTCAATTCAAACAAACAAATCTTTTCTCTTTATAATATTAGGATAGATTAATACTAAACAACTGAAAATTTGGGTGTCTACAGACATTCATTTAGTACAATTAAAAAACAAGTAACATAACTTTAAAAAACAAAAAAAAATATTTAAAAAACCCCCGATACAAAAAGACCTCTAAAAAGAATAAAAATAATATTATTATGTACTTATTGAAGTCGTTGCGTCGGGGGACCGTTTAATAAAGGAAGAAATTAAAATGCAACAAAAATTGAAACTCGAAAAGAGCATACCGAAATCTTTAAAATAACCAATTTTCAAAAATCCCGGAAAACTTTCCAGGTAAAACTACCAAATGACTGGACTATAATGGTAAATTGTATTATTTATGCTGTCATAACTTGTAAAACATTAAAAAATATGAAACCGTCAAAACTAAAAAGGTACCTCTCAGAATAAATGGACTAAAAACTTTTAACTAATAAATTTCATACGCCACTTTACTCTTTGTAAAAAGTTGTGGCTTCATGTTATATTGTATGTTTATCAAGGTTGTAAATAAACAACTCCATCAAGGTTCTATATAACTTTATTAACTAATATACATTTTTGACCCATACACATTTTATAATGTTAATAATATAATGGAATAAATTTAAAAAGGCACTACATTTGTGTATTTCGTTAAAATAATCTTAATCTAAAGTAATCTTTAGTTTTTATCACAATGCTTCATAAATTGTAAACAAAATCTATATTTTTAGTAAAACTTACATATAACATAAAATAAGAGCATCCATCACTTCAGTTATCATTTGAATGACTCATAATAACTACAATACCGCAAAATTTAAAAGTGATAAATACTTAGAAACAACTCTAAGTGTGTTCTAAGAACAATATTTCAAATATAAAAGCTCCTCCAGTTGTATGTATAATAGATGTAGAGAAATATATAGTCATATAATATATATACAGTTTAGAAAACACATTATTTATACAATATATTTTTTATAACTATGTATATAAATATAGATTTATAATATTAATAGGATTATTGGTATGCCCTTATTAAGCACTAATATAAGTGGTGTGTAAATAAGGTATAAAATATCCCCAAAAAATAATACATTATATATTATATGCATACATTTATAAGTAACTTATGTTATTCTCTATAAGGCATTGAATATAATGAATTATCAAAATTTATCACATTCTGATATGTTTGAAGCTTGGCTAAATTTTAAATCATTTTATAACCATAATAAGTACTCTTATAATTAAATTATATATTAAGCATATCTTACACCTTCACACTTCGAACAACGAACCATTATCTTATTAGGATAACGAGTGCGTCTCTCATCAATTTCCTCATTCATCCATTTCAGAAGCCGGTCCTTCAATTCAATTATAGTATCTTTACGAACGACGCCATTTTGGAAAAATTGCTTCAATACGATAACAAAACCATTATCGTCATCGCCGGCTTCTCCTAGAGGGCGCTGGCGTCTCAAATAATCGAAAACAAATTTAACAACCTGCGATATTAAATCTTCATCGGGGCTCAACAATCTCAGCTTGGAGATATCTTCCGGGAGAAGATGCGAGAGAACATTGAAGGCAACCATCATCAGCTTAGCGTACACATCCTGGCTGAGGTCTTCCAGCAGTAGAGCTATACTTTCAGCTCCGGATGCACTCACTCGTATCAATAGTGATCCAATACGAATGATTTCCCCCGGATGGATGCCGACTAGAAAGTTTCCTTCATCATTATCTATGTACCCTGGCGTAGTGGCAGTGGTGGGAATCACCCCAGTCGGTACATTACGAGTGGTGACAACGGCGGGTCCTATGGACGAAAACAATTGTGACCTTCCCTCACTGCCCATATTGTACAAGTCACTCGGGTTGAATGTATGAGCCGCGTTGAGCTTCACTTGTCCGTCTGAGGTCATGGATATCCTCAGCTTGTGCTGGTTGATGTCTTTGTTTATTTTAAGAACGTCTGCGAAGTACTGGTCCTTGTTCCCAATGTTCTTGATGCCTCTTATTACTTCTACGTTCCCTTCGACCGCGCCGGTTGTTCGACGGGTTTCAGAGCTGATTTTGTCGAATATTTTCCTTAAAAATATCGTTATTTTATTCATACCATGACTCAAAAACAAAAGTGTTAAATCTCAAAGATAATTTTATATCTGTGAGGTAAAAAGTATTAGTAGTACCGGTTATATTGTTTTTATTAATATATTGATAACAATTATAGATGTTATATCGTAATTAGTCTTAATTGAAATATTTATTTTTATAAAAAATAATATTCACCAGAATTCAACCTGAGATATTGGGATACATTAGAATCTTGCGTTATGTGTCTCACCTATGTCTGTTACTCCTCAAGGAGGCCCGATAGTCGTTGATGGTATTCGCCTGTGCATCCTCAACTATGTTCTGAGCTGTTCTGTTGGAAACCACTGCCTGGTAGAAGAACAGTGTTGCAGCTGAAAACTGGAATAGTTCTAGTGTTGTTGGCTTTTCTCCATGTTTCTTGTACTGAAATAAAATAAATAAATATTTGTTAATATGCTATTACATGCTACTTCTACTTTAGTAGACACATTCATAGTTTTTTGATATTTTTTTCTTTTTCCATTATACTACAAAACTGTGTTATAAGGCGAAAATATAAGTGAGTAGTAGATATATTGGAAATAGTCTTTTAAATATCTTTTCAGTTGACTATAATTTTGCTTGCAACCTTAATTACATTTAAATTTTCGGTGATTTATAGTGGGGACTTTATATTAAAGAAATCATTATAGGTCGGACAAAAATTGACAATTAGGGACGAACATTTATTCACACCGACTTATTAGAAGTTTTTTTTATGACCTCAAACTTTTAATATATTTGTCAAAATGTTTTCATGATAGATTTTTTGAAAGATTTTTTTTTATCATACAGTAAAATAGGTAAGATAACATCAGCAAATAGTGGCACCATTTGTTATTGCATTGGTACAGTGGCATTTTTTTATTTTTTTTTTCATGGTTTTTTTTTTTACCAAACAATCATGTACTCATGAATCTGTTATATTTCAATATATCATTAAATTATTATGACCACTTATCTTATCTACAACAGGTTTCTATAAATACTTAAACTTTGCTAATCTATATTATATTTATTTTACATTTTAAATTATGTATTTCAATTTTTTTTTATATTTTTGTAAGACTAAGAGTGCAAACCTGCTAGTTATGACATATAAATACGCAAGCAAAACATAGAATACATAGTTGATAATCCACAAATCTAGGTATTAAATTTTTACTGAACATTTATTATACATTATTTTAGTGGCTTATTGATATGTAATTTACCTTCACAATGAGATGTACCAAGCTGTTCAGTATTCCCACTCCACCAGTGACGAGGTTCGCATGACGGAGAATTTCAACGGACACTGCCAAGGCTCGTCCGGTCTAGAAAAATAAAATACACCATAAAAACAAATTCCATTTTTCATTAACACCTTAGGGATTCAAAAATAAAAACTAAAAGTGAGACTAGTAAAGTGAGCGACCTTGGTCAAGTTGGATCCAGCGGAGGCGGACTTGGCGAGCAGCGAGCTGGCAGCGCCCGCCGCCAGACCCACGCCCGACGACGCGATGTTGATCCAGCAGCCGCGGGCCTCGGGGTCTGAGGGGCTCAGCGTCTGGAACCATACATGGAACTAATGCTATTCTTTTCTATTATGGAGCCAGGAGTTATACCGGTGGTGAGCGATCAGAGCTTTTCTAAGGTGTCTTCGATATGCAAACATCTTACCGACTTCTGAGTCGGTAGTTATCAACCTCTTGGTCTAGCAAGGAACTTTTCACATCTCACTCAGTTATTCACAACTGGTAACAAAAGTGTAGTATATTGAACATAGTGGGTAGTTAAATATAGACATAATGGTGATGTGAGGGTAAAAAGAATATCTTCAGTCTGGACTGTCATGCACTGAAAAAGTGTGCTCCTAATTTATATTCTAGATTATAGTGAGAATATAATAAAAAGTATAAAAAAATAAAATCACCTGTTCATGCACCTTTCTGTCACGTAGATGCAATGAAGATCTGACGATTCCATATATCCCCGTGGTCACGGTCGCCACGGCAGCTCCGGCGATTAACACTGGAGCTACCGGTGTGAACGCGGCGACACCTATCACTCCCAGAGCACCCAACGTGGCGACCGTACTGACTGTGTCCGCTGAACTCAGCACGCGAGCCTCCAGCCCCAATGATGGGGATGGAGTCACGGTTAGCTTAACGAAAAACGTTTTCTCATTCTGCAAAAAAAATATGTAATTTCAAAAAAATTGCAGTATTCTAAACTAAGTTATGAAAGTGGTAACTTATATTTATTGAATTTAAAATGTTGAGATTATTGGCAACACATTATGAGAGAGAGTTTTCATAAAGAAAAGAAAGATTATCACTTAAGAACAGATGCATTTCTAGAAGTCATCTTACCTCAACAATAACACCTTGATATTCACCCTCCTTTGGAGCAATTATAACACACTTTGGTAGTGTGTTATTTTTTAGATAAGACTCCCAAGAATGGTAAACTCTAGCATTCTCATCAATATAGACTTTACAGGATTTTGCTGAAAGTAGAAAAATAAACAATAAATATTAACAAAATTGAAATAAATTAATATATTTATAAACCAAATATGATAGCACCATTTAACTTTAGAAGAAACAAGTGCTTATTGAACACCCAATTTCATAAAAACTTATATACGTACCTCCAACAATAGTCGGAATACAACTCCTTATCCTAAACACAGCTGTGCACCAGATGTCAATATCGTTTCTTTGATGCAAATCAACCCAGTAGTTCGATGGTTCAATTTTAAAGAAGCTAAGAGGCTTCGGCTTTGCACATACTATGAGCAACACGGACATGTAAATGTCCTCTCCATTTTGAGAAAATTTACCTGAAATGAATTGAGTGATCTAATTTTACAAGCTTTTATTACAAATAGTAATGTCACTTGTGAATAATTAAATCAATTTATTAAAGAGATGAATCATTCATTTATAAAATGGCAAGTGATATTGTTTTTCTTTATTTTTTTTTAATAAACAACCTCATGTCCATGATAAAAAGGCTGCATGTGTTTTTTGTAACCATATATATATGTATATATTTTCCATATGTTTATACTTATCTCAATGTAATTATATATTTGTTAATCAAAGTATTGCATCAAAATGGTCAAAGATCAGTATAACTATTACTATTGTACACAACTTTATAGTAAGAAAACTAATACATATTGTTTATATTATATGTACAAAAAAAGGAAAACTTACTTTGTGCACAAAGTTTAGAATAAACCTTCATAGCTTGCTCTTTTTGTCTTGAATCGTAACCCTCAAGCTGCACATTATTAGAATCCTGCAAAGCCATATCACCTTCAACAGTTGGGCTTCCAAATAATGCAAAGGCCACATTTTGTAACACATATTTTCTATCATGGTACTCATACCTAATTGAACAAAGTATGTAAATGTAAACCACAAATATCACTATATTTATTGTTACCAACACAATATGACACAGGTTGTCACTTAGTTCAACAAAAGCTGATGTAATATTTTAAAAAATTACAATGTATAATAAATACTTACTTGACCCAGTCGTAATCCGGCAAATTTTCAAAGTATTCTTGTTGTATTTGTACAGGAGACAATCTTGGAGTGTCTTCGCTGTTGCTTCCACTTGCATTGAGTAAAGTATCCTCTACTTCATTACATTGTTCAGGGGCCAAAAATATTTTCTCATCAATTTGCGCCATTTTATAGTTATACCTATTTCAAAAAATATATATAAATATATATAATTTAAAAAACGAACCGGTATTTTTAGTTAAAAGGCAAAAATAATTTATTCAAAAATATTTTAAAAGAAAAATTAAAGGTGAAAACATTTATTTCACAATAAGACAGACTTTACAATGGATACTCTATTTTACAATTGAATTACCATTGAATAAGATTTTCTTTTAGTATGTATAAAGTATAAACTAAGTTTCAAGTTCCAACTTTTATTTTTATTATCCTATTATGTATACGACAAATGACAGATCATAACAGGGTTGCTGTAGTACAATATAAATATTGAAATAGAAAATCTACGTCAGCGAACACTTTTTTATCAGTTAAAATGTTTCTTTTATAATCTACAGATGTGCATCATTAAAATAATGTTATTCCAAAATTATTTAAGGCACATTTAATGTAAGTTTTAAATAAAATCAGTTCTCAATTATTTTTAATAGTGGCAACATTATTTGACAAACACCAGAACATTCTACAATGGACGGGGAATTCCCAAAGATGTTACAAAACCTTACCATCTTGTACATAATATATCATTATATTTGAACCCTGGAACTTTCTAGAATGTAAAATTAAATTGACTAAACATTATTTTAGTTTAAAAAATAACATTTATACTTGTACCAAGATCTTCTCGATATATATAAATATATAATATGTTCTCTTTTTATATATTTGTTTCTTAAGTTTTTTATTTTAATGTCAATGATAAACTAATATGAAAACTATTGAAGGGTTTATCACGAATGCGTCGTGATTATTATGTAAAAATCTCACCTTATGGGTATCAGTAATCACTTATCATAGACAGCAGTCAGCAACAAGGGAATACACTATAGTAGTCACTAGTCTCTAAACAGCACTGTCTGATTACTGAATAGTGTATACTGACGGCAGTGTAGCCAACACCTGAAATTTTTTCCCCCTATATGTAATCTCGAAAACCCCTAAACTACAAAATTAACAAATAAAATATATGGATTCTTTACTATCATTTAAATGTTACATATTAACCTTAACTAATAACACTCTTCTTGAAATTAACATGATGTTTTTGAAAATTATTTTTATTTTAATGTTACTAGTCAGAAATTAACATGATGTTTTTGAAAATTATTTTTATTTTAATGTTAAATGTCAATAAACAAAATGCGGGTCAGCAGTTCCAACCTTGTTTGAAAATTAATACGGTTTTTTTTAAATATTTATCGAAATTAAAAACCCCTTAACAGAACCCCTAAACATTTTGTCCCCCTAAAAAACCCCGGAACGCTTAATTTTCCCCTAAATTTAGGGGGAAAACCCCTAAGTTGGCTACACTGACTGACGGTGTTATAGAAATGAAAAATGGAAAGATCTAGATTTGTTGTGATGTTTAGTCAGGCGCCATCTATCGAGTAATAGCAAGAATTACAATCGTAATCTTTTTAGATTTCCAGTACAGATAGCGACACTCATTTAAAGAATTTCTTGTACTAGGTAACTGACTCCCCCCTATCTTCAATTTACATAGTTAATATTCTTAGTCAGATGCCTGTTACAGTTTTCCACCAACAAGACAGACTCAAGCCATGATTTCCTTACAAAATTGTAGGATTTTTAAAAAGAAGCGTAGGGACACCTATTTAAATTATAATATTATGTTAATTCGTTGTAATGTCGTCAAAATGGTATAATACGATTAATATTTTGAACTATGTATAAGTAAGCTAGAGGTAAAAATAATACATTTACGTCTTACTACAAGCGAACATCCACATGAGCACAACTTAGACGTATTCAAGTAAAATAGTTTACTTATAAATAACACAAAAAATATATCTTTTCACTATATTGTAAGTGTATTACACTGTAATACACCAGTTCAAATAAAGAGGGGAATATAAGAAGAACTCGACTCGAGCACTTGCTTGCTAAGTTTCACAGCTAAAATATAAATTTATTATTTACATATAATATATTTTACATAAACAAATATTTTACATGTACCGACAGCAATCAGTTACAGTTTATATACTTTAAGCACTTTATATACATATATCTTTGGATAGAGTGAAGAGTGTGTAATGAAAGTTAAAAACTAATGTTACTCAGAGTGAAGTTCATTTTATGAAATTTTACATTAGCTTCTATGTATGAAAGTTTACATTAGCTATTTGTTTTAAACAGACAAAAATTTTAAAAATACTGCAAATGGACTGTTAGTTATCACTTTACAATCTGGTATATATATTTTTTATATTTTCAATGTACAAAGACTACCCCTCTACAGATTTATTAAATGTATAGAGTAAGATTTAGTACCTACCTATTACGTGGTTTACTCAAATTGACATAGTATTATTTTTTCTTAACCGATCTAGATGAAATAAACACTTAATGTTAAGTGAAAACTATTACAATTTATTCCCGTAAACTGCATTCAAATTGGTTAAGCTGTATCTGAGATTATCGTGTACAAACATACAGACAAACAGACAAAATGAAAAACCATTATTTTGGGTTCTCTTGCTCTTATAGATCATGTTTTTTTATTATTTTCCATGCACAGATCTCGATCAGTGACAATTTTATTATATGTATAGATTTATCTAAAGATACACTTCCGACAAACAACTGACTGACAACTGCAAACCAATAGTAGGGTATGATGCATAATGCTTAGTATAATCTGATGCATTTGTAAAAAGATTTTGAAGTGTCATTATTTAAATAAACATAGTTGTAGTGCATTTGTAAAATCAAATCCGTTATTTTGCTATTCTGAGTTTAATTCGTTTTTATTAAGTTTTAGTTTTCCTACTTACATTTTTTATCATAAGTACCAATATAAAATTATATATATTAGGTAGGTATGTAGTATATATTTGCTAATATCTTCTAGATTGCTTTATATCTTCTAGATTATTAGATTTTAATGATATGTTGTACTTAGTGTTATTATATGATTATTATTAATTGTATTTAAATTAAATGTAGTAAGACCCAAATATATTTAACTGCATAAGTATCAACACTACATTGTTCAAAACAGCTTCGCAAATAATCTTTGCCTGGCCAACTTTTAAATATAGACAATACTGATATCTTCTGACGTTTTCAAAATTAGTATGTATAGAATATAAGTATAGAAATTTGAGTCCATTTAAAACTACATAATGAGTGAGGCTTGAGTTGGGACCTAGGTATAACATACGTAGCAATTTAATACCTTCCTATTTAGTCATTATTGTCTATACAACACTGTTTGTGCAAAGATACAACAACTACAGCTGTCACTTACAAAGACAAACTCACAAGACAAATGGCGGTCTCTGTTTAAGAGGATCTTATCGGGTTGGAAAACATTTACTTAAAATTGTCACTGGCCAACCATTGTTGTTGTCCTATTTATTATCGCATACCTGAAGTGCCTCGGCTGCTGATTGTATCAGCTGTTACAGTTGATACTTTTATAATAGCACTTGTTTCTGGTATGCACTAATATGTCAATAAACAGTACCATCCTCTGACATCGACTAGATCATTATCGTCGTGGAAATATTGAAAAAAGTTTTAAAAGGAGCGCGTTATTAATTTATTTAATACTTGAAATTCCAAAAGAAAACGCATACACCTACATTTTTTTTTAAATTAGCTAAATATTTTGAAGAGTTACAAACAAACCGGGACTGAAGAATAAATATAGTGTACTCCGTTATAAATTTAGACTCCTCCCTAGACTTATTGTCAAAAAATATGATACCGGATAGTAAAAAAATAATCTTTTACTAACATTAGTAAATCATTACTTAAAAACTATTATTTTGTTACAGATTTAATAAATTTAGTAATGACACGATAGAAATCTTGAAAAGCCGAAAAAAAAAAATTGCACATAGGAAGATATCAATTACTCCGAAAAAAGGAAGAGAAGAAGGAGGAGTTAATTATCAGTGATTTTATTCTGAAAAATTAAAGTTCACAAAATGTAAATAAGCGTTGTAAGATTTTATACTTACAACAATGCACGCGTTATTCAAACATCTAAATCTTATATTAAGACCATTATCAAAACCGTACGCTAATTTACAGTTTGTTTTAAATTTGATATTTTTATCTTATCCAAAAGTTGTTTTAACAAATCACCTGTGATGTGGTTTGAGGTGTGTGGTACCTTTCCTTATCAGCCAAGCAATATCTAAATCTTCTTGGTTCTTATAGCTCACTCCTCGCTCACCTACTACTTACTAAGCATAATAGTTGTATTCATCATGTTTTACTCGTATTTCAACTTCTTTGTTACTTTTACTATAAAAGTAATGTTTTATACAAATCACGTTTCTGTCATAGTATTGTGTAATACGAAAAAAAGAACTAAATTGACAACTGAAACTAAAAGATATTCGCTGCTTAGGCTTGCATTCTACTAGAATTCCGTGATTCATGACAATCTATATCGTAAAATAAAAAAGATACTGATCTAACTAGCAAAAGGGAGTTTTGTACGATACTGCAACTTTTCGGTAAATTTTCTAAAGAAAGTTAAAAAATAAAGTTGTCTATAGAGTGATAAACAAACACAATCATAAGTCACATTTATCTTTAGAAAAACTACATTTGGTATTGATTTCCATTGCTTTAATAATGTGTTCAATGTAATGCAGTTTTGATAAGTGTAAGCTAATATATAAAAAAAATGAATTAAAAATTAATAAAACCCTCGAATAAAAAAACATCTAAAAAAAATAAAAATGTTATTATTATGTAGGTACTTATGGAAGTCGTTGACGATGGTGTCTATTTTACATCTCGACGAACCAAGCTTTCCTTTAAAAAAAACACATTCAAATATGTCCACGCGTTTGGCTGCTGCGTTGCACAGACAGACACACAGATACAGGTCAAACACATAACACCTCCCTTTTTGGGTCAGGGGTTAAAAATAGCTACTTACTCTATTTATGACGACACGAAAATATCTTATAAAACTTAGTTCTGGACACGTTTACACGCACATTCTTTGCAATCACACGCACATATTCGTACATCAATATCTGATTTCCTATATCTGTATTAGAAAAAAAAAAACCATATAATTGCTTTATATTTATATTGTAAATATGTGCATGAATTACAATTATTGAACATTTGAAATGATCGGTTGGTTCAAAGATTCTTTCTTTTCCACCTCCGGTAGCGGTGGGTTATATTCAAAAAATTTTGCAATAAAATACCTAAAAACAATGATTATGTAAGTCTTATTCATTATATTACGGTTCATGAAGTAAATTAAATAAATTAGGTATTGATATTAAAAAAAATCAAAGTATATACCAACCAAACGAGAATCTCTACTGTGATAAGCAAGCAGGCTTCAGCGGTTTGCACGGCCACATACATTGGATCGGAAGCGCCTCTCAGCACCGCCGCTAGGAGAGCATCGCTCGCATCAGAAGCTGCTTCTAAAGCTGTCACAAGCAGCGCCGGCGCCGCCAACCAGCGAGCCCCACGCCGCCACCAGGATTGCTTCATAAGTTTTAATTTAATAGATAAATCTCATATTACTCAACGTAGTATTGTATTGATTACATATTAATTTAATAAAGATGAGAAATTGATAACACAGCCGAAAAAACATAAGGTGTTACTCGTGGTACTTCGTCGCAGCATTTTTAATACCTTCGACATTACTGCTATAAGCAGCAGTAGAGATGAAGTGGCTGTGACGAACGCGCTCAGTTTACCATATCCCATCACAAGACGTATTGTAGGTTTAGTTATTCTGTTAGACAAAATTATCTTAAATCAAATAAGAAGGATAAAGACGATTAAACTTAGAATGGAACATTAAAGGCACATAAAGGCACGGTAGCTCAATTAGCATAACTACGGGACAGTTGCCGATCGTTCGATTCCGAGTCATAGATTTGAGTCTTTTTGATGTGATTATTTTTTTATTTACAATTATTAAAAAAAAAATAGGTTAATATGTTTACAAACAATTATCTTGTTTATAGACAATCATCCCATCTCCATCAAACCCGTGACCACTGAGAAACCGTTCCGTCCCTCTACCAAATACGCTTACGTATTGCTGATTGTTGTCGAATATTTAAGCTGTCTATATATATAATCTTTATCAAGATGGAGGCAACATCTATTAGGAGTCTTTTTAAAATCCTAACCAATCTTCTAAAATAGCAGTATTGTACATAATAACATTAAATATATATATATATATATATATATATAAACTATTTTATTCTTCTTGATCGTTTGTTTAGTCTAAAGATATATTAATGCTTCTTATCGATTACCTTCTGGCAAAGCTAACATTGTTGAGTTTTTGTGTTACATCATCATCATCCATTTCCAGCTCTTGAGGTTGTGATGCGAAGGCGCATGCTGACATTGATACTCCTAAAAGGGCAACTAGTAAGGCCCTTAGTTTTATACGTACTCCGTCGCTACTTTCCGCGTTTGTGCCTTTAATCTAAGTTTACAATAATGTAATAGTAGTTATTAGTTTAAAATTACATGGAATACTTTTAAATCAAATAAGATACATAGATGTTTAAAGTCGTATACATAAACAAGAATAATTTATATGTTCATATGAATATATTGGAATAGAACAGTACTTACAGAATTTCCAAGATTCTCATGTTTAATTCTGATCTCATCGAGGATGGAATTGCTTTCAGTCTCCATGGTTTTTCATTGATACAGATATATAAACCTGTACCGACTATGTGGCGGAATATTATAATAACTCCATTAGGATTGAATTAATTGGTAAGAAATTTAATATAATTGCCTGCTTGTGTCACATGTCAGATGACTCAGTGGATTGGGTGACGTTTTTAGATAGGTTTGTCATTCCATATTTTTATAGGAACATAATACACTTGAAGAGGTTGTATATGTTATCGTTTTAATTAAAATCTTTAATCTATTAGCAGGTTTATATTTCGTTACTTTATTTTTAACAATAAAACATATTCCCATGGTTTAATAGTATATTAATTTAAAGATCACACACACATAAATATTGTCTAAAAACACAAAACTCTTGAAGACAGTTAAATATCATCAGCATTATGGCACTAATTTTTCGTCGAAATGTATTTAGTGATTTCAAATTGATTTGACAAAGAAACAAAATCACGTTAAGAATCTTTAAACTCAGTATCAACATCTGACCAGTTAGATGAGGTAGAAATAAAGCAGGGTTTTCCTGTAAATAATACATGTTGGCTTTGTATTACAATTTTCGTGATCAATGATGATTCTTGTATAAATTTGATATTTTGGTACAAGGTTGGTACACATGAGTATCTGTAAGTCGGTTCACGACTATTTGTTTGCTACGAGCGCATAAGTAAGAAAATGACGTGAGTACAGCCGAGTAAATAAATATAAAATCCTTTTAATTCAAAAGTGGCTACGCTATAGTTTCTTGACTGCAACTCTTACACCGGCTAGAAGAGAGTAGCATACCTTTTCACAAAAAGAACAGCTAGAGGTATCTATTATAGGTATGTATGTTTCGTTCTGTAACCTGGATCAGCTAGCTCTTTCACAGCTAGGTCTTTATTTAATTACCAAATTTATGAATTATATTACGTAATGGATCATTTATATATAGAACATTTAAAAAAATCTATTTTAAATATAGAACTAACTGAAATTTACTGCAATCATTCAATGTATTTTAAACAAAATATATAATTTAGAACTATACATACAGTAAGACATCCGATCAAGAGACACGAGTATTGAATCAAGCCCATAGATGTTGCAATGATTCTTAAATCATGTACTATCATGTTATTTCGAGTTGGACACAAGAGCTTTTCTTCCCCATTTTCCAACGGAATCTCACCGAAATGTTTCTTTAAATGATGTGCATTCACACACTTAAACAATAAATATATTTTTATTAGTGTAAGAATATATAGCGATTCATATTTAAAAACTTACCAGTCCAAGTGTACTGTAGATATAGGTATACGGTGTTCTAACTGAAAATGTTGGATGAGCGCAAAACAATTTTGTACGAGTCAAATACGGCTTTATGATCGGACCAAGGACGTAGTTGAACGGCAATTTCATTTTAATAATATACAATATAGAAAAAGAAATTCCTTGTAAGTCGCATATTATTTAATACTTAATTTATTTAAACATTTTAGATAAAAATATAAATGTAACAAACCAATTGTCTAAAATATGTCAAAATGATAATAAGCTTCATTCAAATAAACAAAAATAAATTCGCATATATAATATAAAGGATTATTTTGTTATTTCCTTTTCGCTCTTTGACTTATAATTTTAATTTAGTAATGAAATGTACTACTAACTACATACACTAATATTTAGATACATAAAGTACAGGGTATACTAATATTACGTTAATGTTTTGGAATGAAAGTAGACAGATGGTATAATTTTCTGTAATTCTAATATAATTTTCATCATTATAAGTATCAGCAATTATCATAAATCTCAAGCTATTTTTTATTTGCCGTGATTTGATCTAATGGTAAATAATAATAATAATATCACTGGACAAATTGTACAAATTGATCTAACTCCTATAAGTAAGTAAATTATTTGCTTGTTTTAAGAGTGTTAGACAACGATACAAATACTTAGAATTATACTTTATAAATGCTGCGAATATATTTAATAAATGACCAAACCCAAACATATAGACAAATATACTCATCTCATACATGCCTGTCCCTGTCCGGAATTGAACCCGAATCCCATTACGCCGCTATACGTTAGGCGTCTGCGTTAACCACACTATCATCTCACCATACAATAACGTTTCCCAGCATATCGACCATCGGCTTATATTAAAAAATGATAGTAATACCATTTGGAAATCTTTATAGTTTGTTTATAAAAATATACATATATTATAGTGACGCAATAGCAGCAGACATTACCAATGGTCATAATATACGAAGCTCCAGATACATTGTACTTAAATAGGGATAAAAACGAGTAGAGTACAGGGAGGGAAAAGAACCCTGGGGACACTCGGTACTAATGCGGTCGTAGACGCAAATCAGTTCAATACAGTATAAAGGTAGCTGACAAGCGGCAGGTGCTAACTCTTTTAAGTTATCAATATCATAATCGTCTTAATGCTTTTATTTTTTATCTTATCCTTTTATATTATACTGCAAAGCAAAACAGACCATCGGACAGACCTAAGTTTTTAAAGACATGACAAAATTCCAAATAAGTATTATGCAAGGACTAAGATCAGGTAAGGTTTCCTACAACATTTACAATACTAAAACAACATTTGAAACTAATTAAGATTTATTAAAATAATACCTAACAATTTCGATCAAAACGTATTTTCAAAAAATAAATGACAATAAAATATGAACTATCTCGTATAACCTAAATACCCTCGTAAATAACATGAATATTTTCACAGTAAACGTCATCTCTTAAATATCCACCGCACTGGCTCATGAGTGTGTCTTTGATGGCGTACTTTGGGCTCATCGTTTGACAGCCAGCAGAAAAGATTTGTGATAGAAATGGGTGATGTTTGGAGGAAGTTGCTACAAAATAACCTTCAGGGCTAATAGACAAATAATTAGGCTTCTTTACATTTTTTCTTATGGACTTTTTCCAGAAAGGATTTTTTATTGGGCTTGAATTAGATTGATTGAATGCTTTTGGAAAGTAATAAGATGGTCCCGGATTATACGACATTCCGTTGGAATCATAAAACAGAAATACTTGTGGCAACCCATAATGAAAGCTGGTTGTATTTGTAAAAAGGAAATCCAAGCTGTTGTTTATTTTTGGGAATTGGTTATTAACTGTAGATGAAACATTCTTTATAATATGCGTGGTCTCATTCAAGTCTTTGCTTTGAGCTTTTTCTTTTTCAATAAATAAGTTAAATGTTGGATTATCAGTGCCATTAGGTTCCAAAATATTTAAAATTGAATTATTTACTTTGCTATCTAAAACAGAAATGTCATCAACATCTCGCTTCCTTCTAAGTGGTCGATCGTTTATTTGTTCAATATTTCCAAAAGAAGTAAATTCAGTGTCGAAAAATGAAAAAGTTTCATTAACCAGCTGATTTATTAGCCCAATGAAGGTAGAAAATAATTTATTTTCTTCCATGTTATCAAATGCTTTAAAAGTATCTGCATATTTATCTGAATCTATGCCATTGTTATGTTGCTTTAGAATGGCATCGATACGACTGTCCAGCTCTTGGTCGCTGTTAAACTGATTATTAAATGCGACAAGATCAAAACCAATACCACCGTACTGCCAAGTTGCAAATATTCGAGCATAAAATGTAAGGTAGTTGAGTGGAATCATCCTCCACTTGTACCTAAGTGGAGTCATTGCCATATACTGACTTAAGTACATCACGCTGACGTTCACGTTTTGATATTGCTTTTCAAAATCCAGTATTTCTCGTTTGTAAGTAAATGAATCGAAAAACTGTGGTATCAATTTTTTGCTAAATTTTAAATGCCTTGAGGTCATGGGATTTTCAAAAGAATCATCGATTAAGAAGTAAATGTTGAAACGTAATGAGGAGTACTTTTTTGCCATGTGAGAAATGTAACCAGAATAAAGTGAGAAAGGAATATAAGCATCGCGAGCTACAATCTGGTGATAAAACACGTCGCTGGCTGTTCCGGAGTCATTGCATCTTAAAATAACTACTGACTTTCGTCGGTAAGAATTCATCCCTACTGCGTAGAATACCAAAAAGGATATCGCGCATAGAATGATGGTCATCCAGCAAGCCGACACGAACTCTGAAACAGCCACAGGTTATTTATATGTTCTTTGGAAATGATTAGCTTACATGCGATTACAAACCTGGCCAGCGACTATACCAAGAGCGCTTACTGGCGCAAGTGACATTCCATCTTGAAGATAAAATAGATGGTGGAGGTTGGGTTCTCATGTTACCATCCCCACCCCCTCCCTGTACCTTAAGTAGTGGATATTGTTCATCACGAGGCAATGGCGGTGGATGCTCCATACTGAATGCAAATTTTATTTCATAATTTTTTCAAAATTATTTAATTTAAATATAAATGCATATAACAGTTACATTTACCTTATTCTAATAATTTCATGTACGGTTTTACTTTTAATTCTTGTTGCTTAGATTGGATTCTTGATTACAAATTTGACGTACAATTTTTTAATTCTTTATTTAAAATTAGAATATTCCAAATTATATAAAAACTTATTGGTTAAGACAAACAAAGTTTAATTTTTTTAAGTTTATATTGAATCAAGTTGTAAAATATAAAAAAAGTATCTATATAAGTAACGAATATTATATGACTTGCATAAAAAATATAACCTTCACCTTAATTTAATAATGTGCGAAGTAAGTGAAATATTGTAAAATAATATCGACGTCAGTACGTGAGACGAATTTTTGTTGATTCAACAAAATTAATGCGCTAAGTATGAACGTGCTAAAAGTTGCTATATTTATTGTAATGGTACTTGTTCCTGCTGGCTGTTATTTTTAATTAAATCAGTTGTTATATTTTGTACATTTTGGTGAAATATGAACCTGGTAAGATATATTTTTTATTTAACAAATTAATATCAAATCATTCAATCAAGAAGGTTATTTGAATTTGAATTTATTATAACGGTGACTGTTTAAAAAGTATTTACAAAAAGTTATAACTGTTCCTACAAAACTACAAGTGACAAACTATATTGACATTATTGAAGTTATATAAAAAAATCCTTAAACTATATTACAATAACACAAGCGTTTGGAAATCTATTTATATTTGTATGTAAGTTAAAATTTTCTGATAATATTTCATTTTTAATTTATCTGCTACCGAGTTAAGATACATCTTTTAAATTCTGTATACTTTTTCAGTTGAACTAATGGCCTGTCATGAATAAAAGTCATCGTGAAAATCGTCCGCTTCTCTGCGATGAGCATTCAGATGAAGAAGACGACACGAGCCCCAAATTTCATAGACGAATCCGTTATTTAAGTTCCGGCCGGTCTAAAATACAAGCAAAAGGCGCTGCAGCAATTCTTACTCGTTGGCCAGGTATTATTATACTGAAATATTATGGTTTCATTATGAACGAGCGAAACAAGCAAAGGCTGCTACTTAACTAAGCTGAAAAGAATTTGTAAGTGGGTATTTAAGTAATCACGTAGAAATCGCATTTTTCTACCAATTTTTATAAGACTGTGGATTCGTGTTTCATAATCCCAGCGCTACAAGGATGGCATTAAATGCTACGCAACGCCCTGAACAATAAACAATTCCAAAATCAAAATAAAAAAATTAAAAGAGCATAACTCGAGCACGGTCAAACTACTAAAAATAATTAATCTAAGGTAACTTTTTTGTATAAAACATTTTGTTAATTAGAAGTAGGGTCGCGAGCCAATTGATATTCGTATCCGGTTGACAACACGACTAGTAAAAATTATAAACATGTTTTTCCGTTTTTTTAGGATCGTAAGAAACTATTTTCAAATAGTCATTATATTATCAGTCAGTATATACATTATTTTGTTTCAGATCATCTTTCATCTATATTAACTTATTGGTGGATGGGTCTCGGTATGATTGGTGTACTGATTTTTGTTATTTACAATAGCATAGTTGCTATTGCTATTCTTCCGCCAACACACATAAGGCCGGCAAAACTACAAAGCCTAGAACACAATGTGTTAAATGTATCCCAAGATAATACCATCCTACCAAATATTTTTATGCATATATTTATAACTCTCAACGATAATCTGAACTTTAACAGTTATTTGTCACACATAGAACCATTTTTAAAGAAATATTCCGCATTTCAAAAGAACTTTGTTTTAGTCGTCAATGATGCTGATGATATTATTAGTATCAGTGATGAAAAGAGAAACGAAATGGCTCTAAACTCTCTTTGGTCAGATAGCAAAGACATTTTTGGACGAACATTTGACCAAAATATAACATATAAAATAGTGTCCCTAACAAAGTTCATGGATAAATCCCCGATAAAAAAATACTGGAGGCGTCTACCAAATCAATTCATTGAGTTTCTAATTCGGTGTATAGCAATTTGGGATAAAGGGGGAATTTCATTTAACCCTGAGATACTTACTTCTAATTCTCTTAGCCCAGTATATATAGACAAAATACATATGTTTTTAAATAAATATGTTAAATTTAACAACCCCACAACACTTTATGTAAAAAAAAACACAAGGGAGAAGAAGAAAGTAAATAACATTCGTGATATTATAGATAACTTAGAAAATGACGACAGATATACTCTAAATCAATATAACCTATCCGAGGCTGAAAATAGAGAAATGGTTGTAACTTCTAGTTATGATAAAGAAATAAAAAGAGATACTAAATCTGACTTATTAAAGAATCATAATGATAAATATACATTGAAGAATAATAATGAACCAGACATTATTAAAAACAATAACAAAAGTGATTTGCTACTTATACCCAAGGTATATCAAAATATGACCGTCAATATAAGCAAACGAAAACTATTGCCAATGTATTTAAAATTTTTGTTTCGCGATCCTACTAAGAACTTAAAAGGAAATATTTCAAAAAGTGACAAAAAAATTACAGATAAACATGGCACTAAATCTAGTGTTAAATTAAAAAGAAATGTAAATCATAGACGATCCACAAAGCCTATATCTGCAAGTAATAAAGTGGAAAAGAATTCCCAAAATGCAACTGTTAGTAAAATGGATAATTCGAAGTTAATTATTGACTTAAAAGGTAATTTAGTTGCGACGGATACACCTTGTCACGCATTCATTGGTACAATATTTAGCAACGTGGTTCATCATTCTGAAGAAGAATCTTTAACTGATTTCATGATAAAAGAGTTATCTATGTTTTGTAAAGGATTTATATCTTCTTGTAAGGGTGTTGATGTTATTTTGTTATAAGTTTTATTTCGATAGCAATTAGTGAGATTAAATTTATTTGTTATGTTTTTTAAATGAGATTTCAATAAAAAATCAAATAAAAATAAGTTATTTATTCATTTTGTTCCTTATAATAAGTCGTGTTCAAAATAGTGTCCAATAACAGAATTTTGATCACAAGTACGTATCTTAAAATTATGGCAGCAGTTTTATTTAAACCTGGGTTGTTTTCATAGAAGCCGCAGACTAGATTTTATATTTTACAGAATAAAACTGATAAAGTACACCAATAAAAGCTAAATATACTGAAGCTTAATAATATGATTCTATGTTATATTAAAGAGAAATGTTATGTCTCTCAACTGGGATGTCGTATCTTTTGTCCCACGGATATGAGGATCGCTTGCAATCTTTTACTTTTCTTATGGCTTCACATCTTCTGCTAATTTTCCAGTAAACGTAACCTTCTGGGCATTTGTACACATATCCTTTTAATGTTCCGCTTCTTGAGTATTCACATTTTAACAGAGCAGGCGAACATTTTTCGTATTTTTCAAAAGGAAAGTGTCCAGCATTCGAACACGCCATACTGTCTCTGGATACGACGACCTATAATGAAAAGAAAAAATATGCACATTAGGAAAGTTGATAGACTTAAACAGTATGTTTATCTTTTTTTTTATATTTTTTGTTTACATAGGAGGTATAGGTTAAATTTTTATCAATATATTATAATTATTATGAACGAATACAAACCGGTTCATTGTAAGTAAGTCCCAATCGTTTTATTCTTTTTCTTTGTGATATCTGTCCATTACATTTCTTGTCAGCTTTATTTTCCTCCACACACTGTGTTTTACTTTCATCATATATGGTATTATTTGGACAGTTAAAAACAGCTACTTTAACATCGTGGTTATCATTGTCCTCTGTGCACTGATAGAACATATTACAATATTTCGGATGTCTTTTAAACGATGTTGGACAAACATATAAATATTGATCATCTTCTGTTTCCGGACAATCTTTGTTTGAGGAAGAGTTTCCTTCTGTGGTACTCTCCTGCGCATTTGTAGTAGTTGTAGAATCCGTTGTAGAACTTTGACTGTCAGTAGTTTGAGGTGAGATTTCTTCAGTGGAAGTTGTAACTTCAGTTGTAGTTGTCGTTTGCTCTGTGGTTGAAGACATTTGATTTGTCATGGTCGTAGTTTCATAAGAATTTGTAGTCGTTGCCTCTGAAGTTGTAGGTTCTTTATTGGTAGTTGCTTGATCTGTGTTAGAAGCAACTGTTACTTCAGTTGTGCTTTGTGTTGAAGAATCTGTAGTTGATTCTTCTCTAGATGTCGTAGAAGTCTGTTGAGTTGAGGGTTCTGTAGTTGTCGTAGTAGTTGTCGTTTCTTGTGTAGTTGACTTCTGAGTAGTAGTAGTAGTAGTAGTAGTTGGTTTTGATTGAGTTGTTGTTTTTTGTGTAGTTGTTGGCTTAGATTGTGTTGTTGATTTTTGGGTCGCAGTAGTTGTTGGCTCTGTTTCTCCTGTAGATGGCTGAATGCTTGTAGAAGTAATTTCATAACTGCTTGTGGTAGATTCAGTTTCACTTGATATATCTGTTGTTGAAGAAGAGTTTTGGTTTTGTTGTTGATTGCCATTACAATTCCGAGGTGGATAAACTGATTCCTTATGGTTACAAGTTTCTAGAGCTGGATCCCAAATTGTTCCATCACCACAATCAAAGTGGAATATTGAAAACTTTTCTCCATTATTTTCCCAATCAACACATCTGTAAAACTTTTTGCAATCATTTGGATCGGCGTTGAAGCCAGCTTTTGTACATGTATAGTTATTGTTATTTGTGTTGTCTTTATTTGAATTTGAGCAGTTTGAATTTGTGTCTTTCGTTGTTGTACTTGAAACATCTACTGTAATTGATGTAGTTGAAGGACTTGATGTAGTTCCAGATGTAGATGTATAGTCAGTGCGTTGCGTTGTCGTAGTACTTGTGCTACTAATTGGAGAAGATGAACCATTAGATTTGCATGATGGGTTTGTAACATCTCGGGGGTGATTACAAGCTGTTATATCTTTATCCCAAATAGTACCATCGCCACAAGTGAAATCGTATTTTGTAAAACCTTCCTTTTCATTACTGACGCATCTGTAAAACTTTTTACAGTCCTCAGTATCACCGAAAAATCCTTCTTCCTCACACGTACTTTCTTTAGGTCGAGTCAACGTGGTCGTTGATAATGGTTTTGTCGTTGTTGTATTTTCATGTGTTTCAGATTCTGAACTATCTTCTGGATCAGGTTTTGTCTCTGTTTGTGGTACATTATTATTATTATTTTTACAACTACTTACTTCTGCTATATAATTGCACGATTGACTTTGTATATCCCAAGCTGTTCCTTCTGCGCACGTGAATTCGTATTTTGTATAACTTCCTTTACCATCGTCTACGCACCTATAAAAACGCTTACAGTCGTTTTTGTTAGGGTAAAATCCTTCTGAAGAACATTTGTCGGTGTCGTTTTTGTTAATGTAGCTACTTTCAGTTGTGCTTAATGTAGTAGCTGTAACAACATTGTCAGTACTACCTTGGGTACTAGACGTCGTAAGATCTTCGGTTACTGTAGTAGTAGATATCTTTACTGTTGTAGTTTTCGAAACATTACAATTAGTTTCATCGCTATCGTGATCACAAGCTTGAATTTCCTGAATCCACACTGTTCCTTCACCACAAGAGAATTCAAACTTCGTCAGTCCACCTTTACCATTATCAACACATCGGTAAAACTTTCTGCAATCTGAAGAATCGGCCATGAATCCTTCAGATGTACATTTGTCATCTTGAGATGGCACATCAGTATTGGTTGTTGACGTAGGTGTAGTCGATGGCATGGAATTAGTTGAACGTGTCGAAGTCGAATCAGGTCTTGTTTCGGAATCGGGTTTATTCGTAGAGCTTGGTGTTCCTTTACCGCAAGTCACATCATTGGTGGCATGGTTACAAGCCTGAATACTTTCATCCCAAACAGTTCCATCTCCACAACTAAATTCATATTTAGTATATCCACCACTTCCATTATCAACACAGCGATAAAACTTTTTACAGTCACTTTCCATTCCATAAAATCCTTCTGATGTACACTTATTATCTGAATGAATCTGTTGTTGTTGTGTTGAAGTATGTGATTCTTCTGAAGCTTTTGTTGTGGTATGAGACACGTCGTTTGTAGTGGTTGCAACAGAATTAGAAGTCGTTTGTGATATTTCATTATTAGCACCTTTTCCACACTTTTCTACCGCCCATCTATGATTACATGCTTCAATGCTTGAATCCCAAACAGTTCCTTCACCACATGAAAATTCAATTCGACTAAACCCTCCTTTTCCGTTGTCAACACATCTATAAAACTTATCACAGCTTTCTGTGTCTCCTATAAATCCTGGAGATTTACATATGTTACTGTTATTATCCATTTCAGCAACAGAAGTTGTAGTATATATAGTTGTACTTTGAACAGAATTGTCGGGGTCCTTATAACTAGGTGTAACATATCCACTATCTACATCTTCTTCGACACTATCAACAGGCTCCGGATTATTATCATCAATATTGTTTGATGCACTGCTTCTACAATCCTCGACGTCTCGAGCGTGGTTACAGGCTTCAATTGTAGGATCCCATACAGTACCATCGCCACACGAAAATTCATACCTTATATATCCATTATGCCCATTGTCTACGCATCTATAAAATTTATTACAATCTTCTTTATCGCCCATAAAGCCATTTCCATTACATTGTCTGTTTTTAGAATTAAGTGTTTCTTTAGATGTCGATGTGGAGGTTAGGTCTGCATCTGTTTCCGGAGTTGGCATATTGTGTTCAAGTCCATAGACAGAATCATAATCATCGGTATAGATATTTCTTTGTGTGGTCGTCTGAATAAGGGTGACTGTAGTCATAATCCCCGTATCGTTATATAATTCAGAACTTGTTTTACAAGATTTAACAGCCCAGTCATGGTTACAAGCTTCAATAGTTTCATCCCATAAGGTCCCTTCACCACAATTATAGTCAAATCTAGTAAAAGATCCTCTACCGTTTTCAATACATTTATAAAACTTTTTACAATCTACTTTATTCTTAAAAACTCCACTTGCAGAGCATGATTTGTCAAAACTCAGACCTTCAGATGTTGTTGATGACGAATAAGGGGTTACAACCTCTGGAGTCGTCGTTTTTGTTTCTTCTTGATTTACTTGATTCAAATATCCATAATCGTTGTCAGTATCTTCATCCTCGTTATCTTGATTTTCATTAATATTCATTGAACTACTCGGGATCATAGCATTGATCTCAGTAGTCAAACCTTGAGTTGCCATCTTACTACCACATCCTTTAACTGCCCACGCGTGATTACAAGCTTCTATACTACTATCCCAAACTGTTCCTTGGCTGCATGAAAAGTCATATCTGGCAAAACTACCACGGCCACTATCAACACATCTATAAAATTTTTGACAGTTATTTGGATCGCCTATAAAACCACTTTGAAGACATATATTATTCAATAATTTGTTTGAATCATTTTCTTTGGTACTACTAGAAGTCACATATTCTGTAGATGTAGTATGTGACGTGAAATCTTTCTTAACATCGTTAACTTGATTATGACTTTGGGTTACACCATAATGAAATTGAGTTTCTGTTGTCTGAGGTTTGTAAGTATTGTATTGATTTTCAGTGAAATGATTTGCTATTGGATACTTTTCAGTAATAATGTTGTCATTATAATTTACCGTAGGTACGTTATTATAATTACTTGTTATTTGAGTTTTATTATTATTTACATTATTAATGATTGGACTTTCACTTGTCATCGAATTATAATAATTATTAATTTTGTCACCAAAGTTAATGGCATTTGGAATATCCGTTACAATGTTTTCATTTTGATTTTGTGTAGGGTATTGGTAATTACTAGTTACTTTAGTATTATCATATTCTTCACTCGTTGGTAAACGGTTATCGTAATTAGAATCTCGGCCACATCTAGTACTTCTAACAGCCCAAGCATAATTACAGCTTTGTTTTTCATCATCCCATACTGTAGACTCACCACACGTGAATTCATAACGTATGAAGCCGCCTCGGAAATTATTGACGCATCTGTAAAATTTCTTACAGTCGTAATTATCTCCAATAAATCCATCATTTGTGCAAAGATCACTCTTATCTGATCTTGAAGGATTAGTTGATGACGAAGGAGCTTGACTAGACGTGCTGTATTTGTTACTCCAAGATGATCCTAAATAACCGAATGCTTCTGAAAATTGTTGATTCGCGATTGTTGTCAGTGTATTATAGCTTGTCGTACTGTTTCTTATATCTGAATATTTGTCAGTTAAGACTGTAGACGTGGTAAATGTGTCTGATGCATTCTTTTTTGGATTCAAATACAGCGGTGATATTGTACTTATAGGCGATGGTAGTTCTTGAAAGTCAATGTCATTTTCATGAATTTCATGTCGAACTGGAACAATTGGCCCTTTACACTCTGATCTCTTCGTATTACTGGGATGATTACAAACTTCAGTTGCAGGATCGTATACAGTGCCGGGACCACATTGAAACTAAAATCAAACATACTTAAAAATATACAATATTTGTTGAATCAAAATTGAATAATTTTATTAAATTAATTCATCATATTAGGTTAAAATAATTCATTATATAGGAATTTTTGCCCGTTTTGAACCCATTATGCGGGTTTCTATTACTGAGCGCTTGTCTTGAACTGATTTATTTGTGTAATGTATACTGTATAAGTATCAATGTTTAAACTAAAAATACTCATATCTATGGTAACTATGTAACATAGATTTAAACTATGCATTTCATTATTACTGTTAAATAACTAAATCGGAAATGTCTTATGTCAACCAAAATATTAAAAAACATCAGCTAACGTTGAAACGCTAACGCTAACTCATTGAAATAATAATATTATATTTTTTGACGTGAATAAAGCCAGGAAATATAATGATCATAATTCATTAAAGTTTAAATACAAATAAAATAAAAATAAAAATCATACTTTAAAAACATTAAATTTTCCACCAAAGGATTGCACACATCTATAAAAAGTGGAACAGTCTGCTGGATCAGCTTTGAAACCTTCTTCATAACATAACACAGGGTCTGGTTTTATTCCAGAATATAGTTTTACGATTCGACCATACACTCGTCCTTCTCGAGCTTCATTTGTGTCTGTGTCTGTGTCTGTGTCTGTAGAACCATTTAATTATATAATTTAAAATAATAATATTATAGCCACTATAAATGTTTACAGAATTTTATTACCATTTTCATTGGATTGTGTAGCTTCAATAATAGACAACACTATTACGAATAAACACGATCTTAAATGTAGCTTCATTTTAATTTTACTATTGATCTTCGTTATCTTAAACTCATCGTTATGTAGACCTGTAATAAATATAAAATAATATTAAATTTAGTTATATAATAAAGCGTGTACGTAACCAAGAATGTATTTATATTTTTTTACAAAGACATTATTACAATGTCTCTAAGCATATAGTAAAATATGAAAATAAAATCAAAAGATAATTTGTTATCGATGTCCATTTCAATGTCTCTAGGCATAAAATAGAGTATGGAAAATGTTTTAAGTTCTTCTACTTATTAAAGTCTTATTTTAATAAGTAGAACACTCTATCATACTTGTTGGTATTGTATAATATAAATACAAAAATTATATTGTATCTAGAAATCAAAATGAAACCCATATACATAATAACTCGCAGTTTCTACACAGCACCAGTTTTTTGTTTTGTCGTCATGGGAACCTTGTGAATCATGTTTTGAAACAAAGTATTATCATTATGATAGGACACCTACTTAAAATTGTACTTGTAAACTTGTACTTATCTAGATATACTATCATTAATGATATCTACAACAATGTTATTAAAATAATATACAATTAAATGGGAGCTACATAATGAATTCAAACATAACTATAGTTTTTTATCAATTATTATTATAACAGCTCCATGACGAGTATAAACCCGCTCTATATTATAACAAACATGAGAGTTAATAACTTATCTTAAATAATTAAACATATTGTAGTATTTGATAATCAGAGGTTACAAAGAAGTATATATAGCCTTTAACTAATACTCAGTATCAACTTGGAGATGTGTATATTTTATTAAAATGGCGTCAACAAATCAAGATATTTATTAAAATATATTATTTTTACTGACAATTTAATAAGGAACGTGATTAAAGTTACTTTACTATAAAATGAGACGTCAATAAATAAAATTCGTGATTCTTTGAGATTTTGCTGACTTTTGATTGTTGTAAATAAAATAAACATAATATATTCATATGTAGTTATTAGTATTATTATTATATTTTAAATTTAATAATTTTAAAATCTCTCAGATTCTCAACATACTTAATATTTTAAATGACACAAAAATTAATTAACCGAATCTAAACCGAAAAAATAGTATTACGTTCTCAATTGACACCTCCATCTCGTCTTACCATGAACACGATTGCTGCAAAAGCATCCGAAACGTCGGGTTAGATTCAAAATGTAAATTTAAAATTTAATTCATTATACGCGAGTTAAATCCGTAAAAATAGTGTATTTTCAGTGTTACTTCCGATAACGAAATATTATACTGTAACATTTTCAATGAATGAGAGTAAAAACATATTTAATTATATGTTAAAAAAATGAGAATTTACAAAGAATAAAAAATGCGCCTTACATAAACTTTGTTTTGTGTAATAACCCTTTAAGAGAGATTAAAAAAAGCTTTGAATACTAAGACACCATCTCACGCAATAACTCGGGTATTTTATAAAGGTTACAGGTGAATAACCCATCATAATAAAAAGAAATCGACGAGCTAGTTCAGTGCCGCGAATTACAGAACAAAAAACAAGAGACTGGTACCATTCTTTATAGCTATGACATATATTACAACTCCAGGAGCGAGGAGTCAATTCATTATATTATTCATAGATGTATTCAGTAATTATTTCAAGAGTTAGATTCTATTAATACCCTCTTATATGATCGTTTTAAATTTTTATATTTTGTGTTAAGAGGTGTTTGTTTGTACACACAATGTGTTCTGATAACTCTATATACCTACAATGTACATTATGATTTGTTTGAAAATATTTATAAACATGTATTAAGCTTATTTTTATTTTATATAGGTAAATATAGAATTAGTCATAAATGCAAATGTTATGATTTATATTTATGTTATTAACTCATTAATTTTAAATATTTAAAAATCTTTTACAATTTAAAACAAACACTAAAAATTATAATATTAACTGAAATTACTAGTTTCTTTAGATAATAAATCCCAAAAGTATTATAATTATTCAGTTTATCGTGTAATTGAATAAATAATTCAATTATTAATTTAAGCATCAAGTCCATGTTTTAAATGTAAATAAGTCTGGGTTTGATTGTTATTTATAGTTAGTGACGTATGTGTTATTAAGTATGGGAGCTTGTGGCGAATAAAGTTGCGTAAGTGTTTTTTTGCGATTGGTTGAAGGGTGCTGAAACTGGTTATAGAAGATTCTTCCCAGCACCTGTGCTGCTGCATTCTTGTGGTCTGATGCTAGATAAGTATCGTATTTGCAAGCGTATAATTGGCGTAGGGGCGGGAGTGCTATCTTGAAGTAAAGAAAATTACCATCAATATTATGAACGATAATTTTGTTAATTTTAACATCTCTTTTAGTAAATGCTTTTCGACTTGATATACCAGTGTATGTAGTTAGAGGTAATGTGGGGCATGTTATTAACAGACTATTACGAATGCATGAAATAAATACTAGTATCATTATTTTATGTTTTAAAATATTACATACTAGCTTTAGGCAGCGGGTTTGCCCGCTCAATTTATTTTTTATTTTGTAAGATAGTCGAAATGTTATTTTTCTATTTTAGGAACAATACTTTTTTTCGAAATGAATCCATATGTATTCGCAATGTGTGTGTAATTTTCATGATAGTTGGGTGAGTAGTTAACTCAAGTAATTAGTTAATAGTAACAAACAAACAAACTCACATTCTCTTTAATAGTATTATTTTGTATTTTGAGACAATTATCAATTATAATTATGAGTAATATGAATGTACATATATATGATAATTGAATAAAATCGTACCGATTACATATAATTACTGAGTCATTCTCGTTCACGGCCAAGGTCTTATTAGCATTTACACAAATTATTCAATAAAACAGTATTAGCTCCTCACTACTGCTACTTACGTAAAAATACATGATCTTATGATACTTTAAATAGATATGCCGGGTTAATAATCTGATGTTCACATTATTTGTCATTAAAAAGGTAAGTAAATAATGATATTTTTAAACTAGTTATTTCATGCGGTTTTTATTTTTTATTAAAACCAACTAAAACGAACTCCCGCGTTTGTGATGTAGGTAGGTTTTGATAAAAGTACACCTAGACTTAGAATAATCTAAAGATCACACAAAGCACTGTCCCTGAAATCGAACCCACAATCTTTGATTCAACCACTAACCACTACACCAATAGCTTATCTATCATTTGGTTCATTCAATTTATTTATTTCAATAATAATTAAAATGTTTATATAATTCATAGAATAACACAAGAAGTTGAAAACAATGTTATAGTTTGTTGCTAGTTTAATATAGAATTTAGTTGTCTTTAAAAAAACTACATCGCATTCTATACATTTAAAAAAAAGCAGTTTATAGTATTTAAATAGGGCAATAAATACCTGTTAAAAGATATTTATTTAAATATTTACGAATCTTTAATAAACTGAATTTCATTATTTATAGGTTTCCGTCCTCAACGTCTAAAAACGGAACCTTATAACCAAAACTTCGCTGTCCGTCTATCCTTCTGTCTATCTCTGTCTCCAGGCTGTATATTAGAAAACGTGATAAATAGACATAAAACATTTAGTTCTATATTCACTTTCAAATAAATAATTAAATCAAAATAAAATATATGTTCAAGGAGGGCTCTCACATACCGATCAAACGTGCATTTTTTATATGTAATGGTACGGAACCCTAGGTATTTTAATACACACCTAAGTCAGAATACCTATATATGTAAACTTTTAATTCAAAATCATCTAGTTTCAGTGACATCATATAAATATCGTTTCACTGAGCGAGTTTATCATATGACATATGATAATTGTCATCTAATTACAAATGTATGTAACCACATACTTCAAGTTGAATCTAATGGATTTACTTTGAATAACCAATTACACTCTTATTAAATATACCTTCCGATAATTGGAGTGGAATAATCTAAATAAGATGGAATTTGCACCGGATGCTGTTTAATTATGTTATGAATATATTAGGTATATATCTATTAAGTGTTTAATCTCTGAGATCTTGATCTGTTCACATTCAGACTGTGTGACGGTTAATGTAATGTATTCAAAATAAATGACCTGACCTTGAAGGTTTTGTGAACAATTGGGTCCTTTTTTATTCATTTTTTTAGTGATTTTATCGTTATTTATAATAGTTATATAAACAATATATTATAGACATCCAAGGCAGTATATAAATTTAAATTGCTAATAAAAGTGTGTTAAAAACTGTTTTTTTTTTTATTATTATTTTTTAAACATTGCTCCGGTATCTGTCCGGTCATAGTATTTAGGTTGTAGCATAATTCTACTAACATTAGTTGATAAGTTTTGTAAGTAACACATATGGCTTGTTCTGAAATAAAATTATTATTATTATTAACTTCTTGTACCTATGTAGATAGATAGATAGATAGAATAGAATGTAACTATCTTTATCTCTGTATCTTATCTTTGTAAAAGAAACTCTGATCGTTATTTTGACCAACTTTGAATGGTCCGACCATAAATTAATTTTTCAATGCCTATCAAGGACCAGTGATAATGCAATATGATGAAAAAAGTATTAAAAAAATTCTCGCCTTTTTTGTCAGATTTCTTATAAAATTGTGTTTATTGTTTTTTTTAACTATTATTTTTTACAAAGGTTTGAATAATACAAGAAATCCCTGCGACATCAGTTGTATCCCTCACTGATAAAACCTGACATAGGTATACTGTACCTACAAGTAATGCACTAATAGACACTCTAGTCTATTGCTAGACTAGACATTTCTAGACGTATATTAACAACACAACAAAAAATTATTTAACAATATTTAGTATAATTTGATCATATTTTTATTAAATACTAGTATTTGTATATTATTTGTTGTTAAAAAAATGTAATAATAATCAAATCAGCTGTTTTTTTCCTGTTAAGATTTTTTTCTCAGTATTAAGTATATCTTATTGATTGAGAGGAAGTGGTATCACCAAACCAAATTGCTTCGTAATAACTTTTTTTTAAATACTCGAACAAACAAACTATCATATTTAAGTTTATATATAACACATGTAGAAATAATATGAAAAATACATTTGGCTTTTTATTATTCTTTGTTTTTATTATAGTTTGATAAAGAATGGTCCAATTGTTACAGATTGTGTAACTAAAGTTATTCTTGAAGAAAAAAGTTTAATCTATTATTTTAGAACAGAACAAAAACTATTAAACTATTATACATATGCAAATGAAGTCTAGATTCAAGTCCGTGTGATGCACAAAAAATACACACGAAAAATACAATAGATAAAGATAATTTAATGAAATAGTAGATACGAGTTGTGAGTTACGAAAACTATGTCAGTTTACCAAATCGTAAAATCATAACATATAATAAGTATCCAATCTATAGATATATTTAAAAATATTTATATGTGTAATTATTTAATTTATTTATATTTAATTTTACTTTAATTAATAATTATATACATCATCCTAAATAAAAGCATTTTTAACAGATTTTTTAAGTTTTCGGAATGTCAAAACTCGTGCTACAGGTACAGATAAATAATAATTTCAGACGTTTTCTAAAAAACCTAATATAAAAATTTGTTAGATAACCATTGGCGTAAAAACAAATTGTAGGATTTTAAAACTACAAACATACTTACTCTAAATTATTTTAACTAAATGAATAGTTAATATCTAATCAAATTGAGTTAAAAATCATTTTTTTATTAATATAAATCAAAGATAAAAATTAATCAAACAAATATATATATAATGTTTATTTCCTCCACCTGATCCATCGTACCTTGACCCCTCGTTTATAGGATACCGCAATTTTCCACCTCACGATTTTCATGCATACATGTCTGTCCGTCATTACACGATGACTTCATACATAAAGCATTTCAATATCTTGGATGTATTTTACTCTTTTATTTCAAATATATTCATACAAATAATACAACATATATTTAAATAAGTTTATTATGTATGAATGCTAAATTGCGACACGATAGCTCAATTGGTATACCGACGGAACGGTTCCCAGATGTCACAGGTTCAAAACACTACCTTTATTTTTTATATATAATTCTATATATTTAAACTCATATTCTGTTATTCGATTAATTTATTTATAGTTTAAAATAAATTTACAGACGACCAAGAATGTACGTAAATATATCATAAGTAATGGTATGTGTACTAATAAAGAAGTTATTGGCATTTCTATAAAAGGAATAAAAATGTAACTGTTGTCATCATCTTAACATACTCGCTACCTAGGCTATTGTTTTTTATTTGCCATTCTCGTTAGACTACACTTATCAAATTATAACCTTCAAAATCATTTCAGGTTCAATGACCGATGATACGGTAAAACTATTACAATTTGTCAAACGATAATTCGATAGAAAAAAATGTACCGTTATTTTGGAAATTTGTAAAAAGCTAAAAAAATACGCCAAGTGATTAGTAAGCCAAAATGATTCATAAATAATAATTAATGGATGCTGACATTTATCTCATTTGGTGTTTTTTTTTCAACAATCATTGTTTTCTTACAAATTTTGGAATTCTATTGAAGTCGGTGTTTCCTTATAACTGTAATTTAGATGTCTTCTTCTTCAGAACTAATAGGTATCTAGGTACCTCGTCACATACACTGCAGGCTGTCAAACACGAACCTATTTTGGAAAATAATCCTAACTGAATTAATGAATGAAATGAAGGAGAAGGTGAGTTTATTTGTTTGTTTTGCTTTTAAGTCTTAACTACTTAACAACATCTTACACATATTGCATTTACAGAAACAAATATTGGATACATTTCATCACGAGAAAAAATATTGTTCCCGAGGGGTGGAATACAATTTTTGAAGGCGACATAACGGGAATGTTTGTGTATATATACATTGGGGGAAAGCCGCTGGAAAAATATAATAAAATATATGGCCATCTATTGATTTTGAACAATGGTTTAAAAACCGGGCAAAAACGAGTCGGACTCTCGCGAAGGTTTCTATTATAGAAATTATATTAGATATAAACAGCAAAAACAATAACGTTGTTAGTATGGGACTATGGGAGCCAATTTCTAATATTAATTTTATTGTTTTTAGTATTTGTTCATCTATTTAGTTACCACTGTTCATGAAATACACTCTGGAGACAGATTAACGGACAGCGAAGTCCTAAGACTATCCGTATTTCCAATAATAAAGGTCCGTTTTTACCCTTTGGCTACGGAACCCTAGAAACAACAAAAGTAATTTAACAAACTAGAAGATTAGAATTTAATTTCCATACAATATTACTCAGATTGATTTAAATCAATCCAGCGGTAATCATATAATTTAGCAACATTTTAAGAGCGGAAGTCTTCAGATGGTATCTCTGTTCCGGTGATTCAGTTATAGTTTTGCAAGTGTTGCTAGCTTTCTTATTGTTTATTTTTAATTGTTTTGAATAATATATAGTACAATGTTAGTTGAGTTCAATCATTTTGTAACTGTACCAAGTTAGATATATATATATATATATATATATATATATATATATATATATATATATATATATATATATATATATATATATATATATATATATATATATATATATATATATATATATATATATAATACTTTACTGGGTTGATTTTTTTTTATTTGATTCTATTGATTTTGAAATGGGAAGCCTTAAAAATGATAGCGTCCTTTATGCTGAAATATGAAAATAAAAAAAACCAGTAATAGCAATTAAATTATTATATTATTGTTACTTACGCCACTTATTTTGTATTGAAAAATTATTATGTCAAATAAAGATCTCCGATGATAATGAGTAAAATCCTGTCACTAGTTCTATTGAGATCTGATGAGATCTAGATTATTTTATATTATAAAGCTACAGAAACATACATGCAGATATACATATTTAACTTATAAAACTAAAAACTAATTTTGGATTAAATTTTAATTAAAAAAATAAATTCCATTCAGTAAAAATTCAAAAACATAAAACCTTAACAGCAGTGTAATTACAATATTTTGTAAGTTAAAATAAAAACATGAACACCGGGAGGGCTCGTAAAGAGACATTATTATATCAAACATGAATTTGTAACAACACGTTATAAACTTTACAGCGTTTAATTTACTTTGTAATTGTCATTTATACTTCATAATAAATCACTTGTTTTATTTTCATAATAAATAAATCATTTATTTTCATCATAAATTACTAATGATTCATAAAACATTTATATAATTACGTATGGTTTATAATTGAAAAATTTTACCGATCAATGAACTGAGCTTTTAAATTTGAAAAGTTGTGAATTAATTGACTTTTTGATTAAGAAAATTGATTAACGGTTTTTAATTGCGTCTAAGAATTATTCATCAAACTGTTATTAAAACTTTTATTACTAATATAATAATATGACTAAAAATATAAATGAATATAATTAATTCTATAAATATTTTATATAAGAGTAAACACCTGTATCCTCTTCAATTATTTTGTACATTGGTATTTGGTAGTAAACTTTTATTTGATCAAGACATCTCCATTAGATGTGGGGATTCCATCTGTTTTGTGGGGATTCTCCTTAACACATAAATATCGGATACAAAGTACATCCAGACTCTGAACAACATTCTGTGGAATACACAAAGCATTGTCCCATAAGGTAATCGAACCGACAACATTTGGTTCAATAAGGTTCACTAACCACTACACCAACAGATCATAATACAGTTTGGAACCCATTCGGGGTTCTTATTCAAGGACTCGAATATATCATAGGTAAAAATTTAAATACAAAAATATCTATAATTATGTTTTTGCCTAAATTAGTTAAGATATTAATATTTTCTAAATACCAATACTTATTATAAAGTGTTATTAAAAATACAACTACCAGTAATAAAGTCAAAATTGGATTTAAAACGGCGTTTTCAAAAGTCGTATTAAATGTTTTTTTTATTATAAACTCATAAACATTACTCAAAACATATTCGTATATATTTTTATGTTTGTAATTTTCAGTTTTACGATTTAATAAAACCAAACGGTTCTGTATTCATAAATTATTTTTTATTATTTTCTAAGCTTACTTATTTTTACTACTTTTTTACAAAATAATGAAATACCGTTAAGTTGTATAATATATAATAATGATATCATTATAAGATAATATTATAAGTAGGTATTTGACAAGTCCTTATCATCAAAGTCAAAGTGTTATTATACATAGAGTCGGGAAGATAGCCTAAAATGTTTCTATCGATAAAAGATAAAGCAGCAAATGAGGCTTCTTATCTCTTTTTCTTGCATGTGATTAGACAAAACTAAGCATCGGTCTCTTATCTTCCCTCTTTTATTATTCGTCACACACTGACTCATAGGCCTGATTATGGCTCCTCTATCCTATGTATAATAATTATATTCCCAATACACATACGTTGCACTTTTCAAACGTCATTCTCTAGTTTCAGTTCCAAATAGTAGTTCCATGGAAGAACTCGCGAAAGCAACCGACCTGTTGGTCGAGTGGTTAGCGCAGACGCCTAACGTATAGTGACGCATAGGGGTCGGGTTCGATTCCCGACGGGGACAGGCATGTATGTGATGACAGGCATATCGTTGTCTAACACCTTTAACATAAGTGTGTGAATATCTGTCTATGTGAGAACAAATTAAAATAAAAATAAATGATGGTATGAAAAGAAGACTATAATAACCAAGCACGTTTTTTTTTTATTTTATATGATCTAGGGCAATGCTTGACTACTAACTAACTAACTAACTAACTACTAACTAACTACGTCACTAGTAGTTGTATGATTCTATCATTTACAAGAGCTTTAAGGATTCTTTAAATAATATAAACAATAGTAATTATATAATAAATCGTCTGTCTGTCTCAGAAATCAAACAGCCTAAACTACTAAATCTAGATAAGGTTTATTGTGCAAACTTACCCAAATATTCATTTTGATAATTTAAACTTTTAAGGTGAAAAACGGGAAGTAACTTAAATTTCTTTAAAAAACATGATATTTTTTATACTACACTTTTGATTATAATTTAATTAAAATTACAAATAAGTCAGATATAAGTAACGAAAAAAATAATTTTAGTCTTCGAACAAATAGTTTAATAATATATAATAAATATACTAATTAATAAGCACGGTATATATAAAATTGTAGTTATTATTTAAATTAAAATTAAATTTATAATGTACCTGCGACAGAAAAACTTTAAGGGTGTTATATTACAATAGGTAATTAAAAATTATGTAAAAATATAATATTCTTCTTATCTCACAAAACACTAATTAAAAACTAAAAAAAACTTATTTTTTGACAGGAAACATTAAAAATAGAAACAAAAAAATTAATAATATATTTTCCGACAACTCCATGCATCCAGAACAAAGCGGTTTATTTATTGTCTAAATTTGTAACAAAAAACCCTAAAAACAAAACATCGTTATTTAGTACGTAGATACAATCATATTTATAATTTCTGTATTTTGGAGGTCACTGACCCCGCTGTGGGCGCGCCAATAACTATTTATATGACAGCGGGTTCGTATGTTAGCTTTCAAAATATTTTCAAAGCCCTAATTTTTACATACATGGTGTTTAAGTTTTATAGGGATATCATAAAAAATATAATTTAGTGGTGTTAATTTATGATTATTATATGATTGTAAGAGAAGAAGGAGACCGTTAGAGACATAGATGGAGTGAGTGAAATATGGCAAAGAATTGAGATGAAACATAATAGAAGAGTGTGAAAGAAATAGACATATTGACTTAATGCGACCTCAAATAACTGGAGTATGGATATTTATATGATATTATTTTCTAGTATTATTATATTTAATTAAATATTTGGTTAATTTATTATTTTTAATATTTTAGTTATATTAAGATATGTTTTTCGAAGTTTATTATTTATAAATATAATTTAACTAGCTGACCAGGCGAACTTCGTAACACCATATTTTATTTCTATAGTCGTATATTCTCTAAACTTTTATCAAAACATACGAAAGTTCTGAACAGTCTATACTTAAGCCACAAATTCACTTTTTGTATTAGAGGATAATCTTTTTTCCTAATTGGTTCCGTAAAAAATTGTTTTGTTTTGACGATCTATCTGTCCTACTTTTTTTAAATTTCATTTTTTGCTAATATCTAAAACAAATAATAGTAGACAGTGACATTAGTACTAAGTAGGTAAACTTATTTAACCATACACTTAATCTTTATAAATATCTATTTATTTATGATTATATGTATGTTTATCCGTTACCCAGTATCCATATTTTCAGTCTTTATTATTATCGTAGTTCTCGTCTTGTTAATCTGTATTAATTTCGATCTAGATTCTATTTTCTAACCTTTTGAAATGTAGAAAAAATAAGTCTTTTTTATATTTTTTTTTATATGAAAACCTTGTCAACAAGGAACACATAAATAAAAAGAATCATCTGATTTGGTAAAGTCGTTCTGAAGTTCATTAATTTTTATGAATATAGATTGTAATAAAACATCAACCTGTAGCTAGTATCAAATAAATTAGAAGTCGGAGAAAGGTTCAGATTTATGTCTAACCGAATTGTAACGCGGGTTTGATCCTGTTTCACACACACGCATACTTACACACTTTTATTTTTATTTAACACACATGTTTAATGTATTTATATTATTAATATGATCTAAAAATATTTTGTAATTCTTTTTGTTTTGTTTCAATATTAATATTTTTAGAGTAAAATTGTAATAACTTCATTTTCTTATATCTTTTACTATTTTGGCTTATAATACAATATAGATATATATAAAAGTGTATGTTTGTGTCTTAAAATATGTTTATTTCGTCAATCTTGATAATAAATAACTAAGCTGGTACATAACTATATGAGGGAATCATATTTTTTTAGGTGAGTGTGTGTGTGTGTGTGTGTATGTATGTGTACGTGTGTAAGATATTTTCTCTACCATCGGAATCTATACCATTAATGCGTGTAAAGAATAATAATAAAAATCTTTATTACATTTGGGAAATAGCGGATTCTTGGCATTGAACTTGGCGAAGCCTACTTGGCTTGGGCAAGGACCTACTTGGCTTGGCCGCCAAATATGCCATTAGCGGTCCAAGTAAATGAATATCGTATTTATTTACCCGTTGATCGTACCTTTACAGTTCGACTTTGTTATATATTTTCCATTATATACAATGGTTTACTGTTATTTACTTGGCTTACATATTTTATTATTGAACTAGACTCGTGGTTATTCTAGTAGGTATTCTTTTTATACCATGATACGCTTTAACTTTTATTTGTTCTTATATATCAATTATATGTATAAGTATAATTATAATGTATAAGTGAAACATTGTTAAATTTTATTTTAAAAGAGTAACTGTTGAGTTTCTGGCCAGCTCTTCTCAAGTGACTGACTACACTGACTATTTTAATGTAACCATTGACGTTTTGAAGTGCCTGTAAAATCCCACTTGAATAAAAAGATTCTGAATTTAAATAATGAATTATATACAATATTATAAATAAATTAAAAGAGTATCCATGTTGATATGCAGTTTCTTCTCATGGACCTACTCTTTGTAAATCTAACTAGAGCCTGACATTTCATAAGTGTAATATATTAAAATAATTTTACTAAGGATAAAGGAACTATGACTTTGACAATGACAGTATAAAAATAAAAATATTTTGCAATGTACAAAAATAAGTAGCTAGAGTTCAATCTATTTTATGATATAAAATGTAACTCTAATGAAACCTTAACATATTACTGATTTAAAACTTCCAAAATGATAAAAAAGATTATTTAAAACCAATACGGTTCTGCGCTTGCGCGTGTGGTCGACTTATAATTCATTGCTTTTTTCTTTTATGTCATAATTATAGTATTAATATCGACTAAATAAGAAATAATGACATTGATTTCAAAGTTATAAATTATTTTTAATTTTATCCTTTTGTTTACAGTGTTCCTTTGGCTAAATTTATTTATTTAATTTTGTTAAATATTATTATTGTATTTATTTATCAACGCATACACTAATGCTAGGGTTGCTATTTTGCAAACTCTATTTAAAAGATAGTCCTTAAATTTTTATTCTAATCCTTAGGGTCAAATATATATTTTTAATACAGTCCCCGGGGTAACCAAGAGGTATTACAGTAGACGCAGGTTCAAGGCCGTGTTGATGAACTTTTCATTCTGTACTTTATTTTGAATTCATGAGTATATGTCATGGATAAAAGAATTCGTGACTATAACATAGGGAATACATTTATGAATATTTAATTTGTTAGTAGATGAAAATTTATATATAAATATAATATATTCGGAAACAACAGACTTTACTTTTCATATGATTTGATCATGAAATGAAGTCGTGGCCAAAATTTAGTTTATATATAAAAAACTATTATAAAAATTACGTTTGATTTGGAAATAATAGGTAATAAAAAATTAAGTATGCAATTCCCATTCGTATTAAAACAATGAGAATGATATAGTTAAAACTAGAATAATTGAAAAAATAAATAATGACTATATTATACGTACATCACAAAATGGTAATGCCAACTTTTTAGTTACCTACCCACAATACTACCAACATAATAAGACAAACTACTTACCACAGCTCACAGTAATACCAAAATAAGATAACCATTTAAGTAAGAATGAAACTGGTTGGGTCAATATTGACAACTGTTCTTTACGTCTCCGGTCTAGGGATGCTGTGTTAAAAATAGATGCCATAAAAAATATATTTTATTACCAGTACTTCGTTATCGTATGGAATAAACGTGCAGGGTAGCTTTTATATCTCCTGGCCTGTTTTGTTTTTATATAAACCAGTATTGTGTATAATTCATCTTCTTTTAATAATCTTACAGTTGTTATTGTAATTGATGTAAGAATGAAGTAGGTATTTAATGCCTTATTATATGTAGGCAATTGCTTCGTAACTAAAAAATATTTTTGTTTGTATGTGGGTAGGTATATAGTGGTAATATGTAATATCACTGAACAGATTACACAAATTAATTTAACCTCTAAGTAAACAAATTATTTGCTTATGTTAAACCCTTAACAACGTACATGCAAATCATAGAAATACACATAAATACTGCGAATATATTTAATAAACGACCAAACCCAGATATACAGAAATATATGCTCATCACAAACATGCCTGTCTGTGTCGGGAATCGAACCCGAGCCCCTTTGCGTCGCTATACGGGAGGCGTCTGTGCTAACCATTCGAACAACGGGGCGGTACGTAGAGCTCCCACTTCTCAACCAATTTTGATGAAACTTTGGATTCGTGTTCTATAATAGTTTTCATTGCGATGATGATGTAACGAGCAATATAGGGCTCCAGGACAATTCACAAAAAATAGGATAAAAGTTCCAAAAACTCTTAATTTAACATTCAAATCGATTGAAAATAGTTGTAAATATTTGTTGTTCTTAAGCTTCGCATCATTTTGTCCGTTTTTTGATTAGAATTACTTTAAGGGTTACTCGCACTATACGGGGAAGATTCGAACCTGCGACCTCTAGGCCATTTTGTCAGATTAAAGTGACTAAATATATTTATAGACATTTAATTTTTTTTTATGATATAAATGTTGTATAAATGTAACGATTGAACATACATTAAATTGGAAAGCAAAAGACTTATATCAATATTATTACTAAGTCTAATGTTTGTTAATATATAAACAATAAACTAAATGAACATTAAATGTAACCTTTCATTTAAAAATAAGATAAATGAATTCGTTGAGTGAATAGTTAGTAAGTTCGTAACTTCAATGTTATCGTACTTGAATCAGAAACGTGTAAATGAGGTACCAATTGTTACTAACATACTAACTAGTAATATATACATAGATACTACGATAGTTTATATATATATATATATATGTATGTTTACACTTTTTTTATAGTAGGTATCTTTCATTTTAATATAGGTACTAATAATATCGCACACCAACACTTAACGGAGTAACAAACCGCAGATCTCACAAATAATTGTCTCGTGTGGGAATCGAATTCACAGCCCTTGCTCAAAAGTAAGGTAAGTAAAGCTACTAACCACTAGACCAATAGGCTTATTGAAATACATACCTATATGTTAAAAAAATGGTTATAATATATTATACAGGAAGTTATAATTAATTTATAAAAATGATAACTCATTTAACACCTGACTTAAATATTAATTATAAGTGATATTTTGTTTAGTTAAAGTGTCATATTATATTAATATCTTACTTGTATCTAAAACATGAACCCGAATTTAAGCTTATTTCGGACCTTTAATTGGATTATTTTAATTAAGTTGTCTGACATTAACATGACCAATGTTATGTTATAGTCAAATATTTTTACTAATTTACTTGAAGCCAAAAAAATATTATTAAATTAGTTACTTGTAATCAAAAAACATGTTTTTACGTATTACATGTAGCCAAAAAAATTTTTTTTTTTTTTTTTTACGTAATTATCTACTTCTAGCCAAAAAAATTACTTTGGAAGTCTTCACTTACATCCAAAAATACTAAAATGATGCTTAATTATAAATATGAAAATAACAACGAATAAACCATACGGGGTATCAATAAATAAATGATTGACGAGAAGATTACATCGAAAATAATACAGTAATTATATACAAGACAATACACAAAAACAAAAGTAATTACGACACGTATGGAGATAAGGAGAGCGCTTTTTGCGAACAAAAAAAACAGACATACATACCACAGTGTAGTGTATTGATGGTAGAACGATATTTATTTATTATGAAGTAAAAATATATTTAAATTATAAAATATTCAAACATTAGTCACATTATTGTTAAACTGTCGTAACTTATTAGGCTTTGGGATACCGTTAAAATAACTCAATTATTTATACTGGAAAAATATATAAAGGTATGATTTTATTAATTGCTTAAGCTTAATACGTTATTAATTTAATTATATGTGATGTGTTTTTTATTATAATATTTTGAAAACTTTCTTATAATAATATATTTTTTTGTTGCATTTGAATATTCATTTCTAAAGTATATCATTTAAAAAAGTATCTTAGAATATTCATATTTTAAATTTGTCTTATAATACTTGGTTTTCTTATAATAAAAGTACGATTAAAAAAAATATAATTATTTTCCAGTACTTCTTTTATAATCCAATATTTATTTCAATAAAGATTAAATACGTAAAACTATATATTTTTTTGGTTTCGAAATTAAACATTTATTTGTTTAAAAATTTATTAAAAATTATGTTGTTTTTTTTTTAGCCAAAATATTTATTTCTTTTAGTTAACATTATCATAATATAATATTATTTTTCTACTTCCTAATAAAATAAGTATTTTTAAAGAGTAAGATTGAAATGTATGTGATATATTGTCCCAATACTAGTCTCTATGTGGTTTATTTACCAAACTCCGGACAGTAGTTAAATTACCATAGTCCGTACTTTCCTTCTATCTATGTGCATATCGTATTTTCCTTAATCGTCAAGAATTCTATGTGATTCGACTTAGAAAATAAGTATTGAGTTGAGAACACTATTTAAAGCAATTAAAAAAGGCAAAATTAAAAAAAAATATAAAAAAACACAAATCAACTTTATTATAAATAAATATTTTTGTGACGTTTTATTTATTTTTAATTACTTAATATAATTAAAGATTTTTTGTTGTTTTTTTTTTTTTTTTTTTTTTTTTTTTTTTTTTTTTTTTGTTACTTTTGCTATTTATCGAGTGCTAGTTATTTATCTCATTTACCAAAGAAACATTTAACGCTAAAATTATAGTTTAAAAGACAACATACAATTTAAATAAATTACTTCATACGCCTCGTTCTACAAGTCATTCTACATCTTAATACACTTCAAAATAAGATCATGTTAAAATTACAAATAATGTAACTTTAAAATCATAATAAATAACAATTATTGAAAGCTTAACATCAAATAAAGAATAAAAACTTACCAAAAATATTTCCAAACACAATTGAAAATTATATATCACTACACAAAAATAATCTAATTGAAATAAAGAATAAAATTTTCAAATAGTTTCAAACGATCAAACTTTCCCGCGTTGACGCTGTAATGAAAATGGCCGCTATATCTTGTTACTTTAGGGGCTGCGTCCTTGTGATGCGAGCAAGGCTTTTGACTTAATATGGACGCGCGCAAGATCCTACGGTTCTTATACTCATCCTACCAACATTTAACACTTGCGAATATTAATAGCTTGATGCTGGATAGCCAATTAGAGACGCATTTTTCCCGACGAGATCATCTGGGATTTCAAAAACTTGTTTATTTTACTCGTAAGGTATTTTGGTTTCTGACGACAAATTCTTCAGCTTAAAGGACTAACATGACTATACATTTATTATAATTACATACTCATTATTTACTCTATATTTTTATATAAACTTCTTCTTGAAGTTCATCTTAAAGTTATACTGTTTATATTTTTAAATATATCGTAATGATATTTCTACTTTTACATGTAACAGAGAAATTGCTATTAATCAATTATTATTGCAATGTGCTATGTAATAATTATTTATTAATGAAAATAATAACCAAAAATTTAAGAATCTCATCAAAATAATGTTAGCTTTAAAATCGTTTACCTTATTAGGTATTTATAAAATACCGTTATAAAGACCGCCATGTTTTTGGCTATCTGTCAAATACAAAAGAGTATCTTATAACACTTAATTACAAGGAATATTTCATTAACCACTGGATACTTAAGAAGTTGCTAAATAATGTCACTATTAACAAAAACCGTATACAAATAAAAAACTTGCAGAAAAAAAATCGTAATTGGCGTAATATTTATAAACATTAGGTATCATTTAAAAATAAAGAATTCATACAAAATTAAATAAATAAATAAATATATATATTTCATCATATTTTGTGAATTAAAACTTTATTTTAGAGTACCATTAAAATTTAAAAAAAGTTATTAGTTTTTTAAACTATAATGGCTTCCTCTGCTTGTTTCCTCGTGGATTTTTTATCTCAATATGTTCTGTTTATTACAATGATCTCATTTTTTATTCAGAAACAATTACAACATCCTTACTGTACTTTGATTGTACATATGTGACTATAATATAATAGAATAAGCCTCCACAATCATTTCAATAATACAATGAATTGATTAATCTTATAGATAACTTCTTGTTCGAATGTTATCGTACTATTATGACGTAAGCATTCACGAAATACTTGGTCGGTTACTAGAACTTATGTCTTTGGGAAATGCTTTATGGTCCAGGGGAGGGCAGGGAATATGGGACTCGCCATAGAATGTCAATATACATGGATTACATCGTCACAATAGACGTTTCGGATCTTTTTCTTTTGATCTTCGTCGTTAAACATACTGTTTATTCGTGACTATTTTATATATTTGTGCATGTATTTTTTTTTTGTAAAATATCATGTAAATAATAAATATCATTAGTGAATATTTTCTAAGAGTTGGGTTGGTACTGATGGCCTATAAATCTATAAATTTTATAACTATAGTGACACAATTTCTATAGCTATTAACTCTATTGTTTAAACCCTTTTAACCTATAATAGTATATTTATCCTATATGTCACAAGGAAGAAAAAGGTCACGTCATAACTTGTGAACTACTAGACCATTTCAGATTTTTTTATGTAAGTACTTGTTGAAATTCTAGGAAAGTTCTGTTGAATTGAAAAATTTGATGATAATACTTCTTATTCCAATACAAATAGTTACAAAATCTGTTAATGACAACGTTTAACCAGTCAAAAAAATCTACATATTTTTCAATTAAGTTCCTAAAATTATAAAATTTTTAAACTGATCCAAAACCCATAAATAAAGATTGAAATATATGTCACAGAGCATTCTACAGAGACCAGAGCAAATACAATTTAGTTTTATAGTTTGGAATGCGTAATCAAAATAACAAGTTATTTTTATACAATAACATGTGCAAGCGACCACTTCACCTGTTGTAATAAAAATAAAATAAAGTTTGTAATGCGTTGCTACCCTTGGGAAGGATAGGGAAGGAGCAAGAGGATAGTCATCCGTCTCTATCACTCACTATACGATAGACGACTCCTGTGTGGTGGTGGTACTACCACAAATTGGTAACAGCTAGACTCTACCTTAAGAAGTATAACAAAGAATCACAATAAGCAACGATTAGTGATTATATTTTATTAAAAAAGTTGTTTCTTTAATACTGGCTTTTCAGTCTCTTATTTAGAAGGTATTTTACCCTTGGAATTCTACCCAAAGGGTAAAACATAACTCTTGACTCATTGAGACTTCGCTTACCTGTCTGTCTGTCTGTCTCAAGGCTGCATCTCATAAACCGTAACAGAAAATTTCACTGATGATGTGTTTCTATTGCCGTTATAACAAATACTAAAAACAAAATAGTTATTAGAGGGAGCTTCCTTACAACAAACATGATTTGATTGATTTGTCGTTTTATGTATATGTACGGAACCCTTGGTGCGCGAGTCTGACTCGAACGTGACCGCTTTTTATTTAATTCTCTTACCTATGATGTAATTAAGGATAACTCAATCTTATATTATCTTTCTACTCTAATGTGTCCGCCTTCAACCGCCCCGTTGGTCGAGTGGTTAGCGCAGACGCCTAACGTGTTACGGCGCAATGGGGCTCGGGTTCGATTCCCGGCGGGAGACAGGCATTTATGTGATGAGCATAGATGTCTGTGTTTCTGGGTTTGGTCGTTTATTAAATATATTCTCAGTATTTATATATGTATTTCTATGTATTTGTATCGTTGTCTAACACCCTTAACACAAGCAAATAATTTGCTTACTTAGGGGTGAGATCAATGTGTGTAATTTGTCCTGATATTATTATTATTATTATTATTATTATTATGTGTAGAATTTTTACAAAAAAAATTTTATTTGAATAAATTTTAGGAGGTATTGGTGTAGTGCTTAGCGTCCCTCCCTGCTGAGTCAGAAGTCATAAGTTTGATTCCCAGACGGAACAGTTGTTTGTGCAACCCACAGAATATTGTTCTAAGTCTGCGTGTTCTTTGTGTCTGTTACGCAACATAAATATATGCTTATAAAAGCCCGACACAGGTATTATTTATTTAATACCGAAATTATGTTTATTTTCTTCCTTTATACTGATTATTGCAAGCATTATGTGTTAATAATAAAATGTTACATACAATGCGTATACAAACGATTGCCGCAATCGTTGGAGACATCTGCTGTAATTTTACCTATGGGGTCTCTAAAACTAATAATAACTTTAACCAAATAAAAATGGGACTAGTCTAGGAGCTTACTCTTAAGATAAAAAAACATGAAAATCAGTTCATAAATGACTAAGTTATCCGCAAACACAAAAAAAAATATAGTCGATTTAAGAAACCTCATTATTGAAGTCAGTTAGAAAGAAAAATAAACTGTACTGTTTCTATAATAATGTAAATTTTTATATTGATCAAAAAATTACATACTGAGTCTAAACTTATCAAAAACCAGTACGAGGCATATACTTTCGAATGTCATCATTTAAAGGTATATTTATTGATGATAAAATCTATGTCAGTGGAGTGGTTTTGCAGTTTTCCATGATGATTGTTTTTTGTGACGCATGTCAGGAACAATCCGTCAAACGTTAGGTTTTGGGGTCGGTCTTACGTCGTACATAGTAAACAGCTGGACAACCTTGACTGCAGTGACCTCAACCAATTGACTGAACAGGATTAACATCATTTAGTGAAATTATTTGGTCAATAACTTTCAATATTATATTAGGGAGTTTGGTATTCCATTTCATTATATTGAACTTTTATGGAAGGATAATTACGTGATGATGACGTTTCTTGATTTTCAATTTGTGTGTACTGGGTCTGTTCCCGGCTATGACCAAATATTATTTTATGTTAGATATTCTTAATTGTACGGTAAAGGAGAATGTAGATCACAAAATCTTATACATAATATAAAAGTTACATACTCAAGGGATCAGCATGGACGATTCAGATAGTTACATGTTACTTTTTGGAGGAGAAATATACACAGATGAAAACTTTTAGACATATGAAAAAAAAAAAAAAAAAAAAAAAGATTCACCGTTGAGCAGTCGACCGGGACACATGTCCCTCTTACCTGCTCCGCCTATCCGCGCCACCTACCTGGGCCGTCACGCTGACCGCCCAGCCACCTGCACCGACCACCTGCACCGACCGTTCGTACACCTGCGCCAGTCAAGATAACGACCTCCATTGTGTGCAAGCCAGCGGTGTGATTGTGTTTGTGTGTGAGTCATCGCCGCAAGCACACCTGCGGGCCGGCTAGCCTGCATAGGGGTCCAACAAGTCCGACGTCGCCCTAGTTAGGGTACGAAACGCAATTCAAAGACTTCGTCGTAATAGCCTGCGTCGAGTAAGTACACAGTCGTTAGGGTATTAGGCACACCTCTGTCACCTACTGACAGAGATTCGATAGGGTTCACGTTAGGCACTCGCCTCCCTGCGTGAGCAGGGAGGACGGCTCATATCTCCGGGCTCCACCATGGACCCCAAATCCGCGGCGGAACCCGAAGATCTGTCCAAGTCGCAGTTCTATGGTTGGGTCCACGGAATTGCGCCTCAATTATGCCTGCGCTACTCTGTCTTGTTAGGCATCGAGTCTCCGCCCTCGACCTCGCGCGCCGCGATCGTGACCGAGAGCACCTCCGACATGGAGGTCGAGGCCGCCACTCCTACGGAGCAGACGGCCTCGGATTCCGAGTCGGGGAGTTCGTCCCCTTCCTCGGACGCTGACGAGGACGACGGTTTCACGACCGTGCAGACCAAATCGGCCAAGAGGAAGGCGACGAAAGCGCTCTCCTCGAACGTCCCGCGAAAACGGGCCTCAAAACCCGCTAGTAGCGAACCCGCGTCGCCCGACCGTTCTTCGGGCCCGGGCCCGACTCGAGAACGCGCACCGATCGCGCCCGAAGCGCCCGCGTCCGCGTCGCCGTCGTCCGCACCTTCAGCGCCCGCGGAGGCACCTTCAGCGCCTGCGCCTTCAGCGCCACGGAAGTCCCCCGCGCCGCCGCCGCTTTACATAAGGGACAAGTCTAAGTGGGACACTCTGTCCGCACTTATGACGGAGCACAAGCTCCATTTCACGTCCGCCCGAAATACCGCCGACGGTATCCGCGTTCAAACCGCGTCTTCGTCGGACCACCGTGGTCTGACTCGTCTCCTCCGCGAACGTGGTTACGGATACCACACCTACGCGCTAGAGGATGAACGCCGCTTAACGGTGGTCATCCGAGGGCTCCCCGTGGAGCTCACTACTGAGCGGATTTTCGAGGACCTTAAGTCCCAATCCTTCCCCGTCATCTCGGTGCACCGCATGTACCGAGCGACCACTAGGGTCCCGTTCGATCTTGTTCTCGTCCATCTCGAGCTTTCCCCGGAAGGAAAGCAAATTTTTAACGTTAAGGCAGTCTGCCAACTCTCCGGCCTTAGGGTCGAACCTCCACGTGGTCGCGGTTTTCCTGGTCAGTGTCATCGCTGCCAGCTCTATGGGCATTCCCAACGTTTTTGTCACGCGCGTCCAAGGTGCGTCAAGTGCCTGGACGACCACGCGACAGCCGACTGCTCGCGGAAGGGACCGGTCCCTGAGGATCCTCCCAGCTGCGTCCTGTGCGGACAGAAGGGCCATCCTGCGAATTATCGCGGGTGCCCCAAAGCGCCGCGCAGGACACAGCCGGCAAGGCATCCTCCTCGGTTCGCACAGCCTCCATGGGCTCCTCTAGCCCCTGGGAGGCCCGCGGCCCCTCAGGCATCCCAGGCCCCTCAGGCACCCGCGAACGCGATCGCGAACGCTTGGGTGAAGCCTCCGAGGATTATCCCACAGCCCGTCCCCCAGTCGTTGCCGCCGTCGCCGGTTCGTAACTCCACCGACGGAGTTGCGAGTTCGCTCGCGTGCGTCACGAGCCTCTTCGGTGTAATAGACATCGAAGAGCTCCTAGTCTTTTCAAATGAAATGAGGGATTCCGCGCGGAACCCTCCCGCGAGGATGGAAGTGCTCCTCAAGCACGCCGTCCTAATCAAATCGATATACGAACACACGATGTCAACATGATGACATCGCGTGGAAGGGTAAAACCTCGCTCTCTGACTGTCGCTACATTCAACGCGAACGGGCTACTTAAGCAGATAGATCTAGTGCGCGACTTCGTGGTCACGCACCAGATAGACGTCCTGTTAGTACAAGAGACCTTTCTGAAGCCGTGTAATCGTGATCCGCGCATCGCAAATTACCGTCTCGTTAGGAACGATAGGGCAACCGCGAAGGGGGGAACCATCATCTATTACAGAAGGTCTCTTCATTGCACTCCGCTCGATCCGCCCCAACTAGTCAACGTAGAAGCGTCATTATGTCAGGTGGGTATGACCGGCCATCAGTCGATCGTACTAGCATCCGTCTATCTTTCTCCCAATAAAGCCTTAGTTGAGAGGGACCTTAAGTCCTTACTCCAATTAGGTAACGCAACCATTCTGGCCGGCGACCTAAATTGCAAACATCCCCGCTGGAACTCCACTGTCACAAACAGTAGAGGAAATCTCCTTGATAGGCTAAGTTACAAGGCTGGTCTCGACTTCGAGATCACCGCGCCTTTGAGTCCCACGCGATACTGCGACACAGACTTCCGACATGACAGACCCGACGTGCTCGACATAGTACTCTTGAAGGGCGTGACACTCCAGTTACGTTCTATCGAGACGCTATCCGAGCTAGACTCTGACCATCGACCGGTCCTATTTCAGCTAGGACTTCCTCCCCTTAGGGAACCCGCGACCAAAACAATTATTAACTGGACGAAGCTTCGAGAGCAACTCCATTCCCCCGTACCAGCGCACCTCGACAAAATTCCTGACCAGCTTACATCGGTCGAGGACGCTGTCTCAGCCGCGACTAACTTCACAGAACATTTGGTAGACAGCATAGGAAAGTCCTCGAGGGAGGTCCGAGTGAACTTCGAGGGTTACCGAGCACTCCCTCCGGACATTAGACTCCTCATCACCCGTAAAAACGCCGCGATTAGAGCCCATGACCGATACCCGACAGATGACAACCGACGGAGGCTGCGCCGTCTTCAGAGGGAGTCGAGACAAGCTCTCGACGACTTCAGAGATAGCGGCTGGGATAGGACGCTTGCGACGCTCTCTCCAACACACCAGGCATTCTGGCGGTTGCAGAGAGCGTTGAAGGCGGACACTGTCTCAGATATGCCTCCCTTGGTTGGACCTAACTCCGCCATCGCGTTTGACGACTCTGACAAAGCTGAGTGCTTAGCCGACAGTCTAGAGAGCCAGTGCCGTCTGTCTGCTCAATCCGTTGATCGCGATCATGTCGAAATAGTCGACAAATCGGTCAATATAATGTGTTCTCAGCCACCGGCCGGTCCGCCAATCGAGGAAACGAACCTAGACGAGGTGACGTCCATAGTTAGGGCGCTTCACGTCAAGAAATCGCCAGGTCCCGATAGGATCACTAACAAAGTGATAAAGCTTCTTCCGCCTCCTTTAATTTACCTATTGGTTACCATTTTTAACGCTCTACTGGCCGGTTGCTCGTTTCCGGCCCAGTGGAAAGAGGCCATAGTGATAGGGTTCCATAAGCCGGGCAAACCCCGGCATCTGCCTAGTAGTTACCGTCCCATTAGTCTTCTTAGTTCCTTAGGGAAAGTATATGAGAGAATCATCCTCTGTAGACTTAGATCGGAAGTCGAGAGACTCAAAATCATCCCAAATGAGCAGTTCGGCTTTAGAGCCAACCATTCATGTTCCCATCAGGTGCAACGCCTCACGGAGCACATACTGATAGGGGCCACTGTGAGGGCCAAGAAGCATAGGACAGGAGCGCTCTTCCTCGATGTAGCTAAGGCGTTCGACAGGGTCTGGCACAATGGACTGGTGTACAAGTTATACCAGTTCAAGGTGTCGGACAGACTCGTACTCATCATACGGGACTACCTGACGAATCGCTCCTTTCGCTACAGAGTGGAAGGCGTCTTGTCAACCCCCCGCCCCATCAGGGCGGGTGTTCCCCAGGGTTCAGTTCTCTCGCCCATCCTCTATTCCATCTACGCTAGCGATATTCCTAGACCGCGATCTAAAGTGCACCTTGCCATGTACGCGGACGATACCGCGCTTTACACGTCCTCTAAGGATCACTGGGAGATATACCAACGTCTCCAATCCGCAGTCGACTCCCTTGAGAGTTGGCTGCGGAAATGGCGGATCGAGGTAAACCCTGAGAAGAGCGTTTCGGTGCTCTTCGAACGGGGCCCCCCAAGGATCCTCCCGCGAATCAAACTCTTTGATAAACCGATACCTTGGAAAGACGAGGCAAAATACCTAGGAGTAACGTTAGATAGAAAGTTAGTTTTCACTGCGCATATTAGGACCGTTCGTAGCAGAGCGGCCTACATATTAGGTCGTTTATATCCGCTGTTAGGCAAGCGGAGTAAAATGTCCCTTCGCAATAAGGTGACACTTTACAAAGCTTGCATACGTTCCGTCATGTCCTATGCGAGTCCCGCTTTTGCGCACGCTAATCTGAAACCCCTTCAGGTGATTCAGAACAGGTTTACACGGATTGCAACCGGGGCGCCGTGGTTCGTACGCAACATCGATCTCCATAGAGACTTGAACCTTCCGACCATCGCTCAGTACTTCAAGGGGCTTTCCCAAAAGTACTTTGAACGTGCTGAGCGACACCCGAACCCACTGGTGGCTGACGCCGCAGAGTATAGACCACGTAAGACTACTTTAGTCAGAAAAAGAAGACCCAAGTCGGTACTCGTTGACCCCGACGACGCGTTCACAGTAGGTAATAACGTGTACGCGTAGGCATAATTGACACCACACAACATACAGACACACACCGTCTGTACCGGTATAGACGAGGTCCCAACTGAGTAAGTGCTCCGTTGCTCCGGCGTTCTGCCGTCGGAGGACGCTAGTGTCCAAATTTCCTTAGCTTCCCTCCTGACTAACGACGCCCCGAGCCGAGGTCCGTGTCTCAATCTGAGACGCCCTCGGGACGTCGTTCCCCATGGGGGCCCATCTGGCCCCCCCTTTTTAAGGGTGGGTCTCCTGACCCACCCATTCCCCCGGTGACGCTGTAATAGCCAACAGGGCTAACAGCATAGACAGACAAAAAAAAAAAAAAAAAAAAAAAAAAAAAAAAAAATATGAAAAAAAATATATATTTTCAAACAATTTTGCAAAAAATCTTTCTAAGCAAAGAAAATACTAACCACTATATAGAACCTATGTTAAATATCAAACGCAAAAGATTTGACAAATTTACTAAAAAAAAAAACTACCACTGTAATGATAACACAATAAAAATCATAAGCTCTCTATTGCCAGCGACTTCAGCTACCCCTCCTTTCAGAAACAAATAATAAACCATGTATTAATAAAAATATTCAATGTAAAAATGTTGGTCAATTGTATTATAGATATAGCTACTTACATATTAAATCAAAACCAAAAATAATGTTCGTAATTATAACGTGTCAACAGATGCTCTAATCTGTATCTGAACGATTTACAATAACTGTCACAATCGGGGACAGTGACATTTATTAGTACATATTTTGAATGCATATTACTTTATATCACTTATATTTAAATCATGACAAGACCAAATCACAAATACATTAAATTCTCTCATGTATCTGGTATTAACACTGAAATATACCTAACTCTCTTCACGTCAACATTTATGTTAAAACATACCTACTTTCTGACCGTATGATCATTGACAAATTGCTTGGTTTGTAGGCCTATAGTTTTTATTTGGTAAAATTGAAACCATTATAGTTAAAAAGCTTGAATATTTAGTGTAACCTCCGTCCTCTTAAAGACTATTATATATGTACCTTTAATGGTAGATTCATCTTGACGGTTAGTGACAAGTTCACTGTTAAATTGACCGACTTGGACAGGGCAACATAATGCAGGGATAAATGTGTATATAATATATTTATATAAATTTAACGACTAGGTTGCTTAAACAGTTTTTTTACACACATAATGTTATTATATTTGACTCACAGCAAGCTTGGGAACCATCAAGATGACATATGTTTTTATTAATAAATAAAAATAAAAGGGTACAGTGTACTCCCTAATGACATCCAGGTACACTAGATGAACCTGTCACACGCGTTATTACTTACCATCCTTCTATTATGAAACTTTACATCAAATATAGGTATTTTACAGTATAAAAAAATACGTAACTCGGTATTATAAAAAGTATATAGGTAATATAACTTTTATTACCTCGCACATCAATTTTAATAATAACAATATTTTTTCATTCGTATCATAATACCATATGATGAGTTATGTCAAAGTGTCTGTTTCCATCTTTGGTTTTTTTTTATTTTTTAACTAAAATGTTTCCAAGTTGTTTTATTTTTTTAATACAATGTCGTAATATTTTTTGGTTATGGTAAGGAATCGTTTTCTTTAAATAAATAACATGGAAAAGATTAGATAAAATTGTAAAAAGTCATTTGTTAAAATCAATCAATAATGCAATATAGAAATAAATCCTTAATTTATTTTACGCCTATAAAATATTTTTCATATTAACAGGACACTAATTTACAAACATACATTAATTCTTTATTCGATAACACTTACTACTTACGACTTAGTCGTGATTTATCAAGCAATGTCAATGACCTCTTGCAATTCTAGTGATGTCTTTTGTTTACGCTGAATATCAATCAGATTTGGCGCCAATCAAGTTTCGGTACAAGTGACGTCACATAATGTCATTGTTTCCATTTCACTCGCATAAAAAAATCAGGTTAGCTGTGACATTTGGTTTGCTCTTCGGAAACCATATTGAGGCCTATGAGTATCAGTGTCTTACAACTATATAAGAGGGAAGATAAGAGAGGAACGCTTATCTTTTTCTAATCATACATACAAGAGAGAGCCTGATTGGCTTTCATTTTTTGTCATTGGGCACGTTTTTGTCTGGCTCTCCTGTTCTTTATATAATAACTTTACGTAGGAAACAGCCAGATTGATCATCATAGACAATTAATATTATAAAATATACAAACTACACATTCCAATGTAGTTGCGAGTACAGTCATAATTTGCTCTGCAATCGTAATTAATAAACAACAGATTGATAAGATTCTTGTTTATGGCTCTTTTGCAAAATAAATTATGATTCTTCGTTGGGAGACTTTTATCGCTGTAATTGAATTATTAGTACATTTTAAAATGTAAGTCTACATAAGTTCATTTAAAAGTAAAAGAAAATTAAGAAACGCATTTGCGTCTTACTTTATAATATGTAGGTATATTTAATTAATAACAATTATATTAAAGCATTTTTATTGACCATTTATAAAAACATAAAACGTTGTTAAAGAATTCTTTTACATCCGAACTAGTTTAGACTGAGTTTAGTAATTATGACTATGTGGTGTTGCAATATACATATTTATTTAAATCAATCATCAATTAATTTAATATCATTTTTTATTTTGATAGATGACGGTATTAAGCTGTTATCAATATTTGTAAACAAAATGTTGTTCATCTTTCTTATTAGGACTTATAGAACTTGATAGAAATTAGAAGTTAACCTAGTATTGTGCTTCAAAACAACAATAATTAATGTAAACAACAATAATTAATGTAAACAACAATAATTAATATAATTTTATTCAACTGGGCAGTGTACAGAAATCACAAAAATTGGGAATGAATTATTACTACTTTATCCATACTGTCCAAAGAATTATTATGAATAACAAATATTATACGTTTACCTCAAAATTTTAATGATTAATATTATACCATTTTGACGATTTCTAGCGATTAGCAATTTTACGCGAGGAAATGTTTATGGTTTGAATTTCGCGCCACATTGTTTTACAGGCCTGGAGTCAAGGCTTTGGCCTGAAATACAAAACTAAACAGTTATTAACTCTAAATGATCAGTTATAAATACTAACTCTCCCAGCGATTATAATATTTTGATATATTTACACATAATACAAAAACATATGGAGCAAGAGCGCGGAAGGGTATAACAACCACCAAACGATCTATAGAATTCGTAAAAGAAGGCTCCTCCAAAAAAACAAAAGCGAAGCCTTATTCAATATTAGGCGCGGCTCCTGATGGGATTCTCATGATGGACACGTATGAAAGCATTACAATATCGTTGGTGTTTCGTCATCCAGACCGGACTTATTCCTGTATTCGAAACATCTGAGGCGCGTGATACTTGTGGAGCTTACTGTTCCTTGGGAAACAAACATCCCAAGGGATCACACATTCAAGCTCAATAAGTATTACGAACTAACCAACGAACTGATCAGGAATAAATTTATAGTTAGTTTGTACGCGGTAGAAGTGGGAGCGACAGGTATAGCAGCAAAATCTCTCTATAGCCTACTTAAAGATCTTGGCCTTTCTAGAACAAGCATCGGTTAATTTCTAGAACGTACTTCAAAGGCGGCATTAGTAGGTTCTTTCCAAATTTGGTTAGGTAGGGAGAGGAGTGTGGAGGGTGAAGGTGAGCGTTTTTGCGCATAATAAAGGGGCCCCTTAAACCTACTCCTGGGTCGCAAGTCCCAGGCACTGCTTGCACTCCTCTCCTTGCAACGCGATGGGCCCAGCACCCGCACGGTGAATCCATGGATTGCTAAGAAGCTTCGTCTCTATTGTAAATAAAAAAATATTTTTATAATATTATATTATATGTTATCGGTCATTAGGAATTAAGTTTTTGTATATATGAAAAAAACGATATATCGTATAATATGGTAGTAAATAAGTCTGTATGTTAAGATTGGTTTCTTATTTGGCACTTTCATTATAAAATCGAGAGCGCAATATTTGTCCCTAAATAAAAGTTGCCACTAAGAAGGTGGGAGCAATAGCTCACTTATAACTTTTTCTCAATGTAAAATTAGTGCACTAGTTCACTTAGTAGTTAGTAAATAGTATAATTAAATTGATTTAATGTAAAAAAAATTTGAAATACAATTGTGTTGTATTATAATAAAATCATATAACAGATATTTCCTCATAGGTTCCTAAACGGAAAACAATAATTAAATTAAAATCCAGACTTTCCGGCTGGTTCTCATCTAAAAATGGATAGAAGAATCTACTCTTTGCACCTTTCTATTTTTATTTTTAGTAATAATCTGCCCTTTTTCATAAAGGTCTAAGGGAAATTGTATTTTTGCTTATCCTATTTTACTATGAGACAGTGCTGCCGACATTAATTCTATATTTATTTTAGAAATAAAGAGTTATGCGGAATATTTGTACCTTAACCGTTAGAGGTTTTTGCAGTTTTTATATTATAATGTATATGTCAAACATTGTTTACTTTTAATTAAAAAGAGCAACTGTTGAGGTTCTGGCTAGCTTTTCTCAGTATAATAGCTCTCCTAGATAGTGGTAGCCATTTTATTGTAGTAATTAGTAATTAATAATAATTCACAATTCTGAAGTGCGTGTAAATAAATACATGAATAAAGACATTTCGAATTTGGATTGCGCCTAAAATTGTACAATGTTTAATTAAGCCTAGTATAAACTAATGGTATTATTCATACTTACATACTTAAATTATTTAGAATGGAGGCAGTTTTTAAATATAGTTTTCTTTTTCTCTTCTTCCTATGTAATTTTTGTCTTTATCGTGTGGCAGTACCAGCAACAGAGGTGAACTGACTGAAGCTTTTTTGTAAAACTGTTGTAAAAAGAAGTTTCGTTTTAATTATAAATATTGTTATCTTGTTCTACTATAATCTTGTTAGTTTGTGATAATTAATATTTTTATTTATCATTATTATTTGTTTATATTTAGATATATGTAAAAAAATATTAATCGGGATCATGAATTTGTAAATTTAATATGCTTTAAATAATTACTGTCCGCTTACTACTGTGATATAACCTGTGCTAATATTGTATAGATAGATATTGTAAATTTTATATTTACTCTGTGACAGCTCTGAAAATTCGTTTCGTTGCCCGTAATACGTCAATGCTAAATTAGTATTTTTTTATTTACCCGGAATAAATTCACCCTACACTTCGTTTTACAGTCAAATTATAAAAGAATTTAAATCAGATTACTGTTTCTAAACCTTCTACAATGCCACGTGGTAAGTTGACTTATAATTTCATTCAGATTATTTCTCAATGTCGAAAAATGTTATTGGAAATGTGCTTGTTTTAACAGCTTTAACCTGTTTTTCATTGTGTTGTAGGAAAGTATACTAACCATAAGGGTCGCAATCGCAAGTTTACGAGTCCCGAGGAATTAGAAGAACAAAGAAAGCAAGAAGAACTCAAACAAAAGCAAGTATATACTACTAAAATTAAATACCTGTAGCTTCTGATTGAAAAAAAATAACGTTTACAGAATAAGAAAATGAGTCACCTTGTATGTGTAATATTCAAAACAAGAATACATTATTTTCTTGTGTTTAAATGTATGTTGTTATAGACAGATCTTTTGCTACAAAAAGATTCATATTTATTTATATTATCCATTAAATTAAATCAGATATTACAATTCTTTCAAATTTTACTTGAATACAGTGATAGGTCAAATAATAACTCTTATCTCTTAATCATATTTTCAAGAAGTTTAACTCAAAATATTTGAATCTATAGTAGAAAAACTGTTCCCATGACTTTGATATATTTTTAGTAATGTGTATTTGAAGTATTTCTAATGTTCACTCCAGATGGAGGAAGGAGCATGGAGATGAAAGTTCAAGTGAGGAAGAATCAGAAGGTAACAAATCTGGCTCCGACAATAGTGATGAGAGTGACTCTGATGACGAGGTAATAACACTGTAGTTGTCAGTCCTAAAAAGTTTTCACAATCACTATATGAATATTCTATATACATATTTTATTTTTATTACTTAATATAGTATTTGTGTTTTCCAGCATCCCTCTAAAGCCAAAGGTGTTTCTGGTCTTATTGAAGTAGAAAACCCTAACAGAGTAGTAAAAAAAAATAAGAAACTTTCAAATTTGAATACTATTGGAGAAGGAGAGAAACCTCAGCTGTCCAGGTAAGATATTGAAATATAATTATTGTTAGTATAGCTATTTTTTAGGTTTGTTTCTCTGTAGCTGTTTTTTTTATAATATAGTATAAATTTAATTTAATTTTGAATGTTAAGAATGTTCCTTGGATGTCATATATATATCTTTAATTATGGTCAATCTGTCTGTTTGATGACACATATTTTTTCTTAAAATACCCTAGTATTTAAAATACACTAGTATATTAGTAGTTACTAAACTATTACTGGTAAAATATAACATTTGTTCAAGTAAATGTTCAGTATGAATATTTTTAGAGTATAGTAATATGTTATAGTAAGTATTCTAAAGAAATAAAAATGCAAAAATATCTTTATGAGTTATGTAACATAATTTGGCTGAAGCGCCAATACATAAGATTTTGGCCTTTATTCTTAGAAACAAATAGTAAGTACTATTAAAAATATAGTATTCATGAAGTTGCTTGTTTTTCTTCATAACCTATCCTTAAAAACCATACACTAGTTGTATGGTTTTAGAGGATAGTTCAAAATTGCGTAGGCCTTGCATAATTGAAATAAACACTGACTTTGATATGTGGTTCATTATAATATTAAAACAAATACTGGAATTAGGTTTTCATCTCTACATAAAGTCATATATTTTTAGTAATGACCAAAAATATCAATATATAGAGGCATATAAGGTTCTCATTACCGACTCCTAGATTAATAGTGTTAAGACATAAGTGTCATTTACATCTTAAAGGGTCTCATGATTGACAGTATAATAACATCTAATCATTATTTTATTGCTTATCAGACGTGAGCGTGAGGAGATAGAGCGTCAACGAGCGGCGGCGGCATACCAGAAGGCACATGCTGAGGGAAAGACAGAGGAGGCACGAGCTGACCTCGCCCGACTAGCCATCATCAGACAACAAAGAGAGGAGGCCGCCAAGAGGAGGGAGGCCGACAAGAAGGCCAAGGATGATGTTCCCAAGAAAAGGTAATAGTGGCAAACTACATAACGCACTTGATTGTGATAACTTGATTAATTGATTAACTGATTGATTGATTATTGATGTATCATGGCAATGACCGAAATTGTTTTGGAAAGTATATATAAAAAATCAAAGAAATCTGTTTGTATAATCTTTATGTAAAAAACATCGTTTTGAATCTTCAAAATTAACTTCATCAATTTATGTTTGAAAATGTTAAACACCTAAAGCCATGTTAAACCTATTTAAAAAATTTAAATGAATATAGAATGTTAAATAAATACAGGCAGGTATTCAAACCCTTGACCTCAAGGAATCTATCTGGTGGCTTTACCAATAGAGCTACCGTATAGGTACGCGGCTCCATGAATTAAGCATATATAATCATTTTTATGGGGATGGTGGTGACATCTATTAGGCTTTTATATAGATTCTCGTAGATTATCTTACTGACTTTCAATAGATACCATATGGAATTCTAAACTAACAAAGGCGGACAACGACTCCGTAGTTCAATTGGTAAAGCTACCAAAACTGACACCACAGAATCCAAGGGTCACAGGTTCAAATCTGAATAGAGTCCAGTCGAGTTGATATTTTTTTCTTTGTCATTATTCAACAAAATTTATAAATGTACATACATGCTTATATATACTTGGATTTGCTTAGCTGAATATCTGAATTCTTAATCGAACCCGACGTCGAAATGTCTGTTCGCCAACCAGCACGAGCCACCCTGGGATTTTTCGCAGCTGCCGGTGTAGCCTTTCGTGGGTGGCTAACCCACTCTTTGGGCCCCAACTATTTGCGTGTGGCCAACGGAAAGCCCTTTCTTCGGATCCCGCTACCCTCCTCGACTAGACACCCGACAAAACAAACTCCAACTCGACGTCAACCGGTTCGCCAACGCACCGCAGTTGTTTAGACCCATTTTCCATAAACGGCTTTATCGAGCAATGTGCCGGAACACGGCTAGGTCGCTTTGCGGCACGACTTTGCACGATGGGTGGTAACTTTGTCGGCGCCCCGATGTTATGGGCTACCGAGAAAATACAGTGTATTAAGACTTCTTACAAAATACAGAGTAATAAGTAAAAGAGGGAGTAAATATTTTTTGTTTCGTATTATTTTGTGTTGATTATCAAGATTGGTTTAAAGCCGTAGAACAAATGTTGTTGGGATTGATGTAGAGAGACTTCCTGCAGAAGGGGGCCAACTAATTACAAATAACCCTGTATATTATTATATTACAAATACCCTTATAATATTTCTGAAAATGTTTGAAAAGGTAAAACACCACATCCTTTGCTACTGGAGATAAAATACATACACACTTAATATATTTTAAGCATACTAATTGTATTCACTAGTCTGTTTGCTAAATTCTAAATAATATTGAAATTAAAACTTTAATTTTGTATCGAACCTGCGTCTCTGGGAAACCGTCCAGTCGCTCTATCAATTGAGCTATCAAGTGTTTTGATGTATCTAGCATTCTACATTATACATTATCGTCTTTACCGGATCAGAAATGACGTCTATTTCACATCCGTTGTAAATCTTAAACAAAGTTTCACACATTTTTAAGCATTTTTAAAAATTTAAATCACTAGTTCATTGCTCTCTTATTTAAGAGGGAGGGCGGTAAAGTTAGTTTGTTATAATTTTAATTATATAAAATACATGTATTTGTTATTTTCAGGTAGACCAATACTCTGAATTAGAATACTACGGGCCATAACTACACGTCGGCGGCTTTACAATACAGATTCATTATATTTTGTGATATTTGTTTTGAGTTTTTGAAACTATATCTAACGGCTGATGATATTTTAATATTCTCTAATAATTTAAATGTTCTCTGACTGTCTTCGACGAGTAACAGATATCACAAAACATTCTCACCACAGATAATTAATTGACAATGTATCAACTGTCAATTTGGTAGATTTTCTACTGTGTAACTTTTCAATTTATTAAATTATTGCTGTAAAAACTGGAAACGCTGTCCTGAAAGTGTTTTATAGAAAATATAAATAAATTAATAATGTTAATTAAAATGTTTGTTGTGTTTTTTTATGAATGCAATAATATTGAATGCGTGCAATTTTTATTGTTATTATAAATACAATTAAATGTTATAGTAATGCTGTTTATTAACAATGAAATAAACTTTACTCATTTTAAATAATTTTGCATCTTTTTAAATATTGTTAATTTCAGACAATTAAATTATTTAAAACTAAATAATTTCTATTTACTTTGATGACAATTAATTATTTACTTATTTTGTAACATAATGTTATGTTAAGAATGTCCCAACTATTTTAATACATAAATATATATTATGATTCAGTTCCAGAAGTAATGGTTTCAATTTGCTTAGATCTTATTGTTAGATAGTCTCACTAGACAATTTTTATATGCGAAGAATGTATCTGTATAATAAAACATAAAATTAATATGGCTTTTATTGCATATAATATATTAAATGACACATAAATGTTCATGTCTGTGATATTGAAGAACAGCATCTATGATTCTGTGTTCGTCACAGGTGGTTACTCAGGGTGCATAATGTCAGCAGATACCACATTCTGATGTATGCTACCTTTTTACCTATCATATATGATTTAAATAGTAAGAACGGTGTGTGTGACGCGCCAGTAATCTTTTATTTTCAAGTGTTAGTGTATTTTGACATTTCTGACATACAAAGCACATTGCAGATTTTGAAGAGAATGATATTTTGCACACCTGCAGGTATATATTCAATATATACACTTGCCCACAGTTGAAGTCCATATGTCCAAACCAGGTTTGAAATTGCCTTTTAGATAAGTAGTTTATTGTCCACAGAAAGTTTACTATTTTTGTTAAGCAACCAGAATATGGTCCTATACAGGATGTTAAGTTCTCTCTTTTCTTTATATGTACCTTCCATCATCCATGTTAGGCGACGGTCCAGGTAAAGTATAAGATACCGGATGCTGTCATTTAGGAATAGGGTGCGGTTTTCAACCTTTCTTGTGGGCAATAGGGAATATTCATTTTTTTTACTTTAATTAATCATTTATCTCTTTATATCGAAGAAAAAAATATAAATAGACTTGAAAATATTGCGTTGACAGGTTGAAAATATTGCGTTGACAGGTTGAAAATATTGCGTTGTTTAAGTGCACAGCACAGATGTTAGTGAGATCCAATTTTAATGAGAAGAAGTGCAGCCGCTATAAAACCTTACTGTTTTTTTGTATTTAACAATGCGAAGTAAAATAAGTAGAGAAACGGAACGAGGGAGCAGACAGCATAACCTATTAATATTCATAGTATAACTTCTTTTCTCTTCAATACATATGAATGTGACACTTATTGTCATTTTATAAATAAATTGCGATAGTTCAGTTCACACCTATGTTGAGGACTTAGTTCCAAAAATGATATGATGATGAAAAGTGACTGAGGAAAGAACAATTACAATAATAAAAGAAATATGTTTTAATTTACGCTCTTTAAAGTAAATTTAGTAGTATTAATTTAAGTAAATTTCGTAGTATTTATTCAAAATGGTTATATTACTTAATTTTAATTAAACCTTATTATTTCTTAGTTATATGCTGAATTTCATAGTTTTAAGTAACTAAGGATTCTATTTTTATATATTATTGAGTATTATAAAAAAATGATTTAAATTCATAGGCCATAGCTCATTTCAATACAACAGCGAAAGTACGTTTTCAAGGTATATAAATAAAATAATTATGTAATTTACAATGAAACCCAATGCCAACGCCAAAAAAAACCAGAAAGCCCGGGAAGCCAACACGAACCTACATTTCTAATAATATTTTGTTTTAAAGTAATTTTCGGCTCTTATTTTCCTAAGGGAACTATGCTTGCCCCGAAATGGATGTAAAATAAGTTGACCTGGCTCCGGAAGTAACTGCAATACGTTTGAGGTTTTTTTAGTTTTTTTTTTTAAATAAGTTATTCTGTTATTTTTAAATGGTTCTTAAGGATCAAATTATTATTAACAAGTCTAAAAATGCGACCAAAGTGTTTTGAATAATATATTTTATTATTTCCTTACTTATGATAAAGTTTGTTTTTAAAAGTTATATTTAATAATAACAATATTGATATAGTTTTGAACAGTTTTACATAAAATGTACTATATTTATAACGGTCTTTTAGATAGGACCTAATGAAAAAACAATATTTCAATAATAAACAATTATTTTATTTGAATTAAGGCAATATCAACGACAATTTCTTAAGAAAACGATATTTTGGAACTTTAATTCAAAACCAAACAAATACCGATTCATTTTATCAGATTCATAGTAAATGTAGTGTTAAACTGTTGATTTATGTTAAAAGTTTAAGTTTTTAGTTTGACGATGTATCAACATTATAACAACATATAAACATTAGATCTAAGTATTCCATTATGTAAATAAGTAGGTAACAAAATATTTGCAATCTCCATCCAGTAAATTGTAAGTTATGCTCGCTACAATGAGAAGAGTCCAGACAGATTCTTCCAATAACAATATAAGTCTTCTCTGATGATTCAGTTATTGTACTTCTATTACTATATTGTAAAGAACCATTGGAAGTTGTTCGATCACTTGTACTGATACTAAAAATAACATAAGAATTTCATTTACGTACGATTAAATTAAAATTTTATTTATTCCATAAGTTTTATTAATTTACCTACCTTTATTAAAAATTGTAACTTAGTTTTAATTTCTTTTATCTTTCTAATGTTTCTGGAAGAGCTAGGCCTCCTGACACGAGTATCTTTATGCCTACTATGAGACTAATTTCGATGTGCTTATGACAATGTAATTGAAAACTAATAAATTATTTTTATATCAAATTAAATCAAAATTAGTTTATTGCATTTAAGTGAAAAACACATTTATACCAAGTCATATTTAAAATCTACTGCCGCTTAAGGTGCTTTGGGTCGCAGAGAAGAAACGGCAAGAAACTCTCGCCAGCACATCTTTTTAACATAACTAGTTAACAATTTTATTGAAAATGTTTACTTATTAAAATGTTCTTTTTAAATAACAAAGTAGCTAAACAAAAATAAGAATTAAATAAACATTATCGGAACATCACATAAATAATTATACAACATAAGACTTGTTTTTAACAACAAATGAAATGAAATGAAATGAAATGAAATGAAATGAAATGAAATGAAATGAAATGAAATTAAATTAAATTAAATTAAATTAAATTAAATTAAATTAAATTAAATTAAATTAAATTAAATTAAATTAAATTAAATTAAATTAAATTAAATTAAATTAAATTAAATTAAATTAAATTAAATTAAATTAAATTAAATTAAATTAAATTAAATTAAATTAAATTAAATTAAATTAAATTAAATTAAATTAAATTAAATTAAATTAAATTAAATTAAATTAAATTAAATTAAATTAAATTAAATTAAATTAAATTAAATTAAATTAAATTAAATTAAATTAAATTAAATTAAATTAAATTAAATTAAATTAAATTAAATTAAATTAAATTAAATTAAATTAAATTAAATTAAATTAAATTAAATTAAATTAAATTAAATTAAATTAAATTAAATTAAATTAAATTAAATTAAATTAAATTAAATTAAATTAAATTAAATTAAATTAAATTAAATTAAATTAAATTAAATTAAATTAAATTAAATTAAATTAAATTAAATTAAATTAAATTAAATTAAATTAAATTAAATTAAATTAAATTAAATTAAATTAAATTAAATTAAATTAAATTAAATTAAATTAAATTAAATTAAATTAAATTAAATTAAATTAAATTAAATTAAATTAAATTAAATTAAATTAAATTAAATTAAATTAAATTAAATTAAATTAAATTAAATTAAATTAAATTAAATTAAATTAAATTAAATTAAATTAAATTAAATTAAATTAAATTAAATTAAATTAAATTAAATTAAATTAAATTAAATTAAATTAAATTAAATTAAATTAAATTAAATTGGTTGGTACTGGTTAGGTGTTAATTATCTATTTCCTAGGATTAAAACGAACTTCATATAGAACTCCCTCCAAATTACACATGGCCTCACTATCTCTACATCGTTTTCATTGATTCTTCCGTATAGACCTAAATTAGAGCTAAATTTGAGCGATGGCCTGTATTATGTTTTTTTGTTGCTGGTACAACGGTTTTAATAGTAGGTAGAGCAAATTACCCTACGGATCACCTGATACCAAGTAACCTCCTAATCACTCCTGACAAGTACTCTTCCTGCCATATTTTGCAACATCAGAAGAAGCATTTGAGTAAGAAGTAAGAGTATCTTTTAAAGCAACCCACATCGTATCGGCCTGGAAAGACCATCAACGGAATTTATTCATAAATTTGTAAAGTGTGATTTTTTTTTAAATCCGACCGTTGACCTGAGATGATCACATCCAGGGTCGAGCGCTACAGAATGTGTCACATAGCCAAAGCCACAATAGACAATTAAAAGTAAGATTATCTGTCATACAAGTGATGTAACTCCTCCAAAAGTCATACGATTTGATGCCGCTGGACTCTTTCTTAATGGGGTTATTTCTTATTACGTCTGTTCTAATAACATTGATTTCACTTAAAGTTTAATTATTAATTAACAAAGGTGTTCACTTCATATTACTCAATATTACTAACTAAATATTATTCATCATCATTATGGGGGTCGGCGTAAAAATGACAACTCCGCACTCTTCTATATTATGTCATCTCAATTTTGACTTGCTCGTTTGCCATATCATTATTAAAGTACTGCATCCAATTCTTCTTCGGTCGATTTCTTCTCTTATAACCATTCATATTCTTACTTCATACTGTTCTCGTAGCATCCTTTTTATCTCTCTGCATTACACAACCCTCACATAGATTAAATTCTTGCGATTAAACATTTGTGTTATAAGAATAGGTTTCTATATAATAGGCATATATTGTAAAATGTGCACAACGAACAGGAGATGGACCTAACGCTGGAGAAAGTGTCGAGACAGTATTAGGTTTAATGATTATGTTATTCTATCAAAAATGGATATTATAAAAGTGCATACTCGTACTTACTTGTGTGTGATAATTAGGGTACAATAATTCATAAATGTATTTACCCCTTAAGCCACTTATTTGCACAAATAGGACCGTATTTTACATACGGGAGCAGATTTATCCCTCATAAGATCTTTAAATATTTGATATTACTGAAGCTTTGATATACAACACATTTTGTTTGTGCTTATTTCATAACAACTGCCTACTTACGAATTTAATTTAGACGGAACTCCTATAGTTTGAGTTATAGAAACATTTTATTCTGTGTCAGTTACCAGCAAGAAATATCGCGAGTACCATTAGAGACAGACCACCATTATCCAAACACCAGTTCTCTGACTCTCTCTGTGAGTTTTATGTTAGTTTCTACACTATATCCAAACTATTGGACGGTTATCAGAGTCAATATATAGGATGAAATTTAAAGCGGAATACACTCTTATTCAGCAACAACTAATTTAGGATGTAAACATAATGAGATTTGTGGATTATTTAAAATTTTTATGATGAAATTATTAATAATATAGCTTAGTTCTAGTATAAATAAAACAAGACATGAAGTATAATATCAAAAGCCGAAACAGTACGATAGTAGGATACGAAAATCAAATACTAGAACGAATATTGACTTACGCTTCTGCGTGTTATACCTACTAGTTAAAAGTTCAAATTAGTTTCCAATTATACAGAGTTTTGGAACGCTCTGTGCCAACTTCAACGTAATGTCTGAAATAAGTAAGTAGCGGAAATTAATTCCTTATTTGAATTCGGGTGATATAGGTACGGTCAGTCCTAAACTCAATGGTACCAGTATTGGAGACGGTAACAAAGAGTGTTGTTACTTTGAAATAACATATTGTTAAGGGAGGAGTACATAATTCAATCTGTATCGCGGGTCCAGCTGCAAAGAGATATACGTTAAATTAGCATAGTTTGACTGCTACCGCGGGCAGAGCTCGCCAATAATGATCATTTACAAGTCCACAAGCGCCGCAGTCTGACATTTAGGCATGCAGAAGATGTATTAAAATAGCCACAGACGGCTATAACTTGTAATTGAATTTCATTGATAACTGTATTTACATTTTGCAATTAAATTAATAAATTATGTTGGACAAATAATTTCACAATTCAAAACTGTTTTCACGTCGTCGTCGTCGTTTTAAGTAAGTCCGTGTCTTAGAATATAAAATATGGTTTTAATATGATTGCTTTGTTTTTATTTATTACAATTGTTATTGCTATTAATAGTTAATTCATTTTACAATTTTATATAATGAGCAAAAGGTTTCAAAACATTACATGGACTTAATATTATATACATAAAGCTATTTTTAATATTAAAGAAAATAAAGAAATATATTTTGTGAAAAATATTTGTATATTTATTTTAAAAACCAACATACGAAAGAAACTTTAAAAATTATGACGAACATTACCTACAAAAAAGAAAAAAAAAGATATAACAATATTTTTTATATTCATCTAAAAATCATTAAAGAAACGATTAGGCTTCATTCGAACAATGGCAATCGAATGACATGCAGCTATGAAATAAAAACAAATGAAGTAGTCATTGGTCCAAATTAGTCCGTTATGAATGTAGGTAAATAGAAGCACGCTACCCTGAAACAAAAGAAATCAATAATTAGATTGTAAAACAATTTCGCCTTCCATGTGGTGCTGCAAAAAAAATAGTGGTATGGTTTAATAAATATTCAGGAGAATAATTTTTAACTATACTATAATTACCACACGAATATATAAGGATTCTACATTTTATTCTGTAAAAAGTCTCTATTATAAATTAATAATTAAACCTTAAAGAAACTCATATATAATGTATGAATGTATACATTCTTCTCTCAGAAACTATGTACCTAAGTGAAACTACTACTCCATTACTTAGTGTTTCTAACTCTTATTGTTTTTCATATGTATGAACGATGGTACACGGTATGACTCCATACAACTTTCATTTCAGTATTTCTTTGATATTGCATATTAAATGTAGATATCAAATGAGTAAAGTAGAAATGGATGAAATATTCGTGGACACTAAAATTCAGGACATTTCTATTTCTGTTTATCGAAGTACTAAACATTATTTCAAGATATTTAAAGGTACTAAAAATATATAAATATAAGAGATATATATATATATATATTTTAATGTAAATGAGCTAATAAGCTGAGGAATGTTTACTCAGCCACCATTAGCACCGGTTGGTTAGAAGCTGAAAAGTGAACAAATAATTTATCTTCATTGAATATTTTATATTAATATGTATTCGTACGTTAAGATTAAAACTTACTTTCCTCCCAGAGTGAACAAAAATACCCTGTGAGAAATAATACTTGCTTATAATGTTGACGTGTTGACTTGTTAGAATGTTAGAATTTAATTACATTTATTATTTATTTCTCGAGCATTACATTACAAGTTGTAATATACTAACTTTATATATAAATAAGCAATAAACTGCAAAGCATTCACAATCATTTCTTCTAATTCCGAATCCTTTTCAGATTATTCGCTTTTATAGAAATATTTTTAAATGTTGTTATACTATAATTAAAACTATTAATAAAGGCTGTATGATTAAAGGATAAATAAATACTCAGACCTAATACTCTAAAACACTACATCGGCATATCGTAATCGACTGAAATGAAAATAAATGAAGTAAGCATTAGATCCGCTAAATTGGGCCGTTCTAAATGTAAATGAATCTGAAACAATTGCAGTCAGTAATAACTCTAGAATAATGTTGCCTATGTTATGATGCGTAATCAGCGAAGGCTTAATAAAATTCCCGAATAAATATTCGAAGAACTGACCAAACAAAGTTTTTTCAAATAAAAATATGTTTTATAATACCTCATTATTTATAACAGCATAATATATAAAGATTTATCTGTTTTTTAAGTGTGTATGTCTAGTGTCAAAAATATAAAGTTCACGACTGAATGTAGTTCGTCAAAGCAAAGTTTGTAAAAGCAAACATTTTGTAAAAGAGAAAGTAAATGTCTTTGGAAAAACAGTCACTGTTTTTGCAAGAATAAATACAAAAATAAAAGTTGTTAGTAATTTTAATGACCAAACAAACATTATTATAACTTTTAAAGATTTTACATTTTATTTGCCATAATTGCTGTTCTTGTGTTAAGTACATGATTTGATTTTGGTTCTATTCTTTCTTAATTATATACAGTTGTAGGTATATCTAAGTAGATATATCTACTATATTAGGTTTATGAATCAAAGAGTTCAGACGGTTGATGTAAATAATTGTAAATCGGTTGGATCTCACCTAAAAATGGGTGTTCCACAAGGATCTATTCTAGGCCCGTTCTTATTTTTACTCTATATTAATGATTTGCCCTTTTACGTAAAAGGACTATGTGACATTGTACTTTTTGCTGATGATACCTCACTTATTTTTAAAGTTGATCGTAATAAACCTAATTTTGACAAAGTTAACTGTGCTCTGTCACGTGTTCTTCATTGGTTTGAAATTAATAATTTGGTATTAAATACTAAGAAAACTAAATGCATGGAATTTACACTTCCTAATGTAAAAAGTCGGGATTGTAGTTTATTCCTTAACAATGAAGTGTTAGAACTGACTGACTCGACAACTTTCTTAGGTATAACTTTAGATAAAAAGCTCCAGTGGAACCCCCATCTCTCGACACTCGCAAGCAAACTTAGCTCAGCCGTCTTTGCAATTAAAAAAGTAAGACAATTAACAGACGCTAATACGGCTCGACTCGTTTATTTTAGTTATTTTCACAGTATATTGTCTTACGGTATTTTACTATGGGGCAGCGCTGCCGAAATTAATTCTATATTTATTTTACAAAAACGAGCTATACGGGCTATTTGTAACTTAAAAGCTAGAGACTCCCTAAGAGAAGTTTTTAAAGAAATCGGTATTCTTACGGTCGCTTCTCAATACATTTTTAATAACTTACTATATATACGCCAAAATTTAAATGACTATAAAAAAAACAGCGACAGACATACTATCAATACAAGAAATAAAAATAGGCTTGTAACGCCTAAATTTAGACTTCAAAAAGTTAAGAAATCCTTCATGGGCTTGAGTATACGCATATATAATAAGGTTCCACAAGATATCTTAGATCTTCCTTTTCTTGGTTTCAAATCTAAAATTAAAAGTATATTATTAAATAAATCTTACTATAACATTCAAGAGTTTTTGGTTGATCGAAATGTGTGGAACTTGGGTCATTGTATCATAAATCTTGGGTCATAAATCTGTATTGTATTGCGAATAGCTAGTAATCTCCGCAATTTGTTTTTTGTTGTAAATTAATTTTTGGTTTATCGACCTTCTGCATCACACCGATTCCTTAGAAGTCACTACTTGCGGTAGCATCGGGAGTCGGGTTGCCTCCCTCCCTCAAATATGTGCGAAGGGGGTGATGGCTGGCTCTTGTGTTATGCTCGTGAACGGGTGCTGCTTGCGGTGACTGGTTGTGTGGCAGGCCGAGGATTTGTGTATATATATGTATATATATATATATATTTACTGTTATTATTATTTAATCTTCGTTGCCTGAAATCATTGGGCTTCTTTTCCGATTGATTGCGACGGTTCTAGTTGTTCCAAAATTGCATTTAAGTTTATAAAATAAATAAAATTGACTCATTTGCAGGGTTGATGTTATAATTTATAAGTCAAACATTGTTAAATTTTATTTAAAAAGAGCAACTGTTGAGTTTCTGGCCAGCTCTTCTCAGCAGAACAGCATTCCGAGCTGGTGGTAGCTTACTCACAGACTGACTATACTGACCAATTTAATGTAATTGACGATTCAAAAGTGCGTGTAAATGCCTACTTGAATAAAGATATTTTGAATTTTTTGAATTTTGAATTTTGTATCATATTTTTTACTCTAAAACTCTACATAACATGTTACAATATTTTTATGTGAATAATATTCTGTACGTAAACACTTTTATGATACAGTTATTTGTATTATAGAAAAAAAAAAATAAGGTGTAACATTTATGTATATTTAATTTTAAATGAAAACAATTGAAGTGAGTTTTGCATAATACCTCATTATTTGATTTGATGGAGTTATTGCTCCATAAATGTTTATTTTGTCAAAATAGAAATTGATCGTTTGTAAAAATTAAAAAGCATTAATTTTGTAGAACAAGAAGTCTCTTAAGAAAACCTGTCACTATATTTATGCTTGAAAAGAAAACAAAAATTTTGATATATAATTGTTGTCATGTAAATAATTTATTTTTTTCTTTTTTAACAATTAAATTTGTCAAATGATTAGGGTTCTTAAACTAGAACTCAAACAGTTTACAACTACTATCTATCACATATTTGCAGTACTAAACTATTTAACTCCAACGTTTGATTCCAGATTAGTTCTCTTAGAGAGAAGAGTGCCCTCGGTATCCCCGCACCTACAGATCGAACTTAGCCAATCAAGAGTTAGGTAAACATGAAACCAATCCCAATTAAAATGGAACAGAATATATTATGTTGGTACATATTTTTTGGGAATTAATAATTCGCGATATCAATATCATAACTTTTTTTAAAACATATTTTATTTAGAATTTTCTCTTCATGTCACGGATACTCTCCTCCGATCATACCACTCGAACTTAAATAAGCCGATACCAGAACAATAGAGAGCCCAGATCAATATCGTGTGACAAAAGTCCACATCGAAGACCAACTTGTAATTCTCTAGTTAAGGGTCCTTACCCTTAAACAAAAACTACATATCACCTTTGGGGATTGACAAATTGACAACATGACTGCACTGATCATTAATTTGTTATTTAATATTTAATTGAATAATGATAATAACAATTTAAATCGGCTTGTGTCACGTATTCAATGATTTAAATATACCAAAACGTTATCGACATAGAGTTCGTACCAATTTATTATAGTTATATCTTAAACCATCAAATAAAAAAAAATAAACTAAATTGGACTAAGTATAAAAAGGAAAATTTTTTTAATAGACATGAACCTGATCAAAGAAATATCATCCCGCCAAAGCAGTATAACATCATCTGTACAGATGATCGATCGAGAAATCGATGCCCCAAGGACTTTATCAATGCAACCCTAATTGTTTGTATTAAAGATATAATCAAAACGGGTAGTGACACTGAGGCTTAGTTGGCAGAATTTCGGGATGATATCTCTCTGATCAGGTTCATGTCTATTAAAAAAGATTTTTCCTTTTTATACTAAGTCCAATTTAGTTTAATTTTTAAAGTAAAACTTTTATTACATCGTCTCAAACTTTTTCGTCTGTGTGTTGCATGTCGCGTGACGGTCGGCCGCGGAGTAGGGATAAAGTGAAAGGCGCTCGTATCGATGCGGTTTTTACTAGATACATTGAAAAAATCGAATGTAACGTATTAATAACTGTTCACGTATTTTAGTTACCATAAAATATTGGTTACATTTATAAACTGTGAAATTCATGATGAAGATGGAATTGATAATAGAATGATTGAAAATAATTGAAAAACGGATCAAAATGACTCAACGATTATAAAATATTGTTTTCAGTGTTTTAATATGTGTATATCATCTAAATAATTGTTAAGTATTATGTATGTCGTACTCTAAGACACAGAGTTCATTAAAAATATTAGTTGGAGACCTAGTCTACTTTTATCATTTCCCATTATCATTCCCATTTTCTAAGTATAAAATTAAGATTGATGAAGCAATTTTTATACCCTTAATGGAATATTATTCCGAAAATTTTTAGTTAAATGTCTATAATGTAAAAAAAAGTTTCACTTTTACGGTGGTTTCATAAAACCACACAAGTTTTTTTTTTATTTTGGTGGTTTAAGATATAACTATAATAAATTGCAACGAACTCTATATCGATAAAGATTTATTATATTTAAATCATTGAATAAGAGACACAAGACGCTTTAAATTGTTATTATCACTGTTTAATTAAATATTAAATAACAAATTAATGATCAGTGCCAGATTAAGTTAAATTAAATTGAATTGAATCGAATCGAATCCAATCGAATCGAACAGAATTAGTTAAATTGGTTACTCTAAAATATTGTTACATTACGTGTAATTAATTACTGTACATAAAGTTATTTGTACTATAAAAATAAATAAAGAAATTTAGTGTTATACATTTCTTAGTTAACAAAATAATAGACATTTATATTCAATTTGTTCAAAGAACAGTTAATCCAATGCAATATCGATGAAGTTTCATTCGAACAATGCAGTCTAATTATATTTGAAACCAATGATATTAAAACAAATGAAGTAGGCTTTGGATACTACAAATTAGTCCGTTCTAAATGTAAATGGCAGGACAATTCTCTGAAATAATGGCTGTAAGCAATTAAATTGTAAAACAATTGCGTCGACAATGTTATGCTGCGTAATGAAAATCGGTATTGCGCAATAAAATTTGCGGAGAAATATTGTAATGAAAAAAATAAACAAAATTATATGTTGTATTTGTAAACATTTTTGTTTTCGAGTTCTAAAAATAATTCACCAATGACGATAGTCTGTCAAAATGTAGGAGTACAAAAAAATATAAAAAAGCAAGTCTTAAGAAAACTCGTCATTATTTTTATGCATGGATAAAAATAAATAGAACGTATTAGTAAGTTTCGTGGTAAAAATATATTTTTATGACGTTTAACAAAAACGGTGCACATTTTATTAATAAAATGATACTTTCTCGTACTAGAAATAAAAAGTAGTTTTGCTTATATTCCTACTTAGATACTACGAGATTGACGAATTATTGGTATTTATTTGCATAAATGATTCTTGATCAACAAAGTTGTTCACTAAATACTAAATTAGCGATTAAGTTGTCCCGAACAGGAGAACCTTATCATCAAACTGTCGCTTTTTTATTTATTTGGGGTCTGAAAAAAAAAATTCTTACTCGCTTTCCTATCTTACTTGCTTATCTGATCTTCCTTCTTTGTTAAATCATTTGATTCAAGTATTGAATCCATGTCTTATTCGGTCGAAATCTTCTTCAATCCATATTCTTACTTAAGACTCCTCTCGTTGCCTCCTTCCCACCCTACTTCAATACGTCACCACATCATAAACTCAATTCATGCATTTAAATGTTTATATCACTGGAGTAAGTATCTCACAGTTTCTAAAATTCGAAAAACGAATTTAAAGTAGTATTTTGTTCAGTTCCTACTATACTATAAATAGTAATTAGAAAATCACCGATAATGTTAAAATACATACTTGTGCATCATAATGCGGATACGAAAACCCGTCTATTTAACTAACTGGGAAAAATAATTAAGTTATTTTAAAAAGTGACTAATAATATTCTTTCTATTCAGAAAATATTATGACTAAATTTTAGATGTTCATTATAAAATATGTTACGTACACACCTTAAACGTCAGTACATTTTTTTAGCTCCTGTTTCAAAACAGCTGCCTCCTTATGAATTTACTTTAGATGTTACTTCGATAGTGTCAATTCTAGAATTTCTCTTAACAAGATACCAAAATAAATATAGCGTTCACGTTTCACTTATTAAATTATGACATCCTAATGTCTGATTAAACCTTTTAAAGAAAATTAACTGATAATTGTAATACTATAGACAACTAATACAATACATCAGTCGTTGGTACTTGGTAGCACCTCGTAACCTCGGGGTATATTTGGGCGGCATCCAAGCGAAAAATATGTAAACCCAATACAATACCCAATTTCCTATGCAATCTTGGGTAATAGTAAACGACTTTAGGAAGAGGTTTAATATTAGGAGCGGTCACAGTATGGACTAGCTAAATTTCAAGAATACAGCACTCTTTTCAAATTGTTTGGATATTAAATATAACATGTTACATAGGATATAGCAAATAACATAATACAATAATAACTATGTAAATACATAATTAACCAGTAACAAGTAACAAATACTTATAATTTGTTATTTGTGTATAATTAATATAATATACATTGTAGTACAAGCATAGGATTTCTATTTGAAAAATATTTTTTTTAAGGTATACGAACAGACGATTAACCTAGAAGTAAATGGTGAAGGTGGGGCATAAAGAAGTAGGAAGGACAGAAGAGAGAAAATAAAGAGAGATTCTCCTTCTTGCTCTTAAACGAATCCGAAATGATAAATCCAAATGGTTAATTCTCGCCCACCTTATTAGTTAATCGAAGATATTTCAACCGAATCACTTCAAATATGACTTGCAGGCTAGTGTTTTTTTAAATATATTTTCTATAAAGGTAGTATAACAGAAGTTGAAATAAAAATATTTTATATAACTTACTATGGATTTAGCCCGCGTATAATTAAATTTTAAATTTAACGATGTCAATTTAACATGAAGGGGGGTGTCAGTAGAGAGACACTTCCATCTTGTTTTACCGTAACACGATTGCTTGACAGCATCCAAAACGTTTTTACTATAGCGGAACATGTAATGTAATACTAAACAAATAAATAAATGTAATAAAATTCTAATATAGCTAAAATAAACAAGTCAATATTATAAGCACATCCAATCTTTTTAGTCTTATTTCTCACAGAGCCTTAGAGAATCTCTCAAGGAGGCAAGTAAGCTTCATTCTTCACGTTTAGATTGAAGAGGTAATCAGAGAGATGTCTACTAAGATACATAGTTTATCGACTTGTCAGCTTCTAGCTAACCGCTGCTAATGGTGGCTGAATAAGCATTGCTGATCTGTTTGCATTTGTATAAGGAACGTTTATAATAAACTAATTGCATTAACATTGTATTAAACAACATTTTCTTTTTATACTAAAAATAACCTATATATGAAAATTCTCCCTTTCTTTAAGAAACCGTTTTAGGATGTTATTATTCAATGATGATGAAGAAGTTGATATAACCAATAAAGTATAACAACGAAATCCAAACTACTGTTTCGTTAAAAACTTCCGAAATTAGTATATGAAAACTAAAAGCTAGAACGAATATTGACTTAAGCTTCAGCGAATTATACTTGTTTAATGTTGAAATTAGTTTCCATTTTCCAGTGTTACAGATCGATTGTTTGGCAATGCATAGTTTTTACGCAAAACTTAATTTGTCCTTAATTTATGATAATCTTTGTCTTTTTATGATATTATTATCTTTTGGTAATCAGTTGCAACGGTTCACCTGGTGGTAAGTGACGTTATCCGTAGTCATGATGACGAAATTTAGATAGAGGAAGGGAAAGGGATGTCCATTCAGTTCTCTCACTCACCTTTACTTAAAAGGGCGTCACTACTCTGGTAGACGCAAGCCGTGTGCGAGCTGCTGTCAAGTGACTTCATATATGATCTCTAAAAGAAAACACCTCTGACTTAGGTATGTGTTTTAATTAACAATAACTATAAATATTTTCTTATATTTTCACGTACATTAATAAAATATTTTTTTACGAATCTTACTCGGGTATAATTGGACTTATTATTTATATTAAAAACTATAATCTATCCACATGTTTATAATGCTTTGCAGCAATCGTGTTTACGGGAATAATAAATATAAATAACAAAGAACGTCTATTTACTAGCTGTTGCCCGTGACTCCGTACACGTAGGCTGTAAAAATAATATTTATATAGCTTATTTACCTAAGTGTTTTTGATGAGAAACTTTCAGGTGTACCTATTACTTAAAATTGCGGGTTGATCAAAATGTCTCAAAAGTCCAAAACAAAATAACATGGCGGCGCGGCGTAGAGTTAATAAAAAAAGGGGAAACATTATGGCGCCATATTGTATGTATAGGTATCATGGAAAGGTCTTGGAGAAAATGTTAAACATTGTTTCTAGTTTCTACAGAACAAACAAATAATTTAATTGGTGGCTAAAGTATTCAATTTTCTTTATTTTTGATTTCTGTAAATTTCTGTAAACTTCTGTTGTTACGTAATCGCGCTACAATTTATTTATTGTCACAGACAAAATCACCTGCAAAAGTTAAGATTTCTATAGCCTATGTGTTATTCTGAGATATAAGCTACAACATTGCCAAGTTTCATCAAAATCCGTACAGTACTTTTGGCGTAATTGACTAACAAACATCCATCCATCCAAATATCTAAACTTTTGCCTTTATAATATTAGTATAGACTGGTATAGAGTTATTATGTATTTAGAAAACATAATTTGTTGCCAAAATAATAAACTAACTGGTACGAATTAATATTATGGTATACTAACACCAATAATTATTAAAATGAGATGCCAGTATTTAAACTGTTAAAACAAGTTTTGATACTTTAAGATAACATAATGTTAAGGAAGGTGTACATAATTGAAATCTGTATCACAGGTCCAGCTGCAGGAAGATGTATATTAAATTATCATAGTTTGACTGCTGCCGCTGGCTCGCTCGCTCGTTATGATAATTTACAATTTCATGTGAGCCGCAGTCAGGCATTTAGGCACGTAGGTAGGTTAAAATAACCATGGTAGTTTGTAACCTAATAATTCATAACTCTATAATACACTTATAAATTTAAATAAAATAAAATAGATTGAACCTTTCAGTAAAATTAAATAAATAACAGATATCAAATACATTTATTTATAATATTTATTCGTTATATTCAATTAATAGTGAATCAGAGACAATGACAAGGAAAGAATTAGAACTCTACCCAGAGTAAGAGAAGAGCAGATGAATAAGGATTCAAGAAACAATATAACAATGTTTTAATTGACATAAATAGATTGTCAAATTCATTGAGATTGACATTTGACATTCATTGACATTGTTTTAATAAATTCACTTAAGCCTTTTATTATTATATATTATATGTTATTATAAGTCAAAAATCGTTACTTCTTATAATAGAGAGTCGAAAGTAACTTTTTAGAGGTAAAAATATAATAACGTAATTCAGTATTTTAGAAAGGCAGCAACTGAACTTTTATTAACATTTTCGTTTATCGTAATTTTTCCGGAGCTTACTTTCCCAGAGGAACTATACCGTCCCCTAAAATAAATACAAAATGAGTTAACCCGGAAGAAAGTGTATTAGGTTTTCGTTTTTTTATTAAAAGAAGTTAAAATTGTAATTTAAAATTACGTCTCGTTCATAATGGTTCAATGACATCAAATAATTATTAAGAAATTGACAAATGCATATGATGTCTTATTTGAACAGTATTTGCGCTAAAAGTAGTTTTTATCAGTTATACACATAGTAATAATGAAAATGATACAATATTGTATCTATCTTTAGACAATTAAGACAATCTTTTCAGTTTGATTTATTATAAGGACCGCAACATTATACTTTTATTCAAAGTCAAACAAATTCTTACCCATTTTATCAGAATCATAGTAAATGGAGCGTTAAACTGAAGATTTATGTTAAAAGTTTAAGATGTTAGTTCGAAGATGTATCAAATAGAGTTAAGTAGAACTAACAAACTAAATCTAAAACATATCTACTTTATATATATATATATATATATATATATATATAGACTGTATTTATTTCATTACGTAAGTAAGTAAAAAGTATTTGAAATCTCCATCAAGTAAAAGGAAGACTATGCTACAATGACCGCACAGATTTTTCCGATAACATTAGAATTCTATTCGGATGATTCAGTTACTGTAATTTTATCATTTCATTTCATTTTCAGGTTCATCGCCATAGTGATGAATGAGTGTGCCCCTAGTAACGAGTATACCCTCATGACGTAGGGCTATGGTAGGTGGAAGAGGTCGTCTCCCCTCTCACTATAGCACTACGGCTAGGGTGAGCTTTTGCCACATCTTAGGCGTGACTTGTAGAACAACATGGTTCTAAAGTGGGTTTCTGGCACGGAATTATCTCGTTGCCAGGGCCTGTTCTGGGAATCCCAAGGACCCCTTGAAACTCACATTATTTTTACTTATGATTTTCCTACCTAGGTGGATTTGATAGGACCTTTTCTTTATTTGGTTTAGTTTTCATAATAAATCTATGATACATTTCAGTGGGGCAAATAATGATGTATATGTTATTATGTATATATGTCGTTTATTAAGTTGGATGAGTCAATATTGTAGTATTACATATATCCCAAGAGCAGCTCAGTTCCCCAGCTTAGACCAAAGAGTCAGTGTTACTTCAAGAGTTAGTGGAAAAGTGTATAGTATAGTGTGAAGTTAGTGTATCACTTATAAAACTATTATATCCTTTACCGTTGTTGCTGCTCGTCTTTGGAACTCGCTTCCCCATAGTATTCTGAATGACAATCCTTCCCTTAACTCTTTTAAGCTAAGAGTTAAGGAGCACTACCTTTCTTCGGAAATATAAAAAGTAATCGTTTTTTTTTTATATTTATATTTTTTTTATTCATTAGTATATATGTATATATTAGTAAATATTATATTGTTTATATAAGTATACTGTTTACATATGTTTATATTTTTATATATTAAAGTATTTTTTGTTATATATATATTGATATTGACACCATTTCGTTGTCTTTCTTTTTCTTATATATATCTACGTACCATACCGCAATACTATAATATGTAGACTGTTTCACACAAAAGGGTAACTGGAAGAGATCTCTAAAAGAGATAAGCAATACTTTGTACTTTGTAATTTTCTTCTTTTTTTTTTGTATTTTTAATTTAATGGTACATAAATAAATACATAAATAAATAAATAAGTCTGTAGATGTATAAGCCACTCCGGAATAGATATACCTAAATATTAATATCCGTAGATATCTTTCTTTTTTTTGTTAACTCATATGGCTTTTTATAACCTCGAATACCGTCTTTATATTTGATTGATTGGAGAGGGCTACAAAAGTGTAACGAACAAAATGGAAAGAACTTCATAAAACTTTACTAGTTAGTGCCTGAGAAACATTAAATAGAGTATTTTTTTCTCTAATAAACTCTTAAATCATTTAACAGTTCGTTTCACGTTCCAGGATTAACGTCTTCTTTTTATATTTGATGAATATTCCCAAAGAAACGATTTAAACGAAATTAAATTGAGGTAGAAAAAACAGTATACTTCTCGATAATTGTTTATAATTGTTTTTATTTATTATCTCTGACCTGAAGCGTCTTAGAAACGACTATAATTAACCATGAAATAAACTGAAACACTCAATGGATATTCGTCTCGCATATGACAATAACAACTCTAGCCAAAATCTCATTACATCACGAACTCGCATCCGTCCTTCATCGAGCGAAGTTTTCAATTAAACTTTGAATGAGTTTGGAGCAGAGTTAATTGGATTTTAATTAATGTTGTAGAGAAATGATGATACATGCAACCGATCCATTTTATTGAGACAAGAGCAATATTTACGTATCACTCAATATGGGACTCGATGTATCAGCATGCACTGACACGATTTCTAAATACTAAATACCTATGTTCTGTTAGATTTATAACAAAGATGCTATGGTAAATGATAAATGATGCTATGGTAATGAGTACAGTGCACATGGAAACTGGCGGCAGAAATAAGAACCAAAAGCTCTTCCAAACATTCTTCAATACACAGATGCGATGCCCCAACATATCGTAAAAAGAATAAAGTTAGTGACAGAGCACTTGTTTTCCTAAATCTCCAAGGTCCGGACCTACACTTTATTATAAATCGTTAGTAGTAATTGATAGTTACTTGCTATGTCTTATGTAATATGTTACAGATGATTTATCATCTTATGTCCAAACAATTAGTTTGGTTCGTTGTAAAAAGTTCTTTGAGAAGCGCCTTTTTGCGGAACGACATATGTCCAGATGGTAGGGATGGTATTGTAGGCATGCTGTGTGATAGTAGAAATCGATAATGAGAATCAGATTAAAATCGGAACGGAACATCGGAACCCTCATCGCAACACTCTCCGTGAGGGATACGATTGAAGATGCACAGAAATGGAATGCAACACTAAAAGATCAAACATTTGACAAACCCGGAAGTCTACCACATTCCGAATGCCTCTTTTCTGTATGAAAATAATTGATAATATTTGATGTTAGGATAATCCAGCCAGGGGTGAACCATGTATGTGGCCTGACCTATGCGATACTGTGATAATCCAGCTAAGGGAGAGCCAGGTTCATACTCTGGTCAGGCCACATGGCCTGACCTATGCTTTACTATGAACCTATGATTTACTATCTCAACTTGTGGTTGGTTCGGTACTAACCGCTAGTTGTCGCTCAGAACCAATACTTTGCGAACCCAACTGAAAATGAGAATGTACTCCTTAATACGAAAATATTTTAACCAAATTATGTTACAAGTATGCCCCTCGTGTTTCGGGGACATTCCCGAGTAGAATCCAAACAAATGGTATGCATACTTAATATCATACCTAATTTTCTAAGCATCTCAGGTACTCGTAAACGATTTCAGTATGTAGTTTATTATTAAATGCAGATACAGTATGTAATAGCTAAATTTATAAAAGACTTGTAGTTTCCAAAAAGCTCTTTTCGAATATAGTTAATGAATTGGACTTACAATGTTAAAATATCCATAAAATATTATATAAGATATTTCAGAATATATAAAACAAAAAAAAAATATGTTATCATAAATATATATATATATATATATATATATATATATATATATATATATATATATATATATATATATATATATTACGGTACATAATATTAATTTCATTTGAAATTTTCATTCAAGTGCTTTTTGCCAGCACTTGAACATTTAGCGATTAAATATAAATTAAGTAGTCATTGCATCATCTGAATTTAATCGTTCTAAATGTAAATTAAACTTGTTATTTCGAAACAATAGCCGTCAGTAATTATATTGTATAACTATTTTGCGCTCTGGAGTTGTTTACAATGTTGAGCTGCGCAATGAGTTTGAGCTGGACACATTGCTGGAGCAAGTATGGAAACAGTATTGTTTTAAATTATGATGATATTTCCACAAAAAAATATCAGAAATGTATATTATGGAAAGAGCATAATTGTATTAAAAATAGGGATACGAAAATCCAATTCCATATTTACCTAACTGGAAATGATAAAATATTCTACGTACTAAGAAAATATTTCAATGAAATTTATGTATTCAATAAATAAGAGCAGTTCATATGATATTTAGGAAGCATATTTTTCCGTATTTGATCCTTTAAATATTTGATGTTACTTAAGCTTTCAATCCCAATACATTTTGTTATCTTATATTTCATAACAGCTGCCTACTTACGAATTCACTTTAGATGTATCTCCGATAGTTTGAGTTATAGAATAAAACATTTCTCTAAAGGTCAGAGCTCGCGAGAATAAGATACCAAAATAAATATAGCATCTTATGATTGGAATAACAAATTACTTATTAACTTTACTAATGTTTGATTAAGTTTTACAAAGTATTATTTTTATATGAAATTGATAGTAAATATTTAAAAAATAAATATTTACTATCACATGTGCTCTTTCATGTTATAGTAAAATCAGTATAATATGCAATGCTTCACTCTTTAATTTTCCAAGGAGGAATCCTGAATATATCGTTAAGATGTAATAGTTAACAAAATGTATTACTTTAAAATATTTTAAAAGAGATGGCCATTTCCAGCCTTCTTTCTTAAAAAACATTTCAGTGGGAAACGGAAACATGAGTTTATATTTGGATGGAAATATTATAGAGGCGATAAATTTTTTCCTTCAATATTTTCTAGAGATGAACCAGATAGAAATCACCAGGTTTATTAACAGTAAGTAAGTAAGTAATTTTTATTGTAACCATTCCATGAGTAAGGTGTTTGTTATCTCCTGGTTATAAATAATATGACGAAGCTATAATGTGTACAAATCATAATTAAATATATTTTTATCATTCATATTTTTTATTATAATCTAATACATACTAATCAATTTCATAGTTATTCAATATATTATATGATGTAACTTATTGCACCAATTTAACATTACTACTTGATTGATTTGAAATTACTTTTTCATAGTATCTTGTTATAGTGTGTTCTTGCCTCCGATTTTCAGTTCTGGGATTTTGTTAACAGGTATAAACTCTTTTCCATTTGGAAATGCCAGTGCAGATCTTACAGATCCTGGAGATATTTTGATTCAGGCTTTTGTGTAATATTGATTTGATTCAACCGGTAATTGCCGCTATATATTAGAATGTGACTATAGCTCCTTTAGCCACATCAGGATGTGGCTATAGGAATTCCTCTTGCTGTTGTTAGAAATAATTAAAGTTAATAATAATAATTTAATGTCGGTAAACTGTTACTAATTCTTTCTGGTGATATGAATCAGATGACGGGAGCTGGTCGTAATATTGCATTAGGTTCCGGCAGTGCAGTCGTATGTATGTATGTATGTATGAGGTAAAATTGAGTCCCCGCAGTATAAATTGAGCCTGTATGAGGGATCAACGGCCTTTGGAGATCTGTTGTCTTGCTTGGGGGTAGGCACTTCAGTTCCGACAAGAACCTTATTTTGAGTTTTGTATGTCATGCCAAAAAATACAAGGCGATGAGTCGAAACCAATAAAGATTTGAAAAAAAAAATCGTCTACCCCAATTCGTGAAGCAAACCGACGACAAATTCTTCTTGATGTAATAGATGTCTCCGTCCTGTTGAAGACGATTATATATAAAATGTGAAAGCTCATGATACCGGGTACCGACAAGGTAGCTCAATCCGAAGTGTGTATCCTAAAGGTCACACATTGGAATCCTGCCCCATGTTCTATATTTTTTTAAAGTTAAAATTTTAATTGTAGGTATATTTTAAACAAAATAATTATAAGTGCCCTTCTGAACTAGATTAAGTTTATGTATCATATTTGTTACTCGATAATACTGCAACATTATGTGTAATTTATATTTTGTGAGAAATGAAAATTAAAGGGGTTTAAATATAAGAAATGCCTTTTTTATTAGAAATGTCTAGGCACTCTGGGCTCTTTTACTAGTAAGACATCAGACGATGGTATTTGGTAGGTCTTAGTGAGTGTCCCGGGGGCGTACTTGAGCGGTATTCAAGCGAAAACTCTGCATACCCAATACTATACACAATTTCCTATGCAATATTAGGAACTCGTGAACGATTTTAGTATGAGATTTATTATTGAATGATGGCACAGAACTAACTTTATAGAGAATATCATGTTACCACAGTGCTGTCTTAAAATATTAGAAATTATTTAGACGTAAAATGTTATGCCTTATGTAATCTATTTAAAAAGTATGGCAAATAACAAAAAATAATACCTACTGTTTAGAGTAAGTGTAAAATGAAATTTTAAAACTATTTTTTTTAAAACATAAGAGGAGATATTTGATACCCTCTCCCGAAAGGAACGGATGTAAGAGACGGTTTTCAGAGAAGAAGGAAGGAAGAGAAGGAAAGAGAGGTAAGAGAGATTGGCTTTTTGCTTTTTACTTATACTTGTTAATAAGGAACAATTGTATTAACAGTGTTTTAAATACAATTATCTTTTCATAGTAAAAGTGAAATAGGTAAATTATCTTATCTATCATTCTCATCATCATCATCATTCTTATTATCATTCTTATAAAACTATTTTAGAATGTAATTATTTCATGATGATGTATTTGTACTTTTAAAAATAAAACAATTAATAAAGTATAGTGAGAAATCCAAAACAGGACAAAAGTATATACGAAAACTAAATGCTAGAACGAATATTGATTTAAGCTTCAGTGGTTAATACTTGTTTAATGTTGAAATAAGTTTCTATAATTCAGTGTTTTGGATCGCTTGGTATTGAATTCCGCATTTTGGGTTTTGTATTCAGTGGCAAAAAGTTGATCTGATGGTAAGTGGTGGCCATGCCCGTAGACATGATAATACAATTTACGAAGAATAAGGAAGGAGACTGAGCATTCAGTTCTCTCTCTCACCTTTACTGCGACCTTTCTATTAAGGGTGTTATTGCTTCAGTAGACGCAAGCCCGAGTACAAGCTGCAGTGAAATGACTGCAACCAGGATCTTTACTACCTAAAATAATCCACTCGTGACTTAGGTATGTGTTTTAATAAGCAATAACTAAGAATATGATATTTATATCTTTAGTATTTAGGAAACATAATGTACCTACTATGAAAATATAACTGAATAACATATTTTTCATATCCTAAATGTGTTACCAGCTGAAGGGACGTGTATTTTATATTATCTTAGTTTGACCGATGCACTGCCGCGAGCAGATCTCGCTTGTAATGATATTTCACAGCTTCACGAGCGCCGCAGTCAGGCATTTAGTCACGTAGATGAAATATTAAAATAACCACAGTAGTATGTTATGTTATAGTTTATAACTCTATACTGAAACATTTATAAAGTCAAATAAATAATTTATTTTGGAGTTAGATTAAAGTATATTATTATTCACTTCGTACAATAATATTCTCATTATTATTTTTTATTTCCACTACATTATATGTTATAATCTACATTATATGTCATAAAAGTGGATTATATAGTATTTATTTGTGTTTTGTTATTTTTTATATTCAAATAATAGTAAAGCAGACTAAGTCATGTCGAATCCTACGAGAATAAACGGAGTAGCGGTCAAGCTGATTTTACTATCGAAGTGAATTAAAGAGAAAACATGTTTTGCAGACTCCATGTAGAGTCTCTCACTCTAGATAGAGTCGACAAAACATGTTAGGATAGAGAAATGATGAATATAGTAATAAAATATCAACAGTCTATCTACCTAAAAGTGTACTAATTTTAAACATTTTTAAAAATTCCACTTTAACCTTTTCAGCTTACAATTTATTGATTGCATTTTATTTTGATATTTACTGAGTTATTTTATAAGTACTTGTTCAAGATTATTTCTATCTACTAAAGTAACTAGATGTATGTGTTAATAAAATATAATCTTAAAAACTGTTACTTTTTATAATAGGCAGGAAAAAGTAACTTTTTAAAGATAAAAAATATAATATAACTAAGTTCCAGGAAGCCAGAAAATGATTTTTTATTAACATTTTCCGTAATTTTCGGGACTTAGTTTCCCAGAGGGGCTATTCCGTAACCTAAAATGGATGCAAAATGAGTTAACCCAGAAGTAACTGCAATGCGTGTTCAGCTTTTTTGCTGTTTTTTTACATAAGAAATTAAAACTGTTAATTTGAAATGACGTCTGGTTGTTAATGGTTCATAAGATATAATATTTATAAAGAAGTTAACAAATGAATCTGAAATCATATTTCAATAATATTATTCATATTTTTTTGATTTGCTTTAGAGGTTGTATTTGTTATATTTAATAATAATTAAACGATACAGTATTGGGTAGTCATGAATAAAATATAACAACATTGTAACCGTCTAATCTGTCAGAAAATAATCATAAACAAAGTTATATTACAATGATAAAAAAAAACAATTTAGTTTAATTTATTACAACACAACTATATATTTTGATACTAATTATCATTGATTTATTATTATTGATTAATATATTGATTTTTATTGAACTTAACATTAAACTTTCAGTGAAAAAAATCAGTTAATACCATTTTTATCAGATTCCTAGTAAATGGAGCCTTAAGATTTATGTAAAGAGATATAGATTTTAGTTCGACGATGTATCAAATAAAACATATCAACTATAGATACCTATAGATTGTATGTACACAGTAACGTATCTACGTAACTATACAAACAATATTAGTAATCTTCATCCACTAAAATGCTATGCTCTCTACAATGACCGGACAGATTTTTCCGATAACATAAGAATTCTGTTCGGATGATTTAGTTATTGTTATTGTATTGCTATACTGTAAGGAACAATTGTAAGTAGGTCAGTACTGCAATAAGAAAATAATCTAAGAGTTTTTTAGTAATTAAATTAATAGAATGAAAGTTTAAAAATTACATAATGGAATTGAGTAATAACTGTACTTTATAAGAATTATGTCATTATAATATTTGGGCAGAGGTCTACAACCCTGCCTAATTTAATTACTTTTCTAAATTTCCGTCTTTATAAATATAGTGTTAATTGTCTCCTATTTCTGTCTTTTAATTAAAGTACCGTTGTGTCGTCACTAACAGTGGTGTTTTTTTTTGGTCCATTTTCAACCAAAGTTTGTTATTTTGGATTTTAAACGTTTTAGGCACAGATCATGTCCAATTTTGTTTATGATAGGTACTTTTATTCTATTTTGTTTTTAATTTTAGCTTTCAAAACAATTCATGTCGTTAAAATCATTATCTTTTCCTGATAAAATTTTATTGTTATTCCAAGATATAATGATGTAGGGCAAATAATGATATATATATTCAAATATTGTTCATTAAGTTGAATTAGTTAGTATTGTAGTAGTACATATACCCAAGACACAACTCAGTCACTCAGTTTAGATCAAAGACTTCAAGATACACAGAAGTTAGTGTATTACATATAGATATATTATATGGATGTAGATTTGTAAGTCCCTCCGGGGTTGATATAGCCAAGTATATTTATCCTGAGATAGGTCTAAGACCTCATTATTTCTGTGATATTAATATGGCTTTTAATAACCTTGAATACCGTCTTTGTATTTGATTGATTGGAAAAGAACTACAAAAATGTAACGAACAAAATAGAAATTGTCTTGTAAAACTTTACCAGTCAGAGCCTCTGAAACTTATAATACCAGTGAACTTTTGACTGACAAAGAGTTTAATCGCTTAACAGTACACTTTACGTTTCGTGGTTAACTTCATCTTTTTATATATGATAAATGTTCCACTGACATGATTTAAAAGAAATAAAATTGTGATAGTTGTAACAATTATACTTCTCGATAGTTGTTTATAATCGTTTTTATTTATTAATTCTGTCCTGAAGTGTCTCCCCTAACAAACGACTGTAATTAACCATGAAACAAAGCGACATACTCATTGGATAATTCCTCACATATGACAATAACAACTCTGGCTAAAATCTCATTACATCACGAACTCGCGTCCTTACTTCATAGAGACAAATTTTCAATTAAACTTCAAATGAATTTGAACAGAAATAATTGTAGTTGTGTGTTTTCATTAGTGTTGTACACAAATGATGTTGTTACATTCAAGCGATCTATTGTAGTGATGCTGGAGCAAACTGTTACACGTCACTCAATATGAACATGTACCTATCGACACGAATACTAAATACTATGTAACAATGTTCTATTCTATGTATAACAAAGTCATGGTTTAAAGTTTTTATTTAATATAAGTAATAAAAAAATAATAATAACTTATAAGAAGTCATGTTGTATAGACACGAAAAAACCACCGACAGAAGTTTATTACAATATATGCTGGTAGTGAGTTGAACAAAGTTTTTAGAGAACCGCGCTGTCGAAGGACGCCACACATCTAAAGGATGACAAGAATGGTATTATATCTGATATCGTACAGTAGAAGATATGAGATTAAGAGAATGATGCAAATACAATACGAACCAGAGATGAGAACCGTATTCTATGTGTGGCGGGATCTATACTTTATTGAAACTGTAATTCACAGACAATGTAATTAATTACCGTGCAACACTTCTACATTATATGTAACAGATGATTCAACATTTTATGTCCAAACTATTTCGGGTTCACTATTCGATACTGCGACTGCTGTCAACTATTCGATACTGCGACTGCTGTCGATAATAAACCTCATCCTAAAATCGTACACGACTAACCAAGATTGCTTAGGAAATTGGGTATTGTATTAAGTATGCATGGGTACCGCTCAGTTACACCCCCGGGACATGGGCTTCTTTTAAGTATCACGACGCGGCGTATGAGGAACAAAACACTAGCATGGAATATAAACGATTATCAAAAGAAGGTTTCTTTAAAAATAAAATAAAATATAATTTCAGGTGTAAAATGTAATTAAAAAAATAATTATTGTGGTATTTAATATAGAAAACTCTCTACCTTTAGAGAACCTATAAATGTTTCTCTTCTATAACTCAAACTATTGGAGTTACATTCAAATTGATATGTAAGTAGGCAGTTGTTATGAAATATAAGCTAACAAAATATATTGGGATTCAAGTCTTGTGTAATATAAAATATTTAAAGGATCATACTTATCTATAACGTATGAACTACTCTTATTTATTGAATACATAAATATGGTTGAAATATTTTCTATTAGGCATTTACATATTCTCTTTACTTTTAGATTTTCGAATCCAAATTACTAACACACATATAAGTATGCATTTTTCATCATGACACTTTCTGACTAGTTGTTGCATCAAAATATTAAATTAAAATTTGAAAAACTCGCGATACAAAAAGACCTCAAAAAATAATAAAAATAATATTATTATGTACTTATTGAAGTCGTTGCGTCGGAGGACCGTTGTACGTACGTTGACGATGGTGTCTATTTTACGAAGTTACGAGGGCTTAGACTATGCGATTCGATATCGTAATTTTTTTATTTGTCTTGACAACTTACTTGCATTTTAATTTCCTCCTTTATTAAGCGACCCCCCGACGTAACGACTTCAATAAGTACGTAGTAATATTATTTTTATTATTTTTAAAGGCCTTTTGTATGGGGGTTTTTTAATTTTTTTTTCTGCTTTTTAAAGTCATGTTTCATTATTGTACTAAATGAACCTATGGACACACAAATTTTCACTTGCTTAAGTATTTCTATGAAGATTGCTTAAGAACCTTTCACCCGCATCAATAAAACCTCTTAGAGACGACTGCTTCTGTTTCGACCAAACATAGCTAAGAACCATCTCAACAAATCAGGCTTTCGATTAAAAAAAACCGCAATCAAATCCGTCCACGCGTTTGGATACTACATTGCCACACACAGACACACAGATACACAGATACACAGATCGACAGGTCAAACTTATAACACTTTCTTCCTGTGATATGCATGTTTAATTACATGAAGAAATAAATAAGTGCAGCAATTGTTTTTACAAACAAAAACCAAAGACTGTCAATCTTATAGTAATTAAAAAGAATAAAATCAAAACCAAATCATATCACTAGTTCAAGAACAGCAATTTTTACTAATAAAATGTGGCCAATCTTGTTAAAAACTTATGATAATATTCATTTGGTAGTGAAAGTTACTAATAACTTCTGTTTATCTTTTTAAGCTTGCAAAAATAATTACTGGTTTACCAAAGAGACTTCCTCTTTTACAAAATGTTTGCTTCTATATTTTGATAAAGTATACTTGTCGTCAACTTATATATTTTAACTAACTTATATATTTTTAACTATATAATTTTCTACTAACGAAACATTAATGCTTATAAAACAGCTAAAACTTTATAAATTGTGCGGTGAAAAATAATCAGGTTATTATTAAAACCTATTTTAATTAAAACAATTTTGATTGGTCCGTCATTCGAATATTTCTTCGGGAATCTTATTAAGCCATCACATTGTTGGCAAAATTGTTTTACAATGTAAAACAATTTAGCCAATGTTTCGGAGTAGCGTGCATTAATTTACATTTAGAATGGTCTAATTTGGCGTATGTAATGCCGACTTCATTTGTTTTCATTTCGTCGCTACATATCATTCGATTGCGATTGTCTGATGTAACGTTTGTGATGATTCGATGTGAATATTTGTATTTATTTATTAATGTAGCTATTGCTGCATCTTTGTTATTTCTAAAAGACAGCCTTAAATCAAAATTGAATAAAAATACTTAAAAATATATTACTTAAACTAGTAGTCTTTTGTATAGTATTTTTTTTTTGTTTATGCAAGTGATAATGGATGCGAAATAGTAAATTATTTGCAGTTCCATGCATATTTTACTTATATTATAAGTAAAGTTAATATAACACAATTTGTTTGAAAAATAAATACTAAATGTAATCAAATTTAAATAAGGCGAAAGTGAACACGTCAATATTCCAAGCAAATTTTATTTCCACAACGTATTTTGGTTCACTCTGGGAGGAAAGTAAACTTAAATTTTAACGTACGAATAAATATAGTTATTCAATTAAGAGATGCCTACTGAGATAAATGATTTATTGAATTGTCAGCTTCTAGCCAACCGCTGCTAATGGTGGCTGAGTAAGCATTCCTGAGCTGTTTGAATTTATATAGGGATTGTTCATAACGAAGCAGTTATTATATTGAAAGTGTTTTATTATATATATGAATATAAATATTAATACAGTATATATAACATTACATTATAAGTATAATATTAAAAATATTTTTCTACACTAAAAGAAACGTACCGTTACCTCATTTTTTTAAGTAATCTCAATATCATGAAGTAATCTCAGTACTTTGATGAACACCTATAGATATGTGTATTCGTTCCATGAATACTTGACCCATTTCTACTCGACTCATTTGATATCTACATATTAAATGCAATATCAAATAAGTAGTAAAATGAAAGTTGTATGAAGAGTCATCTCGTGAACCATCGTTCATACATCAGTATATAAAACGGATGTTTTTAAAATATATGAAGCAGAATAGACTTAGAAACACTAATGGAGTATTTTCACTTATACATATGTATTTTCTGAGGAAAAAAAATCGATATACAATATACATTATTATAAAATATGATTTTTTAGTATATATTCTTAACAATATCTTTCGCATAGAGTCTACGTTTGATAAATATGTAAGTTCTTTTTAATAAAAAAATGTTTTATACTAATTTTGAGCAATATGTTAGAATATATTACAATATTAAATTCAATTATTGGCAAGAAATAATAATCATATCTACATATGCTTGTGTGTTTGAACGTTTTAACGAAAAAAAATTGAGAAAATAAATTTCAGATATTTTCTCCCAGTTATTTATTAAGCCATACCGATTTTTATTATGCATCATAGCATTGTTGGAGAAATTGTTTTACAATATAATTACTGATGGCTTTTCTTTGATAGTAGCGGGCTTCCATTTACATTTATAACGTACAAATTTGGATCCAAGCCCTACTTCATTTGTTTTCATTTCATCGCTGCATGTCAATCGATTGCTATTAATTGAATGAAGCCATTCCGTTAATTATTTTTAAATGAACATAATATAATGCTAAAACATATTTTTTTGATATTTCTTTAAGAATTTTAAATTAAAATCTACAAATATGGTTTACTAAATTTGTTTATTTATTTTTATATGTACCGAATTTTATATGTATCTTTATGTATGGAATATTAAATACATAGAAAAGTTTTAAGATCTATTGCTCATTATTTAAAACAATAAAATTATAATGAGTTAAATTAATTAATTATAAAAAGAATATAATAAATAAAAAACAAGAGCAGTGCTCTTGTCTTTTGAAACCAAAACTTACCACTCGTTTTTAAAATATGTATCATTTCATATGTATATGATTCATTGGACAGTTACAAAATATTAAATGACGACAATTATATTAAGTTTTTATTTTCTCCTCCACCATGAAATAACATATATTTAATATTATAAATTTTATTTATAAATGTTTGACTATAGAATTGTAAAGTAGAATACATAAGTCTACAGTAGTTATTTTAATACATCATCTGAATGCCTAAATGTCTGACTGCGGCGCTCGTGAACTTGTAAATTATCATTACAAGCGAGCTCTGTCCGCGGCAACAGGAAAATTATGCTAACTTTACATATATCTTCTATACTATCAGCTAGATTTGCGATATAGATTCAATTATGTACACCTTCCTTAACAATATGTTCTTTTAATGTATCAAAACTGTCTGAATATATTTAAGTTATAATCATTAAGGTTAACTTAAAAACATTCCCCTACTTATTTATTTCAGCAGTTACGTTGAAGTCGGCACAGAGCGTTCCGAAATTCTGTATAATTGGAGACTAATTTGAACATTTAACAAGTATAACACGCTGAAGCGTAAGTCAATATTCGTTCCAGCATTTAGTTTTCGTATCTACTTAACATTAAACGAAATATATAAAAGTTAGATATGACTTCATTATTACTTTGTTAAATGTATCTATAAAAATAATCCGTCACAAAAATAAAGTTGTTTTAAATCAAAACAATTCTTATGACTCTAATGTATCAGATATATTAGTTCGTTACACAAACTGCATTTATTTTTAAAACTTCTTTTAGTTCAAAATTTATCATAACAGGTTATGAAGCTTTAACTATTAATTCAGATTCTCAAGTTGTTTCAACCTCACAATTACGAATATAATTAATTTAACTGAAATATTGTATTCCTTTAAAAATATATGTAATATTAACAAATAACACAAAGTTTTGGATTTCATTCAGATAAAAAAGTAATAAGATTTATTCGAAAATATAGAAGTAATATGTATTGCAGGCAGTGCTATTTTTCGAGAGGAAGGATGAAGGTCAATGTTTCACCTTAACACAGAATAACATGTTTCTATAACTCAAACTAAAGTTCAAATGGAGTTACATCTAAAGTGAGTTCTTAAGTAGGCAGCTGTTATGAAATAAGAACCAATAAAATGTATTGGTATTCAAAGCTTGAGTAATATGAAATATTTAAAAACCGAATGCGGGATGAATGAGCCTCCGATGTAGAATATGTTTTTATTTGTGGAAATAAGTGGCTTAAACATTCATACATTTAAGAATTTTCATAGCTGCATTATTACGCATAAGTAAGTACAGGTATGTCTTTTTTATAATAAACTATTTCTGGCTCGTTTCTGTTGTAATAATATAATAATTAATCACAATACTGTCTCGAAACTTGCCCCTGTATTATCTTTTCTTCGTAGTGCACATTCTAGGAATTATATAATATCGGAAACTACTCTTATGATATAAATGTTTAATTGTAAGAATTGAGTCTATGCTGTGGTCTCGTATTGGAGAAAGGTGAAAAGTATACTACGAGAAGAGTATGAAGTAGAATGGTAAGAAGAGAATACATCGACCGAAGAAGACATGGTTGGAATACTTAAAAAGGGATATGACAAAAAAGAAAGTTTAGAATTGTAAGTCACATACAAAATATCCCTCTCCTTTTTTACTAAAATTGGTATCTAGATATATGACAGACAGAAACGTTCGCACACACATACACACGTATACGCAATAATAAAAAAAATAAGCAATATTGAAAAGACATTCAGATGATATATTTATTTTGGTATCTGGTTCTTTTCAGCTCTAACATTTGGAAAAATGTTTTATAACTGAAACTGTTGGAGTTATATCTAAAGTGAATTCATAAGTAGGTATCTGTTATGAAATAAAAACGAACAAAATGTATTGGAATTCAAATCTTGAGAAACATCAAATATGTAAAGGATCAATTGCGGAAAAATGTACTTCCTAAACATCTCATGAACTGCTCTGGTTTATTGAATATATCAATTTGTTTAAAATATTTTCTTAGTAGGTATTTATATGTTCACAGTTAAGTCGTAATTTTGATTTTATACAAGCGTAAATTTTTCATAATGTCAATAATTTTCAGACTAGTTTTTCTAGTAATAATACCTGTTACTTAACCCAATACTACCTATGTAATTCCTCCAACGAAATATCGTTATATTAAATATAATTCGTTATTTGCAGATTAGGAATCATGTTATATATATTTCTGTAACATTATATTAATATCTAATTGCATGAATATAGTCTATGATATGGTCATGTATGGTCATGTCATGTCTAATCAGTGTAGCCATAGGTTCTATTACAAATAAAATATCCATTATTTTTTTTTATGTTTTATATGTGATTATGTAGAGTGAAAAATATAAATTAACTTACTAAACTAGTTATTTAAAGTGTCCACCCTTAGTCTTAACGGCCGTTCGTTGATGGATTTACGAAAGGTTTTCCTTAGAAACTTGGTCACTGCTGTCTCCAAAGATTTCTTGAGCTACTCAATATTTAGGTAACGCTTAGAGCAGCCATGTCCTCTAGTACAAACAATTTATAGTCCAAAGGGTTTAAGTCCAGGCTGCTTGAATGCCAATCATCAGCCTTATGAAATCTGAAACATTTTGCTCAAGCCAAATTTGAGTAATTTGCGGCTTATGACCCGGGGCTGAATTCTGTTGAAATGTCCACACTTCGTCTTTGAATAAAATGTTGTTGAGATGTTTAATTACCGCGTCTAAAACTGTATCTTGATAAACAGTAGCTGAAGTTGTCACTCCTTTTTTGCAAAAATGGAGTTTCGTAACCAAAATGTTTACAAAATGTTTGCTTTTACATTTTGACAAACAATATTCCGTTGTTAAATTATAACACACGAAATATACTTTTTTATAAAATAACAATAACTTTATTCATTATTCTGTTACAAATATAAGGTCTCAGGTCTGTATTATTAAAATATATTTTTATTAAAACAACTTTCTAAGATCCGTCATTCGAGTATTTCTTCGGGAAGTTTATTAAGCCTTCACTGTTTGCATCATAAGGTAGGTAAAATTATTTTTTAGTGTAACTACTGACTGCAACTGTTTTGGAGTAGCGTGCATTTATTTACATTTATAACGACCCAATTTATATTTTTGTAACCAATTAATTTTAATTTAACGAATCAGTTTTTTTTTTAATTTACTTATCTATTGTTTTTTTAAGGAGGCAGTCTTTAATAAAAATAGTATAAAAATAAAAAAATAAAAATCCTTTCAAGCGATTAACCTGAAAGTAAATGGATTCGGATTACGAGAAATGAGGGTAAATGATTTGCAGTTTATCGCTTATCTTACTTGTATCATATGTAAAGTTAGTGTATTACAACTTGCAAGGAAATGTTTGAGAAATAAACAAAGTTGAAGTACTCAGGGAAAGTAAGCTTTAATATCCACTTACGAATAAATATAAATATTCAATTTAAGAGATGCCTACGAAGATAAATGATTTATTGACTTGTAAGCTTCTAGTCAACCGCTGCTAATGGTGGCTGAGTAAGCATTCCTGAGCTGTTTGAATTTGTATAAGGATCGTTTATAACGATCGTTTATATAATATATAATTATTTAATAGGGAATATGCATAAAATTTAAAATGGTCTCAAATATTTTTTTCTCGAATAGGTACCTACTTATTATAATCTTATTATAATAAAAAGGTTTTTTTTTATTTACTACTGGACATGTCATTTGACGTCACGCAAAGCGCGCACAATATGACGGCTTTTGAATGGCTCAAATTTACTCAATGTTTTCATTTTCACTTTGTAAGATAAATAGAATATTTTCAAGCCTATTTATATTTTTTTCTTCGATATAAAGATGTAAATGATTAATTTAAGTAAAAAAAAAACATGTGTATTCCCTATTATATAAAAATATATATTTATACAGTCTATATATATTATAATGAAAGGCTGGCATTAAAAATATTTAAACACTGAAAGCAAAGTAACCGACCGCGATTTTAATATCTAGAAGTGATTCTCAGTACTTTGATAAAGAGAAATAGAAATGTATATTCGTTTCATGAATACTTCACCCATTTTTACTCTACCCTTATGATCTCAACATTTTATATCTAAATTTGACAAATATGTCCATTCCTCTTTATCTATACGAGAGAAGGGAGGAAATTGCACTCACCCCCTTCACTTAAATATGAATTAAATATAATGTAGAAAAACACATTAACAATATTACAACGCAACGAATCTTACATTTTACATAGCACTTAACAAGCAAGCCCTTTGTACGGATATCCAGCCACTAAAACTGAAAAAGTATATAAATCAATTTGTTATATAGTTTTTTATGTAAACATATCGTTATATCCGGCTTAACTTTCGAGTATTTCATTTATTAATAGAGAAACACTATCTTTCTGTTAAATTCATAATATTTATATTCGGGGTCAAGTGGTGCCGAATTTGAAAATCTGAATAAGTTTTAATTTTGAGTTTTAGTACTTTTTATATTTTAGTACTTTGTTACGAAGTACCTAGTTTATCATATTTGAGTGACTTTTTTTTACTTGAATAGTTATGTACTAGAAGTTTATATTTATCTATTAAGTACATAAATATAAACCTTATACATTCGTGTGGTTATAAATTATAAGGTGTGTATCATATTTCTTTTTTTTAGTTTTTTTATTTGAATATTTCGCTCCATATATTTATTAATCCATACTAATTTTTATAATGCAGAATTATCATTTTTTTGTTATAAAAATTAATAAAACTATTCTAAAAAAGTTGTAGGCAAAATTGTTTTTCAATATAATTACTAACAGCCATTGTTTCGAAGTAGCGGGCTTCCATTTACATTTAAAACGGACCTATTTGGATCCAATGACTACTTCATTTGTTTTCATTTCAGCGCTGCATGTCATTCAATTGCCATTGTTTGAATGAAGCCTCGGCGTTTCGTTAATGATTTTTAAATAAATATATTTTAATGTTATAATAATTTTTTTAAGGGTCTTACGAATGTTGATTTTTTAAGTAAAACCTCCAAATATGTACTCAGTAGTGAAATCGGAACCGAGTACCCAAAATGGTGTATAATTGGAAACTAATTTCAAGATTTAACAAATATAACACGCTGAAGCTTAAGTGAACATTCGAAGCATTTAGTTTTCGTATCCTACTTTCGTGGGGTTATTTATTTCGTTATTATTCTACATATCTGATTTCATTAAATTAGTACTTAATACGTACTTAATAATTACAACTTCATCATTGAAATTTTAAAAAATCCATATATCTTATTAGGTTTATATCCTAAATTAGTTTTTGCACATTTAAAGTATATTCCGCTTTAAAAATCATCCTTTATATTGACTCTGATAACAACCCATCGCCAATAGTCTAATAGTTTTGTTTTGGTGTAGTTTAAGAACTAACATATAAGAACACAGAGAGTGTAAGAGAACTGCTGTTTGGTCATTGGTGTTCTGTCAAATACACAATATATAGAAAACAGATTCGACTTCATAATTATTTTATTAAACATATAGATTAAAATAATCCGTTTACCATCCCCTTAGTCGAGTCGTTAGCGCAGACGCCCAACGTAGCGGCGCAACGGGGCTCAGGTTCGATTCCCGACAGGGACAGGCATGTATGTGATGAGCAAGATGTCTGTATTCTTGGATTTGGTCGTTTATTAAATATATTCTCAATATTTATAATGTGTATTTTTATGTATTTGTATCGTTGTCTAACAACCTTAACACAAGCAAATAATCTGCTTACTTAGGAGTTAGATCAATTTGTGTAATTTGTCCTGATATTATTATTTTAGGTCGGAGGGGTCGGTCAATGTACTTATTCTACCTTCAATCACTTGCGATAAAGGCATATGTATCAGATAATATAAAAAAGTGGTGTCTAATTATAATTTTATTTTCGAAGTTATCTCTTAGATTTAGTTTATAATATTGAACAAATTGGAGTTTACTCGTCATCTTAAATGAGTTTCTATGAAAATAAGACTTGCTTATAATATAGACGTGAATAACTCAGCTGTATTGGAATTTGATTTTGTTTAGGTATTTCGGATGTTCGAAGACAGCGCTGTGGTAACTTAATGTCGGCTATAAATTTAGGTATTCCTCATCCTAAAATCGTTTACGAGTAACTACACATGATTGTATAGGAAATTGGGTTACAAATCAAAATAAGAATATAAATCTTTATTGAAAGTAAGTTTTATACCAAACATTTTTTCGTCCTCAAAGCTACCTACCAACAGTTGGGAAAAACAATTCCCACAGACCAAAGAAGACAAATCAGTAGGATAGTTAAGTGATATTTAAAGTAAAACTTAAATTCTAAATTATTAAATATTTTAAATATATATTGTACTCGTGGTATTTTTTGCTGGTACCTAACTGACACAGAATAACAAGTTTCTATAACTCAAACTATCGGAGTTACGTCTAAATTTATTTCGTAAGTAGGCAGTTGTTATGAATTAAGCACAAACAAAAGTATGGTGTATCGAAGCTTCAGTAATATCAAATGTTTAGACATCTTATGCGGGATAAATTTGCTCCCGTACTTAGAAAACGTTCTTATTTGTGGCAATATGTGGCTTAAGGGGTAGGTGAGCCTATTTTAAAAACTATTTACAGTTCGTGATTGCGATCAATACATTCCCAAGTTTTATATTCACCTGTGCTATTGAATTTTATAGAGTAAGCAAAATAGCATTTATATTTTATTTATTTTGGACCAAAATTAAGTTCCTCAGTGTTAAGTGATAATGAAGCTTCTCTAAGTAAAAATATCTATTGGTAATCGCTACCTTTAAATAAGTTATTCATTTGGTAATTTGTCATATCATTTGTCAGTGGTATTGAATAAAAACATAAAGCAATGACCTTGTGTTCTATTACATAATATTTAGTAATCGTGTCAGTGCTCATATGTCGGGTCCAAAATTGAGTGACGTGTAACAGATTGCTCCAGCATCACTACAATAGATCGCTTGCCTGTAACAACATCGTTTGTCTCTAACGCTAATGAAAACACAATCAATTCTGCTCCAAACTCATTTGAAGTTAAATTGAAAACTTCGATCTATGAAGTCCAGACGTGAGTTCGTGATGTAATGAGAATTTGACTAGAGTTGTTATTGTCATATGCGAGACGAATATCCCATGATTTTATCGGTTTATTTCACGGTTGATTATAGTCGTTTGTTTTATTGAAGTTTCAGCTCACATTATTATAGAGAAAACAAAAACAGTTTTCAACGACTGTTATCTCAATATCATTTCGTTTAGTTCTTGTCAGCAGAAACATGGATGTAATATTAAAAAATGAAGTTGATTCCGAAACGTTAACTGTCAAACTGTCAAACTTGGCCGACCAAATAGCTGTCAACAGCTAGTTTCATATTTACACTAAACAAAGCGAACATAAATAGGTCTATTTGATGCTGTACACGTTTAAAAATCTAAGCAATGTCTACTTGAAAATGGGCCAAAAATAGAACTGCAAAGTATAGAAATCACTGCGCTTGTTATTGTGGAGTAAATATCGAGAAAGCCCGTAATGCCTTATTTATAACCATAAGGACTACAAATTTATTAACATATGAAATCTGAGCATAGCACGAGACTTTTATGAAAAATATGTCATATGTTTACCAAAAATGTAAACGATTAGGATCGCTTTGCTTATAGAATAAAAAAAAATTTAATCATGCCTATATGCCTAATAGCTATGAAATTCTTATGTTAATTTTTTGTACTCAATACTGATCAAACAATTTACGATAGTTCCTTACAATAGAGTAATAGAAGTACAATAAATGAATCATTAAAGTAGACTTATAATATTGTTGGACAAATCTTTCCGATCATTGTAGCGAGTACAGTATACATTTAACTGGTTAGAGATTGCAAATATTTTTAACCTACCAAAACAATGAAATAGGTACAGCCTATATCTAAAGTAGATTTGTTTTAGTTGATAGATCTTCTTAACTCCTTTTGATACATCGTCGAACTAAAATCTTTAACTTTTAACATAAATCTTAAGTTTAACGCTCTATTTACTATGAGTCTGATAAAATGGGAAGGTATTTGTTTGGTTTTGAATTAAAGTACAATGTAAAGTTCTAAAATAATGTTATCGTAAGAAATAATCGTTGATTTTGCCTTATTATAAATTTAATTAAATAGATTTTTTTATTATGTTAATGTTAAAATAATATATATGTATATTATCTAAAATACCGTTACAATTGTTGTATGTGTTATGCAAAACCGTTGAGTGCGTATCAATTTTGTTTTTATTGAATATAACTTATAAAAACAAAGTATATCGTTATTCATTCAAAAGTTTTCGTGTGCATTTTTCGAAATCTTAACAATGACTTGTTTTTTAAGAATCAATTTAACACTGGTACACGATATGACTCTTCATACATAGCTTATACTATAAATACAGAAGTGTATGGAAAAATGTTAATACGATCAATTAATCATAAGCGATTGTTATATAAAATCAAACAGCTTAGGAATGCCCACTCTGCCGGTTGGCTGGCAGCTGGCAAATTGATAAATATTTTATCTTCATAGACTCTTTTAGTTTTCATTGAATAACTATTTGTATGTAAAGAATGGCGGTTACTTGCCACGTTAATAGAGAGCTTGCTGAAACAAGGCTGAAAATGTCATGAAAATTAAAAAAGCATATTGCTTATAATATTAACTTCATCTGAATTGGAATTTATTACACTGTTATATTAACTTGATGGAAAATATATTTATCAAGGCAAAGCGTTTTTGAGCTGATTCTGTCGAAATATCGATGACATAGAAGATTGACTATTTTGAATTATCTTAAATTTATGCTAAATCCGTTCTAGACTCATTTTGAGACTAAGAAAGCTAACCCCTTCACTTTCTCTAATCTTTTTTCTTTTTCAAGTCTTATGTCCTACCTTATCCATTTCAGCATTTACTTTCAGGATAATAATCTGTTCGTTTCACTCTAAATTATAATTTTAAAACAAAAATGGTATTACCATTTTTAGGAAATATATTTGTAACTATTATAACAAAATTTTATTTGAAGGCCTTCTTTAAATAACAAGAAGTAAATAAATAAATTTTCGAGCATCTCCACAATGTTTTAATCTATCCCCAAATTAAACAATGCTTATAATGCAATGTATATTATATTTATTTTACTCTAACATTAACCAGTGCATATAATAAGTAATTACATAGTTATTATTGTCTTATGTTATTTGCTATATTTTATATAATATGTTACGGAAAAATTTACACTTTATGTCCATCAGTTTTGTATGTTTCAAGAGAGCACTGTGCTTTTTAAGTTTACCTAGTCTATATTGTGAATACTTTCAATAATAAACCTAAAATCGTTTACGAGCACCAAGATTGCATAGGAAATTGGGTATTGTATTGGGTATGCATAGTTTTCGCTAGGATGCCGCCCAAATATACCCCCGGGATACGTGGTGCTACTAAGTACTAACCTCTGATGTACTTAGTGTGGACATAAGTACGGTTACAATTAAAATAAATAATAACAATAATAATAATAAACGTTTAATTCAGAAAATTAGTCCATAATATTGTAAGTAAATAAATACAGACTTACGCAAACTAGTGTTAGAAGAATTCCTATCACTAAGCTCGGCTCACAAAAGATCTACTTAACTACAAGGCTCCAAGATTGGTGAGTCCCACCTGCCACTTAGTGTCCTCAAGATGTTTTTAGGGCTGTCACGGACACGGTATAAAAGAGAAGCGCACCTCTTGCGCATAATTGTGACGAAGCTGTCTACATTTGCGTCTGCTAACATGCCAGACGCACTAGAATAACGTAGCCCCATCAACACGCGGAACGTGTAGCTGGACTCGCACTATATGCCTTCTGGGTTTAGTTCACCCACATGCTGCACGTGTAAAAGATTTGACAAAAGGCCTTCAAAAGCTTGACCTTTACTGCTTTAGTACAACGTGCAAACCGGTGGGTCAACATGCCACATCGAACAGACAGCGACCTGCGCTCTCGCTCCACGTCTGTGTTGTCTCGCAAGTCTGAGACCTAGTGACCTTTCGCAGAGCTCCAATTGATGGGCTCAGCAGCACCATATCCTAATATATATGGGGTCAGCAGCACCATATCCTAATATATATGGGGTCAGCAGCACCATATCCTAATATTATTACTATCCTAATATCATCAGCATAATTTATATTATTAATACACATAACATTTTAACATTTTTTTAGCGGATTTATTAACTGTCCCACCAGTCACAAACCGGTGTCCTACCAATCACAATTTCTTTGGTCTACATTTTATTGTAGAAATTAAACTTAGTGCTTATTTTTAGTTTATGTAGTAGTATATTTACTCACTTTATAGCATAGCCAAAGACATCTCGATATGTATAGCATATTTGGGTTAAAATTTTGGTTGACATTGCGGACGGCGGAGGAAAAATAATTTTGACTGTCCCACCAGTCACATTCTTTAAACGATAAAACATTATCCAATTATGTACATCATTTTTATTTTTAGATATTGGTTCCTTAAGTTGGTTCATAATAATTTAAAAATATCTATATGATAATTTTATTAGATCAAAATATAAAGTTGCAAGTCTAAACATTAGGAATTCTGGAGTCATCTGTCCCACCAGTCACTATGGAATGCCCCGTTCTCAAACTATAGGAGTTGTATCTAAAGGAAATTCATAAGTAGGAATCTTAAGGTATTTAAAAAGTGTGTAATATCACATATTTATTGAAATAAATAAGGAGTAGGAGTACTCGATTAACGTTATATGAAATTACTATGTAATTTTATATACTGAACACATAATTTTGGTCATTATATTTTATCAGAATATGCTTTTTTTCCAGTACTTATATTTGTATCCACACTAATAATATAAATATGTATACAAGTTTTTTAAAAATAACTTCTGATTACTTTTTCTTATTATAATAATGATAACTAAACCCAGTACAATGTCTAAATCGTTGTTCGAAGTTTAGAAACCATGAGAGACCTACTTCTGTGATATAAATTTTATATAAATGTTTTATTACATAAATTGAGTCTATGATATAAAAGATGCAACGAAAAGAGTCTTAAGTGTGCATGTGGTTAATTGGAGAAGACATGGGTGCTGTATTTAAAAACATATGGCAAAGAAGTAAGTCTAAAGAGAAGGTGGAAAAAAGAGACAGTTTGACGATACGTTTACTCAATTTGCGGCATCTATAAAAACAACAATTTAATCATTAAATTAGTATTTAGTGAACGACTTTGTTAATCAAGAATGAAATAAGTACAGAAATTGTTTCTTTAATCAAATACTAATAAACGTCAGTCTCCTTGTAGCTACGTCTGTATAATGATTGTAAGAATCTAAGTGAAAATATTTCTAAAATCTAGTAGGAGAAAAAAAGAATACCTATAAAATGTGAACTGATTTTTAAAACGTCATATAAATATCTTTTTACCGCAAAATTTTAGTAATACCTTATATTACCCTATATGTTTTTATTCATGCATAAAAATTATGACAAGTTTTCTTAAGAGACTTCCTTTTTTAGAAAGTTTTGCACTCCTACATTTTGATAGATCATCTTCTTTGGTGAAAATGTTTTTTTAACTCACAAAACAAACGTTATGAAATATACGACATATAATTTTGTTGTTTTCGTGATTGGAATATTTTTCCCCAAATTTTATTAAGCCATACCTATTTACATTACGCAGCATAACATTGTCCTCACAATTGTTTTACAATTTAATTGCTTTCGGCCATTATTTCAGAGAATTGTGCTGCCATTTAAATTTAGAACGGACTAATTTTGAGGATCAGAGCCTATTTCATTTGTTTACATTTCATAGGTAAATATAATTAGACTGCCATTGTTCGAATGCAACCTCATTGATATTTCCATGAATTTATATTTTTTAAACAAAATGCATATAAATGTACCTACTATTATTTTTTCTGTTTTTGTAAATAATTATCACCGGTTATAAAGTTTCATTCATTTGTTAAATTTATTAATAAAATATACAAATATGTATCAGCAAGTTTTTTTATTTATTTCAACATTACAAATAACTTTATGCACAGAATATTAATTACACGCAATATTACTATATTTTCGAGTAACAAATATGATACATAAATTTAATCTAGCTCGGACCTGCACTGATCATTAGTGTGTTATTTAATATTTAATTAAATAATAACAATAACAATTTAAAGCGGCTTGCGTCACGTATCCTATGATTAGAATTATATATTTAAAAAATCAGAATAAAAACAGAATATTTTGTTTAAACAAATTTTGAGAAAGTATGGCAAATAAAAATCTTTATTAATGATAATGAATGATATCATCCCGTAACTCTGTTAACTAAGCTTCAGTCTCACTACCCGTATTAACGAACCTATCTAATCTAATCTAAATCTAATTCTGTTCTAAGTTCCCATTAACGGGGTAAATCTATTATTGTTTGGGGTAGATCTAGGGTCTATTTTAAATCTAAATCTAAAAAGGGGGGATAGACGGAAAAAGAGGCTGGTTAGGGAGAGAGAGAGAGAGAGAGAGAGAGAGAGAGAGAGAGAGAGCGAGACAGAGAGAGATTCAGAAGGAGAGGAAGAAAAAGAGATGTAGGATGATGAGGTGGAGAGAAGGAGGTAGAAAGAGAAAAAAGAGGAGGGAGAGAGAGACATATGAGAGAGCCTGCTTCCCAAACCTCTCTCTTTCTCTTTTAAACATATATTTCTATAATAATAAATTATTTAAGCTACTCGTATACCATCCTGTATATGGGTCACTCACATCAGATCACTTACTTCACTCACACTCAGTTAGATATATCGTTTGCCAGCTAATAAAGAATTATAATAAATTACTGCAATCGTTAAAATGAAGTGAGAATTAGATAACTGTATAAATGGAAACTAATTTGAACTGTTAACCAGAATAAACCGCTGACGCTAAAGTCAATATTCGTTCTAGCGTTTAGTTTTCGTATTTTACTTTCGTACTGGACTAGATTTCTTTATTATTACTCAAAACTAGATATATTTATGCTAGTATGTACTGATAATATTTTTTCATTAAAATTTTAATAATCTGTACATTTTTTTATAATTAAATTCTAAACCAGTTCTAGCAATAAAAATCATAGTATATATTAATACCGATAATAAATCAGCATAATCTGTCTAATTGTTTTTGTTCTTTTTTTGCACAAAAAAAAAATAAAGAGCCAAATGAATATAACTAAATTTTCTGTAAATATTTCAAACGTCCTACGTGTTGGCGTAAAAGTTTCACTTTTTTGGTAAATATTATTTTATTTATAGTATTTGGTTTGCGGCAACAGATATACATTATCTGTGAAAATTTCAACTCTCTAGCTCTCACGGTTCATGAGGTACAGCCTCGAGACAGACAGACGGACAGCGAAGTCTGGGATTATTAAATGTATCGACAAAATAGTCTTCAAATATAGTTCGTGAGTTTATCGTTAACGTTAGTTTAACCAAACTTACAACAATTATTATAATGATATAATACACTAGTTCTGTAAACACGACTATTATTGTATACATTATTATATATTATTTTAGTTTCTGTATATGTCACTGTAAGATAATAAGATTCATACCTTAAAGTTATTAATTCATTTTCTGATTTCTCAAATCGCCACAACTTCACAGCGATTACGAATAATCATATTTAACAAAAAGTGTTTATATTTTTAAGTAAATTAAATATTTTAAAGTCTTTGCCCAACTTAATTAAAAGTTTTCACAAAGTTTTATCCAAATCACGATTGGATTTATTTTCTCTCACCTTTTCAGTTTCAGTGGTGCTCAATGTGGAGAAGCAAACGATCCCTTATTAAATGAAATATAACAAAGTGTACTTTTTTCCTTTTCTATGTAGCAAAATATATATTTTTAAAGATGTTTTCCTACAAACTAACTCAGTCAGATAAAATACTCTGCAATAAGATTTATTGATATGAGAACGTTATACGATTAGTAGTTTTCTGGATCCAGCACGGATAAAGAGAGCGATTTCACACCCTAGTTATAAATAAATAACGTACAACATAATTCTGGAACCTATTCCAACTGAAAAAGAATGAAATGAATGAATGATCCAAGCTCATCCATCCACCCATCCTCCCTGGACCAGTAATGCCCTCCTCTAAATTAATATTTAATGGAAACCATATAATAACATTTAATAGAATTACATTTAAACATTCATGAAACGAATTTACGAGTACATTTCTATTATTTAAATATATTGAATTGAGGTCCGTTTGCTTTTAGTGTTTATTTCTATATATACCTACTCTTAATTTTATTCATTCCTGAACTCCATTTAATTATAGATATATACTATGAATTATTAATTAAGTGTTTTATATTGTTAATATTATTCTTCTTTGTAAACAAACCTTATATAAATGGAAACAGCTCAGGAACGTTTAGTCAGCCACCATTAGCAACACTCTGCTAGATGCTGACAAGTCAATAAATCATTTAGCTTAGTAGGTAACTCTCAGATTTTATTCAATAAATATATATACGTAAGTAGAGATTGTTGCTTACTTGCCTTTTTAAGTGAGCACCTAATGTTCTGTAAGAAATAAGACGTGTTCATTTCAAATGTGTTAGAATTTGATTATATTTATTATTTATTTCTCGAACCTTACATTACAAGTTTGTTATACTAACTTAACATATAATATAGGTTAAATAGACAAAAAAATGCAAATCTTTTACCAACTTTTCAAATTCCGAAACCATTTAGTTTATGGTAAACCTTATATTCATTTTGCCTTTAAACTATTTACTAAACAGAAGACCAATTTAAAAAGCATATTTCTTTAATTATAATAAATCAATTTAATTTTTTAATCTTCTTTCTTTAAGTAACAAAGCTGCATCAATAGGAAATAATTAAATACATAAATATTCACAACGAATTGTCTCGAACATTATATCGCAGAATCGCAATCGAATGATATGTAGCGATGAAATAAAAACAAATGTAAAAGGAATTAGATCTACAAATTGGGTGGTTATAAATGTACACGACTGCTATGCCGAAACAATATCCGTCAGTAATTATGTAGTAAAACATTTTTACCTACAACGTTATGATCTTAAGGCTTTAAATAATAATATATTACAAAGACATATTTGTATTCACACCATTTATATTACGGTATAGCACAAGATATATAGATGGAGTAGTGTGATTTAGTCTGCGCCCTACGGTTAGGGTATAAATATAACGCTGGAGTAAGTTTGGAGATAGTATTGTTTTTTATTATTATTCTTTTCGCTGAAACAACTACTCAGAAAATTATATTATGTAAAATGCATACTTGTATTTTTATTCATATTAATGTTGTATCAACATTTGTATATTCACATAACTGTCAAAGAGAACGTATAAATAACAACTGAGAAAATTTTACAACAAAATATACGTATTCAATAAATAAGAGTAGTTCATACGATATAGATAAGTATGATACTTTAAGTATTTTATATTACACAATATTTGATTCCCAATACATTTTGTTATCTTATATGTCATAGCAGCTGCCTACTTACTGAATTCAATATAGATGTAACTATGATAGTTTAATATATAGAAGAGAAATATGTATCGTTTTTCTTAAGGTTAGAGCTCGCGAAAATAAGATACCAAAATAAATATACCATTTTACCTTTGGAATTATAATTGACTTATATTTTTTGTCTTCTTATTTTCTGTTTTATCCTTAAAGAAATCTAAAAAAAAACATTAATGTTAGTAAAAATTCCATGCTAGTGATTTGTTGCTTATCAAACGTGGATACTTAATAGAACTTCGTGTCCCGGGGGCGTAACTGAGCGGTACCCAAGCGAAAACCATGCATACCCAATACAATGACCAATTTCCTAAGCAATCTTGTGATACCAATTTAGGACGAGGCTTATTATTGAAAGCAGTCACAGCATTGGATGGTTGACTTTGTCGACAATCAAATTAATACAGCGCTGTCTTCGAATACCTGAAATCGTTTGAACATAAAATGTTGAATAATCTTTTACATATTATATAAGATATAGCAACTATCACAAACAATTTAAAACAAACTGTAGGTCCGGTCGCTGGAGTTTTAGGAAACCAAGTGTTCTGTCAATGTTTATATAGCTTGACGTTGTTTTAGGCCTTAGAGTATCACATCTTCGTATTGAAGTTTATTCCGAAAAGCCTTTGGATCTCATTTCTGTCGCCATCTTCCACTATACGACGTCAGTGAGTGTCATCTGGATGCGTTGGGTTCTTTGACAGTTATGTACTCTTAAAACCATTTTTCAATCACAACCAATATGTGGAAAAGAAATTTACCACTCGAATTCGTAACAAAAATGTTGTTGGAAGATTTTTCTTCTAAACTTTTACTAGAACGTAATTTGTATAAGTATTTAATTACTGGGAAAAAACACCTTGGAATTAATATAGGTTAGCCAATTATGATATTTTTCAGTCGGGAGCTAGGGATCACAAAACAATACGTTTCCACTTAGACCTTTATCTGTGCAAATGAAGTTTATAGTGAAATCAAATACCATTTATGACGAACTTTTGTAATAGACCGGAATAAAGTTTCCAAGCGTTAAGTGCTAAAAGTGCTTCTGAATGTAAACACGAATAATGTACCCAATCTAGTAATTAGCGAAACTTAGCGAGGGAACGCTAAGTAAAGGAAGAATTCAAAATACAAGTAAGTTACTAAGGCAAACAACGAAATGACAATATCAAATCGTAGAGTCCTCATGCATTAGCTCCGAAGATGTTGTAAATTAGACACCATCGTCAACGTACGTACAGCGGTGCCCCGACGCAACGACTCAATAAGTACATAATAATATTATTTTTTTTTACTTTTTAGACGCATTTTTTTATTTTTTGGGGTTTTTTTATTTATTACTTTATTTTTTTCTGCTTTTTAAAATCATTTTATTTTTGTGTATGTAGGACAAAGTGAACATAATAATAATAATAATAATAATAAAGCCCGTCTTATTTCCGATCTAACTTTTTTCTTTCAAGCGTTATAATAATATTTTATACTTATTACAATTACACATATAACTTAAAATATAATTATTTAATTAATTTGTTTTGTTTATTTTTTGTTTGTAATTTATTGGCTTTCGTTTACTTCGATACAATTGATCGGAACCCCTTCTCGGGTAAAGGGTAAGCTGGGGGAGGCCCAGCTTTTTCCAGGCTCCTCTATCTGTAGCTTTAATTCTCCAATCTCTTCCTGCTATCGTTTTTATATCTTCAATCCATCTTTTTCTGGGACGCCCTTTTTTTCTTTTTCCCTTTGGTCCTACCCATATAGCTGTCTCCAATGTCCGTCTTTTGTCGGTACATCTTGGTATATCTCCTGCCCATTGCCATTTCTGTTGCAGAGCATATTGCAAGGCGTCTATTACTTTAATTCTTCGTTTTAATTTTTCGGTTTTTAATTTTTGGTTATGTCTTATTTTAATATGCTTCTCTCCATTGCTGTCTGGCATGTTGTTAGTTTAGTTTTTATTTTTGTTTTGTATGCCCACATTTGGCAGCCGTATGTAAGAGTAGGTAAGACGCAAGTATCTAAAACCCTTTTTTTCGGGTGTAAGGGGAAATCGCCTTTTAATATTTCCTTCAGAGTTCAAAACTTTTTCAGTTAATGCGTCGCTCGATTTCTAGTTCTTCAGCTCCTGAATTCAAATGATAGTTGTTTGCCAAGGTAAATGAATTGTTAACATATTCGAGTGGCTTCCCGTTTAGGTGTATAGCGTTTGTATGGTTGTTTGTCAGTATTTTAGTTTTTTCTCATTCATTTTTAGGCCTACCTTTTCACTTTCTTTATTTATAGTACTTATCATTGTATCACGACAAAGTGAACACACACACACTAATTTAACTTTTTAGGTTTTTACTATCAATATTGTATAAGAACCTTTCACTAACACTAATAAAATCTTGAAGACCACTGCTTTTCTTTCGACCAAACATAGCTAAGAACCATTTCGACGAACCAAACTTTCGAGTAAAAAACCGCATCCACATCTGTCCACACGTTTGGTTGCTACGTTGCCACAGACAGACACACAGATACAAAAGTCAAACACCCCTCTTTTTGGGTTGGGGGTTAAAAAATGACATAAAACAATGACATTGTTATACAGTGCATTATTATACAACAGAAGCATCTACATGTTAATATGTCGAGTACCATATTGAGTGGAGCGTTACTGTATCTGCCTGCCCTGATCGCTTGCCTGTAACAACATCATTTGTCCCTAACGCTAATGAAAATCCAATTAATTTTGGTCAAACTCATTTGAAGTTTAATTAAAAACTTGGCTCTATGAAGGACGGCCACGAGCTCGTGATGTAATGAGATTTTGCCCAAATCCAATGAGTGTGTTGGGTTGTTTTATGGTTAATTAAAGCTGTTTGTTGCTGATTCGCTTCAGGTCAGAGTAAATAAATAAAAAAAAAATGCAATTGATAAGAAGTGTGAAGTTATATCTATCTCAATTTCATTTCGTTTATTTTATATCAATGAAAGAATTTATCAAATATAAAAAGAAGAATTTAATCCCGGAAAGTGAAGCGGACTGTTAAATTATCAAAGACTTTGTCAGGTAAAAAATCACTCGATTCACAAGTTTCAGAGACTTAAATAAAGTTTTATGAGATTCTTTCATTGTAGTTAACAAAAGAAAGAGGTTTTAGACCTATCTAAGGATTTATAAATTTGGGTTTATTTGCCTAGGAGAAGTTTAAAAATCGACAGACTTATTATATATTTATATGTAATACACAACTTAACTTCTGTATAACTTTCTTCTTCTAATTTTTAATCTAAACTGAGTGGGTGAGCTCATATTGGGTATTTGTACTACCACGATATTAACTCATCCGACTTAATGAAAGTTATGTTAGCTTTTATACATGTAGTAGTTTGGTTTTGACTAAAAATAAAGATATAAGTTGTTGATTTGACTAAAACCATTGAATGTCTGTATAGAAGCTTAATTGATAAAATAAATGTAATATTGAATACTGATTTGACTAAGAATAAGAAGTATATAAATCGCAGCTCGGTTAAGAGAAGACAGTGTGAAATTGGGAGTACAAGTTGTGGGGTGGTATTATTGTGATAAAAGTGTAACAATTATAATAAACCGCTGAGTGTGAGATCGAAAGACTAAGTTACGTAACAGTGATAGTTAAGAGTTTAAATGGTAAACAGTTTAGTGTATTTGTGAACAGTGTCATAAAGTGCTTTAAAGAATAGAAGGACTGTCGTTGGATATTCTTTGCGGTAAGAGAGCCTTATTAGTTCAGAAGTGGGATTGTTCCGCGCATCAAGAAAAACAGTATAACGTGCAATGAAGAAAATACAATTGGAACTGCATTCATCTGTGATCACGGGTTGTTTTTGTCGAGGTTTCGCCTCCAAAAAGAAATGTGGTAACTTAGCTATTATTTGTGCTTATTTATTTATGAATTCAATATATTTAATATGTAGAATACATTAAGATGATAAAAGTAATTACTTTGAATAGTTTTCTAAAAAGTATTTTATGTGGATAAGGGTTTTGTTGTCTGATTACTAACATGAAGCCGATAAGCCGATCTATGGTTACAGTGTTTGAGACAGTAAGAACATCAAATGCTCACATGAGGCCGATAAGCCAAATTATGAGTGTAGCATTTGAGGTATAGGGATATCAAGTGCTCACATGAGGTCGATAAGCCAACTTCTGTGTAGTATTTGGTACATTGAGGATATTGAACTGACTATGACTATAGCATTTGAGGTATAGGGACATCAAGCGCTCACATGAGGCCGATAAGCCAATTTTTGAGTAGCGTTTGAGAAGATCAAATACTCACATGAGGCCGATAAGCCAACTTCTGAGTAGTATTTGGTACAGTGCGGATATTGAACTGACTATGACTATGACTATGACTATGATTATGATTTATGAGGCAAAATTTTTGTTTCCAGTAGATTTTTTTTTCGAATGAGGCTGCTGAGCCAGATTGAACACGTAATCAGACAACTTATACTCGTACCAATTGATTATTATAGTTGAAATTGTTAATTCTATAAATTTCAAAACATTGTCTAAATTGGAGGACCAATTATTTATATATGATGGCCGAAAAATGTATAAATATTAATGTATCATAATATATAGACTTTAGATAAGATTTTGTGACTTTACAATTATAATAATTAGATTTACAAATTACTTCAGAATTAATGTTGTAAGTAAATGGTTTTTGATAACGAGCGGACTCGTTATGTTTAGGATGGCCGAGCTGTTAGCTTTTATACATGTAGTAGTTTGGTTTTGACTAAAAATAAAGATATAAGTTGTTGATTTGACTAAAACAATTGAATGTCTGTATAGAAGTTTAATTGATAAAATAAATGTAATATTGAATACTGATTTGACTAAGAATAAGAAGTATATAAATCGCAGCTCGGTTAAGAGAAGACAGTGTGAAATTGGGAGTACAAGTTGTGGGGTGGTATTATTGTGATAAAAGTGTAACAATTATAATAAACCGCTGAGTGTGAGATCGAGAGACTAAGTTGTGTAACAGTGATAGTTAAGAGTTTAAATGGTAAACAGTTTAGTGTATTTGTGAACAGTGTCATAAAGTGCTTTAAAGAATAGAAGGACTGTCGTTGGCGATTCTTTGCGGTAAGAGAGCTCTATTAGTTATATGTTATAACCTCCCCCTTGCATTGGTTAGCGCAGACCCTAACGTACAGCGACGCAGTGGGGCTCGGGTTCGATTCCCGACAGGTACAAGTATGTATTTAGTGAACTGAGAAATCTGTTTTTCTGGGTTTAGTCCTTTATTAAATATATTTGCAGTACCATGTGTACTTACTATATGTTTTGATGTTATTAATATTATTATTAATATGAAGTAACATATTATTACTTGCCTTACATAAATATATCCTTAAAAATATTATAAATTCATTAAGAAACTATATTGACATAGTTAATCTTAATTTAGGAAATCGAATACTATTTTTTTAAATAATAATATTGGATAATTAAAATAACTTAAAATAAATGATCAAGAAAACTTTTTTCTAAAAAAAATGTTAAATTAGACTTGAAAATACAAAATTTGGTAGGGAAAGGGGGTTGGCTGTCGTTGTTAACAGCGACTTCTTCTGCTTTCTTCTTCTTCTTCTTCTTCTTCTGTTCTTCTGTTTATATAAAAAAAACAGTTACTTTTGTATATGCTGTCTTCAGGCCTTACAGTTATAACCTTAAGTTAGTTAAACGTCATAAGACTGAAATTTAGCAACATACTAAATTTAAACAGGTTTAGGTGTTTACCAAAAATATTTTATTTAAATGATTTCAATTATAAAATAAAGTGATTATTCTACTTGGTTGTGAATAATTAAACAATAATTCTGTAAATGTAAAAAGTCTTGTATTTCATTTTATTGTCGCATTACTAATAAGTGGATACCTACAATGGTTTCTTAAAGTAATAGAATTACAATAACTGAATCATCCGAACAGAATTCTTATGTTATCGGAAAAATCTGTCCGGTCATTTTAGAGAGTATAACATTTTAAAGGATGAAGATTACTAATATATATATATACTATGTACATACAGTCTATATCTATAGTTTATATGTTTTATTTGACAAATCTACGTAACTCGAACATTCATACATTTGATACATCGAATTAAAATCTTAAACTTTTTAGCTAAATCTTTAGTTTAACGCTCCACTTACTATCAGTCTGATAAAATGGGTATGAACTAGTTTTGTTTTAACTGTTTTTTCTGTTTTGTTTGTTAAATAATTTTGTTTATTATCTGTGAAATTGTTACAATATTGGTGCATTTTATTCATGACTACCCAATACTGTATCTTTATTAATTATTATTAGTTATACATATAAAAAAAACAACCTCTAAAGTAAAAAAAATAATAATTAAAAATATTATTCAAATATAATTTCACATTCAATCGTCCACTTCTTAATAAATATTTAATTTCATTGAACCATTAACAAACTGACTTCATTTCAAATTGACAGTTTATTTTTTTTATTTAAAAGAAAAATAAAAGCTGAACACGCAATGCAGTTGCTTCCAGGTTAACTCAGTTTGTATCCATTTTAGGTTACGACATGGCTCCTCTAGCAAACTAGGCGCCGAAAATTACGGTAAACGAGAATGTTAATAAAATGTCTTTTTCTGGATTCCTACCATAATAACATTTTTTATCTCTAAAAAGTTACTTTCTCCTGTCTATTATATAAAGAAACAGTTATTAAGTCTTATATTAACATACACTGATAGTTACTTTAGTGGACAGGAGTACCTATTCCTGTAAACGTACTTTACTATACAAAGTATAATTCTATAAATTCTGTTAAAAGCATTTTAAATAAATATTCTTACAGGTAGGTAGTGAATGAAGATATTGTTATTTTACTATTTAAATCTTCATTGTTCCTTCCTTCTCTCAATCTATATGGAGTCAGCAAAACATGTTTTCCTTTTCAATTCACTTCTATCGTACCATCAGCTGTGCCGCTACTACTTTCTATCCAATGAGACTCGACAGGATTTAGTCTATTTCATAATAAATTGTATTAACCAATAAATAAAAAAAATAAATATTATTTAACCCACTTTTAAAACTCCAACCTGGTGAAAAAACGGACTTGCAGATAGATTACAATATAATTTATGTAGTGGAAATAAAAAATATTAACGAGAATATAAATGTAAGAAGTTATTAAAAATGTATCTTACATTGTCCCCAAAATAAATTATTGATTTCAATGTATAGAAGTTTCAGTATAGAGTTACAAACTATTACATAACATACTACTGTGGTTATTTTAATATTTCATCTACGTGACTAAATGCCTGACTGCGGCGCTCCTGAAGCTGTGAAATATCATTACAAGCGAGATCTGCTCGAGGCAGTGAATCGGTCAAACTAAGATAATATAAAATACAGGTCCCTTCAGCTGGTAACACATTCAGGATATCAAAAATATGTTATTCAGTTATATTTTCTAAATACTAAAGATATAAATATCATGTTCTTAGTTATTGTTTATTAAAACACATACCTAAGTCACGGGTGTTTTCTTTTAGGTAGTAGAGATCCTGGTTTCAATTACTTAACTGCAGCTTGTACCTACACGGGCTTGCGTCTACCGACTTAACTTAATCTCTTCATGGAAAGATTGCAGTAAAGGTGAGTGAGGGATCCGAATGCCTAAACCCCTCTCTTCTTCTTACTGAATTCCATCATCATATCTACAGACAACATTACTACTTACCATTAGGTCAATCATTTGCCACCAAATACCAAGAAAGGAATGTTATAAATTAAAGAAATAAATAAATGTAAAAGATTTAATAAATTATTAATTATTAAGTTTTAGTCAAAATCGATGAATGCCAATATAAGCGACCCAAAACACTGCAAAATGAAAACTAACTTCAACATTAAACAACTATACTTTGCTGAAGCTTAAGTCAATATTGATTCTAGCATTTAGTTTCCATCTATCTTACTTTCGTATTGTTTTGGATTTCGTTATTATACTCCATTAGTTGTTTTATTTATGCAACTTCATCATCATTAAATAATTATTCTTTATTCTTTATTGTACACCACACAAAATAACAGAAATAAAAGAAGAAAAAAAAAGGTTACATAGACAATTATAAATTATGTAGTACAAAGGCGGCCTTATCGCCTGGCGGCGATTTCTTCCAGGCAACCTTAGGGTTAGAACAGACCTAAAAGACAGAGTTATATAGGGAGGTGGCATAAATTAAAAATAATAAACATACATACAAATAGCTACACATTAATACGTAGATTTATTATAAATATTAATTAAAATAAGATATTATAATAAACTAAACCATATATTATAAATACAAGGAGATTGATAACATAATAAAAGTTGTGCGTAAATAAGAATATAATAGATTTTTATATTATTACACTTAATTCGTCTTAATTGTCAATACTTAAAAAGTACTCCTTCACAGATTTTTTAAATAAATTTACAGTTTTTGACTTTCGAATAGACAGAGGTAAGGCGTTCCAAAGTTTTGTGGCATGTATTGTGAAAGAGTGTTCATAAAATTTTGAATTGTGGACAGGCATTCTTATAATTAATAGCTGTGATGATCTTAAATTGGAAGGGGATTCTAAAAACTCAAATCTTTCCTTGAGATATGATGGTGTGTTTGGGTGGAATAAAATACAGTACAGCAGAGAAAGGACATGCGAATCCCGGCGACGACGAATAGGAAGCCACTTGAGCTGTTGTCGAAATTGAGATATGTGGTCATATTTACGCAAGCCAAATATGAACCGTATAGCTATGTTCTGAAGTCGCGCAAGCTTATTTAATTGGTCCTCGGTTACATTTACGAAGCTTGCATCGGCATAATCCAGAATAGAAAGGAGAAGAGAATGTGCTAACATAATTTTGGTAGGAATTGGAAGAAAATATCTCAGTCGTTGGAGAGATATCATTGCGACAAATGTTTTCCTGCTTAGATCCTTAAGATGCACAGACCAAGATAATGTCTGGTCCAAGAACAGACCAAGATCCTTGACGGAATCACAGTAGGGCAAAATTACACCGTCATATAAAATTATTATCATCATAATAAAACATTTTTATAAGAACCTGAGAATTTTCATGTGTAACATTTGCTATAAAAAGTATAATTGTATTTAAAACATTATTAATATAATTGGTTCATTATAAACCAACCTTATAAAAATACAAACAGCACTGAACGCTCACTTTACCACCTTCACCACCAGTTGACTAGAAGCTGACAAGTTGACGAATCACTATTTAAACTTACTTCGAGATTAAAGCTTATTGGCCTCTTATATATATTTAAAAAAAAACACATACTTTTAATATTGACTGTTTCACCTCTGCTGTGTCAAAATTTGATTACATTTATTTATATCCTGAATATTTCAAGTGGTATTTAGACCGTTTCATTCAAAAAAATATTTTTATTTTATTTTATCTTATTAAATATGCTACGAAGAAAATAACATTTTTGAGCAAAACAACATGAGCTTTTACATTTTATATACAATCGTCTTTATTAGGACGGAAACGACATCTATTAGATCAATGGGTATTTGCCGTCAATTTGCTCCAATAATTGGGGTGGATGACAGTTTTTCCAAATCTTTATTGGTTCCGACTTGGCTCGACATGGGATACAAACGTCTCCAAAAGCAGTTGGCAAACAGGCCCAATTCATACTCCGGCGACTCCAATTTTGCCTCATACTTTGTTCACAGAGAACGACTGCAAAATCGGAACTGCAATATTACGGCATCTTACCAGAAATAAATCAGAAAGAATTACCAGATCCATGTTAAAAACCGATTTACATGAATTCGGTGACCCATCACATCATGACCGATGCCTTGGACATCGGTTAGGCGCCCAAAATTCCAGCAACTGATCTTTCGAGGCAAGAATATATTTTTAAGATACTATGCAAAAGTCATTTCAAATCAATCAAGTTATATTGTTACATTACGAGCAATAAATTGCATCATATCATATATTAAATAACCATGAAATTATTTAGTTATAATAACTATGAAATTAATGTTTTAGATTATAATAAAAAAGTAATACAAATAACAAAAATATATTTAATTATGGTTTATATACATATTATATCATAGTCATATTATTTATAACCAGGAGATAACAAACACCTCACTCATGAAATAAATAAAAGAGAGGTTAAACTTACAATAAAACTTACTATTTTTTTTCAGATACCCGGAATCCAAGTAATTTGTATTTAATTCATATATAAAAAATATTGTAGGAAAAAAAATACAACTTATAAGGTTGTATAATGTTTCCACCAAAATAATAAATCATTATTATTTTCTATTTCACTCTGAAAAATATTTTAAAAAAAGCTGGCATTGGCCTTCTCTTTTAAAATATTTGTAAGTAATACATTTTGTTAACTATTAATTCTTAACCTTATACCTATATATTCAACATCCTTGGGAAATAAAAAGATTGAAACATTGCATATTATATTAATTTTTACTATAACGTTATGATAGTAAATATTAATTTTTAATGTATATTTATTATTTGTTTCATTTTTAAATAATTTGATAAATCTTAAAAAGTCATTTGGAAACTTAATAAGTAATTTTTTATTCCTATCATAAGATGCTATATTTATTTTGGTAAGTATCTTATTCTCGCGAGCTCTGACCTTTAGAGAAATGTTTTATTCTATAACTCAAACTATCGGAGATACATCTAAAGTGAATTCGTAAGTAGGCAGCTGTTATGAAATATAAGATAACAAAATATATTGGGATTCAAAGCTTGAGTAGTAATATCAAATATTTAAAGAATCAAATGCGGAAAAAATGTTCTTCCAAAATATCATATGAACTGCTCTTATTTATTGAATACATAAATTTGGTTGAAATAATTTCTTAGTACGTAGAATATATTCTCATTTCCAGTTAGGTAAATAATTAGATTTTCGTATCCACATTATAAATATACATACAAATAGTCACTTTCTGTCGATTTATGATTAGTTTTAGTGGAAATAACATAACAATTTTAAATAATACCGTCCCTACACTTGCTCCAGCGTTATTAGTATTTCCTATTCACATTATGCTACTTAAGAATCATATTATAACTAATTTTATGAGATAAATGTTTACTTGCATGAATTTAATCACGGAATGAAGAGAAATGAAAAAGATGATACGAAAAGCTATGAATGGCTATAAGAGAAAAAGTTGACTGAAGGTGACATAGATGAAGTGCATGAAAAAAGGTATGACAAAAAATAAAATGTTCACTGAGAAGACGTGTGATTGAAGAACGTGGAAGGAATTTCCACATTACGTCAATCCTCAAATAATTGAAACAAGGGCAGGTTGATGATGAGTCTATGTTATTCTTAGTGATTTAAAGTATTATGCACATTTAGGACATCAAGGTATACAACTATTTTGTTACTTAATAAGTAGGTGTAAAATAACTTTTCTGTCCACCGCGCCGGGCTTAAAGTGACAACTTTCGTCGTTGCGCTTCACGCAAAACAAAGTTGCCGCTTTTCGCCTTCGTCGGACAGAAAAATAGCATATACATTTCGGAAAGTAAAATCAGGAAGCCTCAGATCACATGTTAGTTGACCTCAGTTCCACCTTGGTCGACAATTACATGTGATCTGAGACATTTCTTATTTTTCCTCCCTAGGTGTGTAATATACTATTATTTAACAGGAAATATATAGGTGCAGTAATCCATTCTACAAACAAACAATAATAACTGTAAATCAAACTACTAAATGTACCTTCATATTTTGTTTGTGTATACTAAGACGAATCCTTTACAATCATTTCGAATTTCAATAACACAACTCTATTAACTATGCGATAATAAATCATATCACTAGTAAAAGAAGGTGGTGTATAGGTATTCTTATCAATAAAATGCTAAGGATTTCTTAACATTCAAGAATTTCACTACGAAACTTAATAATAAAAAAATAGAAGTTTATTTGATTTTGTTCATGCATAAAAATAATGACCTGTTTTTCTTAAGGGACTTGCTTTTTGACACTATGTTTTTTCCTTCACCTTTGTGAACATTCTTCCTTCATGAATTAAATTTTTTGAACACTCAAAACACACGTGTTTATGAAAGTGAAATAGAAAATCTTCCAACATCAACATCAGAAATGGTTTTACAAAATATTATTGTTTCGAAATTTCGAAATTGTAAAAACTAGTTCCATGTACATTTAGAACGATTGAATTCAAATGATCCAATGACATTTGTTTAAAATTCATCGCTAAATGTCATTCTATTGCCATTACTTGAATGAAATATTTAAATTTAAATAATTTGATACGGATATTTCCACGTTGTATGTTCATTCATTTCTTAAATTCGAAAAGAGCTTTGTGGAAACTGAAAGTCTTCTATAAATTTAGCTGTTTCATACTGTAACTGCATTTGATAATAAATTACATCCAAAAATCGACGAGTACCCGAGGTTGCTTAGGGAATTGGGTATCGTATTGAGTATGCATAGCATTTGTTAGGATGGTACTCAGGTAAGCCCCCACAACACGGGGGCATACTTATAACAGAATTTGGTTAAAATATTTTTGTAATAAGTAGTACGTTCTCATTTCCAGTTGAGTTCGCCAAGTATTGGGACTGAGCGTCAATTGACGGATAGTACCGAACCAACGACTAGTTGACATAGTAAACTATAGCTACATGGATACGTAGGTTTATAGCAAAGCCTCGCCTATGTGATATCACCTGCCTGCCTGGATTATCCCAGTAACAGTTACTATCAATTGATCGCATACAGCGAAGAGACATTCGGAATTTTGAGGAGTTTGTCTGATGTTAAATCTTTTAGTATTGCATTTGCTTTTCTGTGCATCTTTATTCTTATCCCTCAAAACCTTGAGCTAAAATCGTAGTAAAAGATGGCCCGTCGTTTTTTTTTTAGATTGAAATAAAGAAGCCATACAGATCTGCGTATTATTTTAGATATTGTTTTTTTGTGCCATATTAAGCTAATACTGATTACAATAACCAGCATAAATATGAAATATAAACATCTGAAAGCGAGCTTCCATTTATATTTAGAACGGGGCAATTTGTGAATTCAATGTTCATTTGTTTTCATTTCATCGCTATATTTCATTCGGTGACCATTGCTTAAATGAAACCTCATCGAAATTTTATTTAATTTATGATATTTTCATTGAAACGATTCATTAACCGTACTATTATTTTTATTTTTTATTACTATTATGTATTATATATCATTATAATTAAAGGTTCTTGTATATGCAAAATACAAGAAAATAAAATAAACACGAAATATGTTTCACTAAATTTCTTTATTTATTTCTATATTACAAATAACTTTATGTACAGAATATTAATAACACGTAATGTTACAATATTTTTGAATAACAAATATGATACATAAACTTAATCTGGCTCAGACCTGCACTGAACATTAATGTGTTATTTAATATTTAATTAAATAATAACTATTTAAAGCGGCTTGTGTCACGTACCCTATGATTAAAATATACCAAAACTTTATTGATTTACAGTTCGTAACATTTTATTATTATCTTACACATCATAATAAAAAAATGTGTAACTAAATTTGAAATAAATATTGAATAAAAAATCTTCAACACGGGCAGGACTCGAAACTGCGACCTCGGAGTAACAGTTCCATCGCTCTACCAATTGAGCTACCGTGTGGACTACCCTTTAATTATATAAAATTGCATATATAATCGTCCTTATCGGGAATTATCAATTATGAATACTGGTATAATCAAAAGGTTTTTTTTTACTTTAATCTAATAATACTCACGTGACGGCCGATATTAAATAAACATGATTATCAACAAATATTAGTGCTGACATAAGTTATTTACATTACAAGTTACAATTATCAAAATTTCATTTAAATATCAAAATCAGAAGATTAGTCATAAATAAAGCATAAATACGAAATTCACCTTAGAAATGTTTTTCAAATAAAAAGATGTAAATCATTTTATTTCACATGTAACGGTCTAAGCTTTATAAAATGAAAAGGGTATGGTTACACTGTTAGCGAGGTTTGTAAATTAAAATACAAGCGACAGCGATTTATCATACAAATAAACGTACACTACACAACCATTGGCACTAATTATAATCATACGTTGTACATTATGGTGAAGATTTTGGTTTATTTTCATTTTGTATATATACACGGCACACGTTAAATAAAATTAATCGAACAATACATCGGCTATCTATATACAATAAAAACCTATCTACACGATAATAAGGTACTTAATCCACTTCAAATTCAGCCATAATTTACAAAGACACAAACATCGAATTCAATGCTATCAACTGTGTTATGCGAGGGATTTAATGCTTTCAGCGTAGCACGGGCTCAAAGCATATGGAATTTCGTAATTAAAAATAGCATTGGCGATGATATCCCTTGTGTACTCACTATTATATCTTTGTATGCAACTTATTAACGTTGCATTGATAAGGTACAAAGGGCACGGAGTACTTCAAAATAGCACTTGCAGTATCACTATACACTCAGTCACTCCAAGATGACTTCACTGGTATGTTATAAGTGTGCCAATATGTCAATTCCCGAGGGTGGTATGTGGGTGTCGTTTAAGGCCGCCGAGCCAGAGACGGTCACAATAACGGGTTGAGCCTCAGTGTGGACGATTGTCACGAGATGTTCATCTGGGTCCTTCTCTTGTTCTGTGGGTTTGGGAAGACTTTCTATGGTATCGGTGTATTTAAGGTCGAGTGGCGTGATTGTGGGGAGAGTATCCGTGACCGTGACGGGTGGATCCGCACGCGGCAGGCGGTATGATGGAGGTCCGCTGTATTCTGACCCACACCATGCTGCACCAGTTGATCCTCTTTTGAATAGAAGAGAAAATTAAAAATATTATATATTTTGAAACTGTTATGATATCAATATCGTTATTTATTAATAAAAAAAAATCTTCCAAAATATATATTGTTACGTTTATATTGGTAAAGGTTTCATGCTTACCTGACTAGACTGGCTGAGTTCGATCTGTAGGTAGGAGGCGGGGACACCGCGGGCGCACTTCTGTCCAATAGCAGTAACCTGGAATCAGAAGTTGGGAGTTTAATACTTTAGAAGTGGAAAAATTGCAAGGGTTATTAATATCAGTAGAAAGGTGTTGAAAGAAAATATGTTTCAATTCTCTTCAACAAGATCCATTTGTTTTTATTAAAATTAAGATTGAAATATACTACTCTGATTATGATACGTTTCTTAATTATTAAAAGTAAAAATTAAGATGGTGGTTTTGTCATTTGGTATTTTAAAGTTCTCCAGTGCTCTGTAGATCCAAATGGCACAAAAACATGATCCTGGTTTGATAAGTCCATAAAAGCAGCTACTACTTGTAACAGGCATCTGGACATTTTGAGCGATTGTCAGCTTCGAATTAAACTGTACTGATCCACAGAGTGAGGCAGTACTTTACCGAAGCCGAAATAATGGTCCGCGTTGTATAAAACGCAGGTTTTGTCTAACATAGGCTACTGTTCTTGCTGATGTTAGTCCAGAACGCCCCAGCATCGGCTTCTACCATTTTTTAGAGACCCAGTGTTTTCTTTTTACAAATTCATAACTCTTTGACGGTAGGTAAGGATTTTGTATGACTTTTACAATAAAAACATGTCTAAATAAAATGACCGTTAATAAAGATTTTTCTATCGTATTCTTATGCACCTTCTGCCATATATCACGAAAAGTACTCCAAAGAGCTTTTTGTTCTGATTTGTGCTACCGACTTCCATTGTCACACTAAAGCATGAGGGCTTCTTATATAAAAAGATATGTTACCTCACCACAGTTTTCACTCCATTTTAACTTACACTAGCGTTTCATTTTTTGACCTTTTAGTTATTAAATGTATATTTCTAAGACTGTAAGATTTCCATAAATAGGCTACTAAATCTTCTGTAATACGACATTCCAATTCAAAGTATCTTTCATTCCATGAGATTGGTCACTATAGTCAGTCCGTAAGTAAGCTACCACCAGCTCGGAATGATGCTTTTTTAAATAACACTTAACAATGTTTGACCAATACATTATATAACAGTCAATAACCAAAGTTCCACACATTTCGATTAACCAGAAACTTATTTATTTAATAATACTATTTTAATTTTAGATTTTAAACTAAAAAAAAGCAGGTCTAAGATATCTTGTGGAACTTTATTATATGTGCGTAGACTCAATGCATTTTAGGATTTGTTAATTTTTACCGCAAGTCAAAATACTATGAAAATATTTGAAAATATCTATAAACTTGTATAACCATGTCAAACTTATTTAAATTGAAATACGTATTAATCGCTCAATTGGTAGAGCGACGGGACGGTTTTCCAGAGGTTGCGGGTCCGACTCCCTGCGCGTATCAGTTTATTTTACATTTCATATTTATATAAATTTATTATGAAAATAACTAAAATAATCGGTTCGAGTCCTATTAACGTCTGTTAATTGTCTTACTTTTTTAATCACAAAGACAGCCGAGCTTAGTTTGCCTGAGAGTGTTGAAAGATGGAGGTTCCACTGGAGCTTTTTATACAAAGTTATATCTAAGAAAATTGTTGATTCAGCCAGTTCGAATACTTCATTGTGATGAAGCAGACTACAATTTAGACATTTTACATTAGGAAGAGTATATTCCATGCATTTAGTTTTCTTATTATTTAAGACCAAATTATTGATATCTAATGAAGGCACGTGAAAGACCACTGTTTCCTTTGTCATAATTAGCCTTTTTACGCTCAAATTTAAAAAAAAGCGAGGCATCATCAGCAAAAAGTACAATGTCACATTGTCTTTTTACGTTAAAAGGCAAATCATTCATAAAAATAATATAAAAAGGGGCTAGGAATAGATCAATGTGGAACACCCATTTTTAGGTGAAAACCAGCCAATTTACAATTATTTACATCAACCGTCTGAACTATTCGATTCACGTAAGACGCAAAATCAAGGACAGCACTACACGCACTATAATGATTAAGTATTGCAGAGTAATGTTTGATGATATACGCAATCAAAGGCTTTAGGTTAATCACAAAACACCCCGATTACAATCTGCGACTTCTTTCATGCATCGTAAATGAGCTTAAGAAGCGAAGCATTGTAATACATAAATAGTATTTATATTACCTGAGTCTATATTCTTGCATTGATGCTTGATAGGTGGGCGGGGGAGGCCTGTAGTGAAACTCAGGGTATAACATGGCGGCGTAAGGATGGTGAGGTCGTGCGTAGCTCGGAGGAAGTCTAGGCACAAAGCGTCGACATGAAGCTCTCCTTAGTCCCAGGAAGGCGCATGGCGCATCTCGGGCCCCGAGCCGCCACGCGAGTCCTGCCGCCGTCACTAGTACCACGCCTATACCTAAAAAAGAATATTGTATTGTTATTTATGTGTTAAATATGAAACGTATATTCTAAGAATAATTATGTTTTGTTTACTTTAACTTAATCAGTTATTCTTAGTATTTATGTAAAATACCTAAGTGGTTTATTGTATCGTAACCACCTTAGAATTAAAATATGTAAGCTCGTTTAGATAATTATTTACAGCTCGTGAACGCGAACAATACGTTCCGGCTTTGATATCGCGCTAACAGCTAGCACCTGTACCATTGAAGTTCATAGTGAAAGCAAAATAGCATTTAAGAAGAACTTTTGTATTTGACCGGAATTGAGTTTCGCAGCGTTAAGTGCTTATCGCGTTTCTGTAAGTAAAAATAATGATTAAAGCAAAATTTGAATAAATAATTCATTTGGTTATTTAGAATTTAATTTGTCAGTGGTATTTAACAAAGACAAAGCAGTGCTCATGTGTTTTGTTATATAGTATTACATGCTGCTATGTCAGCTCCCTATTGAGTGACGTGTAACAGATTGCTCTAGCATCAATACAATAGATCGCTTGCCTGTAACAACATCATTTGTCCCTAACGCTAATGAAAATCCAATTAATTCTGCTCCAAACTCATTTGAAGTTTAATTGAAAACTGGTCTCTATGAAGTAAGGACGCGAGTTCGTGATGTAATGAGATTTTGGCCAGAGTTGTTATTGTCATATGCAAGACGAATATCCAATGGTTACATCGATTTATTTCATAGTTAATTACAGTCATTTACTTACGTTATGCTTTGGGCCAGAACCAATAAAGAAATTCGGAAAACAATTATAAATAACAATCTAGAAGTAGAAGTAGTATATCCATCACTCAATTTCATTTCGTTTAGTTCGTATCAGCGGAAACATTGATCAAATATAAAAAGAAAAAGTTAATCCTGGCACGTGAAGCGAACTGTTAAACGATCAAAGACTTTGTCAGTGAAAAAATCACTCGATTTACAAGTTTCACCGGCGCTAGTAAAGTATTACGAGATTCTTTCTATTTTGTTCGCTACATTTTTGTAGCATTGTTCTTTTCAATCAAATACCGTAATACTAAAACCAGTACCAGTATTCTTATACTTTTTACATTTATAGCATTATAATCAGTAATAAAAATGCATTTGAAGATTGAAAAATGTTTTAAATTATATTTACATTTATTTATTCTTTTTTATATTCAATACTGTGATACACTAACTTCTGAGTATCTTGAAATCTTAGATCTAAACTAAGTGACTGAGTTGTGTCTTGGGTAAATGTACTAATACAATATTAACTCATTCAACTTAATGAACGAAATATATAGTGATATATATATCATTATTTGCATTACATATATTTATCATTAGTAAAAAATAACGTATATGAATAAATTAAATGAAGGTTACCTATCATAAGTAATAATAATGTGAGTGGTGCTCGTGGGTGGGGTCTTAGGGCTCCGAGAACAGCCCCGGCGGCAACGAGGCAGGCTCCCACTACTCCCAGGAAGAGAACACATAACCTCAGCGGAGGCCGACCGCAGCAGGACTTCGGCGCGTTGCCCTCCCCCTCAGAACACGCATAAGCTCCACCTCTACCGGATCTGAAATTAAAAAGTTTTGGAATTAATAATTGAAATAAAATATTAAGAAAAAACAACAATCTGTAACAAATTCTGGTATTAGGTTAAAATATATTTGTTTGAAATTATTTTTATATGTAATGTATTATATGTAATGGCTTGGCTTTAAATTTAAATGTGTAATATCTTTAAATATGTATGGCTTATTAAAATTTAGTTTAGTAAACATATACACGATATAGATAAACATTGAAAAGATGCCACATTCGAAATTAATATATAAATATAAGATAATAATAAAAGATTTTCAAGCGACACGGGAGCTCAATAAGAAGAGCGACGGAGCGGTTTCAAAGCGGTCACGTGTTTGAATCCCTGCCATCATTTATGAAAATAAACCGATTTTCATTCTATATTTATTGAAAATTGAAAAGATTCTTCTAAATGTTGAGCTCAGAATTTAAATTATAATGTAACATTAATATTATTGGTAACCTAAATAAGCAATTTCCAATGATAAATAGTGTACATTGTCTGGTCAACATAATGCATGGCACGTACTCTGTGCTCTGATATGAGGCTTAGACCGTCTCTAAATCCTATTTAACTGACGTTGAATCCAATTCAATACGTTTTAGGATAATCGTATTAAATAAAGAGAGATAGAATTTATGTCAATGGAAAAAATTGTTCTGGTAATTTGATATTATTTATAGAAACATTTTTTCATATACTCGAACCTGTAACTTCTGGGACGTTGTTCCGTTGTCTTTCCAATTGAGCCACCGTGTCTATAGACGTTTTTAAAAATGTATAGTTCTATAGACAGTCTTTAATATTTACAACATAGCTAAATTAAATTTTAAATCCTGTTAAAATTTTAAATCCTATTAACTAACACTTAGTAAATTTAATATAATAAAATGATATAATAAAATTAAAGAGAACGTCGCTAATTAATCCAATGTCATAAAATCCATAAAAGTGCAGACCCAGTATTGAACACAAGTGTAACTCGATTCGGAAAAGATTTATTATAGCGTAGTGATTGGCTGTTACAGTTGAATGCATGCGGGTTATTGACCTATAAATCTGACCCCTTTAGGAAGGGCTCTTATAATGTTAATTGGTTAGAGAGATATAAGAACTAACTATTGTTCGTGCCACGTTTAGAAACCCATTCACAGTTCTATTTTCTTATTCTAAACGATCAAAGAATATCAGAATAGAAATCTGAATCAGTTTGTCAAACAAATAGGTATTTCATCTTCTAACATGACGTGGAATAGATCGAGCGGCTTAATATATATAAAGAGGATGAATCTTCATTGGATGCTGAGCAATAGTCTCGACTAGACGTTTTGATAAATGAGAATACATACAATAACATTCATTTCCGTGCCGAAATTTCATGTTGATTTTTATTTAGTCATGCTCGAATTTAAAAGTTCTTTGCAGTCTCATTGCTTTGAAAATTTCGGTGATAATTAATTTTCATCTCATTAGAAGCTTTAAAAATATAATGGTTTACCAAAAATTGAGAAATAATAGTAAAAAGTCAGTTTTAGTGGGTTCATACATGCAGTGACACCATCTGGTGCCTCGATTGTGTCCAATAAATAAAAATGGGATGAGTCACTCTTTACTTCATAATGGTTATGGACACGCGATACATACACACATACGTACATACACGATCCCTCGCATTTACAATTCCTACATCATTATCTTTATTATGTTATCAATACATAATCTATAAAGCCTTGCATGAAGATCATATTTGTACCTATTATTAGACTCTTATATATTCAAGAATAAAATTTAATGAAAAAATAATCGATACTATAGGATTTGAACCCGCGATCTCTAGGAAACTATTCCGTCGATGTATCAATTGGACTACCGTATCGACTTGATCAAATGTTCTTACTTTGTTGTCTAAAATATCAATATTATTTTAAACAGCTAAGTTAGAACATTTGATTTGAAACATGCAAACACCGAAATGATATATACAATATATTTAAAATAGCATATACGTAAATATGTTTAGCCAAGTTAGGCTTATTTCAATATATAACTATGATTATTAAATATTATTAAAGTTTATTAATTATTATTAAATACAAGTTATGCAAATAGGGATTCGTAAGTCGGCATATTGTTCAAAATAAGGCTTATCAGTGAGGCATACCCAGACTTAGTAGGGGATTAGAACTACTATCTTGAACGTTATGCCTCAACCACACAATCGTCAAAGTGTCGAGTTCGATCAGACGTCCAACTCTTAGCTCTCATTACTAAGTTCAGATTCCTTTGGTTCTAAAACAATTTACTGCTCGCAAAACTTGAGAGTTCAAGGGAGCTTGACTGCCCATCCTATTGTATGGACCACTGAGCCATTATTGGTCTCTGTGAACGTTCAACGATAGTGTGCGACTGCCTTTATACCCATATTAAGCTTATGCGGCATATGTGAGGCAGACCGTAGATAATGTTTATGTTTTTAATAAGGGCTGGAGGGTTAATTATGTTATTTATGAGCCATATGAGTGAGCACGCGACTTCATTGACTATTTAATAATATTGTACTATACCTTAGTTATATTATAATAGAAATTATATTTAAATAGAATAATTTTATTACCGCCATATTATATTACTCAGTAATTTATTATACATAAATGTATTTGTAATAAGTCCATCACCACGGAATTATTTTAAATAATTATTGTAAGGTTAAAGGTCTTTTGACCCAATTTTATTAACTCGTTTTCGGTCATTGACTTTTAATAATTTTAATAACTTTTAAAAGGTATTACTCCCAAAAGACATAATTTTATTAATTATGCTAATAGCTATAAATATATTCAAAAAATATATTTTAATAATATTGTGAATAATTCCAAAGTATTTCTTTAGCTTTCATGTTGTATTTGATAACCTCATAATTTTTAAAAATAAGATATTTTGATTTTCAATATCTCTCTCAGTCATTTTCTTAGTAATTAAATAAAATTACATGGACGACAGTCGAATATAATTTATTTAATTCTAAAATTTTTGTGATACTAAATAATAACATCAACACTATATTCAAATGAGTTGGATTATAACAAAAAAAACAATATAAATTTTCGCGTAGATACGAAAAAAACATTAATGTTTTAACAGTAAAGTAATATCTAGTTATTATTACATAATATTACTTTTAAGAAAAAAACATATAATAATAATATTACCCTGTAAATTTTAAAAGATAATCTAATACCGTGTGACGTTTGAACAAATTGTGTATTTCAACTCTAAATCAGAACTGTTTATCTAAAAAAGCAATTTCTCAACTAAATCCCCTATTCGTGTTCATCCACGCTCCGTCAGCCCCGGAACCAATAAAACCATAATCATTGATATATGGCTTCGAATATACGAGGAGTATTTATGTGTTTCACTAAAATACATATATAGGGTTATTTGTAATTAATTGACCACCTCTTGCAGGCAACCTCTCTACAAATGTTGATAAAACCACACAATAAATACGAAACAAAAAATGTTTGGTCCCTCTGTTACTTATTACTCTGTATTTTAAAAGGAGTACCTAAAAGATCAGTGTTAATGCCAGTTAGTGCCAGAGCAAAATATAAATTATGTATGGGCAAACTAATTTTTTTTAAACTATCAATTTTAAAAAGTATTAAAACAAATGTTGTTGGGATTCATGTAGAGAGGGTGCCTGCAAGAGGTAGCCAATTAATTACAACTAACCCTGTTTAGTTATAGAAGTATTCATAAGTAATTATATAAAACTCTTTACTCTTATGGAAAATCGGTTCTTTTACATTATTACAATACTCATAGTCCGTTCACTTTTAAAATAAAAGTATTTAAAAATTCGGGAGAATACTTTAAAATATGTATTTTTAACGAATAATATCGGTTCAGTATAAAATGATATTTAATCTTCTTTAAAATATGAGATTTCATCCTGTAAGTAATATAACTACATTATTTAAACTTTATACAGACCATGTTTAATTATATTAATTTAACTTATAAAAATGTACATGTATAAATAATATTTAAAAATATACATTACCTACGAATTAAAATATAAATTAGTGCTAAATCCTTGTACAAAACAAAAAAAAAACATACACACATAGAAAACAAAAGATATTTATATATTAAAAATATAATATATTTATATCTCATAAAGGAGTTACAGGAAGACTTGACAAATATTATCCTTATAGAAATAAGACCAAGAGGCTGAGAGTATTTGCTAAACGAAATGACAGCGTCCTCTGAAGATTTTTCCTTCAGGAGACTGAAATGACAGAGGATAAATATTCTTAAGAATACTTGAAATTAATAAAGAAGATTTTTGATTTAATATTAGAATGTTATTTTTAAGTTACTATGGTATTTAATTTAAAAACTTTAGCAGATAAGTACAAGATTATTACGAGAGGAATATAAATAAATAAATAATAATTAATCTTAAAATAGTTTGGTTTCGTAATAGTAATGAGGTTTTAGAATATTCATTTAGAATATTCTTCATCAGTCGATGAAGTTCAAATAAATGCCAATAAATGTTGTATTAGGTAAATTTCGACGAATCACCCAATGTTAGCAAAACAAAAAAAAATTGAAAGTTAAATAATGGTTAAATAGTTGAAATTAAATAATAAAACACAAAGAGCTATATTTAAGTAAAATGACACATTATTGGTAAAATTTCAATCCGACCTACAGGTCGTTTTTACGTAAACCATTTTATAATATATTAATCTGACATACTTTTAAAATGTAAATACTATATTTCATTTACATTTCATATTCATATTCATTAAAAATCTATATTTTTTTTGTATATAAAATATTTTAACATTTATAAAAACCGTAATGAATTCAGAAGCAAATTTGAAATAAAACTATTATAAATAACATTTTTAAATATGTATATAAATGTTGAACTTATTAAATAGTCAAGAGGTATTTAATTCCTCTCAGAGAATAATTAGAGGGTTGTGTAAACACTCTACCACCATTATAAAAAGTCATGGTCTCTTGAGAGTTCAAATGGTACGCTGATAGCTGTTTTCACTTAAACAACCTTTCAGCTTTCAGGTTGTGAAAAAATGAAGGGATAATTACATATTTTAAATTGCTGCTGTGTCTTTTTTAATTTAGTTACTTGTAGTACAAGTTAATATAAAAGTTGATGAAAGTTATCAACTCTACATTTTTATTTTTTTTAATAACTCCCGCATTAGATAAATCTCTGTATCGCGGGACTTTTTATAAACAGAAATATCTGTAAATCACACGAACAACTGTCCTGAATTGAACCTAAGACCTTTGACTCAGCAGCAACACTAACCACTAGACCAACATTCCAACGAAATTATTATTATGATTATCTACCTTTGTTTGATCCTAATGTATATTCTTGCTAAAACAGGTTCATGCGTGAACAATATTATGTAAGGCTGTAAGAACATTGTATCACTATAATGATAAGCAAGTAATGAATGTAAGAAACACCATCTTATAAATAGAGTACCGTCAAATTGTGCGCTCACGTTTTTGAACTGACATCCATCATCTCGATGTTCAAGTCTTCCTCTTCCTGGATTTAATTTTGTTTCATCCTACTGCGTCGATAGACGTTATTAATATTTATAGAATATTTATTATTAATGAGCGTGGTTTTCATATATTACAATATACGTGTTTGAAATTATTTACCTAATTTAATATTGAGTGCATTTAGGATCTTTTTATTATTTCAGAGCTATATCTTTAGTGTAATGGAATAAAAATTTGATAATGAGAATCTTCCTCAATAATACAAATTCAGAAACTGGTTGAATGTCTATTGTATTCATATTTGATTTTATAAATCATTTACATATTTTTATATTTTAAATAAATATCATATTTTTTGGGTTGACTGGAAGAAATCGCTGCACCAAGAGATAAGCTCACCTTTGGTGCATTTTTATCTGTTTCTTTGCCGTTTCTGTTTACTTTCCTCTTTTTTAATGTTTTGTATGCAATAAAGTATTAAATAAATAAATAAATAATAGAATGATCGTCGTAACACGGGCAGAATTCAAACCTGAGACCTTTGCGACTTTGCTAGATTTATCAAGACACTATTTTTTATATTTTGTATATTTATTTAAAATGTTATGTGTCTTAACTAATTCGAGATAGGATTCCACGAATGCACGTTCTCATGTACGATGACACAGCTATGACAACATCACGATGAAAACCCGTGGAAATAAATTGGAACCCTCGATAAGCGCTCCCTTTGAAGAGGACCGTCTTCGGATTAGGGAGTGAAAAATGATGGCTTAGAGGAGGGATGTGGCGTGGGTTTGAAACACATTCGGTGTAATACCAGCGTGTGTTACAATTTAATATTTTTGTATAAATGTAAATAAATTACATGACATATATTTTATAATATGTATCATCATACATTATGAATGCATGTCATGTTACATATGTATTTGTATATAAAACAACTATGTTTGTAGTGTTTAGAATATAAATTGTAATGTTAACAGCCTTTTGATGTACACATATTAAAATTGTTGTTATCATAATCCGCTTAAAATATTTACTATAAAATGTATAAATGCCTCTAATTATATAATATATAAATTAGTATATGTAACCTCTGTCGGTAGTGTTTAAAATACATAATATAATATTAACAGCCTTTTCATAAAAACATATGAAAAATGTTATGATATATATGACATAAATATATATACACTTAAAATATTTATAATAAAAAGTATAAAAGCCGTATTTTTATTACAAAGACAGAAATAAATAAAACCCCAACCCTTCGCTACTGGTCTGATGATGTGTCACGCGTCACACTTTGTCAAAACTCGTAATTTGAAAGTTTTACACAATACTTAGTACGGTTTAGTGAGGACTGAAGTGAAGTGGATTGGTTAATCAAACTTTATACCATTCATTTGAACATAAAAGCCCATTTGGAATTTTGGTTGTTATTATCAGTTTTATTATGTATTTGTCTATCAAAAATATATCAAACCTTAGAGCTTTAAATATTTTGATTACATAAATTCTAAACTTAGTTCTGTAATAGGTATTATATGTTTTTTTTTGTTGACCTGGTTTTTTTTATAATATTTTTATTATATACCTGAGTATGTATTTATATTAATGTGTGTACAAGTAGTTTTATGGATAGTCATTATTTAGATTTTGTTTTATTGTGTCCATGTCGGTTGAATGGTAGTTAATGCTTTAGCATTAAGTCCGCCATTTGTACGTTTTTGTGTTCGTACAATAAAGATTTTAAATTAAATAAATAAGTAAGTAAACATCATATCAAACTTTGGAGCATTATATTGAATATAATATATCATATAATTATGGTATTCTATTTTATTTATTATTCATTTCTTATACGTCATAAAAAATAAGGAAATCTAACAACATTATATATATTAAGAAATATTATTAATGTTATTATTTAATTAACGTCATATTAGATATGGTTTGGTAACAATGCAATCACCAGTAAAATAAAATGAAATAACATTTTCGAAACCAAAAACACTCTGGCGAAAATATTGCGTGAAGTGAAGACATCTGGTATCTATCAGCTGTGAGTTCGTGTAGAATTAGTCACGGATGTGTATGTTTACATGTTGCAAGTAGCTCTAGATACTTGTTTACATGTACACTTGTTTACACACTGCTAAGATGGTTTGATCCTGTGTGTTTATGACAAAAAACCCTTATGAAAGCGCACTATTTGACCCCAAAAAATGGCGAGTAAAAGTTTCCACCAATCAGATGAGGGCACTAGTTTACTAACAGTCTTTTCACTTATTAGTACACTACTTGACCTAGCACGCTGTAAATTGGATAAACAAATGGCTGCTTTATAACATATTCAATAAATTTTGTACCTGTGTGTTTATGTCAAAAAACCCTTTATTAAAGCACACTATTTGACCCCAAAAAATAGCGAGTAAAATTTCCACCAATCAGATGAGGGCACTAGTTTACTAAGTCTTTTCACTTATTAGTACACTACTTGACCTAGCACGATGTAAATTGGATAAACAAATGGCTGCTTTATAACATATTCAATAAATGTATAATATATATTCATTGTACGTATTCAATAACTCCGTCGATTGTAAGAAACTTGATATATTGGGATCAATATTCATTCATCCCAGTTTCTATAGAAAACAGGGTAAGGCTGTTTAGGTGTTGTGAATTGATTTCATTTTGTATTCACTGAATACATTTAATTAGTTTATCTTAACGTATGCTTATCTTTGAGGTAAATGTACTTTTATTTTATTAAGTTAAGATGTACTTTTTCTAAAATAAAATATTATGTATAATTTAAATTAGGTATATCTTATATTACTATTAGTTTACCTTAGTTCTATGTAATTACATGAAAGCTCATATTATTCTTAGGTAATACATGTTTATTATTATTATAACTATAAATCAAGTCAATATAAACGGTCGTGCCAACGTTTCGTTACAGTAACTGATATTTATTTCGGAGCAGGTAAAAACATTTGTCCGACTACAAAAAAGACAGGCATGGTTCGTGTTTTGTTTCGCCTATCCCAAGGGTAAGTCTATTGAGATTTGGGGTCTTTATGTCGTACAGCTGATGATTCAAAAGGACCAGATGTGTCTGAGTTATTTACCATTACAAACTACATATCATAACTAAATTACAATTTGGGTTTTACGTATTGTCAAATCTATTTTATGAACCTGTACATACTGTTAATACTGATTTAAAACACATGTTTCGTTTGATGAACCTGTACTTATTAAAAACATTGACATTTCAACGAAATCAATGATATACTCAATTTAGGGTGTTTATAAAAAATACGAGAGTAAATCACGTCCCTCGTCAGAAAATAAAGTATAGGAGGGGATGGGAACTAAACGTAGGCCAATTGAGTAACCCTCGTCACCTAATGTGGTCCGCCGTCAGACACCACTCAGGTAGTCTTGATGGACTGATATACATTGTTTGTTGAGCATGATTTTACATATGTGTTATATATGTGATACTTTTGATAATAATTGAATAGGTTTAAGTACGTATGTATTATTTTCAATACATGTTATAATAATAAAAATATCACTGGACAAAGTATACAAATTGACCCTAAGTAAGCAAATAATTTGCTTGTGTTAAGGGTGTTACAACGATACAAATACAAATAGACATTATAATTACTGCGAATATATGTATTAAACAACCTAACCCAGAAATACATACATGCTCATCACATACATGCCTTTCCCCTTTGGAAATCGAACCTGAACCCATTTGAGCAGAGATATGTTAATCGTCTAACAAACCACTCAACCAAAAGCGGTATATTGTAAAGTTATTATTCAAATTACGTTAAAAAGTTTCCATATTAAATTAAATGAACAATTCTGTATTACTAAAACGAATTTGTTTCTCGTAATGTTTTCTGTTAAAGTGTCTCCACCGCTGGGTGTCGGACCTCAATTCAATTTGGGATAACGCTTGAGGGTGATGTCAAATTTTCCTTTTAAATTATGACCGATACCGTCAAAGCCTACAATTAAATTATCGAAGGAATTGTTTTTATAATATCGAAAATTGTGTTACCAAATACCTTTATATTTTTAAGGAAATATAAATGACGTTGTCGATGAGTTGTGACACCAATGAAAGGTTTTATGAAATGAGGATTGCAAAAGGGAGGACAAAGGTTTGGTAAAAGACTAATTGAGGGACAATCCGGATAGTGTTGCTGATGAGTCAATTGGAGAACAAAGACTAGACCTAGACTTTAATCAATACCAATTACGTAAAATGGTAAGGTTAAAGTGTTATATTAGAAGGTATTTTTTACAGAGGTATCGTATAAGATAGGAAAAGATATACTCGTTCAGAACCATGTTAACGTTTTGTTTTATTTTAAGATACGGTGAAAATATATTTATTTTTTTTGTCAATTAAAACCTTTCCAATTCTTTTTCTTTCTTTATTTTTTTCTTCTTATGTTTTTTGTAAAATAAATCCTCACTCTTCTAATTTTTTTTAGAATATTATGTGTTTAATATTAATAGATATTTTATACACATGATTATCTATCTGAGTGTCAGCATAGCATAAAATTGGAATAGTAATATTCATTTGAAATTCCCTTATTCATTTGTTTTGTTTTAAGACGTATAAAATATATCTGTTCTTTACTTTTTTAGTATACATATAATATAAGGTTTTACCCTAACCTACTTTCCATTCTTTTAAGGTATTTATAAATATGTAATAATAATAAAAAACTAAACATTGGCTCCACTATTACTTAATATTCGAGACTTAAAGAACACTATAAACATAGATTAATGTAAGACTTATATATAAACAAAAAAAAAATATCAAAAATTAAACAATATATGTAAATACAATTAGACAAATGTAAATCTGGTCAGAATTAAGTTAAATGAAGACTGGTAAATCACAAAGGACCCATTACCATGCTGAAAAGTTTTGAGCTACTACTCATTGTTGCAAAACGAAGCCTTCGACTTGGGGATTACTCTTGGACTATCCATCATGGAGGTATTGACGCTCGCTAGGCTGCAGTAATACCCGGGATTATATACCGGCACTTAGGTAATTATTTTAATGTATAACATATACCATATATATACCTTTATATTCTGTTAGGAATTTTTTGTCTTATGTTCGCAGAGTATATTAATTAAGTATTTATTTTTATTGCCTTTTGAAGGAATAAATTGTCTTTATTGTTTTTTTAATTAAACTTTATTGTACAACAAAAAATATACAACTTGATACTAAAGTATTATTTCTCTATCATTCTCTACCTGTCTCTATCGTTCTCTAAATTTATATATTATCTTTATATAATTAATAATATCCATAATAATTTAAATCGATATTATTTTGTAATACGAAATAAATGTAACAGTTTTGTTTCTAGCAGATAATATGACAATGAAAACAAAAGAATATCTACTGTATTTTTATGTAGTTGGACTTCAACCATTATACAAGAAAATTATCAATATATGCTCTAACAGAGAATAAGTTTTGTTTGTATTATGTATTATTTTATTGTAATAAAAGTCAGAAGATTTAAATTTTGTTTATTTTATATAATAACAATTATTCATCATTGTCCTTTTATGTAAATGAAATAAACATTTATTTAAGATGATTATGACAAAGTAAAGAATAAGTCCATAGTCATTATTATTGACATTTAAATTACTTAATTTATATTAAAAAATGTTTATCTTAGATTGACGATTTGCAAGATTAAGTTTATTATTGTTCGTGATTAATAATCGTAATATAAATTTAAGAATTTATATATTTTTTGTAATAATTTTGTATCATTTTTTGTATAAATATACAAATAATACTAAACACGCATTATAATTATTAATATGTTAATATATATTTTTATCGTTTCGAGTCATTATAAGTTATTCTAGTTTATTATTGTTATAATTCTTATATAATATATATTAGAAATAAATAAAGCGTAGTACACTACGTTTGTTCAAAATAAAGGTTATTTGAACTAAATATTAAATAACCGCATTTAAAGTTTCAAATAACCTTTGAGAGCAAGTCAAGTAAATCACAATAGTATAATGCTGTTATAATTGTATTGACCAGTGGCCATGAAATATAACCTCGTATACCAATAACTTGGTGTCTGTCCAAGCATGGCATCCTGTCGCTAACGGGGACACCGCTTCCCGAGCTTAACAGATGTTACGAAACATTAAAAACAGTTATTTTTATTAATAGTTAAGAAATTTATTTAAACTTTCGTACATTATAAAGATTATTAATATTTTTATATTTAATCACAATTTAATCGGAATTTCCTAGATTAGTTTCGAAGCCATTCAGGGTTCCTATTCATGAGCTTGAAGCATGGCGGACTCTCGGCGAGAATTGTACCTACTTCTACTTACTTACTAGATAGTTATGTTTTATAGTTATTTAGTATACACAGTATATATGAACTAAATTATCTTCATTGGATGTGTATTGTTTATCAAATAGACGTATTTAGTATGCAGCTAAATTCATTTCATATTACTAATGATGTAAGAACAAAGACTTGAATATGTTTCAATTCAAACCAGGTCAAAGCATTATTGCTGTTTAATGTATAATTAATTATTGTTAAATGGTTTAAAATTTAAATGAATAGTTATTTTACGGAGTTCCGTTGTCCCACACTAATAGAATCACCTTGAACTGTTTGTTTGTCTCTCAGTTTAATGATCAATCTCGAAAGCGATTCACAGATACTTTCATACAAAAACTATATTTGTAATATATATTTTTATTACAAAAAATAGAAAAAATAAAAGATGAAACTGATCCTTCCAAGGATATCGAATCAGGGGACATTTTTCCGTTACATTTTCCTTGTCATTATACTTTCGTGAAGTAAATTACGACGTCGTCTAACACGTCTTTTGAAACCAAGAATGACATTTGACCCTCAGAAGACAAAAGTTTTGGACCTCGAAGCAGAAAGTAATGATCCTAACACGAATCTTTTGTTAAAATACATCGAGCTTGATACCTTATTGGTAATCTTTTCTTAGATAACAATGATTCAAGATTATCTCAGACTTTTTATTACTTTATACCCATTTTTAAGAATTATTTTGTTCCTAGTTTCTTTTAACACCTTGATTTTAACGATATAATTTGTGTTAATAAAATTTATATTTTTTTGCATTTTAAACTATATTTGAGATAGAATTAATTATATACTTCCGTATGCATATAAATGAGATAATATTTTTACATAAAATGATTTTAAAAAATTAACTAAGTTAAGAAATCAATTTAAATTCATTACTTAACTTAAAGGCTTTGCAATTAGCTAAAGTAAAGAAATATTATTTTTTTACAAGTAAAACCGCGTGCATATACTATATTCTCTCGTATAAATGAGAGTCTGCGTAAATTCTATAGAAAATTGATGATCGCCATTCTAGAACTGACAGTTGCAGAATGGATATTTTTTTCACCTCTTGTGGTCTTCGATAGAGGTTTAGCAAATAATTTATTTTCCTTTGATAAAGTATATTATATAATGTTGTTTTAATGAAATTACTTTTTCGTTTATATACATTTAATTTGTGTATTATGTAAAAGTTATCGACCTGGTTTGAATAATGTAGTCTTGAGTTTTTATTTTTATAATCATTTTAACCCAGAGTGCTGTCTGTATTACATTCATTTAAAACCCCGAAATCGCCAGTTCGAATGCTGCCAGTATTGATTATTTTATTATATATTTACCTAAAAATATAAATAAGCCTAACTCTGCTATCCCTTCACATATTTAAGCAATAAAGAGATACTAACGATGGTTTTGTATTAACAAATAATAATTTTACGAAAATACACAACTAATAAAAAACAAATAACAATTCAAACAAAATATCTTGTTACTGGTAATTACACTACATAGGTACTGTGCATGAAATAATTATGTTACCTTAAACGTATGTAACAGATGTACAGTCCTGTGTATGTATGTATGTACGTATGTTTGTATATATGTAGGTATGTTACCATATTTCACCAGTTGCCATATAAAAGAGCAAGGTCGGAATCCTCACGAGTTGTTTATTCATGTTTGTTATTATGCTTTAAGATGCTTTTATTATTTGTAAGATATATAATTATTAATTTAATAATACTATTATTAATAGGCCTTAAATTAAACTTTAAATATTATGGTTAATCTTTTTAAATAATTAATTAACTTAATGTTTTCTTTAAACCTAATTAACTAATTTAATTACATTAAATTGTTTGATATTATCAATAAATTTATAATGTTTGAAAATATCTATAAACATGTATAGCCATGTTAAGCTTATTTAAATTTATATAAATATAGAATGAAAAATAAACCGATACGGGCAGGGATTCGGGATAAAGACGATCACATATAGAATGCTTAATTCACCGAGGCGGACAGCGATCCGGTAGCTCAGTTGGTAGAGCGACGGGACGGTATCCCAGTAGTCGCGGATTCGAATCCCTGCCCGTATTGGTTTATTTTTCATTCTATATTTATATCAATTTAAATTTATAATGAAAAGATATGGACAAGATTAGAACCTGCAACTTCTGGTAGACTATCCTGTCGTTTTACAAATTCAGCTATCATGTTACCTATATAAAGAAATACATATTAGGTATATACAAATATGTATTTCTTCGTAGCCTTGACTCACCTGAAGTTACAATTTATTTTCATTTAACCTTCATGATGTTTTCGTATTACATTGACAGTGATCTTGATTTTTATAACAATTTATATTTTTTGTTAAAAAAAATGTAAGGTTGGATCACGCTTGAATAATATAACAATATTATTAGTATAACTTATTATCCCATTATTTATAAACGTGACTTTGATAAAATATTTATTCGTTTAAACTAAGTAATAATAAATTATAATATATAGTTTAATTATACATTACTTTAATCTCAGTTAACCATTGCATTCATTATTCATATATCTAAATAGTTATCTCGTTGACATTGAAAAAAATTAACATGTTCACTGAGAGGCTCAATTTTCCATGCACATGGCGGGACACGTTTTTTACTTACGCCGTGAGAACGGACTGACCTTGCTTCTATATAACGATATAACGATATAACGATAGTGGCCAACACATCCGTTGTCTTTAAAGGTATACAAAAGTCAAGTTTAGACAAGTACTGATTTGTTCTAAAAGATATACAGAATAAGTTTAGACAAGTATTCACTAGCTCTATAAAGATTTACATACCGAGTTTAGACAAGTGTTGACTAGTTCTATATAGATTTACATACCAAGTCCGACAACTATGTACTTGTTCTATAAAGATTTATAAATTATATACCAAGTTCAGCCAAGTATTGATTTGTTCTATTAAGATATACATGAAACAAGTTTAGACTTGTTCTATCAAGATATACATAAGCCTAGTTTAGACTAGTTATAGTCGAATAAATAACATTATTTTATGTTTAATACTACAATCTAGTTTGCAAGATAATTGGTTGCAAGTCTTAGGAAAAGAAGATTAAATACTTAGTCCTCCATATTTTAGTGAACAAAGTACCTAACTACTATCGTCTTTGCAACTGTAATACGTTTGAGGGTTACTTGAACAAACAAACCAAGTTGAAGCTAATAATTAATGAAGGCACAAATAATATTGACTTGTATGTGGACCTACCTTTATATTTTTAAATAATTCAGGACAAAAAAAATGTCAAGTAAGATAGATTGTTTAGATTATGACAAGACAAAAATATTTTTTTTTGTCCCATGTTTATGGTAAAGGTTGAAGGAAATATTTATTAAACTCGGCTAATAATATATTCCACTTGGGTATATTGTAAGTTATTTTTTGCAACCATTTATTAATAATAAAATAGTAACGAATTTGTATATTTAATATATTTTTAAAACTATTATGTGTTTAGTTCATGACAGAACTTAACATGATAGTTTTTAAAATGGTTTAGTGTGTCTGTTTATTTGTATATATCACGAAAATCTAAAGATCGAGTATTAATGAAATTTTGAGTAAATATATAAGATCATTTCACTTCGAAAAGAAAGCCGTGATAAGTAAGAAAAACTGTCTCATATTTAAAGGGAAATCAAAAAAATAACGGTTGAAGCTATAAATACATTAAAAAAAAATTATACATTAAAAACGGTTAAAGGCGAAACTAGATGAAGTCGCTGGCAATATTTAGTATATAATATATACTAAATATGTAAATGCTCTAAACCAAATTCTACACACTAACAATTACACACCAACACGAACCTAGAGTCGAATTGGTAAAATTAGGCAAGACTACATATGAGTATGTGTTGTGTTACACATATAAATATATATATAACTCGGTACTACGTCCATGTCACATATATATATACGAGTTACACAAATATATATATGTGTGTAACTCGGTACTCTACGTCCGTGCTTAAACTTATTGCGTTTGGCATCGTTCCGGCAAAATACATGAACTTTCTAAATTGTTTCGAACAAGATTTCGTGCAGATGAAGCAGTATTTTGCTCTTGCGGTACCTGTTTCCTAATGTTACAGTTCATGTAAAAAAATTATAACATGTAATTATTAAAAGAAAAACTTGGAAGTGATAATAAAAATCCAAATAATAAAATTTATTTTATTTTAATAAATTGTTATTTTAGAACTTCTCCAATTATAACATTTAAAATTATTATAATAACTCGTAAAGTAATAACTTTCTACTCCGTTTTACGTAATTTACTTTATGTAGAGAAGAAACTAATAATTTTATATAATAATGCATTAGAAAAATATTAAATTATTGAAAACAATATTACACACATGACACACCACAATACGAAATATTACACACACTATAATACGAAACATAACACACACTACTTCATTAATTACGTTGACACTGTCAAGGTCAAGTGTATATCTGAAGCCAAATGTTACAAAAAAATATTGTCGTTTGACGAAATAGAATTAGAAACACATACATGCAAACTGTTGATAGTCCAAACCCTTGTCTATATCTATATATATAATAAAACTGTGACTGATGGCTGTCTGTATATAGCAAATATATTTTAAAATCCATAAGCAGGTTATTAAATTTTGCCTGATTGTCCGTCGATCTGAATTTAATTCAGGAATATATTATAATGGGTTTAACTTAACATTTAGCATTTCTTCATTTAAATCTGGTTACAAATAAAGAAGTTACTTCAATGTATGTCAATCACATAAAATGTAATAAGTAGAATAAAACTAAAGTCGACGAATTCGCGGACCAAAGTTAGTAAACATTAAAACTAAAGTAACTAGTTCATAATAAATATCCTTATTCGTTGTAATTTAGTATCGTGTATGTTGTTTTAGTAAAACACGCATTTCGTGTTGTTTTAATATAGTAAGTTAATTAAAAGGCAAACATACACTTAGTGAAGTTAGTGAAGCTTGTAATATGAACCGCTTCATTATTAACTTTGACCTACAAAAAGGTAAATTACCATATATGTATAAATTAACCTTGCCTTAATACCCGCGATAATGTTATGATTAAATCTCTGAAATTAACAGTGTTTTTGCTAAAATTTTGTAATAATATGGAGTTAAAATCAACACGGGTTTGAACCTGCGACTTTTAGTTATGTATATATTTTCCGTCGCTCTGCCTTCTATATTTATAATTTATTTAGATATTTTCACTATATATTTAAAAAAAAATTGCCTCAAACTGTATTTTACAAGACAGTTCCAATCACTAACATTATTTTATTTAGTCTTAATACAACAAAAATTTAAACTTTATGTTGATTCAAAACACTACGTATATCGTCGGATAATAAAATACTTTACTTGCAGCCTAAAAGGTATAAAGTCCGAAGCCTATAAAGTTTATCTCCGCACATGGCGTAAATCCAGTAACAGCTTTAAAGCCGACTTCATAAAATTCTTATAATGCTATTTTTCGTTGTGAGTTTTTTATAACTTTAAAAATTTTCCATATCAGAGGACAATAGTTCAAAAAAACTTTTACGTACATAACTTTCAATATTTTCGAAACTTTAATAGTTTTTAATAATTCAGGACTTACTCTGAAATATGAACTCTATTTATAAAATATGTGGGTTTACAATATGTAAACGATTTTACGGTGTACATTTATACGAAATTAATTATCAATCTGTTATCCTAGAATAAATCCAGCTTTTTTATTCCTATTTAGAAACAAATTTAATCCAAAAGTAGTTTTTTGGCACTAATGGCTTTAAAAGGTTTGTAATTTCCAACATTAGTTAAAAGTTAAATCAGGATTTATGAATTATGCCAGTTACTAATTATTATTATTCTTTAAATTACTATAATTACTATTAGTATTATTATTATTTACTGCATTATATACATCACTCAACACATTTTTACATATAAATTTCATAAAACTAAACTATCACTAAGCAAATTATAAACATACATATATATATATATATATTCCGTTCGTCACGCTCTAGCTTGAAAATGATACGATTGGACCATTTTAGCAATTTATAGAACACTTTTTTAAATTTCGTGAAGGTTTTTATAAAAAAATAAAGTTATCCAAGAGGAGAAATACTTTAATCTCGACTAGAAAACAAGAGAACAAACATTCAAATAATGGACGCAAAATACACACTAGAAATAATCTAAGGATCAAAAAACAACTAGCGCGAGTAGAAATCGAACCCACTATCTTTGGTTTAGAAGCTAGGTCCATAAACCAATAGGCCTAAAAACACTTTTTAAATACAAAATGCTAGTTATGGTTGCCATGACAACCTCTAAAGGTCCATATCAAAGTGGTTTTACTTCGTGTTGCAAAACATTTCAAAACAGTCGTGACTCGTTGGAGTTGCTAAACTTTTTACTTATTGGTGTTTGACTCTTGGAAACTGTCGACATCACTAATTGAAATTAACACGTAAATATCATTAAATATAAAATATATATGCATTTGTGTATATTATTTTAAAATGGCGTACATTTCCAAATATGGTAGATAGTTTTCTATTTAACTTTTATTACTGACTTTTAAATATAAAAATTTGTCCCAAAAAGAATAACAATGTTAAATATAATGTTACCGGAGAATAGTTTTAACTGTTATGAGTTTTTTCTTTGTTATACAAATGAGTAGTCATACATACATACAGCTGATACATACCTAATTACGATTATACCTAATAGAGATTTCTTTGTTTATTCATTCTTATTAGCCTATCTGAATTTAATCCACTTAATGAATCTTCAATCACATGGATAAGTTTAATAAATTCCATTTTGTTATATATGTTGAATTAATACATTAAAATACAAATTGCCTTTATTTATTTTTTATTGATGTCAAAGATAGATAACGTATATATTATGTAGCGGAGGTCAGACGAAGTCGCAGGCAAGACTTAGTTATACCTATAATATAATAGTAAAAAAGTAAAATATGTACATCGAATATATATATTTTAAATAACTAATTGTTCTTGTTATTCGTTTCTATCTGTCAGATAGACAGACAGTTAAGGAAAACACAAAACTGCTGATTTGTGATATATTAACAAAAAAACAATACTATTTGAAGGCCTTTTAGGTAATCTGTTGTGGTATTGGCTTATTATTTAAGAAAAAAAATAGAATGCCTTTACCTCTGAAATATTTTAAGGGATAGCAAAAACGTTTTAGTTTATAAATAGAATAGAACTGAAAATGTATGGACAAGTAATATGAAATGGATACTGTATATCAAATCATAACAACATTGAAAAAAAAGTGGTATTTTTTCTTACCAGCAGATACATTTTTAAGTGCAATTTGTAAAGAATCTAAAAATAAATAAGATTCAGACAAGTACAAAGTAATAATTATATACAAACAGAAAGAGATTAACTATTTGTTTATAATATATGTATATATTCTATATATATACTTTAATATATCTAGAAAGGTGATAGAAAGTAAGCAAGATATTTCCGTTCGGTAAATTTGCAGTCTTATGCAATCGACCAAACATAACAACGATGCAGTAACTTATTTTCCTTCTAATATTATTCAACCATTACTGAATTATTTTGTATTTAAATACTTAATATTTATTAACCGGTCGTAAACAATGTTGTAAATGTTTACGTAAACAATACTCCTAACAATGGTGCGTCTTAATTAATTTGGTAAACATCTTGAGTTATTGTTGTTTTAATACAAACAATTGGTACTACTATTAGATATACATACTTTAAATATTTATATGTAACACCGAAATATATATATATATATATATATATATATATATATATAACATTGTTTAACATTTATCATTTACTTACTGTGGTTTAATTTGAACTAAATGATGTTGTTTTATTTCAGGTTTTTATACAAATTCTCAAAATTTTATGTCAGCTTTTCACAATGTTCTTGATGATGACTGTTTTAATTTTATTGAAAACCTATTTTCCCAACTTTTGAAGACATATCATCTCGTAAGTACTCATCGCGTATCTCACAATACTCATCTTATCTCGTAAGTACCTGCTATCTCATACATCACTAGTACTGTACTGTAATAATTATTATGTACCTATTGTTAATAGTAACCTCAACCTATTTAACCTAAAATATTTGACCCTCATCCTTCTAGCTCCGTATTGAGACTATCAACTCGCAATATCTATTACAAAAGATACATTATATGGAACATTGTATATATGTCTGTTCATGTATAGTTTCTTTGAATACACTAATTTCTGGTACTGCGGGTAGTTCTCCCCCGGTGACGCTGTAATAGCCAACAGGGCAAACAGTATAGACAAACAAAAAAAAATGCGGGTAGTAATTGAAATTTTTTTTTGCAGGTGACAAAACGTTTAGGTAGTTTATTTAACTTATATACTGTTAAACTAAAACAGGTTTAAGTACCCTTAATACTTCTTGTGTCCCTTAACTTTGATATTATATTAATATTTTTGTCATTAGAACTAGCCTGGAAAAATCCCGATTAATTCACTTCATTCATTCAATAATTTAATTCATAGTAGTATTAAAATAAATTGTTAGTATTTTAAAAAGATAAGCAAAGAAGCCTAACAATAGACGGAATATTTAAATTTGTTTTTATTTTGTCTAATAACATCCCTTCAAATAGTATAAAAGTTTTAAATGTGTCACGTCCATATCAGACTAACATGTGTAAATAACAAAAAATGTTATCTATTTTCGTCATATTTACACAAAAATTCAATGTTAAAATGCGTTCCAATACAAACGTATCTGTTTTAGTATCTATCTATTCGGACCGGAAAGAGATATTGTCAGTTGATATTTTGCTTTCTTTTTTATCAGAATTCTGCTTTAGGCAATCAATACACAAACATACGAATGTTATTTAAACAAACATTTTAAACAAACCTTTATGTATGTATAAAATAAGTTATTTGAGATTGTTTTTATACAATACATATAATACATGCTCAATCTATCGAAAAGGGTAGTGATGTGATAGCTCAATTAGCAAAGCGGCGGGACGATTTTCTAGAGGTCACGGGTTTGAATTCATGTCCACAATTTTTTGTCCAAATATATAGTGTTATTTATCGTATAACTGTACTCACTCTGCATGCTGCGTATATTACCTGAAAAACGAAAAAAATATATAGTTATAGTGTGTAAAAGATCGCATCAAAAAGAGAAGTGAATGGTCATAAAGTTAACGACACACTCGGTGGAGTTCATTTACGTCGCATTTTTACTTTTAGTACGACCTGCTTTTTATACAGAGAGGGTTTTATTCATGGCTTTTTTAATGGTATCTTTATGTGTGTCCTATTCTTTATTAAGCCTTAATATAATAAAGTTTTAATGACATATTCGATAATAGGGAGAAGAATTAATATAAATTATGATTTATACTGAATTCTTGTGAATTAGCTTTAAAAATTACTAAAATGATGCTAGAGCCAAACTACAAACGCTCGTAGTCGATTCCACACAATTACAATGACAATAGTATAACTTGGCCTTATGTCAAAATATATATTTGTCATTCTATTCTACAAGCGTTAATGACACTTGTTTAGGCTCTTTGGATTGGTAACTGTCGGTGTGAGGTACTATAATTGAAATCACGAATGGTTTGCAATAATTGATGGTAACCGCATGTTAAGGAGAATTCACACACACCTTTAATATTAGTATTAAATACAGTATAATTATGATTATTTATATTGTTTGAAGTTAGAATTCTTTAAGCCCTTGAAATATGAGAGCAGATTACTAGTGGTCAGTTATTATAGTCTACTTTTTTAATTTAAATTGGCTGTTAGAAATTGATTTGTTAGTTATCCCTACACGTCCTGGCTATTTATTTTGTAATATTTTCAATGTAAAGAGACGAGATTGATTACATGTATAGAAGAAGTTTTGCTTGGTAACTGTTACGTGATACATATAAATTGACATAACTTTTTTATTTCTTAACTGATTTAAATAAAACAAACACTAAATGTTAAGTAAAGACTGTTACAATATTTTCCTGAAAACTGCATCCAAATTGGTTCAGCCGTTTCTGAGAATAGGGTGCACAAACATACAGACATACAGACAAACGGATAAAATAAAAACCATTATTTTGAATTCTCTTGCTCTTATAAAGGCCCCTTATCAAGTTTTCTTTTTAATATTTTCCTTGTACAGAAAGCGATCAGTGACAATTTTATTATACGAAAAGATTTTGCAAAATATCGTTTTTCAGTGACTACTCATTAAGAATATTACTGATCACTGATTTTTGTTTTGCTAAACCATCGATGATAATACTACTATAAAAAAAAAACACGATGACAATCGGTACAGTAATTCAGGAGAAAAAGCATCAGGGAGATCGCATTGAAGCCAACTATAAGCTTCGCGAAAATAATATTCTTCAATGACAACTCTTGTTTTTTTTATAAAATATTATTTCCAATGATCTAATTATAAAGTCAGTGTACACACCTCTTAATATTATAATTGTAACCTTGTTAATACAGAGTATGTTTGTTTGTTTACGGTTCGATGCTTGACACGTACAAACGAGTGATGCGCTATGCACTTTAATTGATACATTAGAATAAATTACTGAGATTTACTTACATATTATACTAAATATAATTTTAGTAAAAAATTTCAAAAGAATTTATTATTTCTGGCATCGATATGCAGATGATTTAAACTTGATTTTTAGGTTTTATAATAAGAAAGTATTATTGAATTAACTTAGATATGAACAAGATCTGTCTTTAGAAAGTATAAGTAGTATAGTATTTCAAAAAAGTAAACCCTTTATGATAATTGGTCGATCGCTTTGAGTTGATTTCTGGTCTGATTAGAGTGTGTAAAATAAATACTCAGTAATGTTATGGACGGAGTCTCGGCAAAGATATTTTACAAATATAAATGTGATAATAATACCAATTCAAAATATAAAAAATGTAATAATGTAAAAAAAAACCCTATTTATAAATTTTGAATAAAAGTCCTTTGACGGCAAAAATCGAACCTACGAATCCAGAGCTACCGTCAGTCTAAAATTAGAACTATTATGAAATTTATCATTTGGTATACTAGTATAATCGTCTTTATTGAGACAGTTAAGAATTATTTATCCCACATTCATTTCAAAGTCTTTAACATACCTAACATGTTTTATAGAAAATTTAAATATAAAACTCCGTTATATAAAGATAAATAAGGAAATATCTTAAAATACTTTCTCCTCGACATTTTCGCTAAACAGGATCCTATTAGCGAAATCTTTCTAAACAACCGTATTATGTTCAAACTCTATTCCGCAAAACACCTTGGAGAGCAATTTCAAGTGGATTTCGTCGCTTTGAACTAGCGTTTTATAAATTTTATATAGCTGTTCTTGTATTCACCAAACTTGTAAATAATACGAATAATCTTTTGATTTCTTATGGAGTTTATAACCAAGGGTTTATAAAGGAGCTCATTAGGCACCCTTGGCTAATGTCACCTATATAACTGACCTACACAATACTCTGATAGATTAAACCTCAACTGAGACAAAGAAATAGTATTATATATTATAATAATTTGAATCTATTAAAAAAAAACATTCTTACTAATGTAAATAATACATGAATAACCTTTGAGTAACCTTTTTAAACAAAGAGAATAATATTTGTATTTATTTGTTCTCTTTAACATAACTTTGCTTTAGTTTTGCATACTCATAACACGCTCTGATTATTTCGCCGGTTCTCAGAGATGACGTGATTTTTAGATGTTTTCGTAAACTTTTGTGTACAATAAATTATTGTATAACATTAATAGTATTTTAAATTCGAATCAAATATATATTTTAACAACAAACAAATGTACATTAAACAGTATTCATAAAAATAGATGTATCTATTCTTTAATTGACCACAACTGATTATTCAGCTGTGTCGTAGTAGTAGCTGCTTACACAAGAAATAACCGCCTCAATCTTGAATCAAACCGGCGACCCATGAATGCAATAACAGTTGTACTGAAGCGTTTAATATATAACAATGACAGGTATGCCGTTTGTACGTTTATAATACTTATTATGGAGATTGGCTTCGTAGCCTGTGATCTTTATGTAATTTACATTTAACAATATATTATATATAAAATGTATAAAAAAAGCCAATTGTCGAAAAAAAAACATATTTATAAGATAAAAAAAAAAACAAAAAACCTAAGCTAAAACTAACCTAAACCTAACCTAAAAATAAAGCTAAGTAAAAGTTGAGGTAAAAGTTATTTTCTTACTTAACTAGAGTTTCGAACAGGTCGATCACAAGAATGGTTTCACCAGCTGACCCTTTAATATACCTATGAGGTTTATAGATTTGTAGGTCCTTAGATTATTTAGTTACAATTATGTGTTACACTGAAGCCCATTAAAAAACTAAACAAAATTACATAGTGTAAATAATACTAGGATATCTTTACACCAATGATCGTTGTAATGCACTAGCTAGTGTCACTAGCTAGTGTCACTACCTAGTGTCACTACCTTGTGTTACTACCTAGTGTACCAGTTGTCAATTGCGCTTTTTATAAACTGATTTATAATTGTGAAGGTCAAGACAATCACTATTATGATAAAAACTACTCCACAATGAAATCGTTCGATTATGTCATATCTGTATTAAGATACTATTTTAAACTATTGTCGTGACTTGGAGTATTAATTTATAGAGTTATGTAACATTTTACATTATTATCTATATTATATATTACATAAGCTTGCTTGTATATACATATAAATTCAATTTAGGCATACAGTGCAATTGTGAAATGTCAGACTTTAGTTTCACTGTTCTAAAGATTAGGTTCATAGAAGAAACAGAAAAAAATAATATGGATACTTTATTAATTTATTTATGATCTAAAAATTGTTCATAGTGTTGACTATTTGAATGATAACATAATTGATATGTAACAACAAATTAGAATCCAAGTAAAGCGTACGGAATTAAGAAGACCATAGTAACTAACAACTACAAACTCCCCTACTTTACTTCTATGATACTCTCTCTCTTTCTAGTTCTATGTCTCTCTTTATCTCTCTCTCTAGTTCTATGATACTCTCAATTGTACAAGGGCTTAAAGGATTCTAAGTTTAAACACTAAAATAATAGCAATTTTATATTCACTTGTCTTGAAACTGAGAATAAACAAACATTATTATACAGAAAACAATTTAAATTATAAATTTCTTGAACAGCGGACGTAAAATTTTCATGTTAAATATTTTTAAAAGTGAACGAATGACCTGCTTTATTTATAACAGGCTTCTAGAATGTTCTGTCATCGTTAATAAATAAAAATGTAATTTCATTGGTATTCGGAAATTAAATATCAAGTAGGGCCAGTGTTCATCAACATTTTATAAAATAAAATACGTTACATTTTTAAAAATTGAGACTCTCAATTGACGTCTGTTTTTTACTGTTCAATTATATATATCAATTGAGTTCTATTCAAAATAACTATTTCATACTGAATTTCAAAAAAATATTATTCTATTGTTTTGTAAAGTAGCCTATAAGTGGATATAGTATTATATTTTGTTCTAAAATATGATTTTAAAACATAATTTTCTATCATGATTGGAGTATTGTCAAAATTTTGTTGGCGGGAGGAACATTCATTATAAATGTCATAAATGTCAAATAGTTGTCATGTATAAAGAGCAAATACAGAAGGAAACCGGTACCATCGGGGCTTCTCAGTGAAGTGAACCAACCGGTCAGCAGCACGTGCCCTGGATTTATGAGCATTTTACTTTCATATGCTACTAATTAAATACAATAAATATCTTGTATTTATCCACCTGTATACAGGTCAATCAATAATAACATTTTTCTGAACGTAAATATTAAAAAAAAAACCATTGACCTCAATTAATACATCAAAAAGTCATTGACGCGTTCATTGAACGTCTATATATTTTTAGAATTTTACTTCTAAGATTATATAGTATTAAACATGTGTAATTACGTAAACTAACGAACAAACACACAAAAACTATTATCAGTGATATATATATTGTTTGTATTAGTACTTAGCCTCGGTCAGTCTCCCTGACACATATTCCAAGTACGGGCAGACAGCAGTATTTGTACACCATTTGACGATACTTTTGTCAATAATGTGTTTTATACACTTTAGAGTTTATTCATTTAAGTAATATCCGATGTGAATATACTATAGATTCAATATTAGATATTGAATATTGCTGATATCGTTTTATTCCTCACATTCTCTGGCTAACATGGTAATTATTATAATACACAAATTATAAGGCAGATAATTTGAACATATGTTCAAGACAATATGTTGTACATACACACCTTAAAAGATAATGCATTTTTAAGATTTTTATATTACCTAGTGTTATAGACTTATATAGGTATTCATTTTATTACATTTTAAGTAAACATGAATAATAAATAAATAATGTTAGTGCGAATTTTTATTCTTGAGTTTTAGTTTATAAAAAAGTTTTTTGGTTAAATGATTATAAAAATACTTATAACCAGCCTATTACATACATATATACTTATCAAATATCAAAATTAAACTGATTATTATTTACTAAGTACTATCAAATTATTATAATACTTTAATAATATCAAAGAAACATAAAACCAACTTAGTTTAAGATGTAATTAGTATAATATAATAATATATATTAGTTCTTTCATCAAGAAAAGCGCTTGCTGAATCAATTGTTAAGCGCTTGCTGAATCAATTATGGCTCGTTACTGAGCATTGATTTGAATTCAAATAGAAATTCATTCTCAATAAATTTTAATATAAAGAGAAATATTGACATGAATTAATTTTTATACCAGATATGTATTATTTTTTCTTTCTGTTTTCCTGAAGTTAGAATCAGGAAAGCTTGAGTTAAGTGAAATAGTCTTAATATTTTTCACAATAATATTTTTGTACTTTTGTTAACATTTTATTATTATTATAAATATTCTTGTTGGATTTAATGTTTAGTAGCTATTCAAAAGATATTCAGAGATTCTTAGTATTTATTTAGTTATTATGAAACACATGATGATGGTAGTATTTTTAGATAACCATAAAAACAGTTGAGAGGTATTATTTATATATTTATATAATAATATATTTTATAAGTTTGGAATCACACATTTAATGCGAGGTAAGCTTTTGCCGTTTTATTTTACCTAGATTTATTTGAAATTCAGTGAATTAATTATTATAATTTAGTTTTCAATTTACTGAAATTTATAAGAAAGAAGAACCAGACCAAATGAAAAGCAATAAAAGAAAGGAAAAGTAAGAAAAAATAAGCTTTGAAGTTAGCGAAGATGAATATAGTGTTCATATCTCTGCTTATAGGAACTTTAAATTGATCACATCAAGACCCCCGGTCTCTAAGAGTTCAATGAAAAAGGATTTTTGTGAAGCGGAAATTACGGAAACAGAAATACGGAAATAGGATTTAGAAGAGATGAGTGTGCTGTGTATGTGTGCTGTGTGTGTGTGTGTGCTGTGTGTGTGCTTTTAAAAATATAATTGACGTTATTATTAAATAAAATATAAACCTTCGATTCGAGGACGGGTTTGCAGAATTTGAGAGTTTGAATACTTGTATCGGTTTGTTTTCCTTTGTTTTAAATTTTAGATATATACAGAACAAAAAATTAATCAAAACAGAAATCGAACCTGCGACCTCTGGGATTTTAAAAATGGTTACACTCTTACAAAGAAATGATGTTTATAATAAACCTAAAAATTATTTATAAATTCTTTAAGACAGTAAGTTCTTTAAAATGCTAATTGTCTTTCGTTCCAGTTATAACAAAACTACAGACAATTAATATAGGTACTCGCCTTACATATATAAGAACTGAAACAAATGATTACTATCTTGTAATATATAATAGTAAGGAGTAGTTCCAGAGATGTCTCCGTCACTCGCCTGTTCAATTACAACTTTGGAAATTCGTTTTCACTGTTACCCTTATACCATCAGACTTACATTAGAAGAGAATAAAATATCACTGAAGTGTTAAAAAACCGTCCAAGTGCGATTTGGAATTCTACGGAGGGTTTCGTTTGTATATAAAAAAAATACAATCATGTTTTTTGTATGGGAAACCCTTTAAATTTTGTTTTTCTAAGGTGATAGTATAACTAAATATTCTTTTATTGTTTGATGTTTAGTGTAAAATGTTTCTTGTTTGATGATAGGTTTTTAGTATTTATTGTTATAGCGGCAACAGAAATACATTATCTGTTGAAATTTAAACTGTCTAGTTATCATGGTCATGAGATACGATACAGACTGACAGAAGAGTATTAGTAATAGGATTCCGGTTTTATCATTTAGGTACGGAACCCTAGAAATGAAACACGTAATGTAAATATGAAACGAAAACAAACTTCGTAATAATTTAGTTAGAAAATGCATTTGAGTCAAAAGTAGCTGCTATGTAGGTTTTAATTTTACCTACAAATAATGTAATTCAGGAATATGAATTGTTTGTTAGAAAACAATGAAGTTGCTTTGTCTTTTGTTCGTGTTTCGTAACTTCCCTTAACATTTTGACAAATGAGATGTTTATTGATATACTGTAAAGATGAAGGGGGAGTTATATTATAATATTATACTACTTCTTTGATCACACACACACATACCTACATACATACACATACCTATATACATACACATATTCATACATAAAAATTATAGTTGAACCAAAAGTTATGGGTTCGATTCTCACAGGTGACAATTTTTTATAAGGATTCACAAATAATTGTTCCGTATCTAGTTATACTTTGATTCTTTTATCATATTACACAATCTCTAATGTTAAGCAATATATTTGATCTTTATTATATTAAAAACAGTGACATTTTAAGGCAATAGTCCTCAGTACAAATAATCATTTCAAAGAAAAATAGAGACGATAAATTTAACTCCGAGTAATAATAAAAAAAATCTATAAATTCCAAATAACCATAAAAGTATAAATTAATTAAATATTTATTCAATAAATAAAACATCTCATAAACTAAAAGAACAGGGCCGTCCCAATATAGTTATCTTTTAAGTGTCGTCGAAACAACTTTAACCGAAAATATCCGGTCGTTAGCCATCGCTAGATTAAAATTACTCCACGGTTTTAAGTTAGTTACTCTCCCCACAAAGTATTCTCCTCTTTTAGAACTTTATAATAACTTGAATTATATCATTTTGTTTACATCAACTTGATTTTACGTTAAATATTATTTGATCTAATTATTCACAAAATATGAATAATTCTAGCTTAGCTAAACATTTAAAAGATACTCATTAAAATCTATTATATTTCGTTATTATTTTGAAATCGAACCCACAGCCTTTGGTTCAGCCAGTCAAGACAACTAACCACTGCACCACTAAGCCCCATCATCATTATAGGTTTAATATCAATATTTTAAATAATATTTCATTCCTATTTAATCCAAACGTAGTTAATAAAAACCTAGACACTTAACTAACTAAGAGAATTCTTTACAGGAATCGTTTTTATTCTAACAATTAAACAACTATTGTCCAGCGCTCGCGTTGACACTGTAATTTATTTTCAGTGAAGTATTTTATTTTCAGGAAAGTATTTTGCTCTACAAAAAGTAGGCTTTGCTTGAATCCGACGACTATCTATCTAAATGGACCTCTTGATTTATTTATGCAATTTAAACTTCCAGTCGCTTTCATAAGCTAATAAATTTCACATCTTTCGTATTCAATTTACTTTTTCATACCGTAAGTCCATACATAGGTACTATTAGCAATAAATAAATACTTAGAATAGTTAGTTTAAATTTAATAAATAAATTTTTAACTACATCTTAAATAAAAATGTCAAAAATATTTACTAATCTATAACGAGATATATTATCGACGGACCTATTAACAATCTACTAATAATAATAATAAAATAATAATAATTAAATTTCCTTTGATAATCTACTGTTCTATTCGTAGTATCATGTCCGAAATAGTTTTTAAATGTTAATTGCAACAACTACATAATAACCGAAATTAATGTTACCCCGTGTTAATGTACTTTTCATTTGATAATTTAAAATATACTTATCGCAATCTTTATACATACAAAAACAGTTTTCTATATTTGCGTCCTCAATATTTGAAAATTATTTTTTTTACATTCCATTTCTGTAAAGTGTTTTAACACACTTTTAATTCCGGAGTTCCAATAGTAATTTTAAGGATAACTAATTATATAATAATAAAGAATAGTTTATCTTTACTATAAATGTTACAATAATCGTTTAGACAGTAGAGGTAATGATAGCTGGGAGCAGTCATGAGCATTGGAACAGGTCAACGAACCTGAGTTGACTTTAATAGCAAAGATGTGAGAAATATTATGTTCGCTGTATTTATAATATTATAAATACTGCGAACATAATATTTCTCACATCTTGAAACATAAATACATATGTATTTACGTATGTATACATACGTATCAGAAATACATATGTATTTCTATGTATGTGTATCGTTATCTAATACCCTCAACACAAGCAAATACTTTGCTTACTTAGTGGTTAGATCAATTTGTGTAATTTGTCCAGTGATAATATTATATTATTTTTTATTTTTTTTTATTTTCTGTATATACATAAATATATTAACAATATTGTGTATATTAAAATGACTTCAAAGAATCTAAATGGATAAACTCGTAAAAATAACAATAAATTATATTCAATGAAATACAAATTCAAAGTTATTCCTTAATAGAATAAAAAAGTTATCTTATTTCCCTATTTTAATAACATCGGTTACCTGTTAGACCTCGGTGAAGAAAGGTCCATAAATTCAGGTGGAAAAAAATTAAAAGAAGTCAGAACGAGGCGGCATTAAAAAAATATATGGAATGTCTGATTAAAACGAGCCATCCCCAAGTCGTGAGGTTAGATTAGTTTTGGACTTCATTTTTTACCTTTTATTGTATGAATTAAATTTGGTGTTAATTTTTACGAAATCTGGGGAATTTATTTGAATAAATGTTTGTATTTAATAGATCTTATCATTATATAATTTTAACTTTTATATATATTTATAATGTTCGAGATATTTCATTCTATCCTAAGCAATATTTCTTTCGAATATTTTGCTTTGTTTAAAAGAATAATTGTTTATAATGTATATACATTACAAATTTTTCAACTATATAATTTATACTATATGTATATTTAGATATACATATACAATATACGTATATATTGTGAAACTTTAAAGTTTAAACTGTTAACAATTCTTAATTTGGTTTAAGTCTTTCAATACAGTATTATACTATTGTATTATATATAGTCTATACTATATATAATACAATAGACTATAATCTCTGTTTATGTTTATTTATATTAAGTACTTAGCACTGGTAGAGTCATCTATTCTGCTATTGTGCTAGTAGCCGAAGTGAGAGTTGTCATCACCTCTACATTATTGTAATATATATAAATTAAATTATTTATGTAACCAATTATATACTTTATATAAAATTATACTTTGTTTAGACTATAATAATGTACCATAGTATTGTACAAATATATAAAGAAATAGCTTAATATTGAACTAAAAGTTGCAAAACTATAATTATTTCAATCACTGAATAGATGAGTTGTTTAATTTTTACCCTCACTATATTTTTATGACAATATTGAAAAAGAACTGTCCTCATCTCACTCTAAATAGAGTCGGATGAGGACAGAAGTATGATTGAATTGTTCAATAAATTAAATAAAATATCACATACAATAATACAGTAAAGAACATCTCGTCTGAAATAACATCCTGACCTATTCCATTCCTCTCAAGTTACTTTGAGGTTGAATGTATTTCTTAAAACGTTGTCTAAGTAGAGTTCGTAAGTAGTAGAGTAAGTAAATGTTCTCTAAGTAATGATGACATATGTTCTATAGAGTTTGGCAAATGTATATTTAGAATATAGGTACTATGTATTTTAGTACTCATCATCTCCATACTGTGATTTCAATTTGAATTAAATTCAAAGTAATCATAATTTATCTCTATAAAATCAATTTGATAGTATTATGAGTGATAATAATGAATAATTATTAATCATAATACCATATTATTTTTAAATGTAATATAAAATAACAACAAGAGTATATGTTGAAACATTAAGAATAGATGTCGCCTCTGGCCCGATAAAATCGTTTATTTTGATTCATCGATATAGTGACACAGTAGCTCATTTTACAGAGCGAGTACATGGTTTCCAAGAGGTCGCGGGTTTGATTCCTGCGATTTTTTTATTCAATATTTATTTTAAATAGTAACATTATATGTTATGTATATAATATTTGCTTATATATAACCAATAGTAGCCAGCTAATTTTGATAACACTTAATGATTTATATAAACTATTAGGAAACAACATTAATTCAACTATTATTTAGCTTTTAATCGCTATAATTAATGACTTCAACAAATAAATTTGTTTTGTGTAAATTGATACTCAATTAATTGGAATAGAAATACGCCAATACTATTTGTATTTTGGTAATTTTGAATTTAAATTTCAACTTTTAGAGCCCTATAATATATTATTTATACATATAACATATTAGTAATATGCCATAGTTATAAATTATAACCCAATATATGATTTATACAACCACAACTACCTAACTTCATAACTCAAGCTAATCTCAATAACGAGAAGCCGAAGTTAGATTTAGATAAACATTATCTCAAATTTGAGGTACGTAGTTGATAATTTATTTGCAGTGAGCTTCTCTGTTTGGTCATATTTATCACAGCATCCAACCCTAGTACGTAAATATCATCATTCACTTTAATACACTTATATATATATTAGGAAAATGCTTTTTTTGTAAGTTTATTTTTAGATTCATGTTTTGTTAAGAATAAATATAAGAAATATTTTTTTTTAATCTATACTATTATATAGTTTGGATGTTTGGATGTTTGTTGGTCAATCACGCCAAAACTACTGAACCGATTTTGATGAAACTTGGGAATTTTGTAGCTTATGTACCAGAATAGCACATGAGCTATAGAAATACAAATTTTTGCTCGTGGTTTTGTCTCTGACATGAGATAGGTTGCAACATGATTGCGTTGTAACCACGGGAGTTCCTATTTTATTCGTTTGGTTCATTGAATTTAAACACATAAATATTATTTTTACCATACCATACCATACATACCATACATACCATACCGTCCATGGACGGAGTCGCGGACAACGGCTGTGTTGAATAAATAGCAAAGTTAATATTTCTTTATTTAGCTCACAATTAGTGAAGTCGCTTTAGTGGACATCAAAGGATGAAAATAATATTCAAAACACATGACTATAGAATAAATTAGATACAAATAATAAAACACATGTTTGTAATTTGTCATGAGCTTCCAAATATAGATTATTTTGATGTCATTTTTAAATCATCTTAGTATCATGTTTATTTTTATATTAAAAATATAAAAAAAACATATATCTTAATTTTAGTTTTATTAATACTAGAAATAATATTGTAATCTATAAGTTTAATAAGTGTAACATAATGTGGTAACATATGTAACTTATTCTTAGAAAAGTTACAAAGTACTTTGGACTTAAAGACAATTTTAATTAGAGAAATATTTAATGTCAGTACAACATAAACACTTCAGCGGGCACTCTATTATCTCAGCGCTTAAGAAACTTACCAACTGTTTATTTTCTCGCTCGCGTCTTAGACAAAGTGATAGTTAAATCTGTAACGGGATATGTTGGTTCAAAATAAACAAGTGACTTAAATACTTATTGTATCTATTTGTTCTTTATTTAATAGTAAAGTTATAAATATAATGTAAATATAATATAAATGATTTGTTTATTATATTGAAATTCATATTCATTTTTAAAAATAAAAATAGAATTCAAATCATCCTTGCTTCGTTGTTCAAAACGATTGTATTAGATTTATCAAGGTAGCGACACGGTAGCTCAATTGGGAGAAGGACGGGACGTCCCAAAGGTTCCAGGTTCCTCCCTATATTCTTTTTATTCAATAATATTAAAATAATAACAAGCTTAACATAGCCAAATATGTTTATTCGTCATAGGCATGTTATATGAAGCAGGTGTTATTATGACCTTCGGGTGTAATGTAATGATGTGGGTCACACGCTCAGATATCACCTAGATATTGCAGGTGGCTCCAATGTGACCTAAAAACTCAACTTTACTCACTTAACAAACTACATCGAAAATTTATTCGAAGTTTTAATTTTAAAATAACATTGAACAAAAATTTGTTGATTTTTATATCGAACAGTGTTTTCGAAAAAATGATGATTTTATTTTTATATCAAAAATGCCGAATATTCTTAAGTTTGGTATTTTCAAAGTTATTCACCAGGAATGTATAACCTTAAATAAAATATAAACGAGGCTGCCGGCGTGCCTAACTGCCGATAAAGATTTAACGGGTTCACGAGCAAAGACATCAAAACGGCGAACCGCTCTCAGTACCCTAAATTTAGGTTAAGATTACTTCAAGTGCTTGTTGAAATAAAATGCTTGTAATTAAATACCAAGCCATAAAACAATATTAAATCATAATTCAAGAATAAGAGATAAGAAATAATATTAAAATAACTTACACAAAGGACAGACGAACAAAATATAAGAAACACAAAAAAATCGAATGAATTCCTTTATAGTTGGAAACGTCTAATTGAATATTCTCTTTGGGTAAAGCCATATTACCCTTTAAAAATAAAATATAGGCTGAAAGCGGGGGATGTAAATTGTATCGTGTCTGGAGACAGCCAGGGAGTGGATTTTTTTTTTCATAGACAAGGTAAAACAAAAACCTACCTCGTATTTTCCGCTAAAGTTCCCTATTGCGTTCGTTCAAATACTTTTGACTTACGGAGCGAGTTACGGAAGAATGGCGTATTAGAAGGGGCGGTCAGAAACAAATCATTCGTATAAGAGTTTTCCGTACCTTAGGAAGTTGGAAAAACAAATAAAATTAACTTTCGTTATACGTTAGTAGTTACTATAAGCAAAAATTGATCAATAAGGGACAAATAGTTATTTTATTTGCTATGTTTAAGGTTCCATATTCTAATTGTTTGAAGTAGTAAAATTCCCAATTGTTTAAGGTCGTAATATGTCATTTTCTTCTATGGTCTTCTATCACATGTCATCTTAGAGAAGACTATCTATATCTATATCTATCCATATCTTTAGTCTCCATCTACATTTACATTTTTACTTTAGATTTCTGGCTATAATAAATCCATGCATAATGTATATCAATACTACAATAATAACAAATATATATCTACAAAAACAATTTCTTTCAATATTCATTTCTAAGCTACATTAAAGTATATTGTAAGATTTTCTCTAATCGTTCTGCTCAATTGCCACGAAACAGAAATAAATCAGAGCGGCCTTAATCTTTTGTTTTAATGAATTCTTTGAAGTCACAACAGTACTGCGATTTAGCTCCTACTTAAGGCCTTCATCAATGAGGTTAATTTTCAGTTAATCTTTTAGTATATATAAAAAATAAAGTAATAAACAAAGAAATAATAAATAACATTTAAAACAAAGTAGGTATATAAAAAATCATAAATTAATTTTGTTTTATTTCTGACAACTGTGGTGAAGGTTCTAGGGAATACCTGCTTTTCTTTCTAACGGTATATAAAACCAGCGTTATCCAGCGGGAAACATATATATACGTACAGCTACTTAAATATTAGAAACGTAAATACTACAATTAATTCAAATCTTTTCCATCGTGAGAAAATCAGAACAGCCATTAACAAAGTTAATATTTAATTTCAAACCAGAGCCGGGGAATAAAAAGAAATTTTATAATAGAGAAAGAGTCAGTAATGAAATCCGCACATAAATATAGATGGCGGTAGAACCGGGCTGAGTCGTGTCGAGCCTTTCACTATGATAATATTACTACGCCGCTTTATAATACGAATTAACATTACCTTGGATATTATTATAATATATACACTTTACAAATTTATTCAGTTCCAAAACTACACGTAAAATAGCATTATTTTTTGTTATATTTAATGATAAATTAATAAATGTACACGTAAAATGGCATTTATATTTGTTATAATTTAATGATAAAAGAAACAGTCCACGTAAAATAGCATCGATATAGCTGTAAAATTGATTTAAATTAAAAATTACATTTATTTTTTTAGGCTAAAATATATTTAACTTTATTTGAACCTTCACAAAATACAAATTGATTTTAAACGAGTAAATAAATTCAATATAGAATAGAGTAGGTTTTAATCCTCGTAATAAATTGTAAAACCGGGGACTTAGTGAGGCGATATTGAAACGAATTTCGTGAAATATTTACATAAAAAAAAGAAATATATTATCATAATATTTCCTATGCTAATATATACTGTAAGTAAAATTATATATAAAAGCAAGGAAACTGAGTTTACAACATATACTGGGCGGCTACGGAGTGTCGGTACCTGTTCTCCTAATTGGCTTCTAAAGACAAAGTGCCGGAACACGCTAGATTTCATCTAATGCTTACGGTACTCTAGTACAGTTCACCTCACATATTATACTTACAGGACTGAAATATAATGAGAATTTAAAGAATAATTATTAACTATTACTAATTATGAAAAAACGTCAATTATGAACATTGAACATGATATTCAAAACATACATAGCTGTACTTTAATTTACATGTATAGGTATATAATTCGAATAACTATACAATGAACAGATTTAATCAGAACTTGCCAATAATAGAAGGTAATAACGTGTGTGAGGCTGGGTGTTTGTGTCAGCGAACGCCTGGCGTCCAAACAGCTGCCGGCATTGTTACACAAAACACACATAGTCCAAACTTATTGGATATTCATTGACGATAAATGACTGAATTATCTACAGATTAATGTATTGATTGTAATTTGAATACGTAACAGTGATGCAGTGGTTTATAATTGTGTATATTTTGATACACATATAAACGCTTTCAATAAGTTATAACAATGAATTTATTTGTTGGACGTCGTAAATCCAAACTCCAATAGGTAATGCATGTTACGTTTTGCAATCTCAATATTGTCGTACACATACCAAGGCTTTGTTCTTCAATAAGTTATAACAACTAATTAATTTGTTAGAAATTGTTATTCCAAATTCAAATCGTAATTCCAAATTCAAATAATACATGTTACGTTTTGCAATCTCAATATTGTCGTACACATACCAAGGCTTTGTTCTTCAATAAGTTATAACAACTAATTAATTTGTTGGAAATTGTTATTCCAAATTCAAAACGTAATTCCAAATTCAAATAATGCATGTTACGTGTTGCAATCTCAATATTGTCTTACACATACCAAAGCTTTGTTCTTCAATAAGTTATAACAACTAATTAATTTGTTCGAAATTGTTATTCCAAATTCAAGTTGTAAATGTCGCGTTTTGCAATATCAATATAATGATATCACATTATTATACACATAAAAACGTAATGTTCTTCAATAAGTTACCGCAGTATAAAATTAGAGCTTCTAATTCCAAATTCAAATAATATCTTTAACCTCTTTTGCAATATCTTTTAAATTTGATACAGTTTTTGTTACTAATTGTAATGGTTTCACTTTATAACACGAGTCCATATTTCGTAATCAGGTAGTAGTTTCATAATGGCTGGACGCCACGCGCCGGAAACTGCAGCTGATTCAGTGATATGATTTTGTTTATTTTTATTTTATTACCTAGAATTTAACCGCGGATATTGTACGAGTATTTATTTACATAGAAATTAACATGAACCAATATTTAAGTAGTCAACCGAAAAAAGGACTCCACTTTTACATTTATGTAAAAACGTAACTGTATATTATATTTGTTACATTAGAGTCATATTATATTTCGTATTTAAGCAGACAATTCTTGTTTCCTGTATATCTTGGTTAGAGAGCTCTCAAAGGGGTCGACCGAATTTAATTATTTGTATGTGTATGTGGCAACCAATAAAGCACCATCAAATAATGTAAGTAAATATAATTCTATCGTTTTATTTTACAGATTTTTTATTGATTTAACTTAATCGAAATATCTTTTACGCCATTTTTATTGGCAATAACCCTTTTACGAGTATAATAAAGGCGAATTTTATCGAACAATCAAACAGGAAAATTGTGCGTTACCCAACAAAAAGAACCAGATATCCATCAGTAAGGTAATTTGATTCAGAGTTAACAATGAAGGCCGCTTCCGATGTTATGAACAGTTACTTCTGCATCCGTATCGAATATCTGATGAATTTCAATATAAGGATCCATTAGAAAATTGAAAGCTTGAGTGAACTCAAAACATATTTTATTAAGTTTGTTTTACTAAGTGTTGCCCGCGGCTTTATCCTTTCTTCAACAACATAAGATAACTTATCTACCACAAAAAATATTTTAATATCCATACAATAACAACAATGTTGTTTAAACAATGTTTACAGATCTGTCATGTACTGAAAACAGCAATATATATTTCAAATATTTATGGTCGTAAAATTGTCTCATTATTTATATATAATTGTACATTTGTGGCTATATTAGTAGAAAAAAAACAATCTTGGCTATTTCATTTCTCTAAAACTCCCAAGGCTCAAATAATCCTACGCTAAATCTGCATGCGGCAAATAAAACTGCCACGACTAACTAAAATAGTGCTACAATTTCTAAAAGCCGAAATCTCAGTTCTTTTATTGCGGCCAAAGTGAATCAAAATGCGAGGAACATAAAACGTGTATCTGCCAAGCTTCGGTGGGTTCGAAGGAGTCGCTGCGAAAATTGGATCCCACGGGATTTAGCGAGGCGCCTTACGCAAACCCTCCATCTCCGACCTGAGCCGTGCACGTTGACGGCTAAAATATTCACTCCTGACTCGAATATGTATAGAGTCTGGTTTGTTAATTCAAGAGCCAATTTGATGTTGGCACCAAAATATATATTAGTCATAGAATCTGCTTGGATTCAAATGTCTTTCATGTTATGTTATCTTGATAATGTTTAGTAATATATTATTACTCAGTAAATAGTGTTAGTTTGAAAAGTACCGCATCATTTGCTATTGTGAAATACCATCGGTGGGAGTCTGAGTCCAGGAACTGAACACAAGGTTAAATTAAACAAAGCTGGTACGTGTTCGTCGTTATTCGCAACTCCCTCGGGAAAATCACAAAGAGGATAGCACCGACTGTAACGCAATCAACGAGAATAAACAAAACTTTAATTATAGGACATAATGAACAATTTTAATTATATTCAAGTCTAAAATACTACGTAAAAATTATTGTATTATATAAAAAATAAAACATTTTGGCAACTTTTATAACTTTTCTATTTTATAAATTTTCCGAAGATTTCCTCTATTTAGGAACCGTTAAGATCGATATCGAACTACTTTACATAGGATACCAATGTTTGGTCGTAAGTGATCGGTCTCAGGTACATTGGTACGTAATTGGGTCCAAACCCTCGGGTTTGAGAATCCCTGACGTGGCTTGATTTGCTTTAATGACTGGGATACGGTCTTATCCAGTTATTTTCCATAAATAGATTGAGTACTTTAGGGGACGAAAACGAACAAGTCACGGAATTTAATTGAGGCTACCTTTTGATGGATATTTTTACATGCAAATTATAATGTAAAAAAAAATAATAAAAACAGCAGCTTTACGTCACTTCAAAACTTTGTGAATAAGCCTGACGTCTAAATTCAGGGAGAATACCAAAGTTGAATTGAGTTGAACCGAAATGTATTTTATTATTTATTATTCACGCGATGAAAACTCGAAAGTTGGATAAAACGTCGACATCTACGTGACTTGTTGCTACATCTCGTTGTAGTGACTTTATGGTTTATTCACATCTGTATGACACTTACAAACGAAAACAAGAGAGAGAACTCAACTCCCTGTAATGTGAACAAAGGCTGTAGCCAAATTGCAAACGCTCGTTGGAGATTCTATTAAAATTAAAAGAAAACGATAGTATTTATAACAGATACATTAGCTATTCTATTCGGCAAGCGTTATGTCAATGTCTAGGTAGGTAAATTTCCGTTTATATGGTGAACTATCAAAACTTAAACTAAACCAATGAATGCACCGAATTCTCCGGACAAGTTAATATCTACTGAAGATAGTATTTATTCACTGCTTCCTTGATGATTCTGCTCCTTCAAGATTTAGCCTAAGTATATTAATACGCTAATTGTATTTATTTATAAACTTTATTGCATACCACATGAAAATACATATTGTATAGAAAATAAAGCCTTATAATTTTGTTTGATTGCAAGTTATATTGCACGTTACGAAATAATTCTCGGTATAACTTCAAAGAAGGTATAATAGTACAAAGTTTTATACGAGTACTATTAATTGCATTTACGCCTACTCACAATCTTGTTTAACGATAATTTCGTTCCCCACTGTTACTTTTATTATACATTATATTGTTATGCAAGACAAAATAAACATTATGTATCAAAGATTTCTAAAAACAAATATATAACAAAAAATAAAATTAGTAGGTAACTCAACAAATATCAAGATAATAATATAAAAATTGTATAAATTAATATTAATACAATTTTTAATATTCATAATATTCGTAACACAAATACATAATCGTGGGCGGATATCGATCCGATAAATTATACATTTTTTTTTTATTCATAATTTGATAAACGTATGCTTTACGTCACTATTTCCTCGAGCGTATACAATGCTACAGTAACTCCGTAACAGCTGTAATGATAATTATTATACACACGCGGCAGATAATTAAAGCAATATAATACACAAGCAATCTTTATACACTAATTAATATATAATTATTTGCCTAACTTGTTTCTCTTACAATATTGTTTGAAATAAAGATGTTCAGCGATGTTAATTATATTAAAATTTTATTTAATGAAAATAGATATCGAATAGATGTATAAATCGCTGCTTAGAGTCCCGTATTAAAAATATTCATTGTTATTACTACACAAATATTGCATTAATAGCTCCAATCCGTGGTTCGATTATAATTAAAATTAACAAGCTCTTTTATGTGGTAATACAACAAAGTGTATTGTATTGAATCGAATAATTGCTGTTCCAAGCTTAATCCATCTCAAGCCTGACGTACGTCTTTATAAATTGAATGGGGCTTAGAGCTGAGGGAACACGTTATTTCCAACCAGGTCACGATATTTATAGGCGGTATACTAGGCGTTAAAACTTTTACTTTGATCTCTTCTCTCGCGACAACGTACAATGTTAGTAACAAATTGCTTAGAACCATTCTGTTATATCTGTAACCGCGATGATTGAAATGTTTTAAGACTAAATGTAGAGGATTGTGATTTAAAATAGCTTTAGTTGGTAATTATTAAGGCGTTATTATATATTGATATGATATTCCTAACAATATCTATTATAACTAGATCTAGTACCAGCATATCTTGACTCAAGGAACATTTGATTATAACCAATACACATATTATTTTTATTATTCGTTACACAGTTGTTGTTTTTTTTAATAAAAATTTAGAACTTTTTGTACAAAAATAAAACCACATAAAATATGATCAACCTCTATATCCGCGATAAAGTACCAGATTCACGAATCTTCGCAATAGTTTAAAGTTTGTGTACAACTAAACTAACGGTGCATACAACGTGAAGTAGGTCTTTATGTTTTGTTGTGATTCAACCTTACCTGATTTTGAGCTTTAAAAGCTTTACCCACGGAGGATTTTGGATAAACGGAATCAGTTCGCTACATTAAGACCTCTTAATGACCTTAGTTACCGAGAATCTATGCTAACAATGCCATTGTTGAAGTTACAATAAAGCAGTGCTTTCCTCTTTTAAAGAACAATTTAAGATTACCACAGCTTTATAAAGACGTACCTGTAACAAAGAAATAAAAAGAACATAAAAACAGATCACAAAATGAGCAAGTAATTATATAAGTTAACCTTCCCGTTAGTACAGTGGTTAGGGCAGAATCCTAATGTATCACGACACAAGGGTGTCGGGTTCGATTCATGATAGCGATAGGCATGGCATGTGATGAGCATGATGTCTGTATTTCTGAGTTTGGTCGTTTATTTATCGCATTATTTATAATGTGTATTTTTATTTATTTGTATCGTTGTAACACCCTTAACACAAGCAAATAGTTTGCTTACTTAGTGGTTAGATCAATGTGTGTAATTTGTACTGTGACATTATTATAATTATATATGAATCACAAAATGAAAAATCATTGATATTAACGAGAAATACCATACTGAAAATAGTGAAATTATCGCTCCAGCAAAATTACCAAACCGCGTTCATAACGACTGCAATCGAAATACAAAGTTTACAATTCGACTCTGTATTTATTTTTAAACCACGAAAAGTGATATTTATTAATATCTGACGGGATAATTAAAATCTTTTATATTCATATTGATAGTAAAAATATGTAGGTTTTATTATTAAGAAGTTGATCAAACTACATTTTTTTGTTTTTCGAACTCCGCGACTTCTGAAAAACCGTCTCGTTGTTCTAACAATTGAGATACCATGCTGGAGTTTTGATAAATTTAGCATTCTATATCTTTATCTTTATTGGACGAAGAAACATTTATTAGGCTTCGTTCTAAAATCCTAACCAAATCTATAATTGTAAAGATGCCACAAAAGGAATTAATATTTAAAATTGTCTATACATATTTCGATAGGTCAGTGTCCTATATATTTCAAAAAAAAATCATTAATAATTTATTTAAAACAAATAATATTTATTTTATATTTCTATACAAGTTATGTAACCTCTAGTTAGGTAATAAATTATTAGATAATACTTGGAGTATTAGGTATTAGTAGGAGTATTAGTAGATATTTCTGCAGATATAGTTACATAGAAACACATACACAAAGTTAAATGTTTTATTAAAATATACACGAAAGATGCGTTACAAACGATAATTTTCCTAAGCAATGTATCGCTAAATATGAAACTAACCAATCGTTAGTATTGTAAACGGTTCCCACGTGAATATTAACTACCATCTAATATACATCCACTTAACAAATCGCCAAATTTAAGGAAAGACGTAAAATTATAGCCTAATGGTCTTGAGGCGTATTTAAATTCGACAAGAATGATTCCCAAGAAGGCGGTAATTTCGGTAATTCTGTGAAACTGGTCTCAAATATAATATGAACGCTCTCACTTTTACGATTCTCGAGTGCATTCTTAGCGACGCTATCTCACGGTAGACGGGTTACGCTTCGACAGGCTTCGACGCTGTTAGTGATATCGGTACGGAACAGACGAACTTAATGATGCAATGGTCATTTTGAATATTGTGTATGTTGTGTATATTGGTTCGGTACTAGAGAAATATTTTTAGTAAAAACATACTTTGCTCGTTTTTCTTTCTTCTGTGTGTATGTGTGTGTGTCTCTCTCTCTCTCTCTTTCTGTGTGTGTGTGTGTGTGTCTCTGAGTGTGTGTGCGTGTTGAGTGTTAGACAAAAATAGTTTATGTATATTTATCAATTACAAAATCCATAGTACAAACTTTTATTAATTTGGGTCTGGGTTGCGTTTTACAGAAATATCTGTATTTATTAAATAAAATGGAATGAAAAATTTAACTTATTGAAAATCAGATTTAAAAGGAGCCAGGTCAGTCAGGTCTAGTATTTGGGGTTTTTAATAAATAGCATGAATAATGTTAGTAATTATTGACGTAAGAAATAAAATGACTTGTCTATTAAATAAATTAGTAAATATGTATATCAATGTTACAAAAAATATCGTATTTTTATTTTAAAGCAATATATATGTGTGTGTAAATATATTTGTTTCATTTCTATATACATTTTATTAAATACCCATTAAAACAGTTAAATGAACGTGTTTAATCATATAAATGTAGCAGTTAAAGTAAACGTTAATTCCGTAAGTCGTAGTTAAGTTAACAGAATTAAGTAGGTACATGATGCAGTCATAAATACAGAAAAGGGGTCAATGACAGGAACAACATTGATGCTCGGACAGTTTGACTCGGGGTCAATGAACTGTTGCGTAATTCGCATTTTCAATACTTATATTGATACTTGATATTACTTGCAGTAATATTTCATATTCATACAAGGATTAACACATTATAATATCGAATATTTAAAGACATCAATATTCATGGTATTTTATGAATTTATAATTGGAAATGTGCTTTTATGTTTTGACAATTCTAACTTAGTTAATAATCATTCTAACTTGACCTATATTTGAAAAAAAATAAGATTTGTGTACATACACAAATCTTAAATAAATATTATTAAGTATACGCGAGTTAATTATTACCATTATTTGGAGTATAAATACCTACACTAATACGTTTAAGTGTTTTGCCAATTAGGAGTAATTTGGATGAATGAGACATAATATTCAAAGAGAAGTAATATTTCATTCATAGAAAAATATAAAATTATCAAAATTACATAATATAAATAAATTACATTTCAAAAAAAGTGTAAAAGGAAACAAATTTAAATATTAGAAATACCATTAAATGTTAGTACATTTAAAAGGGTAAAAAAATCATATAGATTGCCGCTCTTACCAACATTCCATATTTAGTTTAGAGATTTAGAAATAAATCCAGTATTTCAATAATTAACCTCATTTCTTCTCTTAATGAGTCAATCGTTGCACAAGGAGAGTAGGTACAGTAGGAGAGTAGATACTCATTACCACATCATCCTGGTGACGACACTCCATCATTTCAGTGGAATCAAAATGGATTCAGGAATAGGATTTATACACACTGTGGATATAACACAATATGTCATCTGTGATATAGGTTTTATGATTTATTATACTAAATGACATCTTTGGTACGGTTTGTAAATGTAACCTAAAAAAGATTTTTATAATGAAACAATAAAAGATAATTTCCTCTTTTATTGCAGTTGTATATATTGATATTGATAAACTATATTTTTTTCTTTGTTTATTGTTATAAACAAGCTAACAAGGCTAATCATATTTATAGATAATTTCAAATATTGCAGTTATTTTCAAATCACTAGCACCGTACCTACTCTATCTATATATTGGTAGAGATGAAGGATTGTGTATCGTTCTAGTTATAACGTGAACTCTAGCTATTTTCTTTGTTTCGAATTATTTACGTAATATCTATATTTTAATAGTTATTCGTTTATAGTAGTAGTAAATGTTTTATTAATTTTATTATTTATATATTAAAATAGTTAATAAATGGAGTTCATTGACAATTATTTTTATCCATCCTTGCAAGGATATCTTGTATTTACATTTTTAAATTTGTTTATTTCTTTTTGTTAGCTAGATTTAAAAACAACTTTCAAAGTCAATGTATATTGTATTATCAAGGCAAGTACAGGTTATAAATTTTATTTTATTCTTTAGTATAATAAATATACTGATATTCATATAACCAAAGAACAAAGACTAATCAAACTATAGAGAAGAGAAGGGACTTTGTTAACATCGTTCCCACGAGTCATTAAACTTACCTCTGTCTCTTTCTAAATCGACATTTTAGCAATGATAGAGCAGGACAAAAGTTTTAGCAATATTAATGGATGTCCTATAGATATATCTAAGGTTTGTGAACCTAAGAATAAAAATTTTTAGATGTCCTATAGATATAACGAAGGTTTGTGAACCTATGAATAAAAGTATAAATACAAGTTGTCTTTACAATACTTGTCCTTGGATGAGCAGGTCTGTAATAACGTAGTAATAAATAACATTTTACACAGATAAGTACTTTTAGAAACTTTGAAACCACTTCACAAAAAACCTTGAATGCACTGTGACAAACCAAAGCTTTTGATAATAGCAGGTAGAGGTGTATTGTTATGGAAGTAAAAAGAAATATATAAAAAAAAAACTTAACAAGATACGGAGATTCTTTTTATTGAAAAATACTTTAAAAATCGCACCGATATTAGAAACATAGAGATTGGATTGAGTATTCATAATAGATTATATTCTTCACACATAAACCATAATTTTAAATAAAGGAAGAATGAAAAATAAACCAATATGGGCGAACTTGCGACCTCTTGGATACCGGCACGTCGCTCTACCAACTGAGCTACCGTAATGCTACACATCTCAGTGAATTTAGCATTATATTCTATATATTTATTATTTTTATTAAAATTTCAATTAACTTGAGGCCTTAGATATTTATAGTTTTTTTCAAATAGAAAACAAAATTATTTTATGAGGAGAAATTATTAATGTCGCCATCACAAAACATTAAAGAAAGCTATAGTTTAGTATATATATGTAAATATTGTAATTATCGTGAATATAGGCCACGAAGTGCTTCAAGAACTAATCAAGCAAACTTCAATCTTTAGAATATGGTTATTGTTAAATCACAACTTTCCAGGCAATTCAAAAGCAGGTAAAGGCCTTTTCACACTAACACGTGTTTTCAATATTATAATGTATATCTTTTGTTAAAACCCTCTTGTATGTATAACTGTGTATAATTCAAAGGAATTGAATACAATGTTACCTTAATATATTGGTATATAATGTGTTAAAGTTGTATATTTTATCTTTTCATAATCAACTTTTACAATAACTTCTTTGTTATAAAAAAAAAGATAAGAGTAAATTAAAAACTATATACATATTAAGATAAGATCTATAATAATACATAATGGCTGTAGTTTTGGTTTCAGATAAGCAAAACAACTATCTTATGTAACAACAATTATCAAAATTTACTGAAGCAACAAACTAATAAATAAAAGGAGCAAAAACTTTTTATACAAACCTACTTTGAGTTCTTTGTTGTTCCTACAAACCAGTTTTAATAAAAAAAACGTAAGCTGACCTGCGCACCCGCAGGGTGTGTCTGTGTGCGTGGAATTATGATATTGTATCAGGGTGCATGTGTGGGTAACCTGTTCACTGAATGAAGAGGCGAGCTACTTTCTATCTGGAACTGAATGCAGAATTGACTGTACTTCGGAGTTTTTTGCAAGATATTATTACTTAGAAGACACGTTTTTGTAACATTTGTTTTTTAACACACAACTATACTAATATCGATATAATTTCTTAAGAAATACTATTTTATATCTATGATGGAACAGTTTTTTTTATATTAAAAAATAATACAATCATTGAGCATTGATTATGTATTATTCTGATAATGATCATAAATTTTACATAGTGTAAAGAAAATATGTTAACAAAAGATTTATATATTGATAATAAAGTGAATCAGAAAGTTCAGTCAAATTAAATACTAAATGGTAAGGAATTGATAGCTTTCAAGAAAAATAAAAATAAATAATTTTATGAATTCAATTAATTTAAAACGATCTATATATTATACGTTAATACGTATAATAGTGTTTAATAAATATTATTCAGATTATATGACTTTATTGAAAGCGATGCCATGTAATATTACAGAAATAAGAGTTTCTGTAATTTTTAAAATTTATTCCTAACATTTTAACCGCCCCGTTGGTCGAGTGGTTAGCGCTGACGTCTAACTTATAGCGACGCAATGGGTCTAGGGTTCGATCCCCGACACGGACAGGCATATATGTGATGAGCATAGATGTCTGTATTTCTGAGTTTGATCGTTTATTTAATATATTCTCAGTATTTATAATGTGTATTTCGATGTATTTGTATCGTTGTCTAACACCCTTAACAAATAACAAGCAAATAATTTGCTAACTTAGAGGTGAGATCAATGTGTGTAACTTGTCCTGTATTATTATTATTTTTATTATTTTTGGATGAATGACAGATTTTGGTAAAAGTTTGAACACTAGTTTATTGTATGATATAGAATTCTATTTAAGAAAAATAATAAAGCCTAATATTATGATAGAGTCTGTTCCTTAGGAACTCAAGTATAGAAAGATTAACAAAATAACATACAATACAGTAAAGTATAGTTTAAATTTAAATTAAATCGAATATTATTTCACATTACTTTCTTAAATTGCCAACACAGAGTATAAAATGTTTACGCCAACAAAAGCAGCAATAACAAATAGCTGCTAATAGATCATTTCGCTGTTATTACAGCCAGCGTACTTCGCTAACTATTGATTATTAAACTCAAATAGAAAGCAGTACATACTTGGTACAAATGTAAGGTATTAGGACACAACTCTTTTGTTTCGTCATTTGTGATAAGTGGCCAAGCATTTGTCAATGTTGATAAGAAAAGAGGTTTGTTACTTAAAAATATAAATAAGACAAAGAGGTTTTGTTTTGTTAAAAATATACAGACATACAGACAGTCCCATCGTTTATACAATTAAAATATGTATAACAATATTTTATGAACCCATACAAATAGCAAATATCGTTTTAAATATTTGTAGTGGGGTAAATCTGTCGAGGAGAACGCATAGAAAATTACAAATATAGTTATAAATGGGGTAAATCTTTCGAGGGTAAAAAGAGAATACAAAGAGTACTCATAGAGTACAAAGACCTGGCGCCCCATTAACTCTATTGCCGATCAGTAGAGGTGTGACCGGTTATCATCTGTAAGTATGTATGTGTGTGTGTGTGTATTTGTATATGTGTGTATGATGATTCATCACAAACTTTGAGTGATTTGAAATAAAACTATTTTTAAGGATTTTTCTCGTGTTTACGGTAAGACACCTTCTCGTCTTATCGTGGACACGATTTCTGCATAGCATTTGAAAAGACGGATTAAATTTAAAGTTTAATTATACGCGAATTAAATTATTAAAATAGTTTTATTTCTAAAAAAATACTACTTAAGTGAAATTTTTTCAAACTTATAATACATTTAACAAGAGTAGGTACTTAGTATAAAAATCACTAAAATAACAGAACCATCCAAATTCTTATTAATATATTCGAATCACGGAATACAACAATAATTAAGAATTCCTTTGGTAGAAAGGTTTAATTGAAAACTGAACTTGAATAACTAAACATTTTACTAAAGTTAATTAATACGGGATTGTGGTGAGCTATCGATACAGTCAGTAGCCAAGTGCCAAGCATTCGTTGCTGATTCATTTAATTGTATGGACGTAAGATAGTAAAGCGTTATTTTATATCAAATTCATACATTTATTATTCTATTCTATTCTATAAGCGTTAATACCGCTTGTCTAGACATTATTTAAAATAATTCTATGTAATTCCTTGTTCTTCCTCTTTAGCATTTTATGTTAAATTATATTTAATTGAAAAAAAATAAAATTGTATGTTGCATATAAATAATATATTTTAGAAGTTTAATAGGGAAGAGTTCTGGGAAATAAAAATTTAATAAAAGTATCGTTAAGGGCCATTTGTAAACAATAGCAATAATTAGCATCCCCGTACTTGTATTTAGATAATCGTCCCCCACAGATAATATGAACGCGGCCCCACAGACAATAAATCAAGGATGACGTCACAATACACTATGGGAGGTTCGTGTGCGTGAGATAGAAATAATAAATTATTTTCATTATTTACTCAGAAACCCGTGGTTTTAATAATTCACACGATTAAGTATTGTATTATTGTTTATATTATTTAATACTAGAATCCTTTAGAACTAGTAGTTAGTTATTCTAGTTTTCTTTTAGTGTCATAATGTAGTTAAATTATATATTTTTCATTTATGAATAATGACTTATAGCCAATACTATATATTGTAATTTTATAAATAAGTTAAAAGAGTATCCATGTACTTCATGTTCTTTTCATGAACCTTCTAAGTAAGTCATAAGTGTATACCTATTTAGATAAAAAAATGTCATTTGCTCATCCTGCTTATCCGTTCTAATTAGTAATTTAGAAAGAGACAGCAATATTATTTTAAAATTCATTGTTCCTTATATATTCATACGATAGCATAGTCCAAGCTTCGTAACGAATAATTGAACTGGATATCAGTAACAGTTTATATGAAATGTAAGGGAATATTGAATACTAACTGTTCAAGTATATATTTGTATTGAGTCCAGTAAAGCGTTTCAACTGTATAAATTTAACAATCTTGGACTTTACTTCTCCATGGAATCAATTTAAGCTGGAATAGGTATAATATTATATGTTAAAAAAGCATTCTGTAGTAATTGATTGAAAAATACCTACTATAATGTAAGGGTTACCCTTCGTACTATATTACATAATAGTTTGATTCATTTTAGTTGGTTAAAGCCAAATATTATAATGAATAACTAAACAGATGAACTTTTATTTTACGAAAAAAATATATTATACTTTAAGAAAAATGTATCAAACCTAAACTACCCTTAAACTAAAACTACTACCAAACACCCAATACTCAACATACAACTGGTAAGTACTACTACTAAACAATTGATAAACATACAGAAAATATTGATTTTAAATAAACAGCAACCAAAGAAAACCACAAATAAATATTATAAATATAAAATGCATTTGAATTTAAAACTAATCTCAAAACACTTTGATAACAGAATTCAGGATAATTTATCAACAATACAGAACAGAACAGAAATACAAATCTCATATCAAAGGGTATTTCAGTAACATTATTAAGTGAGGTAAGATCATAAAACTGTGAATAATGTTTTATTTAAAGTCTGTAGACGTCAATACTCAATCTTGAAATCTGTTTACGATTAATTTGAGACTGAATCAGATTCTTTATTACACATATACTGTTTGATTCGCAATTACATATTAAGTACGAACATTTTGTTTTTAAAGTTTCGGATGTACTTACGTCAATTATTTCGGAATTTTGCCCAAGTAGTTTGAACGAGTTTGGGGTTCTTATTGTAGTTAGTTCGGACTTCTTATCCATTCTTCCAGCTCAAGAAAAACCCCGAATGGGTAAGATACTAGTATCTAACCCATTCGGCAAAATTCCAATATATTTGGTGTGAGTAAAACCCGATAAATATATAAAATGTTTAAATGTTAAATTTATAAATACACTGTAGACAATCTGGGAAGGTTTCCCAAACGTCGCTGGTTCGAATCCTGTCTATCTGTATAGATTAAATATATGTTTATGTAAAACTATTACAAATAACCCGGTTCTCCCTGACCTTTTAAACATAACATGTCCACAGAAAACGTGATAACTGTCCAAATAATTGTACATTAGACTTGTAAGTGCAAAAACGAAATCACCATTTCGAAATAAAGACAAATTGCACATTGTAATACTAGGTTTGGTCATATTTAGTATTCACCTACACTCCAATATTCTCCTAATTGTTATGGTGATAAGGAACATATTGGAGTGAATGTATTCTCAATGCAAAACACGAGCTGAACGAGGTCACAAATCTAAATATCAAGCCGGATTCTTTCCAGTACTGAATAGAACGTTGACAACTAAAGGTGTGTTACAAGGATGAGGTCTCAGCACGTCTTTAGAAAATAAAATATAGTTACTTCAATTTACACTTTACATTTTTATCAACAATAACTCCAAGGACGTGGTTTTATAATTCATTTATACAATATCATTTTGATCCTAATAACATTTTTTTCCATACAAAGTAATGAAGGTCTGGAGTTTTTGACATGCATTAAAGAAATATACATACATATACAGTTCAAAGTTCATGATCATTACCATGAGTTTGAAGAAGCGTGGTTCCTCCGCTCATTAGTTCAGCAATCATTTAAATAATCACTTGAATAGAGAAAGACATAACGAGATGTCTCCTAATGGCGGATTCAAATTACGATAAAAAGTATTTCATAATGACTTTAACATTCACATTAGTAGTCCATGTCAGCTTTGTGAGGTTTTGCCAAATTAGATAACAAAGGAAAGTGTGAGTTGTGTAACATATTCTTGTAGATAATACAAAATAACATATGCTTCGTCCATCGACTTCGTCCACTTCCGCAATATTGCGAAAACACAGACAAAATAAATCACTATAATAATTTTATTGATGAATATTATAACAATAACTTATAATATCCATAATATTTATAATCCATTATAATAATATTTATATATAATATGTGTAAATAATTCATTTTATGATACTCAAAATCCGACATGCTTCGTCCATCGACTCCGACCACTTCTACAATATTGCGAAAAGTATTTTAACAGACACAGCTGTGCATTATAATAAAACTAATAATTTCATTAATCAGTATTATTACAATAAATTATAATATCCATAATGTGAATTCAAAAGCTATTTAACTAATTTCTTGAACGAAACATAAAATCCAACATGCTACGTCCATTGACTCCGTCCACTTCCGCAATATTGCGGAAACAGACAGTTGTCAATTATAATTACAGTTGTATTAATATTATAATATCCATAATGATATTTAAAAGACAGTGATCCTACTAGTTCTTGTAATACACTCTGTGAGGTAAACCGCACTTAACTGTTTATTTAGTACAGTTAGTAGTGTAAGTAATAGTTTCATAACTGCAGTCAGTTATTACATTAATTGTCACCAACATCCTGATAGGGAATATAAATAACTTTGAAATTTATCTATGTATCTAAAATCATCAACAATAATCGAATCATCGACCTCTGGAATATAATCCCTTCACTCTGACAATTGAGCTGTTGAGGCCGCCTAGATAAACACTTCTATATATATAAGCTTCTATATCGGGTAACCCATTCTATAAAATTATCAACTACGATGGGACTCAAATCTGCTCCCTCTGGAATATAATCCCGTCGCTTGGACAATTGAGCTATCGTATTCGCTTTGTTGAATCTAGTATTTCAGCAGCATTTTCTGTATCTATCGATCCCAGAGATACCGGGTTGAAGTCCTACTTGTGTTGATGCATCTTACACTCTATATTAATTTGAGATTTAAATAAACTGAATATATGCAAAATATAGACAAATTGAAACATGTACGTTACTTTCTTTTATGAATACACGAACGTAATTTTGTCAAATACGAATAATAAATGAAGATGGTTCACTCAAATGAAAGTTTAAATGAAGACCTTTTATTTTCAATAATGTCACTATCGCATGTTCAGCACAACGACTGTAACATTATCATATCTAGCGGTTCAATGAAACACAACATGTGCGTGACACACACTATTACTACATACTTAATAGAATACAAGACACAATGAAGTGTGCTAAATGAGTTTAAAAGCATTCTGTTGTAAATATATATACAGAATTTAAATTAATAGATATGGACAGGATTCGAATTCGCGATATCTGGAAAATCATTCCGTCGTTCTGCGAATTGGGCTACCGCGTTTACCGATACGCTTCGATAAATTAACATTCTATATAAAATCGTCCTTATCGGGGCGGAAGCAACATCTATTAGGGTCTTTATTCGAAAATTATAACCAAAGTTTGTAATTTTTCAATTAAGAATAACATTAAAAATATTCAATAACCGAAATTCATACTTAAAATTGTTTACTTACGTTATATATGTATATAATGAAAAAATTACTGATAGTGTTCTATACACAGGTAATTGTTATCGATACTTAAAAGAAACTCCCAAGAACAATTAAGATTGATTGTGTCTAGGTTGTATGTGTACGTAAATGGTTGTGTTCCTAAATGTACATGATACTCGCAAAAGCAACGTAGAACACACGCTGTGGGTATTATAATATTCCTTGTCCAATTAATTTCGTACGCAGGCCTGTATAATTTATAAAACACTCTTTGTTTACATTCAAACCGGTCATAACTAGTCTCGTATTCAGTTAAAATAAAATATATGCTAAAATTCATTTATTTTATCTTAAATATCATTAAATTTGGGATTAGTAAGTTGAATGAGTAAGATCTTTAAGCACAATTTCTTAAAATAATTCATTCACATTTAAATTCATATTGAGATAATTTTCTCATAATGCAAACGATAGGTAACTTAAATTCTAATATTACCAAGTATTACTACTATTACTAATAATCTTTAAGTTAGTAGTAATATTACGTACTAACTTAAAAAATATTTTGTAAACTGAAACGAACTCAAGGTATTGTCTGTTTTTATTTCATCACTTACTTCGTAAGAATCATTGGGTTTAGGCAATTATTAACATTTCAAGCGTAGTTAAAATATTTAAATTTGAAATATATATCACCAATATTGTTATATATTATAAATAAATATTTATATATGAAAGTTTTGTTTGCTGAAATAATGTTATATAAATTAATTAACACTATTAAGTTACATAACTGAATATGAAATAACACTAACCTAGATGCTAAAATGTTTTTACCAAAAGTCTCTAGACAAAACAAAATGGAGGCCACGTAAACTTATTCTCAAATGTTAATTATTGATATTGTAAGATATTATAGATGGGTTAAACAAGACATAACATTCTTAATAATATTGTAGTTGTATCTCATAATAATATTGTAGGTCTGAGAACTTTAATTTGAGTCTGTATATTAATAATATTTATTAAAATATTTCCTAAATGTAAATTTGTTATAGCATGTGTCAAAACCGCAATAATGGCGGGAACCAAGCGGTAACAAAGAGATAACATGGCGGAACATTATATTTTAATTATTGAAGCATCCAACCGTTATTATAATATTACATTATTATTAAGCCGATTTTGAATGTTATTTATCTTGTTATGATAAGTTTTGTTTCAAAACAGATTACGTTTAGGTAAGCAAAAACATCGTTCGCAGCCAAAATATTTACTTTAGACTTCGTTACACACACACATATCTCACACACACTGTGGGAGTTATTTAAATCATGGCTAATGGACTTTCTAACAATATTTAATATGTATTTTGATCTTTTTCAACAAAAAGTAATCTGAATTAATTTCGATGCATTGAATTGAACTGTATTTAGGAACGCACTGCCGCGGACAGTCAGACAATACTCGTAAATTGGTTTCCTAGAGCACTGAGGATCGCGCTAATAATTGGATACGATTTACGATTGCAAACTAATATTTATACATTATACGAGAAACAGTGGTAACATTAATAAGGCATATTAAGTTTTAAATTGCATTTGGAAAATCTAGTTTCAGAAATAGGAATTTATGATTTGCTTGGATTGCTGCGGTGAAAAGCGGTTATACAATACAGGCTCTCATGTACGTTAGTACGAGCGTATGATAATGTAGGTATTCTTCTCATAACAAAGCTATGAATTTAAATTCTCAATGGACATATAAAAGCCGAGATTAGGGATGCACCGCAACACTTACTTACTTATATTACGTACTTTTAATACTCAAAATTAATCCATTTTAGGTGTAAGTTTAGTTTCCGATAGAAAAGATTTTCTGGTGGCTTTGGCGCTAGTCCCGGCCATTAGGATGTTGGCGTGAAGCCAACATCGTCCGAGGTGCGAGTGTGTTTGTACATTTAACATTCAAGGAAGTGTAGTCTCGGAATAGCACATGGAATGACGAACTGGTTTCAATAAATAAACTCAGGATTTAGGTCTGAAAAAGAAATAAAACTTAACGAAGACGATAAATTATGTTTTGTAAGAGTTTAAAGTAGGTATCTTTAGTTTTGAAATTATACATTTATATATTTAATTTCTCATTTTCTATACCAATCTTTATTAATGACTCTTATAGTTTTATTGTATACTAGTTTCTATAACTATGATAGTTGTTTGAACGTTAAGTTTCTCAGTAATACTGACCCACAAACTTCAAGTATAATGTCATTGTTGACATCTTCCGTCATAGTAAAGAGGGCATCACACTGCACTGACAGTCCGTTGTCAGTGTACTAGTTGGAGTTTAAGTATCACGTACTTTAATTACAAGATTTAGATTATATTTATATTTTTAATATAAGTATAATCTAGTTTACATTAACATAGTTATCATTAGTTTTAGGATATTTTTTAAATTAAATGTTCTCTAACTTGCTCTCCTAGCTAATTAAAAAAAAACGAATTTCAATCAAACACATGTCGCGTTTTGAAGACTCGTATTAATAATAATATTATCTTTTCCAATATGTTGCTTGCAATAACAAAATGTATCTGTAACACAATAACAAAAAACACAAAAACAAATTGTTAAAACCAAATAGCAAGAACTCTCAATTACTTTTAAACTTCAAGGTACAAGTGATCGTTCATACATGACATACATACACACATCCATTCTGTGTCACAAGAACAACCAACACGGACCTCGATGTGACATTTAACAAGTACGCTATGAAAAAATGAATTACTTTAATTATATATAATAACATAAAATAGTTAATACTTTTTTTTTCTCCTATTGGTATTGTCATTTGTAACTAAATATCAGAATATAGAGTATTATAATATAATAATTATTCCAACATGAATGCTACGAATCCCTTCATTCATCCAATTTATTTTTATTAATGAATGATTTTAGGGTCATTCTTTTGAACTTATAATCTATAATATTTTATATAAGTGAAGTAAAAAGGTTGTACCACTTTCGGGTTGTCGCGTTGGTATTACAGAGATAAAAGCAAAAACTATCATACATAAACTTCACACGCACTCAATTGGATGAAACCTAATTATAATAATTTGATATTTATTATTTTGTCAATTTTATCAAAATTATATTTTGAAATTTAGAATATTTAGTTTTAGCACATCTAAATAGATTATACCTGAAACACAATACAACTACATTTATTCAATTTAAGTGATATTTCATATCATTACAAATATAAATAAACATATACTAAAATAATAATAAATAACCATAAAAATAATAAATAAACATATACTAAATATCCGGTAAAAACCATAACTATTATTATAAATATATTATTAATATAAATTTATTTTAAAATGTCTCACTCAATAATTTAATTATTTTTATTAACATATAAGATCATAATTAATTACCTATTTAAATCCATCTATAAGAATATACATATATGATAACTAAACTGTCTAATAAATAAACGGTCACCCATCCTACCCACAACCGAACTGTAATTACTTCACATGGCGTTTAAAAACTATCTCCAACGCCTCAATAAATACTAATGAAAAACGACAAGTTTACGTTCTAAGAGCCGCTTTCCACCATGTGGTCTTAAACCAGTTATACACCGCACTCATTATCAAACCCGTTTAATCGTGTCGTGTACACTACCTTTTATATACATTTTATATATTTAAATTATTATACCTACTCGTTCAATAGAATGCTTGCAAATTAGCGAAATAATTTTGCTTTCATAAAAGTGCTTCATTTACATGCTTTGTTCAAAGTTACAGAACAATTTGAATTTGCGTTTCAATGAAATTCATTTGGTTCAGGTAATGTTTTAAAAAACAAATGAGGTTTTGTGGAATTATAAACACAATTAATCATATTTATTATAAGGAAATATGTTATAAAGTGACTTTATCAAAACTACCATCTGGTGTGTGGCCTTGGTTTAATAATAATAAGTATTAGACAATACTATATACAAGGTTGTTTTAATAAACTTATATGAACAGTATTGTAATATATCTGTTTAAGATATTTTAAATAACATTTTATCGGTACATAATTCATAGAAAGTGAGAACATATTACTAGACAGTATTCAATCTCCCGATTTCAAATAACATAGGTAGTATTGCTAAAAACACAATAATTGTATTTTTTAAATTAATATAAATTACACATTGCATATTATAAACAAACTATTTTATAAATAATATTTATAACAATATTTCCTTACAAAGATTTGCGTTAACATTTATTTAATTTAACAAATGACTCCGAACCAATTTCAAATGAAAAGTACCTATTAGGCTTTCAAATCCAAGGTCAGATCGGATTTTGCTCCCGTTTTCACTGTGACTTTCTGTTTGCTGCTTGAATGCGTAATGTGACCAAGTTTGTTAGATTGTTTTGTTTATAGGTATATTCACATTTATTGACTATAAATATACCTGTTATAGAATATTATTTGGTAAATTTAACTACGAAATTAGAATACGAATACAAAATAAATCGATAAACAATAAAAACTTGAGTGACGCAAAGTTACAGTTGTTAGTTAGTAATAATAGTAATTGTATTAATTATTTATGTATTCATACACCGTGTAAGTTATGTTACTTTGATGTTCACTTTATGGTAAGATTGTAACAAGCATCACAACAGCAAGTCGCCTTTCTCCGAAACCACATGTGTTGATACTCGCACGACCGACTGAACTCACTCAATACAAGTTTCTATGTATTGCCAATCGGTCCATTTATGGCGGAAGGTTTATGTCTTATTGTATTGCACATCAGTATCCTTTCAAAGAATACGTTCTAAACTTTGAAGTTAATGAAATAGTAAATAATGTAATACTTCTATTGTTTGACTCACGCTATTTTATGGTTTATTGTTTGTGTTGAAAATTAGTACCTGAGTGGTATAGGCTGGAAGGGAAACCGATGAGCTGGAGGCGCGTGTGGCCCGACAATAGGCGCCGGTGGTGGTACTGGCACTGGCACCGGCACGGGTAGTGGCACAGGCACCGGGTGCACGGGTTGCGGCAGGGTGCTGTACGGCGGCGGGGGCACGCTCTCCAGCAAGTCGGGCACCCGCGGCGCCCGCGCACGCCGAGCCCGCCGCCGCCGTGCCGGCTCCTCGGTCTGGCACTCCGCGCTGGCCACACTCCTCGCAGCCTCCGTCTGAACCGCACTGTTCACATTAGGAACGGGTGGCGCATCTTGCACTTGCACTATGTTCACATTGCACACATTAGATCGGCTCGGCTCGCCGGGGACGCGCACTGAGACCGAGTCCGACTTGCGCAGCGGGGCGGGCGCCGGCACGGGCAGCCGCATCTCGTGTCGGAGTGTACTCGCGCAGTACGACGCGCGCGCATCACGACCGCCGTTTGGCGACTGGAGCGCGGGCGCCTCACCCCCCGCGGGGACAAGGTACACGCTCGCGAGAGCTCCATCGGTGCGGGAACGGAAGAGGGGAGGCGAGCGGCAGTCGTAGGGCTGCCACAACAAAGAGGAGAGCGCCTCGGCCGCAGACAGCGGAACGCTCATCTCGCTACGGGGTTCCGCTGCCGCTGCCGGTGCCTCGCCGTCGGCCCCGCTGTCACCCGCCAGCCATCGCGTCTATCTACATCAAAATATAAACACCATTACTTAACAATTTATTTAAAAATGTATTGTCTTCGCCGATTACTCCAAAAATATTTGAATATCAATAAATTTGTTTAGAATACAGAAAAAGATAAGAATCACTAACACTAATTTGTTAAAACTAAAAACTATTTAGTATAGTAATGTAAAGTGAAATACATATAAGGTTGACTACCTACAAAACCCACCCGTATTCACTTTCAGTGACCATGTTTCTATAATAATTCCAAACTTCCTTAGTAGGTATTATAATATAAAACCATCCTATACAAAACCCACTTGTGTCTAGTTTCGTTTGACTGCTTTCTTTCGTTACATAACTTTGCAATTCGGTCGACTTAACTCTCGTACTGTTCCGACTCTAATCTTTTGTTATCCACTCGCCTTTACGATTTCTTTCATGTCTTTTTGTTTGCATCATACTTACTACGAGTGTTTTATTATACCTCTTACTTAAACCAAAAGGCCATAAATATTATGTAATTTTTATGTGTGCTGATTTCTCTTATTCGTACTCTATATATCTACAAGGAGATAAGATTTCTTGTTTTTATTACTTTAAATCTGCATACAGTTTTTTTTTAATTAATTCAGTGCAAAGACGTTTAAATCATCAAATAACCTCTTAAAGTTGAACCTTGTTCATGAAAATTTTAAATCTAGATGGATGCTGGAGAAGTTTTTGTGCAAACACTCTAAAGAATAGAGATTTATCCCACGAAACTTAATATAAAGCGCTCGTGTAAGAATGTGCTTTATCTGGGAAGCAACTTTATGAAATTTTAATATTAACTCTCAGCACAGATTTTAAAAACCAATGAACTGTACTGATAAAGTGTTTTTACACTGCATTTAAAGTGCAAGTTTAATATATTTTTTTTTATTAGCGTTTTAACATCATTATTCAATTGTCGTTATCTCAAGAATGGAGGGTCGCAGTATGTCAATCATAATCATCTCAGAGGGGTCTTCTTGTCCAGATAAGATAAGATTCTAACATTAAATATTCAAAATCATTTTATGATTCAAAACTAACTTCAAAACATGAATAACAAAAACATGTTACCCTCAAGAATGTTAAGATAATTTCAAAGCAATGTACACAACTAATTAAAATCTCATTACGGTAATGATGTTTTAAGAGGAGGAAAATGGAGGAGGGATGATAAGTACCAGATTAGCAAGGAGAGTCTGGAAGTGAAACGAGATATAAAAGCAACTTTCACTAAGCGCCGGCGCCCACAACTTACTACTGTTATATCACACTACTAATATTACTTTCATTTAAATTGGTATAATATGACACATCGAATACTTCCACAATCCACTAATAGAATACAGATGGCCTATTAAAAACATTTGATATCTCAAGCTATTCCTTTGTAAAATTGAGTTCTTATTTTAAATTTTGTTCTTTTATTCCTTGGAAATTTATGATATTAGGTTAGTTGTATATTTTTATATCTCTTTTTTTTTGTCACTATTTTATTTAGATTTTTTTATGCAACTTAATGTATTTTCTGTTTATTTGAGGGCTTGCTGGAAGGATGCTTGTGCATTATGCTTGCCTTTGAATGATGTAAACAATCTTTTTTTTAATTAAAATAATTCTAAGAATGTAGTATAATTAAGCTAATTTTTTATTTTAATTATACTTAATAAAGCTGCTTAGCAATATTAGCAACTTAATTACAACATCTCGAGAGAAAAAGAGAGAGAGTGAGTGAGAGAGAAGATATTTAGACATTACTAATCTGTCGTCATCCCAGTTATTTGTAATAAAAATGTCGTTGCAGTGCAGACTTGCTTCTTTTATCATATTTCAATCATTCCATCAAAATTTTTTTTAGTCTGCTTTTCCTATAACAGCTACATTGACACAAGACTTCTGGTTACATCTTTTTCATCCCTTCCATTACATGACAATTTCAAGATTTTTTGTAAAGAAAGAAATGAACTTATATCAAGAGTTACAAGCTTATAAAGTTTCGACTGACAAATACCATGGAGTTATTATACATACAGTAGGAAAGCCTAAAATATGTCCATCGAAAAAAAAATACCAAATGGGGCTACCTATTTGACCCTCTTTTTTGCATGTGTGATTAGACAAAGATAAGTATCGGTCTCTTCTTCTCTCTTTTATTATTTGTCAGATACCGACACTTACAGGCCTGCCTATGGCTCTCCTACTCTCTGTATAATAATTCTATGTAATAAAGTCCTCAGGTTTTATCGAAGACCAAGTTTCTAACTCTACAAAATAGAGTAACTCTCGTCTTCACAGACGTTCTCATGGACTTATGATTTGAAAGCAAGTCACTTCAAATAGTAAATATTATGTCATTAAAATAGACAGTAAATTTTAAGATAATTAATTTGTTAATAAGCCAATCAGTAAAATTTTATGCATAAAATATTTTTTTTGCATAAAAATAGATTATTCAATAAATTGTTATTGTGATATTATAATTTGCGCTCGAGACTATATAGAAAAAATATTATTCCAAAATACTTTTTTTCTTAAAAAAATGCATTTATATCATGTTGGTTGGAATACCTTGCAATAAACAAATTTAATCATTACCGACAATTATTTAAAATCATAGTCAAATTTATTTATTAACATATATACTTTGACATATACCTACACATAAATACTATTTATGTTGCTAATAGAAGATCTTATATTATCGAAGAATAATATAAAATAATAATATTATTTAGTTTAAATGTCAGCGTCAACTTCACGCTTTCTCCGAAGGTCACCGATTATGACGGAGAGCTGGTTACAATCAACTTCCAGCGTTTCTCCAACAACCACGTAACATCACCAGATTAATAAATATACCAACTGACATCGAATATTATGTGCTAATATTATGGTTGCGAAATAAATTAAATATGGTATTATTTAAATCCCTAACACTCAATAAATTAAAAAGTATTTGTATAATATGCTTTGAGATTATTAAATTATAGGTATTTTAATTAAAACTTATTTTAATAATTTGATAAGATAATTACTTTAACTCTGAAAAATGGCATTCTTAAGATTTTACAAGCAATAAAGAATTTATTAGTTAGAGCTATTTTAATATTTTTTATCAAATACAAATTCCTTCATATTTAATGTCTAATTTTACTAAATATACATAGACAGTATGTTAGTCAACCTTTAAAATAATAATACAACAAATATAAAATATATGCCTCATTTAATATTCTGAATTCTTTACCAAATTCTCACATTATCATTATGCATCTCTAAGTGTCAATTATGTGTAATACGTAATTAAAAACGCTAGTAACTTACGGACTGACAAATTATTTAAAACTAAACAATAGTAAGGCGCCGGAAGTTGGAAAAAATGAAAGTGGACTTGCCTGTTATTTCATAAACCAGACAATCTTGTTTCTTTGCCTTATTAGCATATTGGGCTCGTTTCTTATAGTTTTGTTAAAGATAAAGTAACTGTATATTATAAGTTGATTTTATATGTTTAATTTAGAAATACGTCAGTGATAACTAAAATTTAAACCACTTTCTAGAACATGACATATATTCATACATTATTTCTTTTAACCTTTAACATCGCTGTTTTAATACATTTTAGTTGTATGGATGTATTGATAATTAGCTTTTACTATTAATGAAAATTAACTAGTAATAACACATTTGTTCAAACACATAACAAATGGTTTGCTTTTAAGTCTAATAAAGTATGAAATTAAACATCATCCAATAATAGAAACTGTTTTAATATATACTTTATATTTTAATGGGACAATTTATTCATACATAACTGATTTATAGAGTATTTGAGGATTAATTGTAAAATCCTAACTACTTATTCTGTAATCAACCGGTTTGAAATTGAGAACATCTCTAAAGATAAACATTAGATAAGAAATATTATTTAAAACACGGGGATAAGGGTCATATAATTATTAAATAATAAAACACAAAACACAACTTAATTTTACTAACATAAACAAAATATTATAAAATATAAAAATAATTTCCTATTTCTCTTCGTCACGCCATGACTTCAGCATTTTACCTACTTTTATATTTATTCCATTTATTCTATAAACTTTGCGAAACCTTTTACAGGAAAAGAAACGAATCTGCGGAATCAAAATCCAATGCAAAATGTTATTAGGTGTTAGTAATAAAAACAATCATAAAACGATATTCCAAAACTATTCACAAGATTTGATGTATTTTATATGTAAATTAGAGAATTAATATTTTGAATTACCTGAGGGCTGCGCGACCTAGTTCGTTCACGGAATATCAAAATTTATAATGTATTAGAACCACGTGAGTTGTTCGTGAGACCAACGAATTACTAACGAAATGAAAACGTGCTGTCGTTTTATTTTTACTAGCACTTTTAAATATTCATTGACATATATATCATATATACAATAATTGATATTAATACAACAATTATATTTTTATTTGTTTTATGCATTATTGTTTTTGTAAGAGTTTTAGCGCCTGATATAAATTACTTCCTTTGCTGTTTTTCGGGGGTTGAATGACAGAGAATGTTTTTAGCATTTGTAACTTTTTGGGCAATAAAGATTAATTAAATAAATTAATAAATATTGAGAATAAATATTAATTCTAAATACTTTTTTTTTGTAAATCGTGTTTTCGGATATCATATATCGATGCGAGTTCCTATCAACCAAATAAAAAAAATATCTTTTCATTTTACCTACCTTTATAGTAAAAAATAATACTAACTTTGTTACTTAAATTAAAAGATCGTGTTATTCTATAGATTAATGTACTGTTTTGAGATTAATATTTGATAAGGGACTAAATTATAAATATTAAAGCTTGGTTTGAAATTAATACAAGAGTAATCGCGGGTTCAATGACATTCAAATATTATATTAAGACAGTCTGATGTTCCGAAAACATCTAAAGGGTATTTAGGAACTTTACAACAAACTAATTTAAAGTTCTTCGGGTTTCAGGTTTATTTTATTTGAACGTAATTAATGTAAAATTTGTGAATAAAATTGTTTTTAAATATATATTTTTTATTAATGCTCTAGGATCTACAAATATACGTAAAGCGAAATGTAAGCATATATAGGTACAATTTTTATACTAAATAGCCAATAGATCCCAGGTTCGATCCTGAGTCCCCGGCGGTGATTGACTAAGCCGGGGCAATATATAAATATATATTTATAACTCAAACTTATCCAACATTTATTATATAAAGGACTTCACCAGTATCTAAGTTATCTTAGTTCTATGTTAATAATTAATCTTACCACAGAACACTTTCTGAACCTTCAAAAACTTTTTCCTAAAGTTTACTTACTACTAAAATAAGTGATTAAAAATAATAACTTTGAGAAAAAACTGATAATTTAAACTATATATATTGTCTTTGATTTCACCCCGTCGCGTTGGTCGAGTGGTTGGATCGGAAACCTAAGGTATCGCGTCACAAAGAGGCTCGGGTTCGATTGCCGACAGGGACAGACATGTATATGATGAGCATGTCTGTGTTTAATAAATATATTTGCAGTATTTATAATGTGTATTTCTATGTATTTGTATCGTTGTAACAGCCTTAACACAAGCAAATTATTTGCTTACTTAGTGATTTTGTGAATGTGTGTATATCCAGTGATATTATTATGAAAAGTATATAAGAACGCTGACTCTAACACAGATGACGTCACAAAGAACAATAAGATAATAATAGCAATCAATATCCATTGGCGACTCGACAGAGCAGAGAAATCAAATTACAGGGAACATTATTTCATTAACCCTTAATTTGGCACCGATAAAAATATTCAAAATATATGAAGTTGACAATTTTGTGATTTTAGGAGTATGTCATAAAGTTCTGGAAAAATGAAAAAAAAAATCTACAATAGCCCACTGCTGGGAAAACTGGTGTCCGTCACAGCGGACCTTGCCAATTACTGTGAAATTAATGGTCTGATTTATATGTTCTCTGAGGCGGACACTGCCAAACTACGGAAAGTAAAAACCACAGTTATTTTTATGTTTTTTCACTAAAGAAAAATACAGAAATGAACATTTTAGATCTAATTGATACCGAAGTTCAGTTTATTTTGTATGAAAATTTAAAAAACAATTTCAGGGGGCTTTTCCTGTCACGAAACATAATCTTGTGTTGCATTTTATGCAATACACGACAGTTTTCTTTTGGCAGAACCTGCAGCGTCCTTCTTCTTCAGTGAACTTATGGTTGCGAAAAGTATCGTCACCTCCATACAGCATACAATCATAAATTATTCCGGAAACGCCGGCCCTTACATAATTTTTAAATCCCCATTTGTTAGGTTTATCTTTCATGTATTGTTTTCTTTTACCGGCCTTAGTCCCTTTATATGGTATCATCATTTCATCTATACTAAATTTTGTCTCTTTTTTCTGTTGTTTTAGACAATTTTGTCGTAATTGCTCTATGACTGGACGAACTTTAAAATATTTGTCTCTATCGTCCATTGTATTGTCAAAAAAAATTAAATGTCTTCGTATCAGTTGATATCTTTTCAAAGGCATTATATCTGCGACATTACCATATCTAAATTTTTCTTACCAATAATCAAGATATGAAGGCATTACAACAATATATATGTATATGGATGGCTAAAAAGTCTCTAAATTCTTCGTCTTTTAGTTGAATTGACTTGCCGGTTTGTTGAACTGAATATAAGTTTGTCTGCTCTACGATACTAGTAATAATATCTTGAGAAAAAAAAGGTGAAAGAAACTCAAAGGTGAATCATTTTGTTTTTTTTTTTTGGTCTTTTGGCTTTGACTGTGGGTGGTTTCCTAGAACGTGTTTTTCGGGGTGCTAATGAAGAAGCTATTGGTGTTATAGGCGTTGCAGGCAATGAAGGAATAGCAGATAGGGATGGAACATTTTCATAAATGGACTCGCCAATTTCACGCACGATAGAATCTGCCATCTGGTATAATATCAGCATCTTCGGAGTGTAATTCTTCATCGTCGGATGTATCTATTGTTAGTTAGCAAAGGAAGATGCAATAGATGGTGCAGGAGAAGACAGGGGGGTGGAAGTATTAGTACGTGAATCATGCAATTCAGTTTCCGAATCTGATATTTCGCTAGCATCGGAAGGTGCATGTTCATTCGGCACTAAAGCAAAAAATTTACTTGCGTGATTAGGCTGTTGGCAAAGAAAAAAAAATAAACTCTGAACCATAACCAAACAAGCAGAAGCACACACACTTTGGCGTTGTCCGCCGCAGCGGACATAGTAATAAAGGATTACTTTTCTATACAATTAGCAATGTTCGCTGTGACGGACAAAACATTTTAGTTAAAAATAAACACTATAAAAATGTAATAAAGTGAGTATGTTTCTGTAAACAATTATTAAAATGTTAATTATCTAATAAATAAATTTATAATTCAATTCATTTTTCCACAAAAAATAAGAAAAACAATTTTAAATACCTTGAACAAAACAGGGGGCCGTCTTTTCGCAGACATTTTGCGTCCCAACTGACTTATGCAATGTTGATACAATCATTACTTTTTTTTTATTGTTTGTATATGATATAAATAAACATTTAATCGATTAGAAATCGATGAACATGAAATAAAAACTTGGCAGGATTTATTTTAAATAAGTGTCCGTCACACCGGACTTTATCAAATTAAGGGTTAAGGAGTGCTACGTCCGAGCTGGATCTCCGATGATGCATCCGCCCCACTAGATTCAATTACTGCCAAATTGATTACCATCTAAGCCCTGGTTTCCATCTCCTCACTTCCAGACTGGACCTTGCTGATAACACAAGATGTTATAACAGTATGATATAAACCCTTCACTGAAATTTAAAATAAAATTTTCGGAAATTTTCGAAAAAAGAATTCGAAAGAAGCCTGATAGATGTAACCACCGTCTTTATAAAGACGATCATATATAGAATACTTTCATCGAGATGGGTAGCAATACGGTATCTCCATTGGTAGAGCGACGGGACGGTATCGAACAGGGGTTCCAATCCTTGCCTGTATCGGTTTATTTTTATTCTATATTTATTTAAAATTTAAATAAGCTTAATATGGCTATTCACGATTATAGATATTTTCAAATATATATCTGTATTGATTATTTCAAATAAACTGATGAAATTAATTTAAAATAACGTAAATGGCTTCATAATGGCCTAGTTGAAACCCACATTTAGAATACGTGCTAATTTATGCAAAGTTAATCCTTGTGGGCGGAGAGTAACACGGGTCTCGGCAAAATGTTGTACATCATTTATTCGCGGTTTATTCCTGCAAACTTCGCACTCACCTGTCCACCCGAAACACTAGGGTTCAATAAAAGTCAAGCCGCTGACAAGTGAAGCCATCACTGCGGGGGGTGCATAAATAATTTAGGCGGGCAATCCACCGCCTGTTTGCATGCGGATTATCATATTAAACGGATATCAGGCGACGACCGTCTGTCCGATACGAATGCAAACAATATCATGCAACATTTATAAGCAAACGCTGAGGACAATCACTGAAAGGTAGCCGCGGTGGTAGTCGATTTTAATGGTCCTTTGTCTCGCCGACCTTTGACACTAGTGATATTAATATTCATGGCTACGAGTCGTATATTAAAATATGTTGTTATCAGGATATATTATAAATCTAACTGTGACAAAAGTTGTTACATTAGAGAAACATTGTGCTTTGTTAATTGTGATCCCTAAACAAAGTAAAAGCAACGCCCGAGGGTCATTATGGGTGTCCTTAAGTAATTTGGGGTTTTACAACAATAGTCATCACGTGAGAAAGCCGGGGATTTATTATAAACGTCGTGAATTATTGAAACAATGTTTTCCTCTAAAGGACTTGCTTAATAATATTGTATGTAATTAATGAAATAATCTTCTTTTAAGATTTTTTTTTGTACTTTATACTTCTAGTTATTCATCGTAACTACATATTGCTATTCAAAATCTGTAAGGCGTAATAAAATAAAAAAAAATAGTTCTCACAACGGGGCTGGTATTTTAAATAAAATGATATATTTTAAAATGTTATTTCTATTTTGTTTATTTGCAAGTATTTCAGAAGTTAATTATTATTGAAGAACTTATTTAAAGGGTACCAATTTATTCTGATCTCATGTGGTAAACTATTTTCCGTTAGATGTGTACAAAATGTTTTGTATTTTTAATATGTTTCTAAATTCTATATACATTTTTCCTAAATTTCTTATCTTTTACTAGGTTGACAGCCATTCTGATTAAGTCAAGCGAGTGAGGTTACAATTTTAATTCTCTAATTTAAATTTTTATTAACTTTCATACAGTATAATATAGAGTGTCACTCCCGAATTGAGCATACTAATCGGCTAATATTAGCAAAAAGCTAAAGCCAGCTTAACTCAATGCAAACTATTCAAGATCATTTTTGTTTGACTTATCCTCAAGAACATGAGCTGACACCATTTTTTTCCTTATAAGCACTCAGCAAAACCACAGCAATCTATTACAAAAATAATAATCACTTCAGTTATCACAGAGGAGTTCGATGACAGAATGAATGACAACACAGAGCTTCTCTCCTCACTCCCTGATAATTTAATCATCGCACGACCACGCTTTAATTACTTGCTAGTATTAAAGCTGTAGGCGAAACAAAACAATAAGCTCACCCATTATATATTTTAATAAAGAGTTTAATTGAACATAAAAAATACAATTTGGGTAAGCATTTTATGCACACAGTAACAATGTAAAATAAAACTATTTTTACGGATTTAACTCGCGTATATTGAATTAAATTTTAAATTTACATTTTAAATCTAACCCGACGTTTCGAATGCTTTGCAGCAATCGTGTTCACGGAAAGACGAGATGGAGGTGTCTGTCAGTAAGTCAGTTAATTAGTCATCTACCTCCAACGGTTTCTAAGCTTCCGGGCATACCGTTCAGGATTCACACAAAACGCACTAACAGTATCTTGAGGTCTTACAGTGCGGTCACAGACATGGGATTTTATATTTTTCAAAAGTGGGTCCCAGGTGTTAGATAATCCCCAACCATCTTCTCTATTAAAATTAGGATGGTTTTTAATTTCAATAGCCTCACGAACCATTCTTGGAATATAACGTTGTTCTTTAGCGAGGATTTTAGGTTTATCAAATCTTATATAATGATTGGGCTTGTCTATGGTATGTTCACACACTGCAGACTTCGATGTACGCCTATGCTTGATATCCGATATATGTTCTTTAACTCTTTTACCGATGCTCCTCTTTGTTTGACCTATGTATGACAAGCCACAATCGCAGTCAAGTTTATATACTCCAGCACATTGTAAAGGAATATTACTTTTGATAGGTCTCAAGAATTGGCTCACTTTCCTTTGAGGTTTGTAGATAGTTTTAATAGAAACCTTTTTTAAGATGTTGCCGATTCTGTCAGTAACTCCTTTCACATATGGTAGTAGGGCCGGTTGACGCTCAACTGTGGGTGGCTTGATGTGGTTTCTGCGACGCTGGCGAGGTACGGGCAGGTGGTTGTTGAACAAGGCATGCTTGACATGCTGCAGCTCGTCCTCTAGGTGTTCAGCGTCACAGATGTGTTGTGCTCTCTGAAACAAAGGTTCGTGAGGCTATTGAAATTAAAAAACATCCTAATTTTAATAGAGAAGATGGTTGGGGATTATCTAACACCTGGGACCCACTTTTGAAAAATATAAAATCCCATGTCTGTGACCGCACTGTAAGACCTCAAGATACTGTTAGTGCGTTTTGTGTGAATCCTGAACGGTATGCCCGGAAGCTTAGAAACCGTTGGAGGTAGATGACTAATTAACTGACTTACTGACAGACACCTCCATCTCGTCTTTCCGTGAACACGATTGCTGCAAAGCATTCGAAACGTCGGGTTAGATTTAAAATTTAATTCAATATACGCGAGTTAAATCCGTAAAAATAGTTTTATTTCAATGTGTAGTACTCGTGAAAACCTTAGAAAACACTAATGTAAAATAAATCAATAATCTAAATTGTTTAGTACTCACCAAGAAACTTTTATAGATTAAATTTAGCAGAATCACTGCATAGTTCTTAGTTGAAGTTGTATTACTGTATGTGACACGACTTCAAATCTGTATTGGCGTTTCTTCCGAGTAAAGTTTTCGATGTCGCTTCTGTATCAGTTGACCAAATACCTACAATTATCAGTAACTCAAACTTTATTTTCAGTTATTCTTATATAATTATATAAATATGTTTAAAAATTAATCCCTGATCCCTTGGTCAAGAAAAAACTCGAGAACGGGTTCTTGTTGTTTTTAGCTATTTATTTTATATACTTTAAAGTTTGAGACGGGTTCTTATAATGAAGAAGTTTTATATACATTAAGATGGGATTTGATACATAAGTTGGACTATTACTAAAAACCCACAAAGTTATTTAAGTCTGCCCTGTATTTAAACAAAATAACCTTTAGGAAAAAAATAAATGTCACAACATTAGAAAATCAAAGTAAAATATCGATTTCAATACATTCAAAGTCTATCAACGGGTTCAAGGAGGCCTTCCATCCTATTTTAAAACCCTTCAATGACTGTAATTGAGTAACTGAGTAACTGAGCTGGAAAACCTTCTTGTAGTTCCACACTTAACATGTCACACTCAATATTGGTACGATCAGTTAACTGTTTGAGACGTACTAAAGGGTTTTATTGTGATTGGATACTTTTATAAATAAATGCTTGAAATGGTTTATAAACATGTTTATGTTTATATTTTTATAATATTCTTGTTCTTACTTGATATTGTTTCTCCTAACTCAATATGTAGAACGCTCAATATGTAGAACGCTCTATGCTCGTTATAAGGTGTTGCGTTTGAATGAGGAAATATAATATAAAATTGATTTTTGAACCTAAATCTTATATACGTTATATATTCGCGAGCAATTTCTGCAAAAAAAAAAATGCTCAGTTTCAAGTGTATGTAGTGTTTTCTTTTCCGATAGGCTGTGTAATTATTTTCAAAGGCTATTAGAAAATAGTATTAGTCTTCAAAAGTGAGATTTTTAACTGAAAATTCAATTTTTTTGAACAGGATAACCAAAAACCTGAAAAGTATATTATAAATGCACGAAATTTGCAAAAAATAATGTAAAGATAATGGCTTATATACCTGCTCAGAAACAAGGAGTTATTTTATATTTTAATAAACGTAATAAAATAACGACTACACAAAAACAAATTTTAGTAATGCCGAAATGGTTGGTCCATTTTATGCTCTATATCTAGGTTGTTCGCTTTTTTATTTTTATTTTAAAAAAGAATATTTTTATTTCTAGAGTAGAGCTTTAGAACGTAGAGAATCAGTGATAATATTATACTCTACTATAATAATATATTAAAATATTATTTATAGAAAAATAGTGAAATGCATTGTATGTGCATTGTATAATGAACTTACCAACGCTCAAGCTTTTCATAATAAGACTCTATCGTAAGTCTTAAAAGTAAGACTTTAATTTAAATCATATTATATTTTATTATATAAATGAAATAAAGTGGGAACATCGAACTCTTTAGATCAATTAACTAAGTTGAGAAGCTGTAAAGCAAATTTAATATTTCGATAGCTCTCGAAAAGGATTAGTTGAGTATAATTAAGTTAATTTATTTCAATGTTCTTGAAGACAAAAACTTCCCCTCGTTAAGTCAAGAGAGGACTGTAGCGAAGTACGAAGAGACGACTATCATCTGCTATCACCATCTCACTAATAGAGAAGGACAAAAAATTTAGAGAATCATAAATGACCATTGAAGCTATATTTTATAGTTTTATCATATATGTGAGTAATTGTCTATAAACATGTCAAGACAAGCTTTCATTATATATTTAAATAAGTCGAACATGTTCAAACATAACTATTGATAATTAGTAATTATATCCTGGATACTTAAAATGTTGTTTAGAATTATCGAAAACATATGTCCAAATAGAATTTAAGTAGATGTTGCCTACGTTTGAATAAAGACGACTATACATAAAAATCTAGTTTCATCAAAGCGGGACGCTACACGATAACTCAATCGGCAGGGCGACGGAACGAATTCCCAAAAGTCACATGTTGGAATTCCGCCCGCAGCGATTCATAATTAGTTTCAAATTAATTTAAAATTATATAAGTAATAACATAAAAAAATACAGCTTCGATTAATTACTATTGTTTTAAATTACATTTTAATATATATTTTGATTCACTTTAACAAATCACATAAAGTCAAGTCAGATAGCAAAAAGATGGCGACAGTTTTACTCATTTTATGAACATATTTGTAAAAATATGGTAACATAATTTTAAACACACACGCTATCATAATAACATACTCAGAATAACGACAGTCGTTTGTTATATACATACTATACAAGTACACGATGATTATTTATTAAATCGTAGTTATCTATAACACAAATATACATATATACAAGCAAAATATAAAAAAAAAAAAAAATTTAAAATTTAAAAATAAAATTTAAAATTTAAAAAATTAAAAAAATTAAAATAGGGATGAAAGTATGTACAGTACTTTCTTCATTTGAAAAGTGTAAGTTATTTATGAAAATAATTAATTATATAGCGACGTTTCTCTACTAAATAATGATAAATAAACTCTTAAATAAAAAATGTTAAGTAAACGTCAGACATTCACTTTATAAATTACATGGATTATAAAAGAATCGATGTATTGGCGGGAATTGGGAATTGTAAAATACAATTTTTGCTCTAATTCAGTTGAAGTAATCTAGGTCAATATGACATAAAAGAAGCTTTGTGTTCCACCAAAATTAATTGAATTAAAATTACTTTTTATAAATTTATTTCAATACTTTTTTATATTTTTTTTATTTACGAACATGTAAACGGGCACAAACCGAACCGGTGAATCTGGGCGCTCCTTTCCCAAAGACCGCAGGTAACAGGTTCGAGTCCTACTGTTGGCAATACAATTAATATGGCTTAATATATTTATAGACAAATTTAAACAATGTTTGAACATTCAAAAATGTTGAAGAAATTAATTAAACGAAAAAATATACAGTCAGGTTTCACTCAATACTGCTACGTTCAGTAAACTATTTGAAAAGTACTGAAGGGTTTTATTGTTATTGGAAACTCTGATAAATATATGTTTGTGTCATAAACAAGTTAACTTAAGTTTAGGATATATTGTATAAATTATTATCTCATTATTTTTATGCATTATTATATGAAGATTTAGTTATGTAGATAGTCTTATAATATATTTTTTTTTTTTTACTTTTTATGTATCGCTCGCCTACCAACATCATCTTGTGTACATCATAGGGTTGGCTGGTAGAGAATGTCTTTGTGGCATTAAGCCCGCCTTTTGTACTTTATATTGTATATTGTGCAATAAAGAATTAAATAAATAAATAAGTCACGTTTAATTATATTTTATAAGCTGTTATTCTTACTAGATCTTTTGTAACAGAATAGTTAAAACACTCTATGCTAGCAACAAGGTGTGGCGCTTGAATGGTGTAAATATAATAAAAAATAAATTATTTATCCAAACCTTATATACATTTAATATTTGTGAGCTAGTTTCAAGTGTATGTTGAGTACAAATGACAAGAGTTTTTTTTTGGACATTTTGTGTAATTCTTTTTAAAGATTCTACCAAAAAGGAAGTACAATTACACAGTAAGAGTGTATATAAAACACAATTATATAGTAATATTTTTTACTAAAAATTATCTTTTTTCTACAGGGAAACCAAAAAAGTGAAAAAATACGAATTTTGCATAAAAATTTAAAGGATAATGTCTTATATACTCGGAGCAAGCAATTGTTTTATATTTTAATAAACGTGAAACATAACATAACGACTACACAAAAACAAATTTCAGTAATGCTGAAAACGTTGGTCCATTTTATGCTCTATTCTAGGTTGGTGGGTTTTGATTTAAACTTAAAAAAAAAAAATTCTAGAGTAATGCTACAGAATATAGACAATCAGTGATAATGCTATACTCTAATAAAATAAAATAACATTTATAGAAAAATATAGTGCAATCGTGCATTGTATAATATAACCCAACAACCCTCATTAAAAAAACATGATGTGTCAACTCCATGATTTTTTTATAACAACACTCTATGGTAAGACATTCATAGAGTTATATTTAATATGAATAGTCTTAAAAGTCAAATTCTTATGTAAATGATATTATATAGATGAAATAAAGTGGGAACATCGAATTCTTTAGAATTAACTAAGCCATGAAACTTTAAAGCATAGTTAATATTGTTTGAAAATATCCATGTATAGCCATGTTAAGCTTATTTTAATTTATATAAATATAGAATGAAAAATAAACCGATACCATATACATCTCACCACATATAACTTCTTAAAATCCGTTGAAGTCAGATATATCCATTATATGTATATTTCAATAAGCTTAACATGGCTTAATATATTTATAGACCAATTTAATCAATATTTCAAGAATTAATATTTAAAGAAATTGCTTAAAAAACAAACTGGTTCAGTATTTAACGGTCGCACTATCATTGAACACAATATAAGACGGTTTAACATCTAAATCAATGACCCGAGACCTGTTCAGAACTCGCCAAGAAACTTTCCTAGATTTAATTTATCAGAATCACTGCATAGTTATTCCTTCAAGTACTATTTTTGTATCTGACACAACTTCAAATCTATATCGGCATTTTCTTCAATGTGGAGTTTTCAATGTCACTTCTGGTTCACGATAGGATAATATTTTCAAATCTAGTAATTCATATTTTTATTAGTACAACAATGAATCCCCATTTCGTTTGGTTAAGTAATAATTTGGTCTCTATGAAGTTTGAGATTTTTTTTATAAAGAACAATAAATACAAATTAGTACAAAAAAAATATTAACTGGCGAGTGAGCACTCAATCTGTTTTAAAATTTAGACGTAAATATAGAATTGCAGATAAGTGAAATTATTATTATTTTTTTAAACCAAATTTTATTTTATTTTATTTTATAGAAATTCAAAGAAAAGTATAATGTTCAAGACGTTTCAAACTTGTCAATAGTTTAAAAGAAGCAGTCCATCCGATTTAAAAACCCTTCAGTAACCAAGTAACCGAGCTGAACAAGCTTCCTATAGTTCCACACTTAACATGTCACACCCAATACTTATCAGTATTCAGTTAACTGTTTGAGACGTACTGAAGGGTTTTATTGTTATTGAAAACTTTTATAAATATATCTTTGAAATTATTAACATAACATATATATAACAATAACATATTTAGTTATGTTTAGTTCATTTTTATAAGCTGTTATTCTTATTAGATCTATTGTAACTCAATAGTTAAAACGCTCTATGCTCGCAATAAGATGAGGCGTTTGAATGATGTAAACATAATATAATATTAATTATTAAATGTTATATACATTAATTTTTTTTGAGCAAACACCACGTTTTAAGAGTATGTAGTTTATAGTATAGAAAATAAGAAAGTTTTTTCCAACAGGTTGCTAAATTCTTTTTAAAAGCGTTACCAAAAAAAGTACCAAATACACTTCAATAGTATATAGTAGTGGTCAAAAGTGAGATCTTTTAACAGCAAATTATCAATTTTTCACAGAAATAACAAAACTGGTTTGGTTTATAATAAAAATAATATATATAAATTTGCTTAAAAAAATTAGGATAATGGCTTAAGTACTCAGAAACAACAGATGTTTTATATTTTAATAAACCTGCAAATATAACGTGGACTACACAAAAACAAATTCCAGTAATGATGAAAACGTTGGTCCATTTTATGCTTTATTCTAGATTGTTAGGTTTATAATTTTACTTTTAAAAATATTTAAAAATCTAGGGTAGAGCTCTAAAATGTAGAGGAACAGTTACAATACTTATGTTATACTAATATATTTGTTCTTTTAAAATATTGCGAAATGGCTCTGTATAATGTGGCTCAAAAATCGTTTGTCTAATAGCGTAATGTGTTAAGCTCCTCAAGCTTTTTCTCTTATTTAGTATAATAAAATGATAAATATTATAAGACTAACTAGATTAATATTATATTACTAATCTTCTCTCCTGTACATCTTAAGGTTGACTGGTAGCGGTAAAAATAAGAATGAATATTTAGATCAATTTCATAAAAAAAACTATCATACAAATAACATAAAATAGTTACAACAAACTCTTTAGATCAACTAATTATAACCCAAATAAGCTAAAGCAAATTTAATATTGTATTATTTTTTCAAGGGTTTGATTAGTTGAGTATAATTAGGGGGCGAACGCCGGGAACCTCCTCGTGGTGCTCCCTAGGCAACAACGGTTACTGAGAACTTTCGGGTTTTCCCGTTGGCTAATACCCATGGCTGGCCAGGGCAGGTAAGCTTTCGGGGTGGCCTGCCTGCGGGGGGAGCTCGGGCCTCTTTCCATCGTTTGATGGCGACGGAAAGTTGGCCTTGGCGTTGAAATTGGGAGGGCGCAGACCCTCTTTGCCGGGGTCGGCTGCGGAATCGCTCCTGGTACTTCTCTGATAGCAGAGTGGACTTTTATTATCGCGAATATTGGTACGGTTGCTAAATCGGTAGAGCCAGGTGACGGTTGTCCAGAGGTTAAGGTTCGATCGTATCGATTAATAATTCATACTATATTCATTTAAAATTATAAATAACTTTAAAGTGTTTTTATCAAAATTAAAGAAATATAACTTAATTCATTGATGCTCTTTGTTTATTTTTTTACATATAAGGGTTTACTTCAAATCCTTTTTCGTAAAGAGTAATCCTAATATATGTCTAATATAAAAAAAACATGGTAACATTATTTTATGCACACATGTTACCATAATAACATATTTACAATAATGACAGTCATTTGTTATATCCATACATAGATACTATACTAATATAGAATGCTAATATATAAATACTAATATAGAATGTATGGATATATATCCATATATCCATACATTTTATATTACACGATGATTCTATATTATAACACAATAAACTAGAGACATATTTAACAAATATACATAAATATTCCGGAAAATAATCAATAATATATTGAGGTTTCATTATAATTTAATTAAAAGAAAATTAGCGTTTCATCAGAATTTGTAGTATTAATAAAATGAGCTAGCGTTTTAAAATAACATTATTTTATATACATGTATACAGTTATTTGTAATGTATTATGTATAAATGTCCCTTTAAAATAAATTAAAGTTACGTTAGAACCTCACACACACGCTTTATAAATAACGTTACGAGGAAATAAGTATCAAAATAAAATTTTTTTGAATTAAAACAGTTCGGTCTAACATAAAGTAATCTTAGACATTTAATTATGTATGTATGTAAATTTGAAAATGTATTTTTAGAATTAATAATTCATCAAAACGGACAAGATTCGAACTTACGACTCTAGAAGATCCCATCCCAGAGGCCGCAGATCCTACTTGTGTCGATGACATTTGTACCGCATGTTTACATACACAAAATTTCAAACTGTGTTTGAGTATTCTTTAATAAATATTTTTTATTTTAGCACAGCATTGACAACCTCCTATAACATAACTTTTATGATGTATTCTGTTATAAGCAAAATTACAAAACTTAAAATTAAAGTAAAGAAGAATACTTTTAAAAGTATTAAACAAAAAAACTTAAAATATTCAGAGCATTATAATGATCAATTAAATAATATGACACATGGAATTAAATACAATGCTGATAATCAGTCCATTCACGAAAAACTCGCCTGACGTTTTTCAACGGTTTTATTAAAAAAAAACAAGATCCGCAAAAAGACACAAAAGTTTATAGAAATAAAATAGTTATTTCCATTTATGAAAGAATGATTCCAATAAAACATCCGTCCATTAGACAAGACAAATAAAGGTTTTCCAAAGAACCGCACCAACAAATTGGGATCGAAAGACAAAGATAGCATCAACTAGGAGGGTCACTGATTAATTCCACAACACGAACTGACAGTAAGCCTTGCTTTCATTTAGATCCTGTCTGTGCTTCTATAAAACGATAAGAAAAACCACTTCCATTTGTAGTTTTAATACAAGAGTATTAAACAAGAGTTTACGATGGTGCTATTACATTTTATTTCAAGTCTTTATAGGTATTAGTAATATCAATAAATATTGGACATGTTTTTAAACAAACACAGAGTTACCGCGGTTGCCAATTGAGCCATTGGCAGAGTGACGGAATGGTGTCGCAGAGGTCCCGGATTCGTTGATGATATTTTAATTTTTATTTAAAAGTATAAGTATAAAAGTAAGTATAATTAAAAGCATAAGTATATTACATGGTATATTCATGGAAAATATCAAATATTGGAAAGTTTTAAAATAGAAAGTCGAAAGTTTTTTTTTTACTTTTGAAACGACAGACTCAAGTTGAACGGTTTCAAAGGGTAGGTAATATTACATATTTTATAATTAAAATAGAATATGTAAAAGAATATATATTTTGATAATAAATACTGCCATAGTACAATAAATATTAAATACATACTTCAAAGAAACATACAACAATCCTAGTTTTTTGAGTAGTTTGATCCTGATTACAAAATTCTAATCCGCACAAATTCAATAAAGCCTATGATAAATTGAAGCTAGAAATAACTAGATTGAATTCCAGATCTTGCCATATTTGAAATTAGTACAACAATAGTACCTTTGGGAAGTACACAAATTAATTGATAGATAGACTACAACCAATGAGACCAAATCCGAGACCCAGCTCCTATTTGGGACCAAAATCAAATAAACTGTATATAAAATTTAACCCGAAGACATTCAAAACCACATTTTACAACAGAACCTTATCAAAGTAAAAAAGTTGCGAGTGAACCTGCCTTAATAAAGAATATTTGAGAGCCTTCTTTTTCATGATAATTTTTACCGAAGTTCTCATTTTATTTTTCCAGTTTAATAACATGCAAAATGAAGGTTGGGCAGGTCTCGTTAACTGGTCGGTCGGCTCATTGCATCGCGGCGGTAAATCCTGTTCCAGTGGGGGGGGGGGGGGGGTGCTGGGGGTGAACCCTCTTGCTGTAGCCGTGATTTCATTGCTATGCCTAGCCATTTTAGGTTAAATTGGAAAATGTGAACTGTTCTGTAGCTGTATTGTGTGATGAGACATTATATAATGTACAGAATAATGTAATAATACGTGGTATAAAAGACAATGCATGCTAAATTAAAGAGTACGTTTGAACAGCAGCCATATTTCCAACGGTTTTTTATTTCTCTCCAATCAGAACAATTAAACAGCGGACAAAATAATGGACAAAAGCGAAATTGACTAAGTGCTGGGTTTTCTCTATTTTCATTGTTTTATTTTATCATTTGTTTTTCGCTTCAGTTAAAAATGTATATCTATGACGTTTTATAAGTTTGAATGTCTGAAGTAGCGGGGAGAGGTACTTCATATTGCAATTTGAAATATTAAGAATGAACTTATGAAGATATTTCAATTTTTTTGTTTATTCAACTGATATAAACAATTCTCAAACAGTGTTTTAAAAATAATTATAATCTGACTGTTATCAATAATTTTGACACACGAATGTTTGTAAAATGTTTAAATCACAATTATTGATCATATTAATATTTCAATATTACATATGAAGACTATTAAAATATTAAGTTGACTGAAAGAAAGGAACCATAAAAATAATTTTATATTTAAATGAGAATCGAGGAAGAGTAATTAAGGATCGTAGGATTTTAAATTATTGTAACTGAGCAAAAACTATTGGAAAAATTGGTCCCAGTACTTTACTTATACTTTTATTCACACCATACTTTCTGTATATTTAACAAAACTTCATATTTTTATGAAATTTAATATAAAACATTTATTTATGAATATAAAGTATACAACATAAAACGTGTTTTTTAACTTTGGGATGAATGTTTATCAATAGAAAACAAATATCTTAGTTTTTTAATTACACCACCAAATAAGTTATTTATACTTGAAGAAACTTAACAATTGATAATAATAGTCATTAACTTTAAAATAATAATATATCTGAGTTTAAATATGAATATTCCTGACTTAAAGGTTCCGTGTACAACTTATGTTATCTTCGTAGCGGAAGTAGAGCGGCGCAGCGGAGAGCAAAACAAAGTTTTCAAATAAAACTTTCAGGTTTTGCCGACGGTGTTGGATGTGGCTACAGACGGAGATAAGAATCAACTAGCAAAAACTTTAATATATGTGTGAAAATATATTTAGTATTATTATTTCATTTATATTCCACACCAATGACACAATTTGTAGTTACATGTGAAAAGCAAATAGGTTTTCCGCTTTACATTTAGCAGAAAATTACTACATTGCAGATAATACCAGTGATATTGACGTACATTATTAATGCGCTTATTTTAGATGAGCTTCTGACCTAATCAGAGTTCGAAATTTATGTATTACTATAATAATCCATACATATGTTTTTTAAATACATAAAAAATGCAAATTCTTTAGATTTTGCCTAGAATCAAACCTCGACTTTTGGACTTTTCATGGTTCGTTCCTTTGCTCTACCAACTGAGCTATCGTGTCATTAGCCGCTTTAATAAAAATCATCTTAGAGACCACAAGTTAAATTCTTACGCGTGTTGACGGATTTTTCAATGAAAAATTATCGAAAACATTCAATAAGTAGGCAAACATATTTATATATCGTTTCAAGTATTGTTTAAGTTATATTTTTTTAGAAAAATGTAAAATGCTTTTGTTTTTTTAAAGATAAAAGAAGTTCTGCTAATATTTAATATAATTTTAGTTCAAGAATTGTTCATGTATCATATATCTATTCTCCCTATTCCGACACTCTTGTTTCCATCGTCTCTAATGAACGTACCTCTCATAGTTATAGATTACATTGACGCCTTACCACCGCATCGCTTTCAGGAAATTAATCGCTTCAACAAAGGAACAAATTAAATTCAACTCCCTCTTTCTAACAAAGTTCCTCTTGATATAGAATAATGGATATTATAGAATATCTGAATAAGTTTTAAGCCCTTTTTTCGCTTAGTTTTGTCATGTTTTATTTAATAGATATCTTTATTATACATATATATTATGAACACATATCACATATATATCCAGTAGGTTTAAACACAAAATATTGTACTTTTAAAACTTTCAGTGTTAGGATTTATGATAAACATATACAATTTAATAGAACTTATTTTCTATAAATGTAATGTTACAGTTAATTTAAGAGCTCAAATTTGTACACTCTAGTAAAACGTATTTTGTAGATGATAGCGCCATGTTTCATGAATTTTCCATTTACAATAAAACCGTGAGTCGTATCAGTTCATTCAGTTACATTCAAAAGGTGATGGAGAATTGCTTTTTTATTAATTCATTGAATGTTTTTATATCAAGTATACAATATATTTGATAAAAGCAATGCAAGTTGAAAGGTAAAATATTTTCATATTGTATTCAAACATTGTTTGTAAAACATGAAATAAAGGCTTTGAAAACATTGTTCACGGAATAAAAACAGTTCCTTTACAGAGTTCTGGTGTATAATTATTTACAGTGACTTGAACCGGCGACCGACCATCGTTTCCGCATGGCTTCAGAACAAAATTGAGTAACTTTTCAGATATTGTCATTGTCATTTTTACTCAACTTCTAACAATACATTAGTTTATACATTACATATACAGTTTTACATTCGCAAACAATTAAAACAACAACATTATAGACAGACGTAAGGCACTTCACTAGTATACCTCGATAACAGAAAAAATGTATTACCTCGTAAAAGACCCTTATCAGACGATACAAACACATTTAATAGGGACATAAGGAAAAAGAAAAACTTTCTTCGGCCCTCATTCGTTTGCCTTTTGATTCTGGACCAACGACCAGCCTCCCTTGATCATTAATATCGCTTGTTAGACATTCCCAAAACGATATTTTTAACAATTTCATTGTTTTACTTATTGTTACACATAGATATAGATTGTTTGAAATGAATACAAATTAGATGTATAGATATAAATGGGAAAAATAAAGTGTTTAACTTTTTCGATGTTCAATGTATGTTTGAAATTATGTGTGCTTATTAACATATGTATATTAAAATAGTATGTAAATTTCATCTACATTCTACACGGATAGGGCCCGAACCTGCAACCTCTAGAAAAACATCAAAAAACAGTAGCTTCAGCAGTTGAATCTAGTATTCGATAACGTTACATATTATTGTCTTATGGTCTTATAGATAACTAAGTTTGTTTTTCAATAATTGGTCCCGGGTTCATGGTAATTGTTAAAAACCAATATTATTAATTAAATATTTATATATTATTCTGGTTGTCAGAGGAAAAATATTAATTTGCACCTACATGTATCACGTTTTGTATCAATGGCAATAAACTCATATACATACATACATACTCTCTGAAACCGTACACAAGTAATCATTTAAATTAACCTTAATGGCTGGGTCTTATTATTTAAAGGGATAACAATCCCTGATGACCGCGGCTTAATAGCATTTTATCTTTTATTTGCCGCAAAATTATGATTAATGGCTTCATTTACTAATAAACTTCTTTTATTTGTTAACAAAAGAAGTATTTATAACTTACCAAGCTTTCTATACAATAGTATTAATTTTAAATACAAACAAAAAATATATTATTTACATCTATTTTCCAAACGACAATATCAGAGACTTTATCCTAATTTCCATCAACGATGTTCTGTCTAACAACGATATATATGTATACCTATCGCCTTGTTGAACACAATTCCAATTCCTGGCAAGTCATTTGCGAAAACCGAACATTGCCGACATTTCCCGATCGAGAGTCAAACCCCGGATAAGTTAGTTACAACTGACATATTTGAAATTAAACCAACGCTACCTAAAGTAGCAAACTTTATACACATTATAAATGAGCAAATCCAGGAATACAGACATCTATATCATCACATACATGCCTGTCCTTGTCGGGAATCGAACCCGAGCCTCTTTGAGCCACTATACGTTAGGCGTCTGCACTAACCAGTCGATCAACAGGGCCTTGGAATATAAATATATCCATACGAGAAAAATTCCGAATGTTTTGTGACTGCTAACGCCTTTCTTGACCCTGCACAGAAATAAAACGCTTAAGTAAAATAAGTATGCATGCTAAAATGCCTTTATTTATTCGGAGTTTTTAATTGTTTTTTTGGTCAAGAAAGTCATCAAATAAGTCTAATTTTGTGTCCGTGAGCTACACATTCTAATGGTTACTCACTTACATATCTAGAACGTTATTTTCAGGCTTTTTATTTGGGTGAAAGGTACATATCTTAAGTCATTATACTATAGTAAGGATATATTATATATATATATGTATATTTTTTAACACAGTTGATATACTTTGTAGAAGTTTTAGAACAGGATGTCTATCCTGTATGGACGAAATATCAAAGACTTAATTATTGTCATCCGCCGGGATCTACTTCGAGTTATTACTTCCCTGTAACGTAAAATGACTTACTCTTCCATGTGACATGTAAATTACTAAAGTTTATATAGCTTTAAATATTATTCAACAAAATTGTATTCAAAAGAAAGTTATATGTCATATTAAAAACACATATTATTGGAGTTGTTTTGTTGAATGCAATTTAAAAAGTTATTTGTATTGTAATGGAATGTTGAATTTTTTTCATCAAAAAGTAATTGAATTTTTTATTAAAAAACTTTCACCTAATATGGATTAGCACTGCGACGGGCGGAACATTAAAATTCAGTGACATATTTTGGTTACGAAATAAAACCCACTCGCTAACTCGTAACTCAACCGCAGCAATATTTTATATTTTAACAGAAAAGTTATTTTAAAGCATGAAATATATTAAAAACTAAAACCAAAATTTGATTCCCACTTTTTTCCACACTGTGAAAGAAAAATAATAAAATTTTATTTCTTTTAAATAATTATTATTTCAGTACTAGAATCAAGTTACTGTTTTATTTATTTTAACCATAAATTCAAATACAAATTATAATTACTTTCAATACTTTTGAATTACAATAAAACTCGTATATCCAATTAAAAATATAATCAATATTGAATATGGCGAAGGACTTCAAGTGTGTCTGGCGATATTAATAAAAGGCTTAAACAATCAAAACAAAGACTGATCCAGATCATCGCTACGAGCTACGCTACGAGCTACGCGCTACGAATCCAGGTCTGTCAAACGACGTGTCCTTCCTTTTGTTACTCCACTGTGTCCTATGAGAACCATTCTCTGCTTCAATCCGTATTCATTATTTTATTTTTACCGACTAACGAATCAGTTTCATTCGTATTTGAATGTCGATATTGATGAGAATGGAAGCTTTGATAAGTCTTATATTCGCAATATCCATGAAATGGATTTTTTTTTACTACAATATACAGTTGGTAAAGCGACGGGACGATTTTCCAGTAGTCGCGGGTTCGATTCCCGGCACGTATAGGTTTATTTTTCATTCTATATTTATATAAATTTAAATAAGCTTAACATGGCTAAACATGTTTATAGATATTTTCAAACAATTTTAGTATGTCTAAATACTTTTTGGGACACATTCATTTCTTTATTAGCAGGGGTTTTAAATTGTTTCGCCAAACATGCGAATTTATCTTAATTTTTTCTACTATCTATTACAAGAGTGTAAATAATAGCAACATCATTTAATCTAAATACTTTTTGGGACGCATTCATTTCTTTAAGCTAATCTGTCTTAATTACCGGGGGATTTAAATTATTTCGCTAAACATCCGAATTTATCTTAAATTTCATCAGTGAGTGAAATTTAAATTAAAATGTAAATGCTGATAGCAGGACCCTCTCTAATTGCGTACCTCGTCCGCTCAATGTCAAAGTTCTCCCATTTGAGGTCTGATCCCGACGTTACTTCATACATTGTATAACAGATTCACGAAAATATTTGGTTTTACTTTTTTACTTGATTTAAAAAAATATTGGTATTTTAAACTAATAAATGAAGAAAAATGTAAACTTATTATTATGTTTATCAGTTTAGTAGACCGATATTTATGATTATGCAGACGTTATGTATTCATTAAATATAATTATTTATACTTGACTAATTTGACTAATACTTCTAATTTTCTTGAATGTAAGGCCAGGGATAAAATAATCTATTTAGAAAATCAATCGGACGATTCATCAATTCAAATTGTTAATAACTTATATGAAAATGAACTTATATTAAAAAAATGTTACATTCAGTTTCAATATCCTCATTAACGAACTGATAGAACAACCTTTTGAGGTTGTATTAAGAAAAAGATACACAGACCATGGAGATAAAATTGTATAAAATAAACACAATATTTTTTTGCTAAGAGCACTCCTTATTTTCTTCTTTAATAATTGCACCCGTGCGATGTCGGGCGAGCTGTTAGTAAATATTACTCAACGCGACGCATAAATTATTAAATAACATTTGGAATACTTTTTACACCGGAAAACAAACTTATTTTCACGAGAAAAAAATGGTGTGAGATAAAATTACAATACAAAAAAAATACTGAACGAATTTTTAAATTTGATGTCGTGTTATTATCTAAGTCAACATAAAGGTGTTTTTCATACTGGATTTATTTTATTTAAGTGAATAATTAAATTACAAAAAATTTAAAATTTATGAATTTGTACAGATGTTAAAACATGATAGATGGTTTATAATTTTGAGACTGAAACGAGGGATCGGGGAGGGGGAGAAGGCGAAGGCGAAGGCTCTGGCAAATGCTAATAATTAATATCGTTCAACTGTTTTACCACCCACATGTTTCATATATATAATGTGACTTTTATTTCCAAGGTGAATTTAAAACTTCCCTATTTTATTATAAAAACCTTATCGAAGCCCATATTTTCCCTTCTTAAGTTTTATCTAGAACGAGATTCAAGATTTTTTGATAAGTACAATAAACCAAAACAAATGAAACCATATATAGAAATGTAGTCTTTATGAACAAGCAATAGTGTTCAAATCAGCGTCATATGGTAATGCCCTAGAGATTTGTAGGTACCGTCGACCGATTTCATCGGCACATTAGAGGGAAGCTAGCGAGGGGTTTGCCTGGAGACCGCCGATCGCCGATTGCCGATAGCTATCCTTTGAGTTTGTATAAATACTGACGTAAAATTATCGAAATGAGCTTCGGTTGCAAAGTTTTATTTATTTTACATTCCTTTCAGACTCCATCTAATTAGGATGTAGAGTTCAACAAACTCTACCAGACTTTACATTAGCACTTTTGATAATTAGCTTCATAAATATCAAATATTAGTTTTATTTTGGCGTTCTGTAGTTTAGCGTTCTAGAACGTTAAATTAAAATGTTCATCAGATTTGTTAAACTGAAGTAAAATGAAGTCCAAACTGCCAGCGTTCATTTACTCTCTTAAAGCGGGTAAGTTCTATAATACTGGGGCAGTGTAAATTGCAACTAGCAGGTGAATTGGGACTTACATCTTCCAGTTTACAAAGTTAGAACTCAGTCAATTCAGAGGCAATCCGTCCCAAACTGGTTAATTGCAAGAACTTCAAAGAATTTTCCAACTCTAACTGAGAATGTTTTGCAAAATGTTTATCTCGAACAAGTATGTACTACTCGATGTTTGTTAAACTTCTAGAAGATATTTTGAATTCTGTTCAACTTTGCTTATTATATATTTGTTTGGAATCTTCAAAGTTATGTTTTTATATACATTATAAAGTTAGTCTTGTTTTGTTTGTGTGTCAATATTTTCGGTAATTAATTTTGTAACAGGATTTAAGTTTGTTAATTATAATTAATATAATTAAGTTTAATAATTATAGTTTTATTAACTCTTTTCACCCTTCGGATAAAATACGTAACTATATATAAACATGTTTATTTTACTAAAGAGGATAAACTTTCATAAAATTTGCCGAAACCATATACTACTTTTCAATAATAAAACTATAATTAACTATAAAAAAACTATCGTTGCAATATATTCAACTAATTACAAATTATGTTTATCAAAATAAAAACACTTGGTAGAATATTAAATTAAATATAATTAAATTAAATATTTCTTTAATACTTACTTAGATTAGACATTCCAAATATCAAAAAAACATAATAAATCCAACAACGCATCAACGTAAATGAACTGTCACTAGCTATGTCTTATAACATGTCAACTGAAAACAACGATCAAATCCCAACCCTGTTATTGTTCATCGAACTATACAAATATTTTGCACAGACGCTCCTCAACACATCCAGCCGCGAGACCGCGCGCGCTTCAACTGACAGCTTTTCCACCGAGCACATGATTTTCTAAAACAACCGTCAACCCTTGACATAACTCGAGAGGAACCTTCACACAGTGACACGAGGGACCGACATAAAGCAGTTCGTTAGCATAACTTCGCTGAAGACTCGACCTTGCTATAATTAAATACTTGTTTGTAAAAGGCAACACATCATTTTTTGCCTTTCAGATGAAAACAGGCAAAGTTAGCAAAGTTTAAATGGAAACTCTGTATTATTTTCTGTTATAGTTATTACTAACTTATTTGTTACTTTATTTACCAAGGTGGTAGTATCCCAAATATTACGAATTTTCGCCTTTTGGTATGAAGGTATTTAAATTATATGAATCCAATTATATATATGTAAATGTGTATTTTAAACTCTTAAAAGTATTCGAATCACGACTACAGGACTTGATACATTGCTGCCAAAACTGTAATGTACCGAATTTATTAAAAAAGGAAAAAGTGTTTTAAAAACACTATTCCAATTTTATACATCATCGTTTTATTTCATAAGTTTTTTTATAAAAAAAAACAAAAGTACTTAATTGTAAATTGAGTCTTTAAGATTGTATCACACCTTTAAATATGTGTCAAAGATGTCATTACACACAGATTTTTGTGTCAGTTATTTAAATTATTATAAAAAAATAACAAAATTACATATATTATTATATGTTTTCTAAAACACATGCCAAGCATATAAGCTATTCCTAATTAAGAAATATTTGAAAGAAGATGTTACCTGAGTTACTTAAGAACTACCGTAGAAACCTATATTTCGTTTTTAACCAATTGTGTAATTTAAGAAAAGTATTATAATTCAATTATAATAAATATAATAAACGAATTATGATAACATAGTTAACAAGGAAATCGAAACTTTCAGTCATCAAAATCCCCGAGAGTCGTACCAAGTGCAGACCCTTGAAGTAATGTAATGAAAGTACAATATTATGTACAATTAGCAGTACTTAACTACCTGAAGTATGATATTTAGACGAAGAAAGTCTTCAACTATACGAATACGAACACAAAGTGCTCAACTTTGCTATTAAGAAAACTTTAGCAGAATTGTTTATGCGACTTATAGTTCCGGCTGAAGTAAGCCTAGAGGTGAAATTGATAATTTAACTTTGTTATATGTAAAAAGTAGTCAATAATAATTTATGTTCAAAAGTCAGGTAAGAAAAGTAGGTCATTGATATAAATTACTCGTAACTTATAAGTTACTTTACTTTATAAAATGGAAAATATAAGACGTTTTAACGGTTTTTCTAATATTATATACTATACATACATATCGTTACATTAAATAATAATTGCAATATTACATAGTAAAGATCCAAGTTTTCAAAAATACATTTAAATAAATCGAATTGCAATTTTGTAGACTTATTATTTCCCAAACAAAATGACTTTCCCAATCAATGAAATCATTTCTTAAAGTTCAACATTACCCTTAAACATTTCTAAATTTACTCCAAACTACGAAAAGTTATATACCAAAAACTATTTCCTCTGTAGATAGGAAAATCACATCTAACAATGACATTAATAAAAAATTCTAACTTGATTCTGTCTAAAGTCCAATTTAATTTTGGTGATAAAAAGCTCAGACCAAGACGTTATTCTTTATAGCAGACGTTTCATCAAGATTATTCTCTTTTTCAAGATGTTCTCGACGTCGCCTCAATGGACGGTATTGATTTCAAGGACATATACCTAAAACCTTCGATTCTTAGAAAAAAGTATTTATAAGTTAATAAAACAAAACCACTATATACTACATACAAACATATAATAGTTAGGATATACGAAAGAAGCCTGATAGATGTCGCTATTTTGATAATATGTTTATATTTCGAATGCTAGATTCTTTTATATGCATAGGGACACGGTAGCTCAATTGGCAGTGTTTGTAACCGTTACCCAGAGGTCGTAGATTCAAGTTCTGACTTTGTCAAGGAATTTAACAATTTATATTTAGGTCTGATTTATGTAACTTGGCTTACCATATTTATAGACAAAGTCAAACCTAAGTAAGAATTTAAATCTATAATAATTTTATTTATAACATTAGATATATGGATGCTGTGCCATTACTTCAATTAATTTAATAATGTTACCAGTAGACTAAAATAAATTACCTCTAATTTTTTCATAATTTAAGAAGAAATATACTAACCAGCTGACAATCTGTAGATGAACCATAAACAAAGGAAACTTTACCAGTGAAATCTATTGCGAGCGTGATTTTGTCAACAGGAAAATGGCGGACCCGCTGTCGCTTTCGTATATTTATGACCAAGAGTCGACAAATTTTGGCATACTTTTATTTTCAGCGCCGGACTAACTGAGCGTTAAGGTACATAAATACGAAGAACAAATAACGGCGCCACTAAATGAACGGGGAAACTTTACCTGAAAATTAAGTCAGAATGAGCAAAGTATTTTTACGATATATATTCCATTTGGGATAAACATTCAATTATCTAGAATAACAGAAGGTTTACTTAAAAATTGAGTTTTATCAAAATAATATTTACTTTAAAAACAGTAGTACAATTATATTTATCAAATATCTGAAATACGAAATGTATTTTACATTTAGTTTCAAATGTAGAGAAAAAAACGTATGCAAAAAAGCTAGCACAAATTAAATATATTTACAATTAAAACATATGTTAAATAAGGTGCAAACTGTAGGTACATATATTCCTTCATATAAAATAATATTTAAACTGTAATGCTACCCAATCGTAGTTTATGTCAACTTTGCTAACTTAAAATTTAAAAAAAAAAAAAACTTTGCTAACTGTATAACTCAAGATGTAATCCGGCCCGTGCTCGACTCTGAGGTGTGTCGCAGGTCTCGGAGCGCACTATTAGGCAACGAATTTCTTCTCTGCCACTACAAAATGTGTTATATCTAATATGTGCCTAGTAATATATTATACTTAAATTAAACCGTCCTGTTGGTCGAATGGTTAGCGCAGAAGGCTAACAAATAGCGTAGGTGGTATGTGATAAACATAGATGTCTGTATTTCTAGGTTTGGCCGTTTATTTAATATGTTATCAGTATTTATAATGTATATTTCCCTATATTTGTATCGTTGTCTAACATCCTTCAGACAAGCAAATAATTTGCTTACTTAGGGGTTAGATCAATTTGTGTAATTTAGCCTGTGATATTATTATACTCAATTATATATTTATACAGAACACATGGTTAACTTAAAATTTTCTTAGCGGAGCTGCATTTACTTAACCAATAATAATTAGTTGGTATTGTGATTTGATTAGGGGCGAATCGATAGCTCATTTCGACATATCATAATATTGTAAAGAATGTGGGTTTGTTTGTTTGTTACGCCTTACCTTTTAACTACTTGCCTGGGGTACAGAAATGACATAGATAACATTGCATTCCCAAAAATACTGCTACGGAAATACTTTACAGTGCGGGCGAAGCAGCTAGAAAAATCTAGTACTTAATATACTACTATAAAAAGTACTATAATAGAAAGTACTAACATTCTTGAGAGCACTAATATTGCAAACGATTACTTCTCCATTAGTATTTATCCGTACATTCTACAGTACATTTTTTAAACAAAAATGAAAGACTGTGGCTTAAAATATAGATTATCATAATATCGGGATTAAAATTTATATTTCAAATATATATACATATTAATCTATCTTCACGATATCTAAAATTAAAGTAATAAAGCATCTGAACAATAAATAAAAATGCTATGTTTAAATTAGTATTACTTTTTAATAATGATAGATGGTTTATGATTTGAGTCGAGAAAGAGAGTGAAGTTCCTTTCAGCAGATAGATAAAAGTAGGTATGTATGTATATTATTAATACTTTTTTATTCTTTTTTTTTATTGTTATTATTATTATTTGTTATTTATTTTGCGGGAGCTCAACAAATATAAATATCGGACCCGGAACAACAATCTGTGGATAAAATTAGGTAAAACTTGTCCCGTGTGGGAATCGAACAACCTTTGGTTAGCAATTAGTTTTACCAACCACTGCACTAACAGTAGTATAAATGTGAATATTAGTAGTAAAAATGGATGTAATTATGAAACTATAATAATGACTACATTTATTTCATAATACCATAATTATCAACTATTGTATATTCTACTCGGATGCTGGCACTGGAATTACGGACGCTCTTTGCATCTATAATTTATCTAAAATGGTAAATTATTAACTTAAGAACGTGTATGAGGATAATTATCATGAAATATTTGTTTAATAACCATTAAAATAATATATATATGAAATATAATCATAAAAAAATATATCTTTGTTTTCAGTTTAACTGTAATAATATTACGACACATTACATATATTGATGTAAGCTTACCTTACTTAGGTAAGCAAATAATTTGCTAGTCTTAAAGATGTTACAACGATACAAAGACATATAAATACACATTATAAATACTGAGATGACATTTAATAAACGACCAAACCTAGAAATGCAGACATCTATGCTATTCATCACATTCAAACCTCTTCCTGTCGGGAATCAAACCCGAGCTATACGTTAGGCATCTACGCTAATCACTCGACCAACGGGCGGTATAATAAATATAACAATACCTCCATCAGTCTGCGGCATGTCTGTTTGTCAATAACATCATATATCAAAATATAATAAAATATGTCTTGCAAATAGAGTCCTAACTATTATAACTGTCTTTTCCAGACTACAAAAATACAAGAAATCGGTGTAAAGTAGGTAATTATGGTATGAAGTAGCTATTACATCCAACCCCTCTCTTCAAATGTTCCACTCTCCGTCATTCTGGCGTCTTCCTTAAGGGTGGTAACGTTACCGTCACTTCCTGTGCAGATGTCTATATAATATACAGTATTGCCAACATAGAAATTTAAAAGTAATATATTTCATAATTACGGTATCATAAACTAAAATAGAAAAACTAATATAGAGATAACAAAATTTTTGTGAACTTTAAAATTTAACGCAGACCTATTTCATAAAGACAGCCCACGCCATAGACATCCAACAAAACCCCATGTAGAGGGTTTGATCTGCTAGAACCCATTACGATTTACTACCAAAACCCAGCTGGCAGATTTACTCTGCCCGCGATACCGGGAACTAATGGCTTGTAGCTGACGCTCGAAGATTTGTACGCAACGTTGCTTTTAATTAAATATTTGTAGCGTATTTCGAGTTGCCTTTTTAAGTCTTTTGTCCTCAATTGCCTTTTTTATAAATTACCTTCAATTAATTTGGTCAATCCAATTCGGTTTTAAATTCTTTATAAAAAATCTTTGCACGATTCATTTAAATGATTGATTACAATTATTTATTAGCTCGTGTTTTTGTAAATGTTAATTTAAATAGTGCAAATTTATAATATGAATGAGCTTTATATGCTGTAAAATTTATTTATTTAAATGTATTAAATTATTATTTTTTAATTATGGTTGAAAATGTATTTAAAAATGTATAGCCATGTTAAGCTTATTACTTTTTTATAAATATGGAACGAAAAATATTACGGTCAGGGTAAAACCGTCCCGTCACTCTACAAATTGAAATTATATGTAAGTCATTTAAATGTTTTCCACCAATGCAAATCTTAAAAAGCATTAAAAAGTTTCTGTGACACAAATACGTAACATTCATTATTAAATTGAAACGAAAACAAACAAATCAAGGTAATAAATGTTACAAACACGTTAGCACTTATGTGGATTGTTTTTAAAGTAATATATTTCACAGTAACACCACACTATCAAGTTCTCTCGCGGACGTAGAAACACGAAACTTAGCACAGAATCACAAGAAGGAAACAATAAAATTTACGGTTCGATAAAGACTTTCCGTCTCTGAAAATCCCGGCTTTCCGCTCTAAAATACCGCTTGGCTTTTACAATAAAACTTTTACCAGAACTTTGTAGTAATTGTTACATAGTTGATGTTCTACATGTACGAAAAGCCGTTAGGTTACTAATAATGCAATAAAAACATTATCGTATAAAAGCAGATTTATTAAAAGAAATTCTCGAATATATATTTTTTTTTATATACATTTTTTATATTGAATATCCAATCAAATTAAAAATACTTTATTTGAATAACACATACACAATGAAAAAAGATACACATAAAAACACAATAATAATAACACTGGACAAATTACACAAATTGATCTAACCCCTAAGTAAGCAACTTATTTGCTGGTGTCAAGATTGTCACAATGATACAAATACATAGAAATACACATTATAAATACTGCGAATATATTTAATAAACGACCAAACCCAGAAACATATAAAGCAATAAATAAGCTATCAACTATGATATTTCTTATCTGATATAAATAATCAATGATCAACAGGCTATCAACAATTACTACAAATTTCAAGTTGGATGGACCAAGTTGAATGGACCAAGAATCTGATAACAAACCAAACTGATCGCGAAACTACTAAATTGTTCAACTTTGAATAGCATTGAAGCCGTTACACGAACTTAAACTAGAAAGAAGGCTATTATTTTGAATTGTAAAAATAGTTCGCCTTTGAAGAAACTTAGGATGAATCTGGACATGAGAAGAAACCAAACTTTTACAGATTTTCTTCAATATTATAAAATACTGTCATTATTATCAACCATTTCTTTTGTTTTAAACTAATTTTCACTTGAACTTTATACATCTTCAGTAAGGGTCTTGAGTAATATTAATCAAAAATACACAAAACTATAATAAGAGAATAATTCCTGTACCCCTACCACGAGTTTTGACGTTACGAAAACTATGACAGTTTACTAAATCTTAAAATCATAACATATAATTATTATTCACGCTATGAATCAAAACCTATTTAAATATATATTTTTAATCTGTTAAATAATATATTTATTTGGAGTTACTTATTTCATTCTAAATATTAAAAAAAATTTGGTTGGGTGTCTGTCTTGATTTTACAATTTGATAAACTGTCATTAGTTTTGTAACTTAAAAACTGGTACTAGGGGTACAGATACAAATATATGTATAACGGATACAAATGTCCGCAGGCTTGGAATAACAATCTGTGGAACACACCTTGGTTCAGCCATACTAAACCCTAGATCCACAGACAGACAATCAAATGTAACGATTTTTTATATAAGATTCATAGTGTTAAATGTTTTACTGTACCTGTATAGGAATAAAATAACAAAAATACCATCCTTTTTAAATCCATAACAAAACCAGATAAATCACTTATCATTTAGATAGAAACCGTAAGCTCAGGTTAAGTTCACGTATAAAGTGTTTCTATTTGTGTGAAGAAAACAATTTTCGTTATTATTTGAATTGCCATATATCCAAAATTAAATATCACACACCCAATTTAAATGCATATATATACCAATATATATTATTAGAATAATGCTAAAGCTACCAGTAAAATTAATGCCAAGATAAAATGATCTATGAACTGCGGGATGTAGGTCTCGGATTGACAACAGATGATTGATGACGTCATTCTAAAAACGATACGTCATCAAGAATTCTATTTTCATTTTCAATAATGAATTGCAGAATTGTTTATCTCAAAATTGTTAATGTACCCATACATACAAACATATATATCTATATATATATACATATATATGTATATATATATATATATATATATATATATATATGTATATATATATATACATATATATATATATATACATACACACATAAAAAGTCATTACTTAAAAACAATACTTGCCTGACGTTTTATATAGCGTAATGACGAATTTCCCCGACGACGCGTTCACAGTAGGTAATAACGTGTACGCGTAGGCATAAGTGACACCTCACAACATACAGACACACACCGTCTATACCGGTATAGACGAGGTCCCAACTGAGTAAGTGCTCCGTTGCTCCGGCGTTCTGCCGTCGGAGGACGCTAGTGTCCAAATTTCCTTAGCTTCCCTCCTGACTAACGACGCCCCGAGCCGAGGTCCGTGTCTCAATCTGAGACGCCCTCGGGACGTCGTTCCCCGTGGGGGCCCATCTGGCCCCCCCTTTTCAAGGGTGGGTCTCCTGACCCACCCACTCCCCCGGTGACGCTGTAATAGCCAACAGGGCTAACAGCATAGACAGACAAAAAAAAAAAAAAAAAAAAAAAAAAAAAAAAAAAAAAATAATGACGAATTTATTTATGTTTATTAACCCGGCGTCAGCACAGTTAAAATATGTTACAACGATAGTAGGGTTGGGTCCAGGAGACCCGTGAAGAAAATCGTCATAATTTCAATAATTACAAGACATTTACTAATATATGGCTGTAATTGGATAAAACGACTATAATTTAAGTGGTCATGTATGAGTAAAAAGAACTTGAAGTAAAACTTTCTTTTTAATATTTTTTTTATGATAGTGGAGCAAAATATTAACAAAAATAACAACCTTTGTTTTAAAGTCACAAAACTTGAACTAAATATAAACTTTTTTTCTAAAATATTAATAATTAGAATACATGTAAATCACATTTAATAAGACTACAAATAAAATTACAAATTAGTTTTATGAATCGGTCATATCATTGCTTACATATGCGCAGTCTCTACAGTACAATATTGCAAACTCAGTGCAGATATATTTGTTTCAGTTCCGTCAAGTTCAATTACTTTTTGAGTCTTTTTTGGCAGGACAGTCTTGCAACCTTTTTTTGACCTTCTGTATCTTTGCAGACGGGTCCCTAACAGGGTTTCCTAAAAAAATCGCGTATTGTTTGGCACATTAGTCTTAGCAACTGCAGGATGCCTTTATGGTCGCGCAAATGCTCACGAACAAGAGTTATGAGTAAATTGAGAATTTGCTACACTTTGTAACAATGTTGTTATTTATCTTAAGAAATATATGTGCATTTATTGAAGCTATGTTTATATACATATATATATATTATAAAATTTTCAACCCTAAATCGAATGTTTAGGCCTAAAGGCATCCATGGCCACTTTATTGCTATATAAATTTTTTTTTACTATATTAAAATTAGTAGATTGTACCTGGCTGTCGTAAGTGCTGACAAAATTCTACTGTGATTCTGTTCTGTAATTTAATCAGGGGTTCATTATCACTATTCATTTCACATGCGTTTTCGTCGGTATTACTAGTTTGGCTGCAATGCTCAAATGGACTTCTACATCTTCAGTTTCTGAATTTTCATGATCGGAGTCTGATTTCTCCAAGATACTCAATATTCGCTGTCGTTCGCGTTCTTCGAGAACCGTTATTTCAAAAGTCATGCGAATAAAATAAATAAATATACTTTTTTATAATGGCGCGAAATTACTACACGAAGTGTATGGTTGGGTAAAATATACCCTTTGTCATGTTTAGAAGCGTTTATACACCGCTGCGATTGCAATACGACTAAATATCGATATTCCGTGGAAAGATGCGACCCTTAGCTCCAGCTATTGAGAATTATGGCAGTGTGGCACCAAAAACATTAGAAATACGCGCATTTGAAAATAGCCCGGGTCAAATAGACCCAACTGTGCGAACGCCGGGGTAATACTTTTTGGTGCAATACTTATTAATAAAAATAAATAAAAGTCCTTCTCTACCAACCTTAAAATGTACAGGACATTAGTAGGCTTACAAAATTAAATTGAAATAAAAAGATTGAAAATTAAAAATTTTTTTTTTTAAATATAGCTAGCTTTATTACATATATAATAATTAATTTAGACATTAAACAAATGAATTAATTAAACCGAAATAGTGCTTAGTCAAATACTTAGAACCAGACAACAATATGTACAAGATGAATATTCTTTGTTTCAATAACAATACGAGTACTGAATCCTTTGTCTGCTAAACATGATCTACTACTTTCACTCTTCATACAGTAGGCTTGATATGAAATTGAAGCAGTCTTATTAGACTTTATATCTAAATAATATCTAGATTCATCATTATAGACAAATATTTTAAATCAATTATTACGTGATATGTTACGTATCTTAAACGACGTTATGTAAGATTACAAATCGATTCTATTTATCAATATCAATTTCATCTTTTAAGTGTAAACGTAATCGCTTTTATTACAAATTGTATTTTTAAAATTACTATATCAAAGACGTTTAATTTGTTAAAACATCACAAATCTTCTCATATTGCGTAAGAGACTGTGTCAATTGCGTCAATAACATCGACTCTATAGTAGAGCGGCCATAGTCTGCTATTGAAGTTACAAAGCTCCAATTACCAGGGCTGGCACTGACTACAAGGTCAATTGACACTTCGCCCGACTGACTCATCCCGGATTTGGCATGTAAAATAAAATTAGAGGAGGGTCGGGATAATGAAATTGTCGAATAAAAGATTTTTCCCCTTCTTGGATTACAGGCGGAATGTTTTGGGTGAGCGTGAGTTGAATTTAAGGGAAGTGATATTTGATTCTAATTTTCAAATACCTTTTAATTTCATTTATCTTTGTATCAATAACATTTACCTTATAAAAGACCTTCCTTGTTAAAGTAACTGTACGCGTGTGTGTGTGTGAAGTATACACACTATAATAATATAATAAGTATATTATTTACAACAAATACCTCTCAGTTCATAAGCAGTTATGTTGATCTTTAAACAAGCCTGTCTTGTAATGAGTATTCTGTGTCTATTTACTCCATACACACAGTTGTCTTTTATTTTGACACAGTACGGGAAAATAACTATAAGAGTGTACAGCAAAGTAACAGTTACACATTGAATTACAAAACATATACTTTACTGTATTATGTGAACTATAATATATTTTATAATAATAAACAAAATATATTTTAAGCACACACATTTAAGAAAAATAAATAAGAAAAGTTAAGAATTAGTTCTATATATAACAAAATAAATAAGATTATATTAAATATATATAATTCAAAGTTGTCACATATTAAGTACATACAAGACCACAAGAATAGTTTTAGATTTTTTAATCTATTTCTCAAAATTTTTGTGGGGGTGGCTGAAGAATTCATTAGAATATTATAATATGAAAGATGAATCTAATTAAAAAGATATCATTAAAGGTATCTGTCTTGTTAACAGACACAAGGGAATACAATAACCAAATCGTGGTACAATGGTCTTTTACGAGCATCATCAGCGGGTCCCCATTGTGCATTGTCCGGAAAGAATTCATTCAATTCTGCAAACTGTAACAATAAATCACCTATCTATTGTTTCAGCGATCGAGAATACTATTATTTATACCCAAAGGTGTTAACTATTTATTACACTTTGGAAATTTTGCTGTAACAACAATTTCCTTGTTAAAATTACCAAAATATTTGTTTAATATGAATTAAATTTATTAACAATTTGTTGGTTTACGTATTAGAATATTAATATAGGCATAGAATTTATTTTATTAATTAGTTGTCTAGTCAATAAATAAAATATACTTATACTTAAATCAATATTGACATCACTTTGGGATAAAAATAAAAACAAATTCTAATATCTGTTTTTTTTTTATTTTCACAAAAATATAAAATACTTATCATACCTCTTCAGATCGATTTTTTGAACAAATATTTTAAATAGAAGTTCTACATCTTGACAGTTTTTCTTTGAATAGTGTTTTGACACAAAGTATTCTTCAGTTCAATCGATGATTGCTGAAAGTTATTCTTATTATTGAACATTATATAACTACTGTACCATAAAAAGTATATAATCTATAATAGATCAACTGTAAAAAACCTATGAATTATAAGCACGCCATTCGAAAGCAATAAAACTATTTATATATAAACTTTAGAAGCAAATATAGCTTTTAAGCAACACCAAGTTATAACTACGTTGGGAAATACGAGTTTAACTTTTAATAAAAAAAGACCCATTGTTGCTGAAACCGACCACTTTACAGAATTTTGAACATTACAAGGGTTGCACTGAAACAAACTGTTCAAAGCAAATTGATACAGGCTACAGCCTCCCAAACTATCGCTGTTCATACAAAAAGTACTACAGTTGAATATTTTTTTAAAGTTTTCTCTTTTGAAAAAATATTTGCCAGCTATCGTTAAAAACTAACCGAAATATGTGCTCTGAATGCCAGAGATTTTAAATAAAAGAGCACTGGATAAAACTTTCTATACAAAACAAGCTTTGTTTACAATATACTAATATACTTATATAAATAAGTTATAAAAATAGTCATTCTTTTTTATTTTTTTAATTTATGTTGATATTAAATAAAATATAAATGACGTGCTAAAAAACTTTTGCATTAAATTTCCTCATTTAATAATATTGAAAGTCTATATAAACATCATATATAATATGTTATTCTTACTACCTTTTATATAATAGTAATTACAATCATGAAACCGGAAGACGTATAGATTTACGTAACACGTGAGTTATAACACACCTCTTCAACGTTTGTTTAATAAATTATCCAAGTTTTACACATATTCATGAATAATAATTAATAATAATATCTTTAAACAACAAAAAACCACCACTTTCAGCCTCAACTCGTTTATTTTACTATTACACGATAACACTACTAATTACTAACATTTTTGGAGTATAAATTAAAATTATTATTATCCATATAATAATATCATAGGACTAATTACACAAATTGATCTAACTCCTAGGTAAGTAAGCAAATTATTGTAAATACAGACAGCTATTCTCATCACATACATGCATGTCCCTGTCGAGAATCGAACCCAAGTTCCATTGCGACGCTAAACGTTAGGCGTCTGTGCTAACCACTCGACCAACGGGGCGGTTCATGGATATTTTAGAATTTTAATGTCATCTATAATTTATATTTTTTTCTGTCTGTCCACATGAGCTGACCTCAAGTCAAGTATCAATCAAGAACGTCAGGTCATAGCGGCTCTTCACTCGTAATGACCAATTATACGAGTTAACTTCTGACCACAATTAAACACATTTATATTTTAATTAGTTGTTTTAAAATAGCATGTATAATATCAGTTATATATACTGTAAGTTTTATATACTAATAAAAATATATATTTTAAGATAATTATGATAAGTAGGTCTTGTTATATTTCTCATTAATAATATTTTTAAAATTAACACTTATATAAATCAAAAGTATATAAACAAATTCACAATATTATATAATTCAAAAGTGGTAAAGCTGTTTGTATAACTATTAATAATATCATCTACGTGCTTAAAAAAATATTTAAACGTCAATCATTTTATTATAAACATAATTTGTGTGTTAAAAAAACTACAGCAACGGTGACGACCATTGCAAAAACTCTCCATCAAATAATTAATCTTCTATCATGTTAATAATATTGAATAAAAAGTAATAATAAGGCCTCAACATATTTAGAATGTGCTAATAGACAGTTACCTGTCACTGTGACCAACGACTAGATGAGACATGTTATGACCAGGCTATTACCATTGGCCTACTTAACGCTCCAAACATTATTATTGCGAACTACAATTCAACAGGTCCGGGAAATAGATGTTTCTCCATATACGAAACAAGAATACGTCAATAGAAAAGTAGTTGCATAGGCATCGGTCACAACATGACGAACTCGAACCAAACCAGTCTTAGTAGGTACTAGGTAGTACCGATAACCTGGGCCTACGTTGTTTCAACCAGTCACGCCTCAGTCTCCGATGAAACGGCCGTGGAGTAACCGAACTGCGCACGCGCATTCGCCTTTCGAAAGCACACATTTTCTAACGACAAGTGTCGTGACTTTGTGAAATATCAATACCATTTGTAAATATCAATTCGTGTCAGTTTTGTGAATATGTGAATAATTGCTGTGAGTTGGAATTTTAAGCGGATTATCATTTATTTTTCACGGTAAGTTACGTTTGTTTGTAAATAAAATATGAGATATATTGATATTTTGGAAGCCGGTTTTTATTTTAATATAACTTTAACTATGTTTTGGACGATAAAAATATTTATTTTATTATTTATACATTATACAATGACTCAAACTCAGCTAATATTAAAACGTTATAAGTATGTCATTAGAAATTTAAAACCATTATTAGATGTCTATACCTTCATTAATAATAATTATTGTTATATTTTATTAACATCATGATTGTACATACAAATGAATGGACAATGTCATTGAACGTTTCCTGGTATAAAATAATTATACAATAACTTATTGTATTAAGACTGACAAGTAAATACAATAAACATAAAGTATACGTTTGTATTTAGGCTTATATTATATTTCTATCAATAATATAATTAGAATTATAAAAATTCTTAATGTTTGATGATGTAAGTCGCATAGTAATACGTATTTACCAATGAACAAGGACACATATGTTACTACACAATGGTTACAGTTATACCTGATAATACGTGCTTTGGCCATGGCCTTAGCGATTTAATCATAAAATTACTATACTAAAGTCGTGCAGAAAACATGCAAATAAGCTTATAAAATGCCGAACTACTCAAAATCTTCTTATTATTATACAAAACTAAGAAAAAGCTTTGGTAGGCAGCCCTTGTTTCAAACGGTGCCGGCCCATATGCTGGACTCTATATACCCGGATAAAAAGCTACAGAAAGAGTACATTCTTAGAAATCCTGTTCTCCGAGAGGTTCAAGCAACACTACCTCAATCGGAACACGATAGTAATACAAAGAGAGTAATAATGGCCGAGCAGGGTATAGATCATGCTGAAGGTGGTTGGCCTCGCGACGTCCACTTGTACAATGAAGAACACGTCCTTCGCCATCGCCGTCGTGTACAGCATGAAGAAAACTATATCCAGTCAGTGTTAGAACTGGAGCCCAAATTTGAGCATTTCATCGACCAAAACAATGCCATTGACATGTATCAAAATTATTTTCATGATATGAAACCTCAAGCCCCAGTTGAAACTTACAAAGTGCAAATTGCGAATACATTTCGAGATACGTTTTCCCGACCAGTATCATGTATTGTATGGACTAATGAAAAAAACTCAAAATTAGTCGTAAGTTATTCTTACAAAACATACCCTGGTGAAACAGATTCAACCCAAAATGTTTGTTATATGTGGGATGTCAATAATCAAACTGAGCCAGTCTATAAATTTTTCCCAGAACATAGTTGCTGGCAAGTGGCGTGTTCGCAAGTAGATTCGGATTTATTTATTGCAGGGCTAAATAATGGTACAGTGAATGTTTTTGATATTCGTTCAGGAAGTCATTGTGTAGGAAGCAGTTCTATTTATAATTCCCATTTCGCACCTATAACTGCTATTTTGTTTACTCACTCACGAACGAACACAGAGTTCTTTACTGGTTCTCCAGATGGTCAATGCCTCTGGTGGGATATAAGAAATCTTTCCGTTCCTATGGATCATCTTCCAATGTCAGTAAAATTTACCAGTGACCAGACGCCTAATTTGACTAATTCCGAAGGAGTAAGTACTTTGGAATTTGATCGAGGGCTGCCAACAAGATTTTTATGTGGTACAGTATCAGGATTAGTTATAAACGCCAATCGCATGGGTAGAAGTCATTCAGAAATACTTACCTCATACTGGGATGCCCACTCAGGGCCAGTAAGAGCGGTTCACCGAAGTCCATGTACTCTAAGAATGTTTATTACTTGTGGTGACTGGAGTGTCCGAATATGGAGTGAGGAGGTCCGAACTGCTCCAATAATTGTAACTCCACCCTACCGTTATCAAGTAACTGATGTTGTTTGGGCACCTTTGCGATATTCTAGCTATATGGTTGTAGCTGAGGATGGTATATTTTATTATTGGGATCTTTTAAGAAAACATAAAAAGCCTATTGCAACCCTTCGTGTCTCAGATTCTGGACTTACTAAAGTATGTCCTCATTGGGAAGGTGAGTTGACGGTAGTTGGTGACAATGACGGTTCTCTTTTCCTGCTACATTTATCTGATAATATGACAATACCTGGATCTAATGATAAACAGCTAATGCATCAGACTTACGACCGCGAAACAAGACGAGAACATATTTTAGACTCTCGAGTTAAAGAATTGCGTTTAAAAGCACGGGCTGAAGAAGAACCAACAATTCAACTCGATGAAAATATTGGTGATGAAGAGCTTGAGAAAGAATCTCTAGAATATTTTAATATGGTCCAAAATGAGATGACAAAAATGGGCGGATTATTTGAAAATAACTATGCGTTTGTGGAATGAAAAATATTTTTTAATAAATAAAGTATGCAAACATCTACATTATTTACCCATTAAAATTTTAACAAAGTGAAAAATCCTCCTTAAATAAGCAACATCAAAGATAAATCTGTTAGCCCGCATGTGTTGGGGGAATGCATCCGGTTCATTGATAGAGGGTCACGTTCGCCCTAAATGATGTCTCCTCAAAAACATGTAAAACGTAACACAAAATCCTGATACATTAGATTCATCTCGTCGAGTTGTAAACAATTTACTACATACATTTATTATTATATGTTTTAAAATTTTAACCGTAAAATATACTGGGACTACTAACACAGTTTAAAATAATATATTTCAGGTAATTATACAATTTTTTAACGTGTACTGCATGTTATTATGAGTTCATTGAAATTACATCATAAAATATTTTGTTTATGTTCTTACCGAGAACGTGGTTCTACTTCGTGTGAGCAAAAGTGCGTCACGGCAACTTTCACCAAGTCGTTCAAGTAGCTGCGCGCGCGCATGTTGTACGAAGTGAACCTATTTTCCGCTTCAAAGTATTTAATCTGTTATGTTTCTTATTCTTACATATAAATTATATGATTCGAGTAAAATAATTATCAATATTATTCTAAGAGAATGCATAGATGAGTTTTTGATTACTTTTCTATTTGTGTATTATATTTTTTATTCAAATGTTAGTGATTAAAATATATATTGCCTCATAAACTTGACCAACATTAGTAATTAGAATAATAGAAAGTGAAGGTCTTCAATACAAACTCATAATTATTCACATCTTTAAAATAATAAATTTAAATGCAAATGATAACATCATCATAGCAAATAAAACTAAATAAAGAACTTTGAAAAAAAATATTTTTATATTATAAAGCTAGAGTCTTGGTTATTTCCGTATAGGAATTACTTACTTAATTACAATATTAGATTAGACAATGTCAAATTATCTTAGTAATATAATAAACGAGACTGTTTGTCCATAATTAATTCTCTTCAATGCAATTAATGTGGAATGTTGCGTTCTCGTGATGTAGGTCAATGTATAGCACAGGCTAGACTTTATTTTTATATATTATTAAGTTATGAAGAATATTTTATTTATTTCTTTAACATTAATGTACACAGTATATTTATATCATAAACATATTTTAAAATAGATTTGTACAAAAGCACTACTTACTTCAAAATGAAATCTCTTCCAGTCGACCAGGAGAGAGTCGACAGGAGGTATGAAAGGAGAGTACAAAAATGAGTGGCAGTATATGTTTATTTATTTTATTGATTTATTTAAGGAATACTTACATACAAACACTTTAAATTTATAATTATATTAGTTACAATCCAAAGACACTTAAATTTAGTATCCTACTAGCTACTAGATACTTGTAACTTACTATTTTTTCTGTATATATAAGCACAGAAATAAAATCCCTCCTAAATTTATCCTCCTCCTAATCATTTTCTAAAATTATAAAACTTTAATAACTAGAGTTTGTTCCATAATTCCGTTAAAAACGAAGCCTAAAATATAATATTCGTTTGTCTGTATGTATCTATCTTACTGTATGTATCTATCCAGTTCTTACATTTATAAAGAAAAATATCTATGAACGTTTCTTAGAATGCGAACATAACTGATATTTCTAACATATACGTATTTGTCATTATTTAGTGAACTACAATTCTATACTGTGACTTTAAGATATGGAACTATTAATAATATTGAACATTGAAAATTTATAAAAATATTAAGCATATTTAAGATGGATGGCTCAGTTATGTACAAACTAATATTACGAAAAAACAATACGAATATAATTAGTCAATTAGGCTTGAGTAAAATTTTAATTACAAAATTAAGTAATAAGTTATTAAAATTTAAATTACGCAAAACAAAGTTACTGAATGTATAAATTAGGTAAGTGATACACTTTGTGAGTTTGAATTAATAATTACGAGATGAGTTACGTGTTCTTATAACCATATTGCTCCATCGTAGATTGTTTTTATCATTTAATCCAGTTTCTGTTACCTTGAAGGAAATTACTACTTTAACTACTTCGTTCATTCTAGTGTTTTTTTCCACTTTACTGGATTTATTTTGCTATAATGCAATACGTTACAAATAACATTTAAAAAGGATTTTTTTTTAAAGATAATTATATTAGAGTATACATATTTAGTATTGTTTCATACTAAACCCTAATTTGAACAAATTAATCAATAGTTTTATTCTAAATTGGTTACTAGTAAACTAAATTAACTCATACAACTTTGCTAGGTACCTAGACCAGTCGAATGAATTAAATAGTTGTATAACTTGTATATCGTGTGTTAAACCTTAAAAAATAACTTGAATTGATAAAAAATTCGCCATACTAATTATATTATGAGCCAATAAAATACGTAGCCGTAATAAAATACGTAGACATAGTGTTTCATTCAGTGTCAAATTCCTTTGTCAACTCATTAGCAAACCAGTCCTCACTGTTACGATCAAACTATTTGACCTACACTATTATAATACCCCTAGGACAAGTTTTGACGTTACGAAAAATTTTATACGCTCCGTTGTTCGAGTGATTAGAACACGCCTAACGTATAGGGACGCAAAGGGACTCCGGTTCGATGTCTGTATTTCTGAAATGGTGGTGTATTAGATATATTAGCAGTATCTATAATGTGTAATTTTATGTATTTGTATCATTGTCTAACACATTTAACATAAGCAAATAATTTGTTTAATTAGGGGTTAGATCAATGTGTGTAATTTGTCCAGTGATATTATTATTATTATACCAATTCGTAAAAATCAAAATCTATTGGTATATTTACACTAAACTATTAAAAAATATGTAGGTATATGTAGGTATATCTTTAGTTATTTGTTATCATTCTCTACATCATCCTAAATAATATCATTTTTAAAAGATTTTATGTTTTGATTTTACAATTTGGTAAAATGTCATAATTTCCGTTACGTCAAATCTTTTCTAGGGGTACAGAGCATAGCATAGAATATTAAACATAGAATAAGGGAGCCAGAGTGTCTGACAAATAATAAAAGAGCAAGATGAGAGACCGATACTTGTCTTTCTCTAATAATACTTGCTAGAAAGAGAAACAGATAGGCAGCCTCATTTGCTTTCTTTTTCGATTCGATTTCAATTATTTCGATGGTTATAGTTTAGGCTAACTTTCCTGCTATATATATAATAACTCTATGGTACAGACACAAAAACTGATGTGCAAACAAAATGTCGGTAAGTAAATATTAATCCACAGTTTGTTATGTATCTGAAATTCAAATTAAGCAAAGTTTATTTTGGGCTCGATTCAATTATTGTTTCATTGAATATTATTTTTTCAATTACCAGGTTGTATTTGGTTCAATATTCAATATTCTAATTAATATTCGATATATAATTTTATTTCGAATATTTATATTTACCTATTAATTATTAATTAATTAATATGTACCTATTTTAACTAACAGTTATTATAATTCCTTTTAACCTTTATTTTTAATACTTATAGTTAATAGCTTCTCTATAATTTATTTATTCGATCTCTTGAAGAGGAATGGGACTTAAGTGCTCTAAAAATAGACTTTATTATCTAAAGATTACTTTACACACTTTCAAAAGAATATATAATAACATTATTTTAAACTGAAATTAGCGTGTTACCTCAACCTCAAGGAATGTTCCTTCATCATGATAACATCTTAATGATATGAAGAAATGAAATCTTACAGTCTGTTCTTAAAATTGCAACACTTTCCAGAAACAAATTGCCTTGGTAAGTAATACTGCCATAGAAAGGGATTGTCAATGGTCAAATTTGGATTGTGATTGGATTTTGATTGGAGTGGATTAGATTGGTTTCGATTGGATTGCTATTTAGATAATGGACATTGTATATTATTAATACGTTACTATAATATACTTAAACATATTTTTTCCCACTATACTTTAAATTTGGTTTTAATATTTTATTCTGGTGAAAGTTAATTAAAATGATTATCTATAAGCTTCTTAAAAATAAGTATTTAATCCAAAGCCGCCATACTGTAATGAGCTTAAATATTAGATCTTTTAATAACTCATAGCTTCTGTTAAAAATTAAGCCTTACTTAATTCCTAGATTAAATATGTTATAATATATAATGTAAAGATATATATTTTATTTTTATTTTGCCAAAGAGAGTTCGTTCCTTTCTTTATATGGGTTCTCAAGAGTTCTTTTAAACTGTTTTCAAAGACGATACAGTAGTTACACTTCTATTCTCTTAGAAAATATATTCAGAAAAAAGTATCATTTCATATAAAAATCGATTTATATAATAAACATACTATATATAATTATAAAATAATAATTATTAAATTAAGACTGAGAGAAAAAAACATAATTATATATAAACAACTGTGCTCGCTTGTTCGTCCTTCTGCTTCCGCTCTTCCAATAATCATTGAGTGATAAATAATAATACTGAAAAGAAGAAAACAGACTCGAAACTAACTTCATATTTTTAATTGAATTATTAAACCCAAAGGTATTTATTGAGTTAACCGTAACACATAGAACCTTACATTTATTTAAAAAAATCTGTGAAGGAGCACTTTTTAACTCTTTAGTTAAAAAGTGCTCCTTTACATTTAAGACAACTTAAGAGTTATAATATAAAAATTACTGTTATGTACTTATTTATTTTTTACTATTATTATGAATCAATCTCCTCGTATTTATACTATATGGTTTAGTTTATTATATCGTATTGATTATAGTTAATATTTATAATTAATCTACGTATTAGTGTGTATCTATTTGTATGTATATTTATTATTATAAATTTACGCCACCTACCTATAACATTCTGTCTTTTAGGTTTATTCTAACCCTAAGGTTACCTGGAAGAAATCGCCCTTAGGTGATAAGGCCGCCTGTGTACAACACAATAAGTAATTGTGTATGCACATTTTTTTTGTTTTATTTTCTGGTGTACAATAAAGAATATATACATAGAAAAATACTATCACATACTATTTTATAGTATTTTTGTAGAGGTACAACTCTCTAATAAATTACTTAACTGTATTCCTGCTTTGTAAAAAATCATGACCAATGGCAACCAAGTGCCGGTAACAGTAAACAAATCACAAATTGCCTATGTTGACGAATACATTTAACTAGGCCAATTGATGTCCCCAGAAGACAACTAAAACAAAGAAGTCGAAAAAAGACTTGCGTATGGTTGGAAAAAATACTGGAGCTTAAAGGATGTAATGATAGATAAGAACCTACATATCTCAACAAAAAGCAAAGTATTTAACTCATGCATCCTCCCTGTACTGACTTATGGTAGCGAAACACGGGCGCTAACAAAAACTGCAACAAATAAACTGTCTATATGCCAACATGCCATAGAAAGGAGCATGACAGGGACCAAAAGAATAGATAAAGTAAGAAATAGCAGAATCAGAAACAGGACTAAGGTAAAGGATATAAATTTGAGAATCAAGAGACAAAAATGGAAATGGGCAGGCCACATGATTAGAGGAAAGGATAAATGGTGCAAATTAGATACGCAATGCTACCCAAGAGAGGGAAATAGAAAGAAAGGCAGACCACAGAACAGGTGAGATGATGACATACGACAATTAGCGAAACAACAAGGGGTTGACTAAACTGAAACGCCAGAATAGAGAAGATTTCAAAAGGCCTTTGCCAACTGCCAAACGGACACACAAAAATGACAAAAAACTTTAATATACGAACAATAAATGAGATAGTGTCCGAAGGAAAGCTAATAATAATAATTACTGATTTAGCTAAAGCAAGTGAACCAGGGAAGATTTTTAAAACCGCGCGCACCTTTAACAGTAATCGTTATATTTTACCTAAATTTCTTAGAACTGTTATCTGCAATGAACTTACAGCTTTCCCAGGAATTGCACTATCTTTTATAAAAAACCGCACAAAATACCTGCAGTAAAAAACCATTAGGTACATATAGAGAAACAGCTTTTGGGGACTTTGTTTCATAATAAGTATAGATATTATATTTTTACAATATTATAAAATAACTATTCTTTGAAGTACGAGAGCACCATGTAACTAGTATTGCCGTGGTAGTAGTGGCTATTCCAGTCTACTTTTTGTACGATTTACTTGAATTCTAATTTGTTCTCACATATCAATTATATCTGTTACTTAAATACTCAATACTATATAAAAATGGAATTTTATAAGCAAGTTAAGAGTGTCCATGGAATTTCTTATGGTTTTTTTTTCATGGGCATAGGAACCGTGTAACTTGAGTCTAACGTTATACTATGTAAATAAAATTTTGAAATACCAAATTCTATATTAACACTCCATTAGTAAGGATTTTAAGTAAGTAACTAGTAATGTGTTAAAAGAAACATTACTCCATGTATTCTCCAAGGGCTCTAATAGTCTTTCACTATTAACCCGGTCACAGTAAAAGTCGCAATCAACTATTTAGCACATTTTTTACTTCAAACTACAAGTAGGTACGTCTGGCTTCATTAAACATTATAATTTACGGTAAATATAATATTTAGTTGCTTTAAGAAATGCCTACTTTTTTTCTTTATAATAGATAATAATTTAATGATATAAATCTGTTTGCAGTATCACAATGTGGGTGATGCGATGAACCAGGTGCTGATGCTGGCGCTGCTAGTGACGGCTGCGCAGGCGCAGCTCCGGCCCGCAGATGCGCCGCCCCTCAACGACACACGTGAGTGAGTCACTCATTATACCTGATGAGTTCTCTGTATTATCAATTACTTAATTATTTATTTTGGTTGCATTTTTATTACTTTTATTCATCATTATATTTTTTTAAATAAAACCAAGTATGGTACATCTCCGGTCTGATGTATTTGTTATCTAGACTTTATTGTAAGCTTTGACCGTCTCGTTGGTCGAGTGGTTAACGCAGACGCCTAACGTATAGAGGCGCAAAAGAGCTCGGGTTCGATTCCCGACAGGGACAGGCATATATGTCTCTATTTTTAGGTTTGGTCGTTTATTGAATATATTCCCAGTATTTGTAATTTGTATATCAAACACCCTTGACACAAGCAAATAATTTACTTATCTACTCTGGGGTTAGATCAATTTGTGTGATTTGACCAGTGATATTATTATTAAAAATAATACCGCAATATAAAGGGCGGAAGCTGAATTTTCAATATTAATCTATATTTATCAAATAAATGTAATAATACAATATATACATTATTGGCTACAATTAGTAACTGGTAGCTCCACATTTATCTCGTAACTACTGTCGGTGTCTTTGCTAGTATCTTATTAGTACTTCTCCGTTTACTAGCAAAATAATTTTTATAAATTATAACACCACATGGAATATTTCAATGTCGGTCCGTCATCCTGTATATTTTATATATGTATGATATAATTTACAATATTATTTTTTATTATACCTAAAATATAAGGATTCGCTTTTTTTAAATATATCTTATACTACATTAATTAATAATAGATGATACCCAAAAAAGATTTACTATGTATTCTGTAAATAATAAAACAATTTCTAAAAAACTGTTTCCCTGCTACTTTCAACACCTCAATATCACTCCAAACAAAAATAATCCCAGATTTTAAATTTGTATTATCTTTCCTTTTACGTAATTATATCATATAATATATAAATACAATATTAAAACTATTTTCTATTTGCTCTGCTTTCAATTTCCATGATGTCGATAAACTTTATTGTTTGAATGTAACGCAAAAAACAAAACAAAAAAAAAATTCTACACGATCAATAAGACGCGGTCACACTGACACAATGATGCATATAATGTTAAACAGTGTCTGTTTGTTCGTCATTACCGTTAAACGAAGGTGTCATATTTACGCTTTCCCTTTGGAAAGTTTTCAAATTATATACTTGCTTTTTAATCTGTAAAGAAAATAATCTATAGCATTTCCCTGTTATTAGTTCAATATTCTTGGTTATGTTTACTTCATTGGGTATTAATACCTTGATGTATAAAGTGTTAGGCTAAGATTGGATTACGTAGATTATAAATATTTGTTAAAATTCATTATTTTAATATGTTATATATCAATGTATAATATAATTAAACAAGAGATTTGTGATAAATATCATAACTTATCGTTTGATTTTAAGTTTTTCACTAGCTTTATTAAAGAAACGTAGAAAATATAATTTATTTAAGATTTTTCGGTTTTTAAACTAGTAAAGCTTTGTTAAAAAATCGTAAAAAAGATAATTTTCTAATTCAGATATAATTTTGTAAAGTCTGTATTTACGTTTAATTTGAAGAGCTTTTAATTTTATATATAATTTAACATTCAAAAGTCCGTATTAAACTAATTAGTCTCTTCTGTAGAGTGGCTCTTAACCAAGTTCATGCTGCAGGATGTGGGGTGGAGTGCCTGCGCTGCGCCGTGGATGGGTGCATTAAGTGTGCTCGTGTGCTCGTGTGGCCCGGCGGTGCCTGTGTGCTCGACTGCCCCTCCGGCACGAGAGAGTCCTGGGCACACGATGACCACCTCATGGGCAGAGTGTGCTATCCCACCCACACATATAATGAGGTATATACATTAAAGTATTATTTTGATGTGAGTGTGTTGTTTCGTCTGGTCGGGAATCTTCCTAAAAGGGGTAGTTATTTCATCTGGTTGGGAGAATGCTATGAATTGTTTTATGATATAATTACGTGAGTGCTCTTAATGAGATTTTACCTCTGTTTTAGTTTACAATTGCCAACTACCATGTGAGAATATCTTAGTTTATATTTAGGACCTTTAATTTATATTTAGGAATTAATCGCTAAATCTAAATTTTTGTTCGAAGTTATATAAGAATTTCATGAAATGAGTATCAAAATCGAAGTTTATGCTTATATTCAGGCATATAGCCGTCAGTGTCATATTCATGTATACAAATACAAGATATGCTCGTAAAAGACGTATGCATGCATAAAAAAGTTCAAACACAACCAGCCAACCATTATGATATTTATAACTGTGCAAAGCAGTAAAGATTAAAACTCTTCAAAAATTCATAAAAGCCATCATTAGAGCACGTTAGATAGATTATTAAATATTATATTATTATTATAATAGTAGCTCTCGTATTACCTTAGAAAAGTGTTATCAGTCATTCATTGCAGCTCACACTATCATTTGAATTGCTAATGCCCCTGGGATATGTATCACAGAAGCAATAAGAACAGAAATAGGTCACAGCTTTGGATTTTGTACGCTTCATAAATATGTTACACGTGCTTTCTTTACTAAAATACAACGCAGTTGGTACTAAAATAAGTATAGCTTTAAATTATAATAGATTCAAAAGATAATAAAGAAGAAATACAATTATTTTAGCATTATCCTTATGCTTCAGTCCTTATCTCATTTAAGGTAGATAACATGTTGTCTCCTTCTATAAGCTAGTTCGGCTTCTACTCCTGTCAAACTCATGTCTCCTGACAGTCCATCTCTTCTTGTCCTCCTCTTATCTCCGTAGAGTTATTATACATAGAGAAGATGAGCCAAAGGCCAACCAGCGAGTGCGAATGTCTAACTAATAATAAAAGAGGGAAGATGACAGACCCATACTTATCTTTGTCTAATTACATATGCAAGAAAGACAGATAGGTAACCTCATTGTCTTTCTTTTTTTTTTAGATGGACATATTTTAGGCTGGTTTTCCCACTATAAGCATAATAATCCTATGTTTCTCGCATATCCATCAACATTAATGATTCGAAGGTCTAATATCATAGTGTTTAAATTTCCAGGTATTGATAGGTGGCTCGTGTGGTGTAGTGGTTTGTATAATGCTGGTGGCCGTGGTAGCTGGGTACGCGCGGTGTCGGAGCAACCAGCGCTCGCAAGCGCAACCGTTGCCGCAGCCAAGCCATGACGACGACGCACAGTTGCGTGAATTTCATAAGCAACTAGATTGCTTACGAGTGAGTTTATTAAATTATATTACAAAAGAAGATAATATTAGCTATTCATAATACTTTTTTTTCTTATCTAACATATTTAATAATCAGATGTATTACTGCTTAACTGTATGTAAATTCATTTTAGTTTTTTCCTCCTTTTATAGTTTTCTTATTCATGATTTGATAGTTTATTTTTACTTCCTTTGCTTCTTTAATGTTTTTCTGATATGTCTGTTTTGCTAATTTTTGTAATATTTATTTTAAGTGCTGTTTAAGTGATGTTTTCCCAAAACAATATATTGAGTGTTGGAATTCCTTAGAGATATACTTATAGCTAAAGGCTTGCTGTCTTTAAGGCGTGAAACCGTCTCAACGTACTGTGAAAACATCGATTTTATATTCATGAGAAACTGCTACAGTACTGTGATTTGATACTCTATCTTTCGAAAGTTATATCAGGAGATAATTGCACCACTCTCGCTGTCATCTAAACCAGTTATATCCAGTTATTTGATAATATCATCGATGTCAAACCTAACATATCGAATTGAAAGTGAATTGCAAATCAATTTTAATCGGTTCCATCGATTGATTCTCAGTAATGTTCACTGAAAACTTTCTCTAAGACGTCAAAGATTAAGACAGACTTACTATGTTTCAAATTTACTATACATTATAGACATTTTCAAACATTCATTTCGATTGTGGCATCTTTTCAATGTTAATCTTTACTACAAAGTTAAAAACATTAGTTAGGATTTTACAAAAAAAAACTAATAGATGTCTTGTCTCCGTTCGGATAAAGACAGTCATATATAGAATGCTAAATTCATTCGAAGCGGGTACCGATACGGTAGCTCAATGGGTAGAGTTGTTTGGTTGGAATTCGTTTCGTAGAGATCGCGGGTTCCAATTCCCGTCGCATATTTTTTTATTTATATTAAAATAAAAATCGAGTTATCATTAAGAAGTCAACCGTCAATTAATTTGTTATTAGGTAACCATATAATCTAGTTCATAATTTCGGAAACGGGGCATATCGGAAAGTTTTCTATTAACCCAGAAACTGTTTTGATACGCTCTCTGCAGAATTATTAATATCGTATAAAAGCCAGCCTTAAACATAAAGTACATTTAAAATATTCTTGCTATAAATTTATTTTACAGCGAGTTCCCTCGTTCATATTTTTCAGCCCCACGCATACACTCTGCTGGCCATATTAAATCACACGAGACACCAAGTCAGAGAGCTGTATCAGCTCGGGAATAATGACGCTGCAATGGCATATAGGTAATTTAAACTTATATATAACATGTGTTGAAGTTTAGTAGAAGTAATTACCACCACCTTTACTTATTATATTACTTATTATATTTTTCAACACATATTTATCCAGTTGTATTTACGTCAATTACCTATATCGTAATTTTGCCTGAATAGTTTTCAACTCATTTGCGGTTCTTCGTTAATTCGAAGCTTTGCGTGGACATTAACGATGTAAAAGTCATCATAATTCACGAAAGTTTAAATACAAATGTAATTATTCTAATTATTATATTAATGATTATTAACGACATCAAATTCGAGGTAATTGTTCTTCCGAATTACTTAATATAAATCTAATAATATTTACTGATTGCAGTTGCGTGTTAAGTGATCTTGCGAAGCTTCTTATTCTACTAAATAGACCACAAGTACCCGTGGTACCGAAGGAGTGGCCACGACTCTCTGCTTGGGCTGACAGGTATACTATCTTACAAATTATTATTATACTCTTAATGTACACCACATCACTATATTTTGAAATACATTAAAAACTCAATAAAAAAATATAAAATATTTTCAGGATTCTAAAGCGCTACAGCCGAATAAGTATGGCACAGCAGCAGCAAGAACAACTAATAACAGTCCTTCCTTCATCTCCCAGTCAAGGGTCTGACTCGGACACAGCGCAGTCATTTACGACTTTCAAACCACCGTCCTATTCACCAACATCATACGACAGTCATATTCTAGACAAGGATCTAGAAACCCAGTGCACATGGGGAGACACTGGAAGGCCACCGAGCTACTCCCAAATAGAAAGAGAGAGGGAGACTATCGTCCTCACAAATCCCTGGGAGAGAAGACCGATAGTTAGACGTGAGAGTGTATGGCTGGAGGATGAACTTTTTGAAATGACGAGGCGTCCGCAAGATGAACTCACCACAGAGCTATAACCACATATGTTTATAATATTACAGAGCTATGACCATAGACAAATAAATGTTTATAATCTGTTAAGTACAAATCTCATTAGTTATATTTAGATTATTAAATAAATTAGATTTAAATATTAGTTCGGTGCTCATTTGTATCATGAATACTGATTTCGTAATAAAGCACGAAAATCTAATAAAATAATACCACCTAACATATATAAATATTTAATAAATAGTAAATAGTTTTGAGTTATTGATGTCCTAAATTATTCTACCTTCATACTCGATTTTGAACCCCCGACTCAAAAAGGGGTGTTATAAGTTTGACCTGTAGATCTGTGTTTCTGTGTATTTATCTGTGGCATTTTAGAAACCAAACGCATGGACGGATTTGATTTTCATTTTTTTTTCAATTTTTTTCAATTTTTTTTTATCGATTGCCTGATACTTGTATGTCCGTAAGTTCATTTAGTACAATAATGAAACCAGTAACACAACTTTAAAAAACAGAAAAATATTAATTTAAAATTTAAGAATCCCTCGATACAAAAAGACCTCTAAAAGGAAAAAAAATATATATTATTATGTACTTATTGAAGCTTGATAATAGAAGAAATTAAAATGCAAGTAAGTTACCAAGACTAATAAAGAAATTACGATATCTAATCGTATAGTCTAAGTCCTCAATGATTGACTTCGTAAAATAGACACATCGTCAACGTACGTACAACGGTCCCCGACGCAACGACTTCAATAAGTACATAATAATATTATTTTTTCTTTTTAGTAGTCTTTCTGTATCGGGGATTTTTTTTTACCAAATATACCTAATAATTTATTACAATTAAGGCAAGGTCGAATCCTATCGCGTCTAAAATTCGCTTACACATTAAAAACCACATAAACTTATAAAAGCAACCAAAGTTGATAATGATAGATCTAGTCTATTGGAAAGTTAAAAATATTTTCAAAATCATGTCGAGTTACAACGAGTAGTAAACTAATTTGAGTAATCAAATGCAATCCAAGGCGAAAAAATATTGTCCCCAACAAATAAATATTATTGTAATATTGTTACTTTTTAAATCTCAATTAAATACGAGTTAATTATTTTTATTTAAAAATGTTTTGCAATATGTAATATAAAGCTTCTAAAGAAGTATTAAAATTATTTTTTTAATATGTATATTCTATTTAATAAATACTATAATAAATATTAAATGAAATCTATACAACGATGTGTTACGACTGTGTTTATAAAAAGAGATTGTAAATAAAAACATATGATTGTTTTTTATTTTTAATTCTTTTGGCATAAAAAAATAGGTCTATTCCCGTATCTATAAGATTTTGTCTTTGAGAATGGATTCTAATATCATCATAAATTTTCAATCTTTATAAAAAGTACATTTTTTGCTTGACACCTGTATGTCTTAGTTTTAATTTTCCTCTAAGCCCTCAATTTGAAACAATCTATTTAGACAATACACAAATAGGTAAATACTTTCGGTGTTCAATATATCGATAGGTCCTATGTATATGGACCAAAATGCAAAATTATAATTTTACAGGAGAGGTTTTAAAAGTTTAAATTTATTATAACTCCAGATTAATAAAACTGAACTTTACGAAACTTTTCTTGTTTGCGAAGACGACTATCCTCTTCATTAATACTTTAGTATTTTATACCTACATTTATTATTTATTTTTACGTCACATTAGCCTTTCTATGTTAGTGTTTGTTTAAATTATTTTTCTCTAAAAATATCCTAACAGGGCTAATGTCTCGTGTTGGCCATTATACGCGTATTACGCTAATTAGCATAAACCATAAAGTATATATATTTTTTATTTAGATTGACTAGTCTGTAAAAACATTTGTGAAGTACCTACTTACATAGGTGATCATCGTTTTTATAACCTACATCGTTTAACTGTGCACTGATATTTATATTTCCCAATGCCAAATTTACTAAGTTTCGACTTCCACACAACTTAGCGCAATAATTAGATGCCATTTTGTCTTATAAAATAAATTAGTAAATCGTAACTCAAAAACACTACAATTATATCATCTGATTGGTCTAACTTTAAACAAATGCGCGGGAACTCCTCGCGTATAAGTCTTTAACTACTCTTAGGACCTTGTATTCATATGCCCTTATACTTAGTAAAATGTCGTGTTTCTATGCAGAAATCTTTTTTTTTAACAGCTAAGTTGAGTAAATATACCGATAAGATGCGTTTACCATAAAAAATGGCCAAATTGTTAGTTTGGCCCATATACATAGGACCCATCGATATTATTAATCAAGATGGCAGTAGTGTTTTTTATATTATATAATGTAAGTTATCTATTCAATCCATAATGTATTTGGTCTATCAGGGCAGGGAGGTGCCGTTTGTAAATGACTGATCTAAAATCAACACCAAAATCAAAAGTTTGACCGAGATACTAATACTTATTAACTGCCATTAATCACAAACTCACTTTTTGATCTAGGGGTTATATTGAGTCCAGAAATAATCTTAAATATTTTTCACAAAAGAGAATTTTAAGCTAAAAAAATAAAAATAAATTGTGTCAATTGAGCTGAGCGTAAGCGAAGCTCTTAACCGTTTGGGAATCAATTTTTTAAGGCAACATCCCAAAAAAACCACTTACCCAATTTTAACAAAAATTGGCACGCATGTCAAGGACGTGACTGGTCTTGTACTCTAAAAAACAGAATAAAAAAAATATTGTTTCGTTTTAAAGATATGATCAAAAAACTGAATCTCCCATAGACTTAAGCTTAACTGAACCTGCGCGCGCTCGCCAATCGTTACTCATTAACCTTTCCGGTGCCAGCAACTTCATTGAAAGTCCTTGGGCGCGTTATGGTCCGACTTAAGTAGCATAAAAAAGGAGAAGGGTGCTCAGCTCAACTCCCGCAGCGCATTGTGGCGGATCCTAGTAATACTTGTTTTAAGGTAAACAAAAATGTTAATAAACATGTATTCGATCAAGAGGCAGTGTCAACCATTAGGAACCTGCTTGCCCTTCTCCTTGTATCCACATATGACCACGATGAGATTGTTGCTAACTATTTCTCACATTCTAAACAATCGTACACATTTTTGGTGTATCTATATATTGTATGATCCCCTCGAGTAAATATTTATTCTTATGATAATTACAACATTTTTTTATTGAAGTGCAATTTAGTCTGAAAGGATAATTGCACTCATAGCGCTTCCCTCTGTATTCACAATTAACATGATAATAATAATAATAATAATGATACTCGTGGCCTCTGGACTGTCCAAGATAAGAAATTGAATTTTCAGGTCCTAGCAAGGGCCCAGTCTGAAATATGACCATAATCTAGTTGATTCATGCCGATAATATATGTACGTCGGCACTTCAGATCTAACCTGTAAATGAATCAATTACTATAAACTCATTTAAACATGAAAAACATTCTTTCAGATTTTATTTTTTTGGAAACAAGAGATAAGATATTAAAAATAATAATATTGCCTTTCTAAACGTTAACCAAATTAACAGAAGTCATTGTCATAAAAACAGGATGTCAACGTCAAATGCCAAATTTTAATCAGTACCTATTACCTTTTCACACAGTTCACAGAGTGCATTAATACATTTTATGTTTACAGAAATATTATTAAAATGTAGTAGTTGTCAAATATACAAATAAACGACGGGTTTTTTTACTCTTCGTTAATTTTAAAAACAGTATATAATTCTCTAAACCGCTTTATTCATTATTTTTAATCACAATATTAACCATATGAATATTTCAAATAGCAAGTGAAAAATCAATGCATGTAAGTTCTATAAAAACAAACAAAATTAATTGGTAAGTAGCGCAACTGTTAGAAGGAAATTTATATAACAACAATATAACAGATGGATTATTATTAATAACTTCTTAAATTCCGTAAGTTCGTATTGTATAGCAATAAAAGAAAGTTCGAATGTCCTAAATAAATGAGTATGTAAGAACCCACATCTCTTGACATTTTAAATTATCAAAACAGTCTTTGTTCGGTTTGTGTATTGTCATATCAGCTGTATATAGTTATCACCAACACACTTCCAGTCAAAACAAAATATTAAGAAAGTACATATGCTCTTAAATTGGTTGTTCTCAGGTATACCATTCAGCAATTTAGAACTTCAATATGAAGCATCTAGCAGCTTGGTAAGTTTCATTATGAATTTATTGCTACCTTTTTCATATATATACCAACAGTACAATTCTTATGTCATACATTTTGTATTTTTTCCTTCCGTTAAATAAATAACAAACCCGTATAAGCTTAGTTATATTCTTTTGTTTTATTTGGACTTGTATAAGTCATGTATAATTTGCATTGTACCCTTTGTTTCATTATGATTACTGATAAATATGTTTCTTAAAAGATCTTTGTTGTTAACTATAATACTGATTTTAAAATTATGTATTATCCAATTATAATATAAAGAAGAATATAATGTTAATAGTTAATGATAGTTACTACTTCTTCTCTTACGGTCCTTCTCTTACCACTTTTACATAATATTATGACTTCATGTGATACTGTATTTAATTACCTGAAAACTGAATGCTGTTTTTTATCATGAAGTATATTTTAAGGATATTTTAAAAAGTAATCTTATCATATGTAATCTCGTTTTTTCTTAGTTTTCATTTCATTTCTACTTTTCTTTATTGTTTGTATCTAGATAAATTTTAATAATAAACGATAAAATTAAATTGTTCTGTATTTTATTATTTTTCTACAAATATTAGTCTTTGTTTATATGTTTATCTTACTTTTATTACTAACACTTCTGTAAATATATCTACAGGTGTAATTAAGATGGGAAACGGTAATTTAAAAAACATTATATACTTAATGATACAAGACATTAATAATAACTAACTATTAAAATAATTTATAAATTTAAATAGGTAATTTAGCTAATTTCTATATAATATGTATAACAATTTAAATGAGGGCTTACTATAGGAATGTTAAGACCAAAAGTAGAGTACACTTGTAAAAGATATTTCCTCCTAGCTCAAAATAGAATTTATCTTTAGCTCGTCTATAAATACTGCTCGGAGGGAGAGATAACATGTACTTGTTTATTTATAAGATTTTGTGTTTAGGGAAACAATTCGAAACATACATAATTTATGATAGATATTTTCAAAATATAAGTTTATATAAATATAGAATGAAAATAAACCGATACGGGCAGGGATTCGAACCCGCGACTACTGGGAAAGCGTCCCGTCGCTCTACCAACTGAGCTACCGTATCGCTCTTCGCCTCGGTGGAATTATTCTATATGTGATCGTCTTTATCGGGAGTCGGGACGGTGGTGACATCTATTAGGTTTCTTTCGAAAATCCTTACCAATGTTTCTGACTTTGCAGTATAGATAAACATTGAAAAGGTGCCACTACCGAAATTAATGTTTAAAAATATCTATAAACATGTATAGCCATGTGAAGCTCATTTAAATTTATATAAATATGGAATTAAAAATAAACCGATACGGGCAGGGATTCGAACCCGCGACTACTGGGAAACCGTCCCGTCTATATTTATATAAATTTAAATAAGCTTATCATGTTTATAGATAATTTTAAACATATATGTAAGTTCTTTGTACATATGTGAACTGAATTTTATAATTAAATAATAAAGTTTGGAAATTCTTAAATAAATATAATATGATTTTTGTTATATGGGCAGGATTCAAACCCTAGACCTCATTTACTTATGGGATTGTTTCCAGGTGATTTTAAAAATATTGAAATAATATGTACAAACTAATTTTAGGTATCAGAAAAAGATAAGTTCATATGATAAAGAAGAATGGGAGACCATGGTGGAACAGCTGCTGATGAGAGGAACATACAGACGGAGGATCATCGACTTCACCTCACATCCTAGATCATATCTTATAGATGTAGATTTAGTTAGAGGTACGTCAACGATAAGTCGACATGTTTTATATGTAATAAAATATATACAATCTCTAATAATTAGAGAGAAGATATTTTTTAGAGACAAGCACCTACAATGTATATTTACTTTTGCTTTGTTTTCTCTTTAAATAAATTTGGTACATCAATATAAAACATTACTGGACAAATTACACACATTGACCCCTAAGTAAGCAAATTATTTCCTTGTGTGAAGGTGTTAGACATAAGTACAAATACATGGTAATACACATGGGCGCACCGATAGGGAGTAGGGGTGGGACAGGGGGGCGGTGCCCCTCCTTGGACATCGTATAACTCTCTACTACTAATATTTAGAAATGCTTGCACAGAATAGAAATACAGACATCTATGCTCATCACATACGTGCCTGTGCCTATCGGGAATCGAACCCGAACCCCTTTAAATATAAATAAATGAATGAAATAATGGCTTCGCAGGATCATCATTCCCTAAAGCAAAACCCACTCTGGGAGTGCGGAGGGTGGTGTGGTTCGCGTTAGTTCGTCTGGTGTTCCTCCCAGCGCTGTACCAGTGGTGGGCGCAACAGACCTCACCCACTTGTGCTAAGTTTCTGCTCGCGCTGTGGTTTTTACAAGTTATTACTATCACCATCACCTTTATAGCGCCGGTGTCCTTGGATATTGATGTAAGTAAAAATATTTTCATCATTAATAGGTAACGGTGTTACCGTTAATTATAAATGAAGAAAATATTCAATTCTAATTAGTAATGATAATAGTAAAAGTAGTCAAAATTATATTTAAAAAGAATTTAAGTTTTTGATATACTTATATCATAAAAAGAGTTTATTTATTAACATTGTTTTCCGGATCAGTTGTAACCTATAATATTTCGTTAAAATTTCCAGGCCTACTCCTGGATCGTGCCTTTGGGACTAATGATAGTTCTAAGTATAGTTCATTCTCAAATAGTGAGCACTACTGAGCTGGAACTCGCCAGAGTCCGCCCTCGATCAACTTATAGGAGGAAACTACCGCGGTATTTTAGGTACTACTCATGCTGGGCTAAATACGCTTTACTTTGTCGATTTTTTCCCAATTCCTAGTCACTTTGCTAATATCGCAATTTTAAATGAATGTATAATAAAAAAATATCATTACTAGGCTCGAACCCGCGACCATTCGGGAAGTCCTGTTTCCACCTAGCTTTTCAAAATTCGAAAGAAGCCTAATATGTTTCGATGAAGACGATTATATAAAGTAAACTAAATTCGTCATAGTAGTGGTGACACGGTAGCTCAAATAGTAAAGCGATGGGATCGTTTCCCAGAACTTGTAGGTTCGAGGTCCCGTAACGAAATTTTTCATTGTATATCTATTTCAAATTTCAAAAGACTAACATGTATATATGTTTCTAGATATTTCATACTTCGCTTTTTACTACTTTAACCGACCACGAATTTTTATTTAGTATAATGTTTTAGAAAGTCGCGTTCAGATTGTGATGGTGGTAGTGGGGGTGGGTCTGCCGAGAGTGGTGCCACTTCTAGTCAAAGTAAGACGCCTCTCACAAAATCATCGAAATTTAGACGAAGGCTCTCACGATCAGATTCAACAGACACAGGCATTAGGTAATTATATTAACTATTAAATGTTCCTTAAGTTTCGGGGTCCAAGGTAAATTTTTTTTCAAACTTATCTATTGATATAGTTTGAGTAATGACGTCACATTTTTACATTAAGTTGTTCTTTGGAGAATTGCAGTCAGAAATATGAGGATGAGTATCAGATTGATATAACATTAGTTCATCTGAAATAATAATTATTTGGAGATGTCATTATTTCAGAAAACGTAAAAAGGAGACTAAAAATAATGAGCCTGATGTGGAACCAACTAAAGAAAAATGTACTGCAAAAGCCAAAGTAAAAGATTCTGATGATGAAGACTACATGTCCTGGAAGAAACCGGATGCAACAGCTCCCATAGTAACCTTCACTCCACCACCAGAAGAAGCCATCGCCGGTTCCTCATTTCGATATAAACCCAACATTTTGACAAAAAAATACTTGGAGTTTTTTAATGTTCGCCAAAATGTACATAGACCCATGTTTGCTGATGGTGATGACGGTTTTGAAAGTCTCAATGGGTATAACTCCCACGGCAGTGATGGAGAAGTCAGGAATACGGATAGAAAACTACGTTCCGCTAAAATAGAAAAAGATAATCCCATTGAGGAATCTGATCCGAAAATAGTAACATTAGACGAAGATACGAGTAACGCAAAAACTAAAACAGAGAGAAGAGAAGAGAAGTCAGTGGATGCAGATTCAGATAGCGCAGTGACTACCACAAACCGGATAGGAAAGAGAGTTGGAGTGAGATTCAGAAAATCGTGGGTGAAGACTTCCATACACCACGAGTCCACAGACGAAGACTTCGTCGGAAAAGCGAAAGAAAAGGTAAAATATATTCGTAACAAATATATAAATAACATCCTGAAATGTCTATTTTTTATAACCTTCACTGAAATATAACTTATAGGTGAATGCAAGGAATTTGAAATCCGGATCAGGTATTGGCACCGAGTTGATGCATGTTTGGTTTTAAAAAGCTTTGGATTGCGTTTTAATTGAATTAATGGTGTTGTTTAGAAATTAGAGAATTACCAGACCTCGTCTTCGGATGGGGAGTGCTCGGCTTCAGCACCTTCCATAGCATTGCCCTCACACCACACCATGTCAGACTGGGTTGGCCAAATCACTAACAGTAAGACTCCATTCTTCTCCTAACTCTTCGTTGGACTAATATCCCCTAACTCCTGTTCTCCTTAATGTTTGTTATTTGTAGGTGAGGAGAGCAGCTATGAGTCTCAGTCAGAAGTGGGGCACGCTGACGTGTTCCATTACACCGCAGACAGCTCCTGGGACCCGTTTGCTATACTGGATCCTTCCAGTGATACAGGTGAGAAGCTTATTATTATTATTCTCATCTCTAGCATATTATTACAGTAGAAACTCCATTATCCGGCCCTCAGTTATACGGATTAGCGGTTAACCGGACTACCAAATTTTTTTAATGGAAAATTTATTTATATAGGAGAAACGGACTCTTGACTTGATGTACATCATCATTAAAATAACTTATAATTCAGTTTAAAAAACACTCTTACTAAATAGTGTGGTAATTTCACGTATAAAAGATACAAGTTTTACTATACACTACTATATTTAAACTCAAATGCCTCAGTAAATATTTATAGTTTCTGAAACGATGATTCAAATAAACATAATTTATTTCAAGGGATACTTTGCCCTTATGATATATCGACTCTGTATTCTATAGAGGGTGGAAGTAAAGATAATATTTAGTTATTTTTATCCTGTTTAGACGTTTTTTTGTATAGGGTTTTTTTTAGATTTTTAATTTTTAGGTTACTAAATTGTATTAGAATACGTAAATAGTTAAAGTTTTGTATATTGGTCATGAAATACTTGTAAAAATGAATAGTACTTCACTTAGTATAGAATAGACAACTTCATATCGTAATTTATAGTACGCGAGTGCTATGTTATGTGGTATATACTAGAAACTCTATTTTCGCCATATGGATACTTTTCATTTTCCATCAAACGAGATGGTTCTTTTTACCTTTAACTTCAATAGTCTATGGAGTAAAATATGTAAGAAACTATAAATCATGTGGTTACCGTTTTTTGATCGTCTGTCATACTATCGGTTTCAATACCACGGAAAATTACATTGATTGACGTGTACCCGTCTCGCCGTGATGTGTTCAGTTAGTAGTAGTATTAACCCGTGGGTGGGTGTCCCGTAGTGAAGTGTACGATGTGGGAGCGTGGCTGCACGCTGCGTGCGGAGCTGTCCGCGGTGGACATCAGTTGGTGCGTGGTGGCCGGCGCAGAGAGAGCCATGAGCGACGGCGGCGTGTGGGGGGGACTGATCATGGCCAGCCTTGTGGCCGCCGTCTCGCCCTTCACCAGGCTCGTACAGGTGACCTCCCAGGGTATTTCTTACACTGGAACATACATTTCCCTGCTTGATCGGCTTAGTACCACCCTCTTGTTGATGATCATGTATAGTCATAGTTATTATGGCTCCATTTCGTACGACCAGTGGAATGGGAGTCTTAAGCCCAAATCCAATTCCTTTCTATCTGGGTTTCTACATTTCTCCCCATCCTAAAGGTGAAGTTCCTAAAATTCTGCAAATCCTTTTGAAATGCAATTATCCACGAATGCTAACATTAAGTGTACTTTCTTTTCGTTTCTCTAACACTACCATAAAAAATTATTAAAGTTTACTTTTTTTACTTTTTAATTATCAAGAAATATTTCCAGTTTCGTTACCAATTCTTCGACAGACTATTATTATTATTATATGCTATCTTTTAAAGAATCCCTTTCTTATCTTTTTTTTAGGTAGCTATAGAAAAAGATACGCGCAGCGAGGAGGACCTTCAAAATATATCTTTAATAAGTTACATTCCGTCGCTGATGGTCAACTATACCCAGGGATCAGTTGTTTGTGTCCTCAATGGAGCCTTCGGAGATAGTGTCTGGTGGGTTGAAGACAATAATATTATAAAAAAAAACTTTTTTGTATATTTGCCCTATGTATAATGAAAAAAATAGGTTTTTTTTGTCTAACTAAACAATTATTCGTAAATTATTGCTAAATATATTTTTCGGAAGCTGATGATGAAAATAGTAAGACGTAGTAGTAGTAATAGTAATAATTTCCTGAGTACGACGGACATCAAAGTCATCTAAAAAACAGTTCTTCAAACCAAGATATTACTTTATAAATTGCAAAGGGAACAGATGAAGTTATACTAACTTCCTATATTGTTGTTCCATCATCTTAGAATTTTACACATTTTTAGGTTTAAATTCTTTTCGGTCCATTTAAACCTCTGTATATGCTTCTAGATTCATTTTAGACTATCAAATGTGCTAGATATCCACCGAGATTTGTTTGAGACAATAAAATCTGCTGAATATGCCTCTAGATTCTGTTCCGATGCAAAAATATACTGAATTCCACCTACATTCTTTGCCTATAAAATCTGCGTATATGTATTTAAGTTCTTTTTATAATATAAAACCCTTTATTCTCATACAGGGAGGTGTCATCAAACATACTATCATGTATCCTTCGGTTTGCTCTGAGTGGTCTGGTATTCTTCCTGCTGGCGGTCGCTGAACGCGCCTATAAACAAAGATTTCTTTACGCGAAGCTGTTCTCTCATCTCACTTCAGCGAGACGAGCCAGGAAGTCAGAATTACCGCACTTCAGACTCAATACTGTCAGAAATATCAAGACCTGGCTGTCCACCAGATCTTATTTACGAGTAAGAATAATATTTGCATGGTTTTCGGTTTTTCAATACTTTAATTATATTATTCAGAGAATAATTTTATAGATTGCCAATCTATAAGTTATTCTGATGGTTATAGTTATTTGAAGATAAAAGATCTTATTTACGGGTAAGGATAACAATTGTATGGTTGTTTTTTTTATACTCCCATATTTTTTATTCAGAGAATAATTTGATATAATATCAATATATAAAAGTTATTCCATTGTTTAGGATCATCCGAGCATAAAAATAAACCCAAAACAAAAATCCTTCTTTACTAGTAAGATCTGTTGTCTATTTGTTTTTTTTTAAACTAAGATCATATTTTTCTGAAGAATTCGCTTTCCAATATCTATTCAATTAACATTCTTATAAAAAAAAAACAATTCAAATTGAATTCTTATAATAAGAAGTACTCATATTTTATTAATTTGTTTCAGCGTCGAGGTCCTCAGAGATCAGTGGATGTGATAGTATCTTCAGCGTTCATGCTCACTCTCACTCTACTGGCCTGTGTCAGCGCACAGCTGCTGAGAGTCAGTATTATATATTATTAGTATTACTAATAATTGCAAATCTCAAATTTCAGTGGAAATACGATTACAAATATTATTCCTTTCCTTTTAAATATTAAGTCTAATATGTTAGTATTTTTTTTATGTCTTTCCAAAAAAAAATATTGTTTGTAATATATCATTGCTTTTTTTTTTTTAAATATATATAGAATAAACAATTTTTGAATTGTTATATTGGTTCGAATCCTGGCCGAATTAATTAATTTTACATTTATGTATAATTTAAATAGTTTAACATGTATGTAGACATTTTTCATTTTTGTCATATACATATATTTTATTTGACATATATTTTATTAAATTTAAATTCCAGGACACGGTGACCCTCGAGAGAGGTTGGCTTCTAGAGGCCATGGTGTGGAGTTGCTGCCTGGGCATCTACCTGCTGCGGCTGCTAACCCTGGGCAGTGACGTCAACAGGAAGTACCGAGGATGTCTCTCCGCCATACTCACTGAACAGATCAACTTACACCTCGCCATAGAACAACGACCCGAGAGCAAGGAACAACTCACCGTAGCCAACAATGTACTCAAACTGGCCGCTGACTTACTTAAGGTGAGAAATAATGTCATAATTTTACAAAATATATATTTGTTTTTTTTTTTTAAAGATAATATTTTTTTTATTATAAACTATCCTACAATCTTTTCAATCATTTTCCATTTAACAGCCAAAGTAGTGATGTCCAAATTGCATTACTAAATTGATTTCTAAAAACCGTTAATTTTATTTACATAGAAGTTTCAATCGATTCAATATTCCTTTTTTATTCAACGTTTTGCATCGTTTTATAGAAATGAACCGGCGTTCAAATGAGTATGTTTATGTAATTAAATAAATATGTTACATTTACTGCATTACTTAAAATAACATTTTTGTAAAAAAATAAAAAAGTATTTATTATTTATCAACAATATAAGGTATAGATTAATAATAATCAAATTAAGAACCTTTCTCAATTTGGTTATAACCAACAGGCTTAGTAAATATCGGTAATAATTGGTAGATCACATCACTATTTTTAAGAAAACAAAATGTCCATAAAACATTGCTTTTTTTACTGACGTTTTAAATGTAACTATTACGGAACATACGCGTGTATGTGTCCAAGATACAATAAATGATTGAAAAGACTAATCTAATAAACTTAACAAAAATATTTTTTCTTTGTTTAATAATATTAATAATGTATTATTTAATTATTATCTTTTCAGGAACTGGATTCACCATTCAAAATATCAGGTATATGTGCCAATCACTATCTGTACACTATTACTAAAGTGGTTATTTTGTCTGCGTTGTCCGGGGTGTTGTCAGAAATGTTGGGATTCAAGCTGAAGCTGCATAAAATTAAAATTAAATAATAATACAAATAATTAAAATGGTTCAAATCTCATTGAAATGCATTGATTGGTGAAATATGCAAAGGTATTATTGTTTATAGAAAGTCATTTTTAATAGTTGAATTACTTCTTTTGTATAGGACAAAAAGCTACATATATATGTATCAGTGTTATACAGGGTATACAGGGTCATTTGGAATTAGTTGACCACCTCTTGCAGGCAGCCTCTTTACATCAATGCCAACATTTTTTCTACGACTTTTTAAAATTAATAGTATTTGAAATTTAAATTTTCCCATACGAAATTTATTTGATGTCTCTGAACTGGCACTAACTCTGAGCGTCGGTATGGCACCCGAGTGTTGGCCTTTTAAGTACTTTTTACAAAATACAGAGTAATAAGTGAAAGAGGGAGCAAACATTTTTTTATTTCTTTTTTTTTCATTTTGTTTATCAAGATTTGTAGAAAGTTGAAGAACAAATGTTGTTCGGATTGTTGTAGAGAGGCTGTCTGCAACAGGTGGTCAACTAATTAAAAATAACCCTGTATATTAAATTGCTGCACAGACAGACTGACAACTGCATAGGACTAATATAGAGAAAGCCGCCTTAGGCACTAGGGTCGTAACAGACAATAGAAAAATAATTTCTTTATAATTGTAAGAGAAAAATATTTTTAAATATCACTTTGTAGTTAATTTTTTTCGAATATAATTAGGTAGGTGAATTTAATAGTCAAAATTCTGAATATTATTTTATATGACACATTATTATATTTCATATAAGATTACATATGACATACAATTATATATGACATATAGTACAAGTATATATGACATGTATGGTTATATGACATATATAGTTATATATGACATGTTGATTGTAAAGTAGCAAAACAAGAGGGCATTATTAATAGATGATTAAATGAGTCAGTCAGTTGAATTTAATGCAATCTTTTTCTAATAATTATTAAAAAATATTTTATTTGGTATATATATGTAGGGTTTTTTTTCTTTATCGTCTTGTAACATTTGGTTTAATTGTTTTATTGTAATGTATATAAAATGCTAAAGATCTACTTAAATTTTCCATCTTGCCACTAGTTTAGCCTAAATTTGTTTAACTTAATCAAAATAACTACCAAATCAAAATATTGAAAATGGTAAACTCAACTCAGACATATTTTGATCTCAACTAATTTAGTAGCTGAATTATAATAATATAATTATGTTTAGTTTAAGAATATTTTGTTAACTTTAAAAATAATTGAAGAATCTGACAATCCAACTCTCATGAGGAAACAATGTGATATTGCTTTCTTTAACTAAAAGTCAACCTTCAATTATTCTAAATGTTCCTGTATAAGTTTAAATATTTTAAAATATAAATTTAGTTTATATAGAAAATTATATGATTTTGTAAGCACTGATATTGTTTTGTAGTCAAGTTCGAAACTTTTAAATTAGTTTTTATTACTTATAGAACAGCCGAAAAGATTCTAAGCTTATGTTTCTTTTTAAATGAGAATGTAAGATGTTGGTGCTTATTTTGTATATTCCTTGTTTTAAAGAATTCTATGGTTGCCTATATTTTATTGTATAATACATAGGTAGCATTGAATGCAACTTAGACAAATAAACTTTACAAAAATAAATCTGGTTATTATTTTTGATCCTCGACCCTTAAAGAGCGGTGTTATAAGCTTGACTGCTTGCTGTGTGTCTGTCTGTAGTATCGTAGCATTGTAGATTTGATCGCAGCTTGGTCCGTCGAGATGGCTCTTTAGCTATGTTTGGTCAAAATAAAAGTAGTTTTCTCCAAGTTGTCGCAACGACTACAATCAGTACATAAATAATATTATTATCTTTTAGGTTTTTTTGCATCGGAATTTTAATTTTTTTTTTTTTTAACAATTATTCTAAATATATTTTGCATTATTAAAATTTTCGTTTAATTTTGTTTACAACGGTTATGTTAAATCTGGCTGATTATTGGCATTAACAATTACGAAACAAAATTTTTAAATATTATAACGCAAATATTTATCACTTGCCAGATTTGTCATAGACATAATAGATATACCATTTGACACAATGTTGGCATGTTTTGGACCAATATTTGGCAAGACATTTTTTACGGGTATTTCACCTTGTATTCCAATCTGTATAATTTATCTACAAAAAGGACAGCAAAGTAAAGACATTGAATTCTTACTATTACATCGATTGAAGAGTTTTCTATTATTATATCATAATTAGACTGTTTTCTTTTACAATTCAATTATTGACTTCGAGTGCTGGGTCCAAAACATCTTAACCTGTAACTAGAACTATTACCAGCACTGAAACCAATAATTGAGATATTTTTTAAGGGAAACATTTTATTATAGCTAGAGTCAAAATGCCTAAACCTTTCTGACTTGACAACTTAACTCCTAAAACTTTAATAATTTAAAATCATGTTTCTTGTTTTTATTAAGTTTATGATCTAAATAAATCTAGCATTTCATAGACAACATATAGAGTAACAAGTATGAGAAATAAAAAACAGTATTCTTAATTTATTTTTATTTTAACAAAAGAATATCATAAGAGGAACCGTTTTAAAATTTCCATAACACTGTGAATTAAAGGAAAATCAAACTAAATAACATTCCAATAAATTACATTACACTTGACTAAGGATATTACAATGAATTACATGCTGTAGTGATCCTGAGAGCATAATTTGAAGTAGCCTTGTCTGAAGGTGTTGTGGCTTAAAAGATAAATTGCACTCTATACAAACTAACTTAAAATGTATGTGGTTGAATTATAATTATAACAAAACAAAACCAAACAGTTGTACCAAAAAAAAAAATATTTAAAACTAAAATTAAACCACTTTCCTCTTGTTTGATATTTTTCTACTGTTTTATTGTATTTTGTCTTTATATTTTGATGAATTGTCTACACTAGTTGTTTCAGAAATATATAAAATATTTTTTTATGCATATCTAATATTGAAGATTATTAATATAAAAACTCATACACTGGTACTACTTTTAGAGTAGGAACAGTTGGAACGAACATATATTTTTTATGGTACTACGATAATATTAGTATGAATACTACTATATCTTGCGTAAAAGTTGCAGACTTAGCAACAACATTTTCTTTGTAATATGTAAGAATCCCTACAACTACAAACAAGTCAATTCTCTAAGCCTATTTAATAAAATTAATATTCAGTTTTAAATTACACGCCTAAATGTTAATTTAATAGTTATTACAAACTGCATTTAACATTTCATTTAATACCGGTCGTCATATAAAAGAGCGGTTACAAGAATTACTATATTATAATGAAAAAAATCAATAAAATGAAGTTACAGTAAATAAATTCTTTTAGTATAAATCCTTTTTAGTAATTTATAACAAATAAAACGAACATACAGAGGTGCATCCTATCCGGGAACAATGAAGGCGGGGCTGATGTCCAGGTCCCCCAGCCCCGTGGTGCTGGTGTGTGTCTGTTGGTGTACCTGCAGTACTGCAATCCCGGGGTGTCATCTGTGAGTGGTCCCTGTCTCAGTCCCGTCTCCTCTCTCGTGAGGAGGAGCGGTAGGAGCGGCTGCGACGCGCGTCGCGCTCCCGGTCGCGGTCCCGAACGCGCTCGCGGGAACGACTGCGTCTGTATCATATTGAATATAGTAACTCACCTTACGAGAAGAATATGTGTGACAAAACTATAAGCTACCTTCTCTCTCGTTCTGGCCGCTCCGGCCGCTCGGGTCGCTCGGGTCGTTCGGGTCGTTCGGGTCGCTCAGGTCGCTCGGGTCGTTCCGGTCTGTCGGACCGCTCGCGTTCCCTGTCTCGCTCCTTCCCGCGGTCCCTGTCTCTCGCGGTCTCCCGGTGTCTCCTCGCGCGTCTATCCAGCTCCCTACCGCCCACGTAGTGTCGCCTACTGCCGCTACGTTCTCGTTCGCTGGCACCTCGTTCTTCGCGGCGCTTGTCTACCGTTTTCTAATAAACGACATAAACATTAAATTGTTTTACTAACAAATCTAAAGATTTTATAATATATCAATAAAACCTCACCTTTAGTTCAGAGAGCTTCTCCCTGATGGTAATAAACCCGAGATGCAGTTTTCCACCGAAGTGATCGGCCAGACGGCGGTCGTTGTCATGTATGCCAAGATATGCGGAGCACACTTCACACACTCTCAACTTCTGCTGTTGGTAGGACGATGCCGGCATGGAGTTACGATACTCCTGCTCGGCGAATGCTTTCTTCTTGCGCAGCTCATCTATCTGTATAATTTTATATTAAATATCAATAATTATACCAAAAGCAAATTCAAACCACAGATGTATGTAAGATCTTTAATATTTATGTACAACTATACACAAAACTATATATTTCATTTAAACATACAACAAAGTTTTTTTAAAAAACAATGTTCATGTAAAAAATATTTTTTTGTTCATGTAAAGAGTATCCGTTTTGTATATTATTTAAACAATCTTGAAACACAAAAAAAAAAGTGATTAAATTTAAATTTTAAATAAATTTACAATAAAAAATAATCTTTGGTTGCCATAACTAACCATATTGATAATTTTTGCATTCTTTATTTAAAATTCACTAACCTCAACTACCTAAATGGTTAAAGACAATTTCTAATTCCACTTACCTCTCCCATTAATTTAACACTGTCTTCAACCATACCCTCCTCTCCTAGAGCTTCAGCACGAGCCAGCTTCTGCCCGATCTGTTCTGCCAGCTCATGCACCGCATTTGCTTTCTCGGTGACTTCCGCCGACAACTCCTCCTGTGTCTCCGCCAAGCGTTGTTTAGCGGCGGTGGTACGACGATCACAATCAGCAATGAACGCCTCTAGGTGTTCCGTAGCCTGTCATAAATATATGTTTTGATTCCGAAGGTATACAAAAAGCAATTGGAAAAGTTATTAACAATAAAACTTTAATGAAAGGATTTTTAACTGTCAAGAACACTTAAAATACATACATTATCCTCTGGCTGTCTAGAATTATTAATGTTTATAATGCATTGCTCAAAGACACCAATATCTACTATATAATAAATTAAAGATATATGAAATAGTAGTTTGGTTCACTTACATCAATGTCATAGAAATAATCTTTACTTTTGGTTGCTAGTTCATAGTCCGCCCGCAGAGCCAGATCATGTATTTTAGGACACTCACCTAGATCCATTCGCTGCAAGTAAAATAACACATACATAAAACTATTTGGTCCGTTATAACACATGTCAGGTCAATATTTAAGTAAAATAACCGCAGTCATTTATTTCAATATGTCAGTAATAAAAATATATCTTAACAAAATGATAAAACTCCATATTTTAATAAAAACTTTAAATCTTTTATAGCAGAGAGTTTAAAGTGTGCTGTTAAGATATTAATTGTAAATATCATTTCAAATATAAAACTCATGTTCATTTCTTATCACTGGAGCTGATGTTTTCCATACTCAATGAAGTTAATCAACAACAAGGAAAAAATTTACCATTTTACAACAACATATAAGAAACCAAAAATATATATGAACTGATGTCACAAGTGAATATTTAACATGTAATATAAAATAAATGTTATAAATTATATCGCAGACCAGTGTGTAAACAATGTTCATACACTTTATTAAAATAAAACCCCTTAGAAATCCAAGTAATATTGTTTCATAATATACATACAAAAGCACCAACACTGCTCATCCTGAACACCGGCCAATAATCCATTATAATACTTACAAATCTGGCAACACCCAGTCCACAAACCTAACCAGCCCTTGAACAATCTCACATATTCAATATTCATACACCAATTTATACCAACAGAGCTGACATAAACACTTGACTACACTTTATTAAAACCTTTTTCATGACTTGGAAGAGTCAATTATTATAGAGTCAAGATCAAGTGTTCTAATCAGTTTCGATTCACTTCTCTTTTAGTTTTTTAAGTATAACTAACTTTGTTCTTTGAATATTTTGTTCAAGTCATAAATGCATGTTAATTTAAAGCATGAATGTATCAACAAATTATATTGGTACAAAAGAAATTAATATATATCCTATAACCATATATCTTTATTTAAGTGTAAGTAATAATATTAACTGAATCATTGTTTTTTATAATTTATCTTTTGGCAGATCTTACGAGTTATTTATACATGCATTTCTCTAATTATTCTTCATATTCTAGCCACGGAAACAGCATGGTACGTACCCAATGTAGTAATGTTACAAATCAGCAAATTGTTCTCCCCGGGAAAGATTTTGTATAATTTTTTACAAGTACTCACCGCAGCAGCAATAGAAACCGATGAACAAATAATATTTTTTTAAAGCCTGAGAGAGTATATTAAATTAATTCCTGCATAGCAGTAAGTAATACAATCAGCTAACTATAAATGTTATATACGTACATCTTGGTACTTACAGAACAGCCTAACTCATACAATCTATCCCTCATCTGTTAAGTATTGTGATGAGCAATAAAGACTAGTGTTGGGCATTGTCTGAAAAGCATATTTCACCACAGTTAATGCCACTCCGATGTAATGTTGTCCTAAGACTAGGATAGATCATAATGCAAGGTTTGACAATGGAAACATATCACATATATTAGAATATTCAATTTTACTCCAAAATTTATTTCTTAACACGGCATATCCTAGTATATATGATCAGAAGAAGAACACCGAAACCCAGTAAAGAATTTCTGAGATATAAAACTTTACAGTACGTCAAAGATTCCAGATTCGCATTTTAATTCATAATTTTAAACATCTCAGAAATTCCGTATGCTCATAAACCCAGAAAAAAAACTATAATACTCACGGTAGATGATAAAATTTCATGCGGACAGCATTGCAGTAAAAACGATTTGCATACTGAATCATCATTAAATTTCACACCGTGTCTATCAGATTCACCTGAAATATTAAAGAATAGTTAAATAAATAATATACTAATAATAATAATATTAAAATAAAAAATAATATTAAAGATTGGTACAAACCGTTACGGGCAGTACCCATCAATTGATCTAACATTGCCCTCATTTGCTCGTGGGCCGACATTGTTGATCACAATTATTTTTCTAGCTTTAGAAATTAAAAATATCAATTTTGTTCTAGAACAGCATATTACGTTCTTATCATATAATGGATAGTGCAATTGATTGTTACGTAGACAAAATCCACGGAAATATAGACGTAACAACTAACAAACCAATCTAGATCATTTTTAGAATTAAACTAGTTGAAAATGGAAATGGCGAATGGCGTTTCAACTTTCGACGTTACAAAATATAGATTAAACAAATTTAATAAAGCGCCTAGCGAACGTAGTGATTAGTTACTCTGTGGGAATTTATCTTTTTTTCTGGTTATTTAAATCCCGTGGATTTCCATAGAATTAATATACAATAATATGTAAAATATCTCCATGAAGGGTACTCTGAACATGTCGTCGTCAAACTATAGTGTCAGTTTTAAATATAAAGCTCATCTGTATTACTAGAATTTTCTTCTGCGGTAGTTCTTTAGTGAACACGCTTGTGAATCAATATATGAATATAATATGGAGATCAATATACATTACATATAAGTTATTACAACTACACCAACAATACATTTTAACTTTTTTTTATATTTTAAAAATGTATTAAGTAGCCAATTTGTTTGTGTAATTTTAACATTAATAAACGCTATCCCACAACAGGTGTGTTTCTTTTAATACGTATACTTTTATCACTTCTCAGCCTTTCTGAACTTGTAAACTACTGCTAACTTTATATTCTTTTAAAATGTTTTCTTTTATTTTTTATTCCTTGATATTATCCATATAAGTTTGTACTCGTGGAACTGCAACACCACTACGCTAACTTACGTTTTACAGGTAATTTTTAATTTAAATAGGTGGTATTGCTTTCCTCTACCCTCCAAAACAAAAACAACCTTACGTCACTGTCAAATGTTAATAATTAAATTCTCAAAAAAAAATATATTATCAATACAATAATAATAAATAACACGATATTTTAAAACAATCATTAGGTGTTATAATGGGCTCTTAAATGAAATAAAAATGCCGCAAATAATAAAGATTTTATTGCCATTCCATCGCAAAATATCAAAAGACTTGTACTTTAAAGGTTTCATCAGAAGAGATGAACAGACAATAACTGTTTTCGTAACCTCTTATTCCTACGAAAATATATTAAGAGATGATATAAAGGAGTCTAACCTTATTTATGGATACAGCAGCAATAATCCTAAAAGAAATAAGCTTAAACAGTATTCAAATAATTTTACTGTGACTAAAGACAGTGTCCCTTCATTAACTAGTTTAGTAATTGATGGCCAACTTAGAAGTCACACAGAAAACTGTATATTAATGTTATATGATTATCACACAATAAAAAATTCAGAGACTATAAGTCACAATGATGAATGTTTCTCCTTGTTGCAAGAATTAATTCATAAGGAAAATGAAAAAACAGGTGATGCAACTGTATCTGAACCAGTTGTTCAAAGCCTTACTTGGTTGGGTTCATCCATGTTTGCACAACATGTGTATAATTATTTTCATTTAATAAAATGGCTACTAGATACAGTACGGAGAAAAGGGAAGGTAAAATATGTTTAAAATTAATTATGTTATAGGATAACACCATACTTACCTTTTTGGTTGACAAACATAAGTTTGAAATTGTGGAAAATATTAAACAATGGTAATCTTGTATACAGTGAATAAATTTTGAATGAAAAAATAATTATAAGATAACAGAAACAGTGTTTAACCATTTCAAATCCTGCCTAATTAATTTTTTCATTCTATGTTTATTGATATATAAAAAATTATCATGGTTAGTGTTTATTTTAACTGTCTTAAATGTTTTTTACTTTAGGTAACAATAAAACAAAGGAATCTAATCTCCACGATTATTGTAGATATGGTTCTAGGATATTTAGTAGTAGAACTACTGATGTTTGATAGTAAACATCTCGGTACTCTGCTCTTACAGATGCTGGAGGTAATATAATATTGTAATTCTGTTATTTATAATGTATATAGACATTTGCAGGGCTATTTGGTCTAAGCAATATTTTTCAGCAAAATGGAGTTACATATTTGGAATCAGAAAAATCGCTAATTGTAGAGTGTAGAACAAATATGACACTTAGAACAAATAGTTCCAGGAGGGTTGATGTGGTATTGTATATATTTTTCTTTCTAGAAACTGGTAAACCTTATGTATTCCTTACTCAAGTGGCTAATGGGTGCACCGGCGGGATTAAAACTAAATAATGCATTTAATAAGATGTTAGGAAAGTTCTTCTTATATCATGTGGAGCTGTGGTGGTTATTTTTAGGTAAACAAATATAAGTTTATAATTTTTGTTAATTATAGATTTATAGTAGAGATGAAACGGATATTCGGTAACAATCTAGTATCCAGCCAAAAGGGCCTGTTTTCTCTATCCGGCCGGATACTGGACAATAATTATTTCAAAGTTATATTCTTTTTTTCATTGCATTTTTGAAACGTCACACTACATCTGATTTTACTATCTAACTGAATTCCGGATAGTTATATCAGAAAAAATCTTATTATTTTACACAGTACAAATCATACTACAACAGGTTATAGATACCATTATTTATGTACAACTGTACATCAAAAAATGTTTTTTTAATATTAATTAGTTTAGTACTCAAAATTAACAAGAGGCAAATTATGGTGAATAAAAACCAAATTTTCCGAACTTGTTGATAAGAGGCGATTCCGCTTGGCTTCGTACACCAGATCAGCTTCTGAAAATAGCTTTTCCCTGTAAACGGTACTGGCAGGTGCTGAAAGATAAATTCTAGCAAACCTTGACAACTGCGGATATTGATGCGAATGAATTGACCACCAGATATATGGATCGTGATTGCGATCGATCCGAGATGTCTTTAAGAAAAAGTCTATTTCGTTAGCAATTGAATTTTGTTTTTCTTGGTCGCGACAATCACTACTATTATCCTTTGCCACTTCATCAAAACAGTCCCAAAAAGTGTCTTGAGCTTCACGTGTGTAATCGAATTCAGTTTTTTCTTCTTTTATTCGTTTAGCCGGTGTTGAAGACGGCGATGTGTTACTGTCAGAAGATACGTCGTAAGAGTTTTTTATAAACTCAATCATGATTTTCTGTCGAGCTTTTTCAGCTTCTAGAACTCCTAAATAGTCTGATTTGAACCTTGGGTCTAAAAAGGTAGCAGTGAGGTAGTTTGGATTCTCTTCTAAGGGTTTAAAATGTCTCTCCAATTCTGCCTTCAAAGCAACTCTCATACGAGCTAATTCTGATGTTCTCTGTACAGTCTCGAGTTTGTTTAAATACTTTTTTAAAGCAGAAACATGCGGAATAACCTCGGAAATGCAAGAAAGGCCAGAACTTATAATTTTCGTTACTTCTTCAAATGGTTTTAAAAGATTTATGAACTGCTCCACTAGGTACCACTGTTGCATCGACAAATTAGTGATCGTGTCATGTTCCGCGACATAAAGAGAGATAGCTCTTCTTTGTTCGAACAAGCGTTCTGCCATATAGAAAGTAGAGTTCCACCTCGTTTCGGTATCCAGCACTAGCTGATGCTGCGGTAAATTTAACTCCTTTTGAATTTTAAGCAATATTTTTTGTGCAAACCCTGAATTATTGAAATGAGTTACTAGATGTCTTCCAATAGCAACCATGTCTATTACTTCAGCTTGAATCTTCATTGACTCATTGACAATTCGTTGAAGGGAAAGCACGAAGCACTGAGCAGAATCATACTCTGCGACTTGAGCTCCTTTCACCATATTAGCTTCACTATCATGGATTAGTATGTGAATTTTATGTGGCTCAATATCCCAGTGAGCAGCTGTAGCGTGTAGTTCCTTTACTATATTTTCTTCTGTGTGTGATCCTGAAAACAGTTTTACAGCAAGAAACCCGTGTTGCAGCTGAAATTCCGGAGACAACCAATGGGCTGTGAAACTCAAGAAGCTGGAACCATTGTGCGAGCAGGTCCAAATATCAGAAGAAACAGAAACTGCAATAGCTTTTGAAATGTTCATTCTAATTTTGTCGTGTATTCTGGTGCAAATATCGGGTATAATTTGTTGAGAAATATATGCATGACTTGGTAATTCATAACTAGGTATTGCTTGTTCTAAAAGCCTTTTAAAACCGATATTTTCTACGATACTAAACGGCTCGTTATCAATAGCAATCATTTCTGCAATTAAATAATGATATTTATCGTTGCCATCATTCACCTTCCAAAATACATTTCTTTCACACGGTTCCGATTTTATTTGTATTTCTGATGTTAAAGATGCACTTATACTGGCAGCGGTATGTCTAGGAGCCTCAGCCGGCTTTGAATTTTCACCAGTTTTACTTTTGTTCATAAATATAAACTCTTCTGGATGCTTGGACTTTAAATGGTTACCCATGGATGAAGTACCTGAAGAAATAAAAAAGTATTGTACCGATTCACAATGTGCATAATTAAAAAAAATGAAGTTCTTAACCTGTATTAATGAAATTATTGGAAGTTAAGAAATGTTTAAAGAATTGAAAATAAAAATTAACTATTAAAGTTTTTTTTATTAAGGGTAGGTAGTTATAATGGAAAATAAATGACACGTCGACCACAATTTGTTAAATTGGTTATTAACAAAATCATCTTGAGAATATAAAAACATTAATCGTTTTATTAACTTTTCGTTCAATCAAAGCAAAGACATAACCTCTAAAACTTACGTACATGCCTTTTTTCCTTCACCACCTCGAGAAATTTTTGCCTGACATAACAAACATACCGAATATTTGTTATCATCACTGTTTATATTAAAATAGTGCCAAATCGGCGATCGTTTTTTTGATGATGACATTTTTAGTTAATCAATCAAACTTAAAACCACAACTAGTGAAAAAAACAATAAAATTGAAGAAATAAAATCAATCTGACATGCCGGATAATACACGAACAGCCCGAGGCCTCCCGATCTACGCGTCTCTAGCAATAAAGCCGAACACGGCCGAACTTTACCGACTTCCTTCACTTCGGCTATATTCAAGTCAAATTGATCGCGTCCTGTAACGCGATAATGGCCGAATATTCGGTAACCGGATATCCGGCCTCGTAGCTATTATTTGGACCCATTTTTCAGTATCCGGCCAAACTACCATCCGTTTCATTTTTATTTATTTTAATAAATATTAATACTTAATCAAAAAATAAAGATTATTAGTATTTAGCTGTATAAAATTGTTATCATTAAATCCTGTGTTTATTACTTGACTAAATTCTGTTGTAACAATTATTATTTATAAAGATGTTTTTTTTAATTTACAGATGTATTGAGCGACAGATTGGATATAATACTGCATGTGTGTCAGTATTTGGGCTATTTAGGGTTCACGTTTCAAGCAGCTATTATTTCTGATATGATTTGCATGGCCACCTTCCACTCTTACTGTATATATGTCTATGCTGCTCGGTAATAAATATTTAAATAAAATAAAGCTCGCTATTTAAATTTTTAAGAAATGTTTAAAATTTATTCGATACGATAGGATTTGAAACTGGAAAATCGTCCCGTCGCTCTACCTATTGAGCTACCGTGTCGATACCAGCTTCAATGAATTTAACATCTTATATATAATCTTTATCGATATGAAGGCGATAACTAATAGGTATATTTAACAAATGTATCTAACTGCAGTACAGAATAAAAAATACAATAAAATGTCTATATACATGTATAGGCATGTTAAACTTAATTAATTTTTTAATATAGGTATTTGAATTAATTAAATGTTATAAAATTTTAGGTTGTTCAATATACAAATATCAGGATTAATAGCACTGTTAAGATTATTTGTAGGAAGAAAATATAATCCTCTTAGAGGTGGTATTGACTCCTGTGAGTATACAAACCAAGAGTTATTTGTGGGGACGGTAGCGTTCACCATCTTACTGTTGCTGTTACCTACCACCCTCATGTACTATATTGTGTTCGCTGCAGTGAGTATTTTCATAATTATCTTAATTATTTTTATATTTAAACTTTTTGAACCATAATAATTAATAACTAGTACATAATATGTTGATGTATTGACGTAAGTTAATCAGAACTTATGCAAGTCTGCCATGCTTCAAACTCATGAACAGGAACCCCATATGGATTTGGAACTAGTCAGAAAATTTCTGATTAATTTATGTGAATAGGGTAAATATATATTCAATAGTTATTTTTAATTCATATTTTTCAGTTCAGAATACTCTCTCTACTGGTACAGTGTATGTTATCCAAGATTATTTATATTATTCAAACTATACCATTTTATTTATTCACCTTATGGATAACAAGATCTCCTAAATTAGCTGGTAAGTTCTTTTTTTTGTTATATATGTATACAGGCTAATTTGTAATTAATTGGTAATGTTTTTAAGTTTTCCCATACAAAATTTATTTGTTGCCTCTGAAATGGCATTAACTCTGAGCGTAGGTATGGCGTCCGGGCGTTGACCTTTTAAGTACTTCTTACAAAATACAGAGCAATAATAAAAGAGGGAGCAAAACATTTTTTTTGTGTTATCAAGATTTGTAAAATGTCGTAGAATAAATGTTGTTGGGATTGATGTAGAGTGACTGCCTGCAAAAAGTGGCTAATTAATAACAAATAACCCTGTATGTGTAAATGTGTAAGAACATTAAAACGTCATAATATATATTTTTTTTGCAGGAAATATATTGATTGAAGAAGTAAAAACCAATAGTCCAGTACTAGTCCTCAAAATAAAATTATTAAACAAACCATTCCGGGAACTAATAAACAGCTTCAAACCTCCCGTTCAAGTTCCAAAGCACATGGTATACAGCAACATAGTTTCAAATGTCTTCACCGGAAAGCAAGTGATATAATAAAAAACAGATATGCCTCAAATTATTTATTATGCGCAAAAATAAAGTCTGGTCACACATGTGAATGTATAAATGCTTAGTTACTTATCTGCAACGACTGGGCAATTAAATTAAATGTAAGACTCACCCACACAAACAATTTTCGACTCACACAACTGTCATGTACATGAACACTCATGTTTGTCATGTTGTACTAAATTTTAATTTCAATTTTTATACATATGACATCTAGTTTATTACCTTATATCTACATTTATTTTTTTATTAATTAAATCTTAACATCCAGAATATTTTATTTATTTGAATGTCTACTCTGTATAATTTCAAGAGGCATATTAACAGTATTATAAAAGTATTCTAAACATTTACAAAGAGATTATTTACTGGACAATAAGACCTACAAGTATATTACTTTTAGAATCATTTTATGTATAAATTAATTTGATAATCAAAGCTGAGATATACCACTAAGGCACAGATATCTACAATTCATATTTTTCAATATATACATATATAAATGCTGTTAATTTGTTATTTAATTTGACAAAACAATATTAGTATATCATGCTAGAAATGTTGAACCTTAAGAGATGGTGCTTTAGATATTTATTTATAAAGCATTTCTTATGTTAATCACAATTTAGTTTCAAACAAATAAAATATTTTCAAATAAAACTCAAAATACATAACACAAATATTAGCAATACATATATATAAATAAGAATCATACTAAATACTATCCAAGTTCATAAAATTTTGTATTATTAACGATTTCATATTTATTATATACAAAAAATAGTACTCAAAAATATATATTTCTACATTATATGACAATTATAAAGGTCTAAGTATATATAACATCGAAAATTGTTTGTCTGTTCAAACTGCTTCGATACTAGCAAGATCCTGTTCATAGATGTCAATAGTTTAGTATGTGCCTGTAATGATGTGATAGAACCGTGGTGCCTAAAGCAACGTGCGGGGTCAATGTCCGGTGGGTAGGCCAAATACTTTACATAAATTTCTTATCTATTTTTCATCACAGATATTAATATTAGGAAAATGTGATCCCAATCACAATAACGTTCAAAGAAAATGGATACGAAGCTATAAATTCCTTTTATAGTACACAACTATAGCAAGAAGCTAAATTTGCAGGTCTTAGTTCTTGAGTACACACCTGTAGTCCTTACTGACATCGGAGGCCGAGTTTGGTGAGTGTTCTTTAGGTCTAACTGTACCACGACAGGATGCTAACTTTGATTCCAACGCCTACAATGAAGAAAATTTAACATGAATGATATTAGTAGGTGATAGTCACGTGTGCGTTAACCCTCACCAATGTGCCACAAGTACAAATTAACAAGCAACAAAATTAGATATTACATGGCTGAGTTATATGATCTATTTATGTATATTTACAAATATTATCTACTACTTTGTACTAATTATATCTAAATACTAATTAAAATTAACAATTCTTTAGTTAATTATAAATATTTTATTTATTTTATATCAATAAGGGCTGCTACATCAGGGTGGGTTGCTAGGATAATTTTATGCAAAGAAAAGAATCTCTGTTAATAATTGATATATACTTAAATATACTTTTTTTGGAGAAGGGCCAATACCATAAATATATACCAAAAAGAAAACTCTTTTTTTTTTATATAATTCATGCTATTAAAATACGGATTATAAATAGTTTTAAAAATACTCACACGCGATAAACAAGCCGTGTCTATCCAAAGCGACTAAAATAAAATATAATATTAATATTTCAAATGTAGCAACCCTTACTGTTAATATATAACCTAACTTAATTAAAACTGTTGTTGTAACATTGGTTTTGTATTTCCTTGTTCCTGTCCCTTTCTAGAGGAGAAGTTTAGTAAATTTTCTATTCCTTCCCTCGATCTGACAATAAATGATCTCCTTAGCTTGCCGTGATCATTTTGAAAAGATCGTTCAAATGGTTCTGTATTTTTAGGAGTTGATATCGGAGTTTTATTACTATGTTCCGATTTAGAATATTGGCGGGTAAAGTCACCATTTCTGTATTCAACAGTATTATCTACATCATGAGATTCCTTTTCAGCATTTTTTGTATCCAAAGGTGGATTTTGTTTACTTAGCACGGGACACGAACACTTGACGTTACCACATTCACGGCAAAGAAATCTTTCAAGCTGCAAGCAATAAAACACCATGCATACTACAAAAACTACTAAATTACAAGCATGCTAAATAAAAAATACTCTAAAAAATATACTAACTATAGCCAACTACTAATAAATTATAACTTTTTAACCACCTACTTAAAAGAATCATAAACCTTTTAAGTGCCAACTAAATTTGTCTTTTAACCTTGAACTTACTCCAAATGGTAATGTTATGGTCGAGACATGGTCTAGTGCAATGCAGATAAATAAATACTTGTAAGAAAATTAAACTTATTTGTAAAAAATACAATTATAATCAATATTTTCATTTATTTTTATCAAAAATAAAATACAATAAAACTATCATATTTTTAAGTATTTTTTTTTTCTATAAAACACTGTATAGCAATAAATATTGTCCAAAAATAGAAGCATGTTATATTATTTGCACTTGATGAAATATAATAAATAATGTTTAACTAATATAAATAATCAGTGCAAAACTAATTATATAGACATTAAATATACACATAAAGAAAATATACACACATAAATAAATATATCTTATCCATACATATAATAAAATTGTCACTGATCCATTTCTGTACATGGAAAATATTAAAAAAAAAACATCATAGGGGGGGCTTTATAAGAGCAGGTGAACCCAAAACAATGGTTTTCAGTTTGTCTGTATGTTTGTGCACGCTAATCTCAGAAACGACTAAACCAATTTGAATGTGGTCCAAGAATATATTATCACAGTCTTCACTTAACATTTAGTGTTTATTTCATCCAAATCGGTTAAGAAATAAAAAAGTTATCAAATCGGTAAGAAATAAAAAAGTTATGTCAATTTTTGTCAATCACGTAATAGGTACCATTCAAATCTTATTCTATAGTAGTAGCAGTAGTCTTTGTACATTGAATATATTAAAAAAATATACTAGGATGTGAAGTGATAACTAACGGAATCTATTTTCAGCATTTTTTAAATTTTTGTCTGTTTATCAGTTTGTGTTTTAGTTGTGCACACAACACAGAATAAAAATATTATCAAAATTCATACAGGGGGACCTTTATATAAGCAAGAGAATTCGAAACTGCTTACAGTTTGAAGGTTGATAGTTTTTACATACATTGGTAATTACAAACAGTACTTTTTATCAAAATAGAAATCTACGTGTACGAAGTCGCAGGCACAGCTAGTAAATAAATATAGTACTACATAATATTTACAAAAGCAATAATAATATAATAGCTTGAAAAAGTTTGCACTTCTATTTACTAAATATAAGGACAATATTAATAATATTTAGATCAATTTTGAATACAAATTTGACTAATATTATTACAATACAATACATTATCCTATAAAATATTCTCTCCTCAAACTAATAACCGCTAAAACTACAACAACTAGAACTACTAAAATGATAAGAACTTTAGAACTTACCCCAACTTTTCGGAGGAGGTCTCCAACAATATTTATGGCAGAAACTCGAGATGATGGTGTCATGGCATTACCATTTACTTCACCTAAAATAAAAAAATATATACATATATAAGTATTGTTGACCTGCTAATCTTAAATTGATTAAAATAAAATAAAAATAGTGATGTTAGCCAGACCTACAGATCCAATGAAAAGAAACAACATAAAAAAGTAAACTTAACAATATAAAAAATAATTTTTAATTAATAGAACAGTCCTACTAAAACACAAGAATAGTTCATAAATTCATTAATTCATTTTAGATCCAAACTGTATTATAACAGTAAATTAAATAAATGTATGATTGTGAAACAGTCATCTCAATATAAAAAAATACCCAGCTTAGTTTGTAGTGTGGTTCTTCTTAGACTAGGGCACGCTTGGGCCCCTTGCAGCTTTAATAGTATCAAAATAGACCCTCGTAACACTTCCATTTGACATACACAAGTGATCAGGTATCAATTCAAAGTGAAAAATATATAAATAAATAAGTTAATATAATTCTTACGTTTTGTAGGTGACAACATAGAAGTTTGTGTTTCTATTTCTACTTGACTCCTCGTCATGTGTCCATTGCATAGACTTTCATTTGTACTGCTGTCTTCTTTCTTAGGGACTGGATTCTTTTCTATTACTATTAATTCCTGTTTGAGATCTGTTAACAATAATAATAAATATACAATACAAGTTATAATATACAATTTTTATTATCTACATCAAAAATTGATTATAAAAAAAAACTACTCCCTCATTACATATTATGTAATATTTGTATCACAGATTCACAGATGATTTTACAACATAAATAATGAACACAAAGTTACCAGAGACCGAGAGCAATAATCTCTAGATCTGACAAACAATTGTCACAATGGGTTTGATTCCCAGAATACCTTAGATTAGCATTCAGGATCATTAATCACTGCATCCAAAAGCCATCTAATGTAAAGTATATGTACAACATAACTATAAATAAAAACCATCCAACATACCTCTGGCTTCATCGTTAGCTCTCTGCAACTTAACCCTTAAATTCTCTATTTCATCAACCTCACTCTCCAATACTGCGTTACGTTCATATGCTTGATTTAATAATGTTTCTATACAGGAAACTGATTCTGATATAATTCTAAAAAAAAATACATGTTTAGAGATATTTTCAAAGATTTATTACTAATCAAGGTATTATTATTAAGGATATTATACCACAATTATGTAACTAATTAATAAATTACCAGCTCTTGGAAATGTTGTTTTAAATCACTTGAATTTCTAATAATCATTAACATTTAGAAAGCTTAGAATAAAATAATATTATCAAAGATTAAGATTATTTAAATTAAGTTTTTTATATAATGTATTTGCACATAAGTAGTGTATGTGTATGTCTATTTGTATGTGTGTGTGTCTATTTGAATGTATGCGTGTATGACTATCTGTATGTCTATATATATATGCGCATATAAATGTTCATAATTTTATGAAATTTGTTAATACACAGTTTATATAAATTACCTATGTCCTGTTTAAATCATTATTTAACTAAAGATTATTATTATTTTTTTATTTATACATATATAGAGTGTGTTTGGAGTTGGAATATATTTGTATATCTTTATTTGTGTGTATCTATGTGATGATTGTCTTTATATCATTTCATAGTAATAACCATGAATATTACCTCTGTCCTCTTTCCAAATCATCATTTTTCTGTTCTAATTCTCTTATATATGTGGCTTGTTTCTCTTTATCTATTTTAAGTGCATGTAATTCATTTTCCAGTGCATTTGTTTCGTGTTGACTTCTATCCAATTTTGTCTAAAAAATAATGTTCATCAGTCATATATTATGATTTATGTTTATATTAGTTTATATAATACACCATTTTGGATTTTTTTATTGACTTATATTCAATTTTGTTTTTTTTTTATATCTAAAGTATGCATTACTTTCTTAAATTTAATAAAAATATATAATTATATATGTTTTTCAAAAGTAAACAAGTATATCATTTATTCAGTCATAAGTCAATAACAATAAATATATGTATATACAATATTATATAATTATATAGCATATTGTTACATTCAATACGATGTGATGAACATATTACTATAAAACGTACGTACGTCGCTCAATTACAATTACATGACCTCATAATAATTATTATTAATTGTAACTATGTATCAACAAATATGTAATGACGTTAAAATACGAAATGTTATTAAACTACAAACAAACATACCTTGAACATGTCGATTTCGTTTTTGAGGCGTTGATTTTGATGTTCTAAATCTCTGTTTTGTTTTTCCACTTGAACTAATGACGCTTCTAGTTCCTTTTCCAGTTGAGCTGAATTCTCTGTGTATTCGTCCAACTCTTGCTGTATGTCCGTGGCTCTACAAGTTTGCATAAAATCAATGTTAAGGTTTTGATTAATAGGTAGTATGGAGGTATTAGAAGTTAAATCTTTTACTTTTGTTCATAATGTTTGGCCTGTTCTCTCCAATATTCCAGTGTATCCGAATTTAACTGATTTTGAGATTCCATATTTGAAGACCGTGCTTTCGAAGTATTTTACACACTGCAATGAATTAACGAAACAAAGTTAATGTTCACATGTGGTATTTATGAATAGTTTGAGAGAAGTCGTTGAAACTAAATAAGTTGTTTCTTTTGTTGTATTTTCAAGAATCAGCCATTATAACTTGAAATGCTAAATATGACACAACCTCCACAATACAGATTATAGTCCTTCAAAACAAGGTTGAAGGCTAAAGGCCGCCATAGATGATAGAAACCCTAAACCAGTAAGCACAGACTTAAAAAATATTCTTTATGTAACAAAAAACCTAGAAATTTAAATAATGCACAAAATAAAGTCCGGCGATGTATTTATTAAAATTCAGATTTTTATGTATGTATAATTAAGGTAGGTCTTTCTACTATAATATCATTTATTTAGACAGGAACAAAATCAAAGTGGCTCAGGTAGTAATGTTTGAAACAGATTTTTTTAAATTGAAATCAAGCTCTAAAAAAAAAAAAATAAAATTGTTCTCAAATCTAAAATTATTCATTTTTAACTTTCAAAATCATTATGTAACACTAGCAGGCACGCATATTTATTTATTTATATCTTTTCCACTTAGAATCATAATCAGTGATCACTTGTGTACGTCAACATGGCTACTAGATTTATCGTAATAAGCTCTTCTGAAAAAGCAGTTTCCATTTTAATGTTAAAGCTATGAGGGTTCCAAACGCATCCTGGTCTGAGAAGAACCACACAACAAACTCAGCCGGATATATTTTTTGTTATTGTGATCACTGTTTCACAAATATCAATCTTAAATGCAATTTTGGAACAACTAGAACCGTCGCAATCAATCGGAAAAGAAGCCTAACGATTTCAGGCAACAAAAATTAAATAATAATACCAGAAATATATATACAAATTTTTGGCCTGCCATACAACCAGTCACCGCAAGCAGGACAGAAGCATAGACTAATAACATATACTACTGCGGGCATGCACTAGTTTGAAATTACGCGAGATAAAGACTTTTATTATTTATAGTAATCTTCTTAAACTTGTATATATCCATGATCCATCAGTATGATAATATGATCCAGTACCACAGTGATCACTACAAATCTTAGATTTTTTTTATGGATGAATTTCCAATAGTATTCCTTCACTTTGTCTTCAAATCATTATCTATATGTCTAAAGAAATAAGAAATTAATGTTTAATAATAACCCTGTGCATAGTTCTTCTTCTTCTTTATTATGAAATGGCATTTGGTTGCGCCTACTTTGCACAAAATATTTTGCCAATGTCAAGTAGGATATAAATGACACAACGAAGAATGGAAAATGAGCAGGGCAATCAGGCGTTTATATTATTACATATTTATATATATTTATAAAATATTTAATTAAAGTTTAATTTTATTGCATCTAATAAACTTACACAAAAATGAACCAAATGGTGAAAACACAAAAGAAAGCAAACACTCAACGTTTATAGGGCGGGCAATTTTAAACGGAAGAATATCATATACAGGATGAATAAGTTTAGAACATGAAAAAAAGATATGAGACACGTTACCTTCATCAATGCCACATTCACAAAGTGAATTGTCCCGTACCCTAATCTTTGCTAAATGAGAGGGAGTAGAAGAATGACCAAGACGTAAACGACATATAGTGGAAATAATCCATCGATCGTCATATTTGAAATAACAAAACCAGGGACGAGTTGGAATTTCTTGCTGTATGGAAGCATAATACCTTCCTTTAATAGATTTAGAAAGGTTCCAATGGATGGACCAAGATTTGTCTAATTGAGATTTTGCGAGAGACAACAAGTCTTGAGAAGAATTTTTAAAATGATCGCAAGAACCAGTGAGAGTGGCCGCTTTAGCACATGAGTCGGCTGTCTCATTTCCAAAAATACCAGAATGACTTGGAATCCAAACAAGAAAGACTTGTAGCCCTCTTTGAGAACAGGAAAAGAGAGCTTCTTTGATTTTTAAAACAATCGGAGATGGAGATCTATTGCGAAATGGGTTTTTTTTAAGAGCTAACAGACAACTAAGGGAGTCAGTTAATATTACAGTCTGGGTAAAATTATGAGAATATGAAAAACGGACTGCTTCAAGAAGGGCAACACATTCGCCAGTGAAAACCGAAGACTCTGGGGGACATTTAAATTGAAGAATTATTTTGAAAATCGGAATCCAACAAGCAGCCCCAACACAACCAATTGTGGAAATTTTAGATGCATCAGTGTAGATATGTATAAAACCTGCCCAATTTTCGTGAGATATTGATTGAAATTTAGAATTTGTATCAGGAGAATTTTTCTCAAGGCCGAGATCTAAAATAATATTTGGTTTAAATATGAGTGCCTGAAAAGAAGTACAAAAAAGGGGATTTGAAGGAAAGCTTAACAGAGGATGAGACATTTTGGAAAATTTATCAAAACTTTCCAAAAGAAATGATAGTTTGCGGGAATGAGAGACTTGCAGTAATTTGTTCAAACGATAAATCAAAGGATGAGACGATAGTTGTAATGATTTTATGATAAAACGATCAGACAAATAACGCCTTCTAAGCTGTAATGGAGGCTCAACGCATTCGACTTGTAGAGCATTAATTGGGGAGGATTTCATTGCTCCTAAAATGATTCGGAGACACCGATGTTGAATTTTGTTGAGTTTTTCGGCAGCCGATTTATTAAGAGGTTCCAAAACAAAAAGACCATAATCTATATGACTTCGAATAATCGCGTTGTAAAGTAACTTAAGAGAATAAGGGTGAGATCCCCACCAAACACCAGAGACGGCACGAAGAACGTTAATACCTTTTTCACATTTTTCACTAATAAATTCAGCATGAGCAATCCCGTTAAGTCGTTTGTCTAGATAAATCCCAAGAAATTTCACCTTGTCAACAAGAGCAATGTGTTGATTACCACAGACTAACTCTAAAGAAGGAATGATTCTTTTCTTAGTAAAAATTATAGCCTGACTCTTACCTACTGATAAGGAAAGGCCATGATCTGAAAGCCACTGATCGAGGTAATGTAGAGCAGAATTAATGCGGAAAGATATATCGTCAATAGACGAAGAACTATAATATATAACTATATCATCAGCGTACTGTAAAATTTTACAAAAGTTGTTTACGGATAAATCAAGATTATAAGTATAAATGCTGTAAAGAAGAGGGCTGAGAACAGAGCCTTGAGGAAGACCTTTCCAAACCGTCCTAGGGGGAAGAATACTATTAAGATGTTTGACTTTAATAGATCTGCAAAAGAGTAGATTGCATATGAAATGGGTCAACAACGGAGGTATACTCAGCTGTTGCATTTTACGTCTGAGTAACGGAAGAACAACATTGTCATAGGCAGAAGCTATATCAAGGAAAACACCCACAAGATACTCTCCTTTATTAAAAGCTAATTGAATGTCTGTCGACAGAATGCTAAGACTATCCATGGAACTCAAACCTTTTCGAAAGCCAAATTGATAAGAAGAGAGGATTTTTCTGTTTTCCACTATCCATTCCAGTCGGTTCTTTAACAAATGCTCAGTAATTTTGGCAAGAGTAGAGGACAACGCAATAGGGCGGTAAGAGGTCGATTCAATAGGGTTTTTATCAGGTTTTAAAATTGGTAAAACTATTTGAGATTTCCATGATTCTGGAACAATACCGAGGAGGAAGAATGAATTTATGATGTTAAGGAAGAATTGTTTTGCTTTATCACTTATATTTAAAATAAAAGAATAAGGGATACCATCTTCACCTGGAGACGAGTCTTTAAGGCCAGAGAGAGCACAATGAAGCTCAGAAAAGGAAAAGGGAACGTCCATCTCATCGATCGTCTGAAAAGACGGCGGAGTCAGGAAATTATCTTGGAAAGGAACATATGGCGGGGCAAGTCTGTCAAAAAAATCATTGAGACATATTGATGGATCATTCGCAATAAGATTATTTGAAATTAGGGCTCGACGAAATCTTTTAAGGTTTAACCAAACCACAGAAGAGGGGGATCGAGGACTGAGCGATTCACAGAATAAAATCCAACTTCTTTTTTTCTTTTTTAATACAAGACGCTTAAATTTGGCATTTAGTTGTTGATATTTAATAAAATTATCCAAAGTCATATGAAGAGAGTAAGATTTCTCTGCTAACTTTCTTGTTTTTGCCAAAAAAGTGCATTCTTCATCCCACCAGGGAGGAGAAAGTCGAAAATATTTAGGATGATTTTTAATGGGGAAGTGCGAGTCAGCTGAAGAAATCAAAGTATTAAGAAACTGATTGTAACACAAAACAGGATCGCTATTGATGCTAAGATCAGAAACGGAATCCAACAAGATGTCAACAGATTCAGCATAAGCAGACCAGTCCACAAGTCCCAGTTTATATTTCAAAAGAGAACTTGGAATAGAATTTGTGAAGAGCCTGTCATTTAAGGAAAGAAGAATAGGGAAGTGATCACTACTAAAAGAAGAGGAAAGAACTCTCCAAGAAAATTTAGAAGATAAGGAGAGAGAAGCTAAAGAAAGGTCAACAGCAGATTTAGGGTTCTGACCTGGATACACTCTCCGAGTAGAAGATCCATCATTAAGGATGCAAATATCTACATCCTCAAACATTTCTACTAGAAGAATTCCAAATCTATCACAAAAATGAGATCCCCATAACAAATGGTGAGAGTTAAAATCTCCCAAGACTAGTATCGGATGGGGCAGATGGGAAAAAATAGACCGAAGAGACGGTATAAGAGAAGCAGAAGGATGGGGAACATAAAGAGATAGAATAGAAATATCAAAAGCTCTAACAGCAACAACATTAATGACTGGACTAAAAGAAGGAAGGGGAATTTGTGAAAAGAGAGAGGAGTTACGAATAAAAATGGCACAACCACCATAACCATCATCTCTGTCATCCCTCAAGCAGGAGAAACCAGGGACACGAAAACGGGACCCTGGCACTAACCATGTTTTAGAAGCAGCGATGACGACAGGATTGTGTAAATTAATAAGAGAAAACAGTTCATGTTTTTTAGATCGAATACTATTACAGTTCCACTGAAGAAAGTTTATTGGGGCCATTATTAATAATTTGGAACAAATGAGATAGGTTATGAGCAACGGTGGACGGTAAAGGAATTTCATTACATGTTGTAACAATACTGATAAGAGTTTGAGTAAGAGACTCAAGAAGGTTAAAATTAGAAGTTGTAGAATCATTCATGTTATTGCTATTAAGAGCAAAACCATTAGGAACAGAAGAAGGGCAGACAGATATAAGAGATTTGTGAGTTTGGATGTCATATCCTTTCCCAGGAAGAGGTCGAGGACGAGGGGACCGTACAACGGTTTGTTTATAAGAACGAGACTGAGGATTAACTAATAACTGGGAATTTTTATTTATTGTTGGAGAGTTTGGAGAGTAAGATATAGGAGAAAACATTTCTCTTGCAACATCAGAGTAAGATCGCCGAGAAGGAGGAAATCTGGCAGATGCCTCTATATAAGAAATATGATCTGACGACATTACTATTTTAATAGCTTGTTGACGAGAAAATTCTGGACAGTCCTTGTCTGTGGCAAAATGATTTGCAGAGCAATGTATACAAGAAGCATTGTTTTTTTCTGCGTCACATGAGTCACCTGAATGAGATTTGGAACATTTAAAACATCGAGGCTGGGATCGACACTGTGTTTTTATATGACCATAACGGCAACAATTTAGACAAATAATAGTTGGAAATTTATATGTTTCAACAGGAAGAGAAGTGTGGAAAGAATAAATATAGGAAGGAAGAAACTGACCCTTAAAAGTTAAAACGACTGAATGAGTAGGGACCCAAGATACGACACCATCTTTAACAAGTTTTCGGTTTAACCTTCTAGCTTTAATAATGGGACCACAATTGGGAGGGAGCTCCAAAGACTCGACTAAATCTTCCATCGACCAGTCCAGAGGAATCCCTCTGGTTAAGCCCATTCTTGTTACATTATATGTTGGAATTATAGCAGAGTATTTGTTTAATTTTAAAAGAGAAGTTCTTTTTAAAAAAATGTTGGCATCTTGAGCTGAAGAAAATTCCACGGAGATTCTGTTTCTTCCAATGTTCTTAACACCGTCTTTAATAATATTATTTATCTTACTTTTGTGTAAGAATTGTCCAAATTTAATTGCTCTCAAAGAGGTACCAGCTGAAGGATCCGAAATCTCCCGGGAAACGTGTATGATGAAGGGGCCTTTATCGTCATCTGAATAGGACGAAGGGCCCTTACAGAAAGAGGGGTTTAGATACACTGATTGCGTTGACGTATCTGTGATATCTGCATTAACTAATGTTTTCTTCGATGAAGAGCAATCTTTACTTTCCAAGAAATCTATTAGTCTTTTCCGAGTGTTAACATTTATAGTACTGTGATCACCAGGATCAGGTGGTTTCGCAGGCGGATCGATGTCCATTATTTTTCTTTTATATTTTTAATAACGTTTATCAAAAGCTTCAATTTATCACAACAAACAAAATTATCAAAATAAATAATTATTATAAATAAAAATTACAACAGACAAGACAAAGTTTACATAGTTACAAAGTTACAAATAGTTAGTGCATAGTTTACCTCACAAAGTAACAAATGTCAACATGAGATATGTCAAAATGGTTAAAAGAAAGTCAATGTCAAAATGATTTAATAAGATACCAATATTTGATTTCATATTTTGTATGAATTTAATTCGAAAAGTTTGATAAAATTATTTATCAAATGTCGTAAATAGTAATTATTATGTGTTTTCTAATAAGTCAAAGAATTGTTTTAAACAAATACTACCTAAGTTCTCGGCTAACATGTAACAAAACACAACTACATTTTAGAAGTATTTTAATGTTAATGAATGACGTGTAATGTTTCCAACGGCGGACGCTGAAGATATTTCACTGGTCACGTCATTAAAAAGTAAACCAAGTCTTACTAGCAATGACCGAGACTCTCCTGAAAGTTCTCAAGTGGCGAAACAAAATAACAATAATAATAGGGAGTTAACATTAAAAATGTTGGTCAAAGAAACAGTGTTATGTGTTGTCTTAGCAGTTACTACATACGGAGCACTACATCATACGTAAGTTATTTGCAAATGCAAAATTATTTTGATCTTGGTTATAAATTTGTAAAAACAAATAACACATTTACAATTTTTTTTTAATTTTATATCATCTTTAAGACCTTTGTCAAACATGAAAGATGGGCACTTCTGAATATTGTTTTTTCAAACATTTCAGGCCTTCAAAGACTTCCAAAGTTCCTCAAGCAGTGAGATTCTTTCATTCAGACTCCATAGTGACTGACTGGTACCGAGGTCAGCTGAGCAATGCCTTATCTGTTATCAATTCAGAAGATGTTTCATTTGTTATGTATTATGCACCATGGGATGCTGAATCCCAATATGTTAGAGGAGAGTTTGAAAAGGCTGCTAATGTTTTAAGTGATAGAGTAAGTATTCAATTTAATTAAATATTTTTATTTTTGTTAATATACATGAAATGAAAAATAAACTGATACGGGCAGGGAATAGATCCTTCAACATCTCGGACACCATCCTGCTGCTTTACCAACTCAGCTATCGTATCAGTACCTCAATTTAGGCTATTTTTTATTTATATTTATTTAAAAATTAATAAACTTAACATGGTTACAAATGTATAGATCGTTTCAAACATTTTGTGTTCAAAAAAGAAAATTTAATATTAAAATCACATTGTTTTGAAACATTTCTTTTATACTATTCACACTCAAAACTTACAATTTATAGTAGAAATCGACATACATTGCGCTTAGGACACATTAGACTCAGTTGCATGGTTTCTAAATCATGGTTTTGTAAAAATCTTCTTAAAATCTTCGTAAATATTCTTTTAACTGATTTACATAATTACAACTATCCACAATATTGAAAATGTCATTTATTATTATCTAAATGCATCAATAATAAATAAAGAGTATATCAAATACTTGTATATATTTATACATAATATATGTTCTCAATTTAATGGAATGAAATTTGTTTTCAGGTACATTTTTCTGCTATTAATTGCTGGAATCCCGGCAGTGAATGCAGATTGCAACACAATAAAATACCATCATGGCCGATACTAATGGCATATACTATAACTTCTAGAGGTGTTTTGTACAAAGGTATTCCAAAAAAAAGTTTTTGAAGCGCTATTGTTTATTAATAAATAACAATAATGATAATGATATCACTTACACAAATTCAAATTACACAAATTCATCTAAGCCTTGAGTGAGCAAATTATTGGCTTGTGTTAAGAGTGTTAGACAACAATACAAATACATAGAAATATATATAATAAACAACGAAATCCAGAAATACAGACATCTATGTTCATCACATACATGCCTATCCCTTTCGGGAATTGAATCTGGTCCCCATTTCGCCACTATATGTTAGGCGTTTGTGCTAACCTCTCGACCAACAGGGCACTTATCAATTTCTTTTATTAATTTATTCTGTTTTAATACTATTAAATATATATTCATTTCAATTTCAGGACCAAAAAATGCTGAAAGTATGGTTAACTTTTTGGAAATACTAATGAGACCACTCCAAAGGGTTTCTAACACAGAGGATTTAGTTAATTTATTATCTAAATGTGACGTAAGTTGTATATCAATCTCAATATATTATTTTGGTAAAATTTAACTGTTATTATTGCATCTGAATTAATTTATAAAATTCCAATTATCAAAACACTGTCATAAAATAGTTTTACCGATTTCCTACTTTTGTTATCCCATTATTATACTATAATTATAGTTTATTATATATTTTATGTTATAATACAAAATAATAGATACAAGCACATTATTTCCAGGCTGTAGCAGTAGGGTTTACCCCACTAAGTGAATCATCACGGTATTACAATGTATGGTACAGTGTGGCGTTGAAATCACGAGAGTTTGATACTCTTGGTGAAATATGTTTTGCGACAGTCACGTCTATGGACCTGGCAATGGATCTAGGAGTAGAGAGTGTACCAAATGCTAGATTAATGTTGTGGAATGATACTAAGGTATTACTTATTATTATAATTTTACTATTAAAAGTAAAATTTGTTATTTACAACTTAATTTTTCTTTTTTGATTAGTGTTTATTTTTTTTATCAAAAATTTGATATTTTTTGCATATAATTTATTTTGACAAATATTTGACTATAATTTATATATAAAGAAATTTAACTGATCTATGTATGTGTATGTATGTATTTCTTAAATGTAATGTGTCACTATCACTATATATAATAATTGCTTTTAAAATATACTAATTTGGAAATAAAATATTTTTTAATGTCATAATATTTTTGTAACCAGGAATACAAACCAGAAGACAACCAATCATGGAATGAAACATATTTAATGCATTGGGTGCTCGAAAACTTTTCTCAACCGGTTGCCCGGATAATACCTCTGTGGAAGAAATCATTTAATTTTGAAAAATATGTTGACGGTAACCCCATGTTGATATTGTTCACTCCGCTGAACCCTTTGTATGAACAGTTGCCGTTGTATTCTTTAGTAAGTATTCTTTTAAATTATCTCAACTGGCTTGGAAATTAAAATAAATACAAAATATAATGTATTTAATCAAAAACATGTCATTTTATTTATTTTGTTTAATTGGCATTCAAACCTGAGATTTCTGGAAAACCGTTTCTTCACTCTATTGAGCTACCGTGTCACTATTCGTTTCGAAGAATTAAGTATTCTATATATCGTCTTTGTCCGGACGTTGATGACATCTATTAGACTTCTTTCGAAAAGTCGTCATAGATCGTGGGTTCGAATACCTGCCCATATCGGTTTATTTTTCATTTTATATTTATTACAATTTAAATAAGTTTAACATGGCTATAAATGAATATAAATATTTTTAAACATATGTACTGTACTTTTATTAAAGTGGTATGATTTTGTTTTGTAAATTTTCTCACTGTATGCACCTACCATATCTAATATATATGTATACTATACCTGCTTATAATTCCCATCGGTCGACTGTTAGACTATTACCAATAATCATTGAGTTCTCCCACTTGTATTACTTTTTAAGTTTAATAGAATAAAGTCCAAATAAATGTTACAAATTAAATATTTAATAAATATTAATTATTATTTGGTATTATTATTATTACGTACTTTCAGCTACGTGAAGTTGCAATGGAGTATAACAATTGCAAGGACAAAGAAAGCAACCAATGGACATCGGAACTAATAAAGCTACAACAGGTGCAAAGACTATTGTATCAGCAAAAGAACTTCCTCAAATCATGTCAAGAATACAAATTTAAGAAACCTCTAACGAAAGCTCCACCAATATATAAAAGAGAAGTCGTTTCTCAAAATAACAAGTATCCCTGGAACAATGTAACCCACAAGAACCAAAAGAACGGAGTATTTAATTTTCTTCTCAAGCAAGGGCTCGCTATCTCCAAGCTGATTGAGTCTTCCAATGATAACTCGGCTCTCTGGTCCACGCTTGGGTTCCTGGAACAGTGTGAGTCCAGCAGTACCATGGCCTTCCCGGCTGAGAAAAGTTTCTATGAATACTATGAGAAATGTCAAACTATTGAGGAACAATTAACTAGTGATCTTGAAACTGACAACCAAGAGTAAGTTTATTTTTAAATATCTTCTTGCTATCTTCCTGATGCTTCTTCTAAACTGCTGAACAGATTGTCATTGGGTTGTTTATTAGATAGCAGCATTATCATCTATGATTTAGCAACAAAAAAAGCAGTGATTGGTCATGTCCTTGGGAAATAATCTCGATTAAAATCCTTGATTCTGCGCTCAACTAACATAAGGAATGGCTGTCAACCTTGTATTATTAAAAGTCCTAATGTTTCTAATTTTGCTTTTTCTTTATTTAAAAAATTAAAAACTTAACATGGCTAAACATGTTAATAGACAAAATATTTATATAAAAAAAAAATCCATAACTGTGGAATAAAGACTCAGTTCTTAAGATGCTTATTACTAACAGACACCTTTTTGAACATGTTATTTCAAATTTTTATGTCTGACAAATACACACTAAAAGTGAACCGTGCACGGACAACGTGTCCTTGAATAAAAGTTAGAATATAATAAAAAAATATACCTATATATTGAAATATATATAATATTAATTTCAGTACAGAAACCACAATGCAGCCATCAGAGGACGATCCGAGCTCATCGGAAAATATAATACAAGATAATGTAAAGCATTTCTGTAAGATAATGCAATTTGCTTACAACATCACCCCGCCAGTGACACCGAGTAAGTCCAACGGCAATATCACATATATCCACGGACTGGGCTGTAACAGTAATAATACTATGCATATGATTGCTATTGATAGTGTCAGGAACTATCACTTCGCTGAAGCACTCGGTGTTGACGTTAGGAATAAGAAGGATATGACCGCTGCTGTTATTTTGGATAGTAAGGTAATTTTTTGATCTATTTTTATTAATATTAAAAAAGAGAATATATCTTTGTATGTTACACTTTTACGATTTAACTACTGACAGAAAGAAAAAGACATTATATTGCTAAAATGTCCTGTTCCCTACGGAGTAAAAACATAACGAAGGCCGTGTGACATAAAATATATTTTTTGTTACTCATACCGCGCGGGGAAAGCCGAAAGAAATATCTAGTTTATTAATAAACTAAACTATAATAAGTAATAAATTTAATAGTCAATACTATGAAAAATAATAATCTATTTCTATTTTTCAGTTTATTAATCTATGTGTATTTTTTTTCAGCACGAAAGTCAATACGTGCTTTCAGAAGAGTACAGTTCGAAAACAGTGCGAGATTTTATATATAATTTTACTCAGAAGAAACTAAAGCGTAGTCTGCGTACTCAGATTACCAGCGCCAAGAACACACATTACTTTGGTTCCTCTGGAGAGACGAAGCCTGATGGAGAAGATGAGAGAGCAGTTCATATTACTGACCTCACTACGCGTACTTTTAAGAAATTTGTCAGAACACCCGGGGTGGTAAGATTATTATATTCGGTCGGTTTATGATAAGGAGACAAAGATATAAAGAATATTAAAATCATTTAAATTTATGTTTATCATCCCGACACTCGTGTCTTTCAGTCATCCTTCTTCCAATAAAATCCTCATTCATATTTAAGACTTTTTTAAGGTTTATACCTTTCACCACCTCATCATTCATTCATTCATCTCTCCGTAATACGTGACTATACCACAACAAATGATTGCTTTTCACCTCTCCGTAATATGTGACTATACCACAATAAATGATTGCTTTTCATCTATCCGTAATACGTGCCTATACCACAACGAATGATTGTTTTTCTTCACTCCGTAATACGTGACTATACCACAATAAATGATTGCTTTTCATCTCTCCGTAATATGTGACTATACCACAATAAATGAATGCTTTTCATCTATCCGTAATACGTGACTATAACACAACAAATGATTGCTTTTCATATCTCCGTAATACGTGACTATACCACAACAAATGATTGCTTTTCATCTCTCCGTAGTACGTGACTATACCACAACAAATGATTGCTTTTATCTCTCCGTAATACGTGACTATACCACAACAAATGATTGCTTTTCATCTCTCCGTAATACGTGACTATACCACAATAAATGATTGCTTTTCATCTCTCCGTAATACGTGACTATACCACAACAAATGATTGCTTTTCATCTCTCCGTAATACGTGACTATACCACAACAAATGATTGCTTTTCATCTCTCCGTAATACGTGACTATACCACAACAAATGATTACTTTTCATCTCTCCGTAATACGTGATTATACCCCAACAAATGATTGCTTTTCATCTCTCCGTAGTACGTGACTATAGCACAACAAATGATTGCTTTTCATCTCTCCGTAATACGTGACTATACCACAACAAATGATTGCTTTTCATCTCTCCGTAATACGTGACTATACCACAACAAATGATTGTTTTTCATCTCTCCGTAATACGTGACTATACCACAACAAATGATTGCTTTTCATCTCTCCGTAATACGTGACTATACCACAACAAATGATTGCTTTTTATCTTTCCGTCATTCGTAACCGTGCACTACAAATGCTTGCTGTTCTTCTTTCCAAATTAACTTACAAACTACCTTCTAAATACTTCTTTCTTACTTTATTCATTCTCATCCCGCTGTTAAATAAAGTTAGAAAGAAGCTGAAATGGGAATTTTAAAAGCAATCTCTTTTTCAAAATTTCAGTATCCTAGTCAGTAGTTCAGTATCCTAGTCATATAACACAATAAGTCGTATTACCGTTTTAATTACAAACTATATAAGTGCTTTAGCTGTGTCAATTGCTATCTCTCTTTTGTCTCTACCTCATTCTAAAATTGGCATACTTTCCTCTTTCATACTCATAATGCCTCATACAGTTTCCCAAATTTGTGTTTTGCAATTTAGAATGTATTTTTAATAAATTTATATTTTCTAGTTTCACCATTTATCCTTCTGCATCATCATGAGTGTTCGTATTTTCCCCGCAGCTGACCCTGTTGTTATGTTGCGGCGGGCGGTGCGAGGCGAGCGCTAGTCGCGCGGTGTCGTGTGCGTCGCGTGTGTTGTCTGCGGCCGGCGCCACCGTGCAGCCCGCGCGACTAGACGCGCTGCGACACGACCTGCCGCCGCACTACACGGTACATCGGTACCCTGCGCTACTTGTGTTTAAGCCCGACGGGTGAGTACACACACCACACTAGTATCACATGCTAGTGTGGTGTGAACATCACACCATTTAGTATAATCATGTTAGTTTTATGGACGTTCGCTTAACAACTGAGCCAATATTCTTTCCTATCGGAGGGTTCGGGAAAAGTGTTCAGGAAAACCATATAAAAAAAAAGATTTACATATATACCGAACCTCTCCATTCTAATTCAAGTCATTGACATTTATGTACTTAGTCTTGGCATAAATATTGTAACAAAGAAAAAAATTTTTTTTTAATTGCAAATAACATTTATTACTTTTACACAGTTGTTAGTTTAATACACAAATATAAAACAATTTAAATTATAAAAAAATATGTGATATAGAAGTGGTGTCCATTGGTTGCAACACAGTCCTTGAAACGTTGAGGCCAGTTATCAATAGAAGCACGGGCTCTTTACATGAGGAAATTCTTCACTGCCAATCGTATGAATTGTTTTAGAGACTCCAAATTATCATTGGGTTTAGAGCAAGCTGTACTCTCTAAAACTAAAAATAAATCATAATCCAGCGGATTGAGATTGGGACTAGACGACGGCCAGTCTTCAGCTTTGATGAAGTCCGAGACGTTGGCTTCCAACCAAGACTGCGTGGACCGAGCTTTATGACGCGGCGCCGAGTCTTGCTGGAAGGACCATACTTGGTTATTGAACATGGTGCTATTAATGGGCTTAACTACCTTGTCAATAATGGTATCTTGATACACTTGTGCCAATGTTTTGTTTTGATGTTTTATATTTTCACAAAAATATGGCTCAGTCACTCCTTCATAGATAACACCCCACCAAACCATCACTGAAGTTGGATAATGCCTACGTTGCACTCTGTCGACTAATTGGGAAGCTTCCTTAGAGCTTTGAGTATAAATACTCATTCTATTTGTTAAAATGTTGCTCAATTGTAAAAATGTTCTCATCCGTAAACAATTTTTTTCTATGACCTCCCTTTGCGTACCGCTTCAGTAGTTGTTTCGATTTTACCACCCTATTCATCTTTAATTTATCAGTTGAGAAATGACTCCGATCATGACAATCTGATCTCTTATAGGGTGCAAGTCCTAAGTCATCTTTTAAAATACGAGACATATTTCTAGGTGTTACTGCTTTGACCACCTTTTTTGTTTCGAATACTACGTGGACGGCCTGATTTTTCTCTGTCACAAACAGAGGAAGTCTCATTGTACCTATTAATAGCCCGGTACACAAACATTTGACTAATACCAAGTGTAAGAAGAGTTTTAAAAAATTGCATTTGGCTCTATACATACTTTGTGTAATGCAATCACAGCGATTCTGTTCTTTTTATCACCCTATTCCATTTTAATATCGCAAAATATTGTACAATGTATTGGCGCCAAAATGAGAAAACACAATGAACAATCGTATAAAAATGACAAATTACAAATTCAAACGTAATATTTTTTATTTTTAATTTAACCGCCCCGTTGGTCGAGTGGTTAGCGCAGACGCCTAATGTGTCACGGCGCAATGGGGCTCGGGTTCGATTCCCGGCGGGATACAGGCATTTATGTGATGAGCATAGATGTCTGTGTTTCTGGGTTTGGTCGTTTATTAAATATATTCTCAGTATTTATATATGTATTTCTATGTATTTGTATCGTTGTCTAACACCCTTAACACAAGCAAATAATTTGCTTACTTAGGGGTTAGATCAATGTGTGTAATTTATCCTGATATTATTATTATTATTATTATTATATAACAGTATTTATGGCCAGACTAAGTATATATGTCTCGTAGGTCTGGCGAGGCGGACAGTCGTGCCTATCCCCCAGTGGCGCGGTTGTCGTGCGGCGGCGTGGTCGCGCTGGCGCTGAGGTCGCTGCCCTCTCGTGCGCGACTGGCCGTGAGACTGCGGCTGTGCGCGCTCAGTGAGGTACGTACTGCAGCGGGGAGGAGGGAACATCTACTGACATGTGACCATACAGACACAGTAGGATATCATACAGTATGGACATAAATCTATATAATAATATGTAATTAAACTTTCGTCTGTGTCAGTCACAAACGTTTCTTGTTGACGTGACTGCTACTTGATATTGTGTTGATAGCATGAATGAGTAGGTAGATCCATTTGTCAAAATACTATTATTTTATTCTTAAATCTTCTATAATATATTAATTCATTTAGTCAATGGTCATCATCTCCCTGCCCTTTTATCATTTTATGTAGGGTTGACACAACATGTTCTTCTCTTCCATTCTTGTCTATCAACCGTTATATCAAGAGTCACTCCTCTATTACTCGTGTCATCTTTCACACAAACCATCCATCTCTTTCTGATCTACCTCACACAAGTTATCCTTGCAACAAGCATTCTTCTTGTTACATCGTGTTCCCATGATTCCTATCATACTCAATGATACTAAATAATAAATTGTATTTTATAAAGAGTAAATCTTTTAACTTTTCACTAGGTCAGTTTTGTGCAGTCCTCTATTCACAGCCGAACACCTTTTTTAAATCATAACGTTGCATCGCTCCCTATATTATTTTTGGATAAACGTTGCCACCACTCCCACCATTTGAGTTTCCACCCACCCAACAGAAAATATGGCCTGTCAATTCTGTGTGTTATATCGATTGCTCTAGTTCTCTGTTGAACAAGCTAGTTAACATCACTAAAATGATATTTTCAACACTGGCATTTTGTTACCAACCAGCGTATTTCAAAATAACAATCCCAAAAAAAAACTTTATATAGAAATCTCTGTAAATATGCGCATCGAATCATTTCACTATAGCAAGCTCATAATATTTACAAAAGCCTCCAGTGGTCCAATTTTTGGAAGCTAACTTTCTAGAGTTACATTAAAACGAGAAAAAAGATGAACTGTTGTTTACCCCAATCATAAGCTTCCGCCAGCTGGTTTTAAATCGATTTAGATCCTTACCAAGGTCTTTCCCGGTAAGTTCGATGCTGATGTTGCTACCGTCATAGATTCCCAAGTTCACTTAACTACCTCAATTCTTTTTAACTTCAAGCCATCTATTCGCTTTTTAAATGCCCTGTCGACTGATTAATTATTTTAAGCTTATTTACTACATGTTTCTTTTTTAACGATGTTTGCATCGATGTTACCGTTGATAGTATCTTGATTTGTCTATATATGCCCTAATGTCTCATGACGGTTAGACCCTTCTTACAGGCGGCTTGGTTATTGTTCTCGAGAACGAGCTTTTTGGCCTCCCTAGTTTAGCATATACTGTACAGAAAGAAATTTAGGAGAAATTGAAATAGAGGAAACATTACAGATAGATGTGAAAACTCGGCATCTACTCAACAAAAGAGAAGTTTGTTTGTTTTAAAAGCAGATCGCGTGTCTATACATTTGTCTTTCATGTTAGTACTCTAGAATGTTCCATTGTTGGAATTGTTTTTTTGGCAATAGACAATTATTATAGAATATTTAAGAATCTTTCGATGTGTCATAAAAAATGATTTTATAGCAAGATATAAAGATAATTGTACAATATAACACCAGAGGAGACTAGCTTTTTGTAAGATAATTTACATTTTCATAAAGATTTTTTATTTCAAAACAATACATTTGAAATAAAATATGTGTCGAATTTATCGTGAATGTGTTAAACCAATTATTTTTTGTCATTATACAGTCTTTATCAATGATATAAAACTCATATCTCCAGAATAACCAGTAGTTATTAAAAAAATACTTGGTGTTGATAACTCATTTATTATTTAAAATCAAACTACAGTGTACGATCTTCACAAGTATTGAAAAGTATAATATAAAAATTTATATATTTTTGTATTGCATAGGTATTGATTCAAAAAGTGTAACTGGGGTTAATACTAGACTTTTTCGGTTTTGAAAAACTGACCTGAACGCACGCACACATGCACGCACGCACGTACGCATTTTTGTAATCTATGCAGAAAGTCACAAAAACAGCTAGGTATAATAATTTTTATTAAAGTATTCAATCTTCAGATGACAACTAAATGATTAATATTTTAATCTATTCAAAATACATAACGAATACGACGTATGACTTGTTACTTTTACATATCATATTATGATAGTAGCAGTAGACAATATTTATACATTTTGTTAATAAGTTATAATCTATTTAATCCTATAACGATATTTATGCGATACAAAAGTTATAAATATGTATTTAAGGAAAATTTCAATAGAAATATAAGTAGTTTTCAATAGCCATACAAGTACTCCATGAACTGGTATTTTTCATTTTTCATTGTAATATAGTTTTAGTAGATGTGGATATTTATTTTTGTCATGACAAATAAACATTGTCTAAAGTATATGTAAAAATTCCACATATTTCAAATCATGCGCAATGCGCAAATGCATTTAAGTAGTCTCGTGAGTAGTCTTAATCCTTACAAAAATCAATTATTTCATGCTTTCAGTGATAGTGTATCTTATATTGATAATATATTTTTTTAATCATGATATCAGTAATTATTTAATTATTAACTAATTATTGTCAGTGACTTCGCTTGCCTCATATAATCATCTAATCACAATCACCATCATAGAAAAAAATCTAAATCACAAATTTTATTGAAAGTCAGTTTTATACAAAACATTTTTCATTGTCAAAGTTAAGTTATCTTTATTCTATCTATACAGGGCTATTTTGTAATTAGTTGACCACCTCTTGCAGGCAGCCTCTCTACATCAATCCTAACAACATTTGTTCTACAATTTTTAAAATTTAATAGTTTTTAAAAATTTGAGTTTTCTCATACAAAAATTATTTGTTATCTCTGAACTGACATTAACTCTAAGCGTAGGTATGGCGCCCGGGCGTTGACCTTTCAAGCACTTCTTACAAAATACAGAGTAAAAGAGGGAGCAAAATTTTTTGGTTCGTGTTTATTGTGTTGTTTGTCAAGATTTCTAAAAAGTCCTAGAATAAATGTTGTTGGGATTAATGCAGAGAGGCTATCTGCAATAGATGGTCAACTAATTACAAATAACCCTATATATTATATATTTGAATTGACCTGAGGAATAAAATGCCCTGTGTAGGATAAGGAACTTCGGTTCCGACAGCAACTTTGTCTTGAGTTTGGTATTCCAAGTCACACCAACAAAGTTCAAGACTCTGACTCAAGAGTCTTCTTGAGTCGGAACCAACAGATATTTGGCGAAATTGTACTGAATGTCAAACTATAAGTGTACCAATATTTTGTATAATAATAAGGAATTATTACTGTACCATTATTATAATGTACTGGCATTATCTAAAGTCCGTGTTGACACTATAGTACTTGATACGTGCGTTTTGCACGTGTTCGTCGTGATCCTCGTGATATAACATACACACACACAACAGATTTTTATTTGACAGATTAATATTTGATTATAAAGAACTAGCAGATTTAGCGACATAGTTTTAAACATCTATGGATATGGACATAGTAATAAAAAACTGACGATATGCAATTGTGTTTTTGAGTTACAAAAACATTAAGACTAATTAAAATTTTAGCTTTTATTGAATAATTTGCGCATTTCCCATAATTCTGAGATTATATAATATACAATATCTTCAGATTAAATAATTGGTCAAAGGGTAGATAACGGTTGATTGATTGCCAAGTTATCTAACAATATATATAATCCTTTTTTTATTACAGGCAATACACGAAAAAAGGTCTTGCCTGAAGGATATGAAGGAACACTTATTTACAGTAATTGGAAGAAATTTAAAATATTGGCGTGGAACTGAAACTCAGAAGTTCAGGGACCTCATCTTCAAAAGACTGCAGTACTTACATAAAGTATCTTTGTACCTCGGACTTCTTCACGTCACTGATCTCAAGGAAAATAATGTAAAGCAAAATTTGCTGTTACAGGCTCTCGAAGACTTATCTAATAACTGGGAAATTGACGTCACCATACTAAGAAAAAATGTAACTCAAAATAAAAGATGATATTAACTACATTTTGTATATAGTGTAATATATTTCACAATTTATATCTGTCTAAAAATGTTGTTTATTTTTAGATTTTAAAGACGCGTTAATAAAATACTATAAAAATATATTTTGGATTTATTTATTCATTAACTAAATCTAGGTCTAGGTTTAGAATTCTGTAAGCAGCTTATTCAAAATGCAGTTTAAAACTCAATATCTTCTCCAAAGAAAGAAAGTGTATTTTGTCTAGTGCTACTCCTCCACCCGCGGACCAAACTTAGTATTGCTGATATTGACTTCTGGACATAGCCTTCTGCAAAAGAAAGAAAACAATAATAGGAAATAATAATAATAATAATATCAGGACAAATTACACACATTGGTAGGCAAATTATTTGCTTGTGTTAAGGGTGTTAGACAACGATACAAATACATAGAAATACACATATAAATACTGAGAATATATTTAATAACCGACCAAACCCAGAAACAAGGACATCTATGCTCATCACATAAATGCCTGTCTTCGCCGGGAATCGAACCCGAGCCCCATTGCGTCGTGACACGTTAGGCGTTTGCGCTAACCACTCGACCAACGTGGCGGTAAGAAAACAATAATAGTATTTTCTTTGATTTTAATAAGTAGTGCACATTTAATGTAACTGACTTACGAATTTAACTCGCTTATAACTGGACTTATATTTTAAACTCTAATTTTAACCCGACGATTAAACAATCGTCGGGAAGGTTTACGAAATGTCTGTCAGTAAGTCATCAACTAATGGTTTCTAAGATTCCTGACATAGAGCTCAGGATGCACAGAAAATGTTTAACAAATAAAAATAAAATTATCCAAAAGTATTTGGACCTGATTGTACAGAATAATATATAACCAGTAGCAACCATTTTAGAAAGTTACACCTTGCATTAATAATTTTACGTCAAACAAAATTCCGTTCTAACCAAGTACAAAGCTGTCGGTGTAATTGGGAAAAACCTCGTGGTAAGGCTTAATAAGGAAGACCAGCTCTACCCCCACCACTCCAGATATATAATCAGTCAGCGATCCTGCAACTCTTCCGTCACTGCTGCCTTGATGCACCTGTGATGAACTCTCAATCACAAACAGAAAAACCATCACCCTTGAATATTTAATCTCTGCTGATAAATTAAAATATATTAATTAGCAAAAATCATATATAGTGGATGCAGATAAGCAATACACGCAAAACACACAACCCACAAAAAGTATTTTTTTTTGTATTCTTATAATAAATAAGTCAAATATTCTACATTAAACAAAACCACTTTTATTACAAGTCATTTAAGTTCAAAAACTACCAAAAAAAAAAAATTTTATCTCACATTACATTAAATTCTGTACCACATTCAATCATTCAGTCAATCAAATAATTTTCACTGTAAAGATGTTATGATACTTGACATTTTATTTCGAGATATCATTCAATGGTTCAGAGAGTGGTAAGAAACACACTTCCAAAAGAAAAAAAAGGAGTTTGTAGATATTTTTCAAACAATGTATTTAAAATTTTTGTAAAATCTTCAGACACGTTTTTCTTAAACTAAGTGTTTGTGGCTTGACACACTATTGCTTATCAGCATTCAAGTAATCTAAAGATAATAATATAATTTACGTATGTATCTTGTAAAGTTACGCATTCATTTTTTTAAAGAACTTCGTAATTATCTATACATCTATATATATAAATAAAATTGAAGTGTTTGTTTGTAATTCCAAATTAACAGTTTTATATTAAATCTTATACAAAAATATAAACAATACTTAAATAAAAAGGCTGATGTTATAAATAATAACTGTGTTACTTTTTTTTACTTGCTACTAATCCACAATATCTAATTCAAATAAGGGAGATGTATATAAAAATTACACACAGACGAGGTTGCGGGTAACAGCTAGTTTCTAAATAGGTCTTAAGAAAACTAAGGATACCTCATACAGTCTACCATCAGGCAGTCTGGCCTGACGAGCTGCGTATTCCCCAATGTCTTGTAGAGTACGAAAATTGCTCGGTTGGCGTAAAGTATATCGCCAAGGATACAGAATAAATTCCTAAAATTAGTTTTTACGTATTAATTTATAATAATTTGTTTTTAATCTATGACATTTTACACACTTTTGAAGATTATAGAATACTTAATCATAAAAAGATTATTTTGAATATGACGTTCTGTTAAAAATACTGTAGCGGCATTATCTAAAGAATTTATGTAAATGGATCTATATGTAATAAAATAGTAACGGGTCAGAATCGGACTGTTCAATATATTTTTTAAATCAGTTGCTAAGTCTTGAAACAGAGAGCTCTAAACAATAGCTCACATAAAAACGATATTCATATATTAAATTTATAACGAAGTTTGATGAAAAATTTGTATGGTTATAAGTAATTACCTCGGACCATATACAGGACAAAGATACTTTTGTTTTCGCAAAATTTGTATTTTATTATACTACAAAATTACTTTTGATGAGAATTGCATTCAAATTTCAAAACCTTTTCAGGTTATAGGATATAGCGCGGTCACCTCTAGTATACCTACTTTTTAATCCGGGATACTTAAAAGATCCGAAAAATTCCTTTGAGCAACATTTCTGTGCAAACACAAAATGATGAAATGGCTGAAAATATTGAAGAGTCATTGTGCAATCATCTAAAGACTTGTAAATTCTCACTTCAGTTGGATCAGTGCACCTTACCAACTAATGAAGTACCTACTAATGAAGCACTGTTAAGATTTATTAAGGACGAGAACATATATCAAGAACTATTATTTTCTAAAATTGTAGAGACATACACAAAAGGAGAAACTATATTTAATACACTGGAAAGTTATTGTAATGAGAAAAAATTCCTTGAACAATATTATATCAGCTGCTACGGATAGTGCTCCGGCTATGACATGGTGTCAAAAAGTCTCCATATGTGGTCGCCGTACATTGTGGCATTCATCAATAACATTTAGTTGCTAAAAATGTGAATGAACGACTGTTTTAACCACTGCAATATATCATCAAAGCAGTATTGACTGCTCTGACTGACTCTTAATCCAAAACTCTTCAAATGACAGACTGTTCAAACAGCTTTGTGATGTGAATGACGAAGACTTTACCCGATTACTATTTTACAAAGAAGCTCATTGGCTATCGAGAGGATTACCTCTCGAAAGGAAGAATTAAAATACTAAAATTGAACTAGTTAAGAAACTACCATATTACTGTGGTTATACAAAATATATAATTTCAAATAGGCCGTTAGTCGAAATAAGTACGAAATAATAATAATAATCTCATTAATTTAATAAAAATTACTATAAAAAAAAGAATTTCTATATATTTAAAGTTATAGGTAATAAATGTCTTAAAACTTAAGTTAAGTTTGAGGGTAATTTTTTTATTGAAAGAAACTTAAAATATTGGGACTGGTTATAATTTATAGATCTAAAAATTATATATGAAAGTTATATAACTGAATCCAATATGGCGACTGTAGTGTAATCTAATAGATGTAATAATTTTAAGCTCTGGTAAATGTGAGACTATGATAGAACTAGTATTGGCTTGGTTGGTTATTATAGTTTTCCTTTAGTAACAAGCTTTACTTGAATTAATTAGTAATTGAATAGTCAATACTACTATGAAATAACGTAATATTATAGATCGGGAAAGAGATATGGTTCGTGTAGTTAGTTATAGTTTACTGTCGCTTCATTTCTATGAACCTACTCCTTAAAAAAATACAATTCGAGTGACGTTTCTTAAATGTTATTTAAAAAACAATACTTAAACTTTAACTTCGACGAATATATACACGTTACCTAATATTATATGATTTCGAATTTATTTATTTATCGAAATTTCAACCTTAAAATTTATTATTAGTTTATTGAAATTAATGATAATAGTTCAATGAAAAAAATTCTAATTAAATTAATAAATTGCAAACAGCTGTAACTCTTAGGATAATAAAAGTTGTCTAGACACAAAAATCTATAATCAATTTATGATGACAGATTCTAACAAGATGATAATAAAAATAACTCTAAATAAGATGTAAATAAAAATAACTCTAAATAAGATGATAATAACTCTGTATTGTTTTGATATTAAAGATGCAGGTACTAACTTTTTTTGGTACAAAACTTGCGTGCAAGTGTATAGTCAGATGAATAACATCAGATAGTTTGTGAAGATACGCTCGTAGAGCTTTCGCCTCAGCCGTAGAAAATGGTTTGGCACCAGGATAAAATTGGGAACAATTTGCCGGCTTCTTGGAAACATCGTCTACAGATGCCAAAAAAGATAAAATGTATATGTTTATAAATTTATCATAGTTATCGTAATAGCTTATCCAATATTTTTATTGATTGCAATAATATTAATCGGCTTACTACAAAATATATGGTCACAGTCTAGACGATATCTTTATGAAATATAAGTATATTTTTTATTTGTTGCAAAGTATTTATATTTTAGGTATTTATTGTTTAAAAAGTATTAGATTACGTCAGCACAGGCACGCGACATGCTTAGCACTTGAAGCCTAGCGAGCCACCTAGCGAGTATTTCAGTAAAACTAACCCTCTAGAATGTATGCGAACGGCCGCACTGAAGCACGGCGCCTAGCGTGTCGCTTAGCGACAATCTAAGTTAACAAACGTTTTGGTTTTTAGCCACTAGTCTCTAGGTGCTAAACAAACCGCCTGTCTGTGCGGACGTAGCCTTGGTAATAAACACGAACCCTGCCAATGATAAGCAAAGTTCCGGTTAATATTTGTTCCAAAACAATAGTTGTTTTCAGTTGTTTCTTCAATATTTTTGTGCCATAGTGATGGTCTGGTTCCACTTCTAGCAGTAAGATTTCGTGACCATTCAGAATTATTAACTGGAGTCAAATTGCGAATACTTGTTGTAAAGTTTAAGGCATCGGGATTCGCGATTGGTATCAAATACCTAATTAAAAAATATAATCTTTAATAAATTACTTTTATCAACTTTTATTTATAATTCTTATATTTCAATTTATTGATAATTTTGAATGAAAATCTTGATCACTTTGCTCTTTTATATTAAGGATTTTATGAAATAAAAAAAATATACAATTATAAATACATTTGAAGACGTAGGTATATCGAATGAAAATGTACTTCAACTAATAGTAGTTAATATGTCGAATTAAAACTATCCAAGTACCAACTCATGACCACAATGAAAAACTAAAGAACAGAAACAAAAAAGTACAATATGAAAATAAAGACAAAAATAAAATGAAAAAAAAAATAGAACCATTATGTACCAATCATAATCATTAAAAAATGGGGTTTGGTATTTGGCATCATACAAAAGTTTTTCTGCCAATTCTATAACGGCATTTGGTCCTCCCCATGCCATACCATTAAGGGCTGAAAATTTATTAACTATTATTAATATATTTAATAAATTACAAAATGGAATATTTGTTCAGTATCAATATAAAAACTTATTTATTATTACGATTCTGAAAGCAGACATCCAGTTACGTAAACAACTCTTAGGGATTATTACTAGGTAATTTTAGAGATAATTTTGATATTTCTTATTCTATTGTTATAAATGAACACATTATTGGTTCTAAAATTGACAAATTACTAGTTCATTGTTTTACAGATTATGGAGATAGTAAATAATTATCCCCTTAGCACATCTTATCTCCATCGTGTAATTTTATGATTTAAATCGAATAATGTATTGCGTAAGCTTCAAAACGCTTTAATCTTTGTGATAAGCAACATTTAATAAAACCACCTAACTCTTTTTTGGAAAAACCATAATTAATTGCCAATTAATTTAAATTTCAATAGCACATATATTAATAAAACATTAATTGAAGGATTTAACTTTAAACATTAAATTTACTCCGATGTTTTAAATGATTTGCAGCAATCGTGTTCATTAGCAAAAGTTGTAAGGTTTGAGCTATACGCTAGTAAAATCTGTTAAAAAGTTTTATTTTACCTAATTAATCAATCTAGTAACCAGTAGAAAGGTTTAAATGTTACATTACTTGCTAGAACAAGAATTCCCGGTTTCTTGCTGTGGATGTCACTGTGCAGTTGAAGAGCAATTATACTCTTATTAGAGAAGGTGTTAGGAGTAAGATGAATCACTTCCACCATTTCAGAGTCTTCAGCTGCCATATGAGTTACGATTCCCATCACAGTATCATAGTCTAAATATTCCAAATATTTAATTCTGTCACCTACACTTCTTACTTTTCTCATTTTGGTTCCAGATCTAATAATTAGATAAGAATATATAAGTATAATTTTTAATATTATTGTAGTTATGTTTCATAACTTACTGTTCATAATTTCTTGGAGGATACAATATTATAAAAAAAATACCAAATGAGTATAGAGCGGTAATAAGGTACACTTTTAATTGTAAAATCATGGTTTTAAATTGTAAAATACGAACGATACATTATTTTCAAACAAACTACTTTTGAAGGCGTCATTCAATAAATGAATTAAAAACGTCAAAGCATGAATCTAGAAAAAAGTTAATGTGTTATAAAATTTCAGAACATTAAAAAAATTATACTGTTTCTATGCTTATGGAGATTACACAATGGTTGCACCAATGTAATATTGATTGTTTCGAATAAGTTTTTACTGATTGTTAGTTTAATCATATCAAAAAGTTCTTAAAAGATCTTTTAGGGGTATGCAATGTGCAATATGCAGTTTCAATTAGCTACTTGAGCGTTTTATGAAATATATTTTAAAGCAAGCGAAATATCTTGTTATTTACTATCATAATTGGTTTTCTCTCAAAAAGTGATTATTTTATTAAAAATAGAATATATACCGATGACAATGTAATTTCGCGCAAAAAAACTACATCACGTGACTTATACGAGCAATTGACGTCAAAACAAAACATTAACGTCACGATACTACTAATACAATAATAATGTATGTCTTATCTGTTATTCATTGAACTATATGGTTTTCATTGGAAATTGTTAAGAATGTACTCTTATAAGACATATGCGAATATGCAAAAGCAGATTTTTAAAAATCCTGACACACTGTCTACACATGTTCCTAAAAATTCCTATTTACTATAAAATAACTGTACGATATACCTGTTTTCGTGAGAATCACTTTGATAAAAGTAGTTTATTGTTAATATATTATTTTTTTAAGACAAGTATTTAGTAGTATATTATTTGGATTCAATTAACATTTTTAAGTTAGGTTAAGATCGAATATATGAAAATAGCACAAGTATAATTTGCAATATATTTTTTTGTTGTTTTTAATAAGTAATTGAACTTTTTAAATTCGTTTGGAACCTCCTCACCACTAAATACTTTGTAGGGATATAAAAAACATAATACCTAACTAACGTAGAACTAGGCATCACTTTTTAAGTGAAACTAAAAAGCATATTTTCTTCGTTTTCAATGGTACGGTTAGCATTTTTAAAATGTTAACTCTGTTTTGATAATAAATGCACCAATGTAACCTTGTTGAAAATGAGACCTTTCTATATAATAAAAAAATAATAAAAATAGGTAAGAAACACTTAAACACCGCCACTAAAACTATTGAGAAAACTTTTTTATGGTTTATTTAATTTGGTATTACTGTTTAATTATATTTTCAATTGTTAGATAGTTCATAGCCCACATCATTCTTTACAGCTACCAAATAATATGGAAATTTACTCAAAATACAAAATTGTATAATTTATAACGTAGAACACTATTCAATTTGTGTCTGTTTATATTGTGTCGTGACGTCACGCAATGATCTGTCGGTGCGGCCTGCTTTTAATTTAACTTAAATCGCCCGAACTAAAATTCAAATTTACTTTACCTAATTAAAATTATAATAAAATATTTAATGTAAAAGATAATTTCATAGTTATTGTTTACCTTTAAGCTATCAATTCCAAAACTTTTCATAGTTTATTTTGTTCTAGGTATAGTAGCCAATATTTTACTCTTAATTTGGTTCGACATGACGAATTTTCTTTTAATCAAACTAATTTAAATTAAATTAATTAAAACAAATTCATTTTATTCGGTTAATCATTTGGTTGGTTGACAGTTACTCTTACAGAGAAAAGTATTTATTTTCGGGTATTTAGTTATTCAAATGATATAATTCTGGTAATTTATTATTCTTCTTTTTCTGCTACAAATACTGTCATTCTTACAGTATGTGCTGTCAAAATATGATGTACGTCTGCTTTTTCTTAACATGAATTTTAGTATATTTTTTATAATATTAGGTTTTGTTCATTTAGTTTTCTCTTCGAAAGATCATGCTACAAATGATTCTTGTGATGTTTGCACACTATCATGTAAGTACTTTCAAATATCTAAGTAATATATATACAAAATGTGTAATATTACATATTTTAAGTTCCTAAACATGTCCATTTAATATTTATAACTCAGGGTTTCGTCGAAAACGAGATCTTAAGGAGTATACACGGTGGCGGACAAATGCTGAGACCACACACGAATTTATTGTGAAAGTTTTGGATGATGATGTGTCTACACCTTACATGAAGGACTTAGTGGCTATTAACATTGCACCGCTTACAAAATCCAGAGAGAAAATTATAATTGGCGGTCCAATAACACCATTACCGACAACACAATCAGACTTAGATCAATTAAAAGAATATACCCGATTTGGTCCACCCACAACTTTATCTGTGACTGCTTTTGATGGTAATATGATACTTGCTCCAATTAGATTCAACGAAAACGCAATAGCACCGATCAGGCCACCAGGTTTTAAAATTTTTATTTCTCTTGTTTAATTTTAAGATAGTATATTATAAATATGATTTATTAAATATAGAGTATTGTTTTAGGCCTCAAGCCAAAATTTGAAGCAGCAAAACACCCACAACGAGACGAAAGTCCGCCAGCAAGTCCTCAGTTCTTGCCAAGACAACCGACACTTGTGGCTCGACAGTATGCCCCAATAGCTCCAGTATCGTTCACGAAACGCAGTTCCTTAGGACCTCTTACGCCTCGCATAGTCGATAATTCGGTAACAACATTTTTGCTGAATTGACTTGGAAGATTTAATTTTCAAGCTATATTAATTTTTCATTACAGATTTTGTATAAAGTACCCCCTTATCCAACAAGAACATCACATGCAGATTTAGAAGTTCCGAAAAGAACATCAGAGTTAATTACTTTTCTACCATTTGAAAACAATATTGCTTTAAAAACTTCAATAACTCCTTTACGTACCTCAGGATTACCAAAAATATACTTACACCGAACATCTAAAAATGTACCCACCGAGTATTACGATTTTAGGGGTACAAATGCCTATACTAGCGACAGTAGAAAATATGTTGCAGAAGCGAAAGAATCTCAAAAAAGTGGACCTAAAGAATCAGATCTATCTTATAATGATCTAATTTATAATGATGAAGAAGACGACACGTACAACACGATAACCAAACGTTCTCAGAGTACTACAGAAAGCTATGATGATAATATTCAAATTAGCAATGACAGTTCAATACAAGACACCGCTTCTGTAAATGATTCAGAGGAATTCGAAAATACCACGGACGCAGATCAGTCATCTTTAAATTACGAGGAAGGGGATAATTCTGAGAACACAACATTAAGTACAGCAACAGAGCCCATGTTTGGTGTCGCAACTATTAAACTAAATACAAATGTATTGAATAGTACCATAAAAAAGAAAAAGACTCCTATTTGTAGCATATTAAAATTAAGACCATTATCTTTTAGTTCACCACACACTTTACATGAGGTATATATATATATTTTTAAATTTTTATATTTTTGGATTTGCAACTACTATTGTTGTTGTAACTTTAATATCTATATTTTTCTATTGTTATTAAAAGATAGTTACACAATTAAAACAATGGGCCGATGAAAGTCCCGTTGCAAAGTGGGTGGATATTACTGAAGGCAATTTTACAATTATGGAAAACCCAATATATATGATGATAGTGGACGACCCCAGCAGTGGCCAAATTGTGTCCGCAAAACAAACAGTCATGATTGTTGCAGGTCAGGTATCATAATACAATAAAACAAACTGATACTTACCCAATTTTGTATATATATGTACAGACAAATATTAGGATTTTGAATATTTGCAGGTATTCAAGGAAGAGATCACCACGCAGTAACAGCGGCCATGTATGTTCTTTATCAGTTGATAGAGCGTAGTGAAGCACACTCTTATTTGCTAACTAAATTTCGGTTTTGGATAATTCCTGTTTTTAATCCTGATGGATATGATTACTCCACAACCTTCCCCGCTGTAAGCCACCTATACCTACTTACTCCATATTTATTAATAGGTTCGAAATGCATTTTAAGTTATAATATTCATATTGTTAGTAAAAATTAGGTTAAACTTGATTTTCGAAATTATTTAGTACGTATTTTTGCGGAAGTAACAAAATTATTTTCTTTTATAGATCTAAATCTGTTTTTTTCTTATATACATTAGTTGTACTCTGTCTATATAAAACGTTTTAAGGATGTCATAGATATTTTTTGTTTTTTTTTTTCATCAAATGATAAAGAAACTCACAATGACATTCCAAACTACTGATCCATTGCTTTGATCGCTGTATTCTCTAAAATCATTGAAAAAATAATCTATAAGTCAGTTTATGGCTTCTTAACAAAATTTAATTTATTATGCAACGAACGGAAAGGTTTTAGGAAAAACAATAATATAAATAGTGCTTTATATGATGTCATCAAAAGAATAATGGTTAATAAGATAGAAAAGTGCCTGTATGTGCAATATATATACAGTTAAAGCTTTCGACAATAAAAATCATGAAATGCTATTACTTAAAATTTATATTTACGGAATACGTGGGAATGCTCTGCGCCTAACAGTCAAAAACTATACACAGAAATCACAAGTACTGTCAAGTGTCAAGTAACGGCTAGACCTCCTTTCCATGCTCTTAAGTTGAAAATTTTAATATCATTTAAAATTATATCTACATATGTACAGATACTGTTAAATGAAGTCAATAGCTTATCGGCGTACTTTCCATTGCACAAGTTTAAATTTTTAAACACTTAATTTATCAAACAAAATAAATGAAAGTTCCAACGATTTTCTATATTTTTATTTCACAATAGATTCTATCAAACAATCAATAGCTGAACTAACTGAGCACTGTAACACTAAAATGATGGAATTTTAAAATTTATATAAATATAGAATGAAAAATAAACCGATACGGGAAGGGATTCGAAACCGTATAGGGCTATATATAGGGCTATACATGTTTATAGATAGATATTATCAAACAAAATCTTCAAAGTTCTACTTCCTCAACAAGTCCCACTGCCAACTTAATGGGACAATTTACTTATTTTCGAAGTTTCGTTTTATTAGCACTCCAGGCTCTCCAACTTCAACTCAAACTGCTTGATAAGTAATGTGACCAAATAGAGATGACAAGTAGAAAAAAAATCTTGATGTTGCATGGTATTCCTGAAGCAAAGAAATTGCTCTTCTGTGGTATCTATCTATAAGGTTCTTACAGAACACCTAAAACTCGATGTCCTTAATGAGGATGGTTTCAATAGCTGCGATCGTAAAGGTAAAAGCAGGCAAAGGTAGGAAAAGGCAGGATGATAAGCCGAGCCCTATTCTTGTTAAGTTCCGGGATCTTTTCTTGGGAAATAGGATTAGGTGGGTCAAAACCTCCTCCAAAGGAACTGGTGTTACGGTTACTGAGTATCTAACTAAAGCAAGACATGCAACATTCCTGGCAGCACGGATAAAGTTCGGTATCACTAAAAGCTGGACAAGAGATGGTGATATCTTTCTTGTTGACCTCAACTAGAAGCGCCATCGTCTTTCTTCAATGCATGAACTGAAGTCAATTCCATGCCGAGTAGCCGGTAGTCCCAACTATTTCAACTCATGAAGCATCCTTAGTTCTACTTCACAGTAATGTAATAAAAAGTCTTTTGCACGAAAAATCTCGACTTGCATATTTGAAAGCATATGAAAATTTCATTCTATGGAAACACGCAAAAGAAGCAAAATCCTTTTCAGAAAATGTGTTTTTAGCTTATTTCCAAAACGAAACAACCATCGAAGCTTTGGAGCACTTATTCCATGTTAAAGTCGACCGTGCGAACCAACAATGACGTAAAAATTGAAAATTACTCCAAACTCACAGCCTATTTGAAACGACTATCGGAAGGCCGAATCGGAAGGATTCTATCGGAAGGATTCTACATTAGAATCCCTCGCTACGCTCGGGATTCAACACTAGAATCCTTCGCTTCGCTCTGGATTAAAAAAACACTCTCCCTTTAAAGTAGTGCTTTAGTCCCACGGTACAAAATCTACTATTATCAACTTCATGCCATTAAACGACTTACTTCATTTATTACTTATTGCTTTAACTAAATCATTTACATTTGTTTGCCTGTAACAACTGATAAAGATTTCACAACCTAATAATAAAAAAACCTACTAATTATTTCTCCTCATTATCCTTTCATTGTTTATATTCGACTACTCGGCTTGGTTTTATTATTTATTCTTTTTAGCTTGTGTTACTTTGTTATTAATTCTCAACTTGTTAAGTGAACATTTATAAAAAAGCCCTTTTCTTATCATGATTTAGTATTTCTCGCCTACATAGTTTGCCTGCCAAATTTAAAGTCATCTGTTGTTTTGCACCGTTCTCGAAATCTCCGTAATTGTTGTTCTAGAGTCTGTAAAGATGCGCGACGTAAGTTTATTTTTTCTTTATTAGAAAACAAAAACACTGCTTGCGTGTGGAAGTTTTTAAAGTCTCTTGGGATTGGGCGAAAGTTTTGTAAAGAAAATTCTAACATTGACCTTAATAGCTTCAAAATCTTAATAAGTCCATCTAGCCCCAATTCATATGATAAGTATTCGACGATTGCACACACCAGTGAGAAACTTTCGTTTCACTACTATTTCACCTGATGATGTTAAGCCACACATACGAGCCATTAAATCCGATGCTATAGGTTGTGATGGAAGAAATAGGAAAATGATTTTATTAACATTGGAAGCCGTCGCTGATTTCATATCTCATATATTTAACTTCTCTCTTAATTCTTGCCAATTTCCAAGGTAATTGGTGTAAAATGTTAGTGGTACCTATCCAGAAAAACCCATACCCTAGCTCATTTGAACACTATCGCCCAATATCCATTCTCCCTTTTCTTTCCAAAGTCTATCAGCTAAGTATTTTAAAATTTTAAAATTTTTGCCACTTAGTACCGGCGTCTCGCAGGGCAGTGTGCTTTCTCCCCTTCTTTTTTCATTTTTTTTTAATACTGTCACTACCTCTTGCTCTGCTCTTATCATATTTATGCAGATGACTTGCAAATCTACGTTGCTAGTTCCCCAGCTACCATTGATGATAGTGTAGCAAAAATAAATAATGAACTTGACCTGGCTATAAATATTAAAAAACCTCAGGTTGCTGTTGTGGGTAATCCTAGACCAATTTCTAAAACTGATTTCAATATCTTAATTCCAATTACCTGAGATAAAATCATTATATACTATACATAAAACCATACTCTTGCATAATCAAAAATCTCTCATGGATGCCGCAAGTTGAATATGTAAGTCGCAAAATATTTGTCACTATCAGTGGTTTAGACGATGGAAATATTTTTTACCTACCAAAACTAAAATCTGTTTAGCTAACACCCTTCTTCTACCCATCCTAGACTATGTAGATATATGTTACCTAAATCTTTCTGAGGAACTTCTAAGTAAATAAGAATATATATTTATGTTTTCATTATTATTTAATTACTTATCTTTTGTATCGTTTTCTTTCTTTTATGTGTAATTTTTTTTTTTGTTGTAGTGTGTACTATCCCATGAGTTCGCAAAGTTTTAATATTCATCAAGGGTTGTCTGTAAGAGATCGCTGTTAAACGATAAGACCGCCTTTGTACGAAAATTCTTATTGTTTCAACATCTATTATTGTAATTTTCTATTGTTATAAATTTATATGCAATATAGTTTTCTTAACAAAATAAATAAATAAAGATAGACATCGGAACTAACAGTAAGAAAAAGTATTTGTTATCTTATAGAAAAATAAAATTGGCGTTCCACAGGGAAGCATTCTTGGACCGTTAATATTTTTGATCTATATAAATGAACTACCAAGACAAATGACCCATCCTATGATTTTGTTTGCAGATTATAGTATTACCGTAATTAAATGTAATGACAAAACGAGAAAAAACAGGGATATAAAAAGTGCTATTGAAACAATAATTTATTGGCTAGAAGATAATGATTTAATTATAAACTTACAAAAAACTCTAAATATGCATTTTTACCAAAGATTAGATAACCTAATTCTACATAGATAGCCTATAAAGATCAAAAAATTATGAAGTTAATGTTAACAAATTTCTTGGTATTAAACATTCAATTAACGTGGAAGCCTCAAGTCGAAAAATTTGTAAAAAACTTACCATATCTGTCTATGCATTATATAATTTAAGTAAGAAAGTTAATAATTTACGTAGTTTCTGTTTTACGGTTTAGCGTCATATTTTGGGATAACTGTAGTGAAAAAGAAAATATTTTTAAATCCCAAAAACGTTATATACGATTAATCTTTAATTTAAATGTCAAACATGTTTTAAAAATCTGTTCGCAACTATCTATTATAGATCTATATAGATTTTTAAAAGGCATACATGTTTGACATTTCCTTGTATTTACATCTATGAAATTGCTATATTTGTGAAAACAAATAAACAACTGTTTTTGTCTTTAGATGTCCCTTGAATTAGTACAGTAAGTCTTAGGCGACAATACCAAAAGTTATTGGCGCCAGGTAACTACAAAACTTCATTACTGAACAAAAGTGTATTAGGCATGGCCCCAGCTACATATAACAAAATACCTAAATCAGTAAAAGAATTGCCACTAACTTAGTTTTAAAAAACAACTTACATCATTCCTAATTGATAAATGCTATTATTCTGTAACCGATTTTCTAATAGATATAATTTTAAGATTTTTTATTTTGTTGCTTATTATGTTCAAAAAAAATATGTATATCAACATTGTATTTGCACGATTTAATGTATATGGATACTTAAATATGAATAATACCTAACTTGTACACCTACATTCAGAGCAAATAAATTATTATTAAAATGAAAATGTATAGGTGTTAAATTAATAAAAATTTAAATAAACCGTTCATAGAATATAATTATCTAACACAATATATTTTTTATAACAATATTTTTTTTTTTAAGCGACGTGATTGGATGAAGAATCTTCGCCAATCTTGGGATTCATGCAAAGGGAGAGTTTCTTGTCGAACTTGTGAAGAGTTTGGTCTTAGATGTACAATTCAACCTTGCTATGGAGTTAATCTGGATCGCAATTTCGAATACCAATGGATACCTAGTTAGTTACACTAGATAACAAATATTTGTGAACATTACCTCACCGATATGTGAACCAACTAATTTGCTATCTATTTCGCTTTGATCTTGTCTGGCTTTCGGATTAATTTGTATTTGATAATGCAAAAACTCGTATAATTATAAATATTATTTTATAGTCCAAACCGGATAACAATAAATAAAAAGATAAAACTGTTAGTACTATATACTTTACTTTTGGTGGATTTAAAATCAATAAGCCATAGCGAAATTGTAAACTGGCTTATAATGAGTATAACCTTAACAGTTTATTCTGTGCAGTGCAATTTTATGCAGTTATATCTTGCTAGCTAGCTAGCTGTAAATATGTAGGATTTAAATTGAAAAATAATAAGAATTCAAAGTTATTACGACATTTACATATTTCGCATAATTTAATAACGAGGACATATCTAACACAATTATAAAGCTAGAAAAGGGACTCAAAGAGCACACCGGCAACTATAACAACAGAGCTTGCCTCTCAAATGAGTATGACACAACCATTCATAAACTTGATACTTGTTTTCTAATTTAATTTTGTAATAATATATTAAATAGCGGACGAGTTGAGGGCGGAGCATCCTTGCGGCTCGCTGTACGCTGGTCCTCGGCAGCTCAGCGAGGCCGAGACGCAGGCTCTCACGCACTTCTTGCATGACCAACGGGCACCGCTGTACACCTTCATAGCCTTCAAGGAAGGAGATGTTCTTGTATGATATTGGAAAATACTAAATGTTTTATATTTTTTTTGTAATGTTCAAAGTTTTTGTTGTAAGTTGTAAGTTTATCCCATAGATCTTCTTATCTATGGGATATCTATATATTCAAAAGATATCCCTACTTCCCGATATACTCGTAGACGATTCTATCACACAATGTTGATTATTATTTTGTATCAAAAATTATAAGTATATAGTAAGCAATATTATAATTGTTTATTATATGTCATCCATTTTCAGGGAATAATGTATCCTTACTCACACACGAAGAAAAGACGTGCCTTCGACCACGTGTATGTAAGTAGAAAATATGATTTATATTGAATCATTGTGATTAATAACGATTCATTCAAATAGAAGAAAAATGACTAAAGTAACACAATTTTTCGAAAAGGATATTTTTCCCTATTTTTAAAATATTGCATAAAAATGTATGGTTATCTAGATTGCAAGTAAATTAGTATTTTAGCTTAAAATAATACTGACGTTACTTAAAATGTAGAGACAGATAGCCTCGAGAGCCGCTGCAGCTGCTCACAGCATTAGTGGTCGTCTCTACGTGGCTGGACAAACATCGGAGTTTCTGTGTAAAACACTTTAAAAACTATTATGATTATATACAAGCTTATTGATTTTTATTTTGTTCGAATAATCTTTTTTCTACTTCGTTCTTTTTTATCACATGAAATTTGTGTTGCAATTTTTAATTTAATTTTAAATACAATTTTTGTGTATGTGATTTTTTAAGTTTTTAATATTTTCAGCGCTTTACGCTGGCGGTATAGAAGACTGGGTAGACGGTCATCTAGGAATAGATAATACTTACACCGTCATGTTGTTTCGACCGACTGATGTTCAAAATTCTAAACTGCTAACTGAGGTAGGAGGACATTCATTTATGAGAAATATTATTTTTCTAGTTTCGTTGTTCCAAAGTATAGCGGGGACAAAGGATTCTTTTTATTAATTTGACGATGTTTTATAAATTAATTTTTAACTTAGTTAGATATACTAAGGTAACATCGTAAATTATAAGATTTGTGGCTAATTATAAACCAGTCTCTACATAATAAATATTTTGTTTAAATATGATTCCACGTGGTTATGGGGTGAGCAGCTAACAGTGTATAGAATAGCAAAATACAATTTACCGACTAATAACAGATTAGTAACCTTAGAAATTACAAGGGTTTAGAAATTTTACGTAAGACTTCTTGGACGTGGCTAAAGTTTTACTTTCTTAAACATTAAAATTGTTAATTAATTATTTAATATAAGAAGGCGGAGCAGCTACTAGTTTACAAAATAATATCTTTTATTTAAAAAATGTTGACACTTGATAATTTTAAAATACTAGTAGCTAAGGCCTTAATAACTTAATGTTATCATGGTTACAGCGAGTGGTTCATGAAGCATACGCAGCAGTGGATACACTGCTTCTACAAAGTACTGCGGAACCTTTGGGTCTCCCGCAAGCAACCCTCACTAGATCCAAGGCTTCTGTTAACACCGTGTTGTCGAGGAGTATAATAATAACCACTGTGGTATTAGGATTCGGTTAATTCAGTCGTACAAAACTTTTGGTATCAGTTAGAAACTAAGAGTCTATGTAATGATATCTTAGAATGCTATATATAACATATTAGAATTAAATGAGGTATTGTTTGTTAATTTGTTATAGGTTTTTTTACAAGGACTTTTCAAACTTTTTCTTGTTGTTTTTAATATGTCAGTATGGTGTAATTTATAATTAAAAAATATTGAAAATAAATTAATAATTTATAACATTTCTATTTTATTTAAATAGAAACACAATGTGTTTAAATATATTTTTTCCACAATGTAGTATTTCCATCCATGTTTTCATATGCTTTTTATGCCGAACTATTGGGATAGCCTCAAAAGTAAAACACAATAATTACTTTTAGGAACAACTTTTATTAATAATACTCGTATTTGATAAAGATCCGATCTTCAAGGCTCTCTGTTCGACAGCTGAGCACCGACTGACTTGTCCAATTCTAATACTGTCTGGTCTGTAATACCGACTGGTCTTTTATTATATTGTAGTGTTGTTAACTTAAACATATGTATAGTTGGCAACACTGAACTAAACTACTTTAAATAAACAATAGACATGAAATCCCAGTTGTATAAATTTATGCTGCTAACAGAAGTGCCACATAACCTTGGCAATACCATAAATATATATTAATAAATATATCAAGACCGGCATGACAGCTCTGAAGAAGACTCTACATCTTCGCCTCCCCTCCCCATAGCCGCGGCGTGCCCATTAAGCTGCGCTAAACGCAGCTTGCGCGCGTGATTCACCCATGCTATGAGCTCATGAATAAGAACCCCGAATTCCATAATTATAAAAACAAATTCCACTGCCCACAAATTATTTCTAAGTTTTAGTAAGACAGGACTAAGGAAATTTTTGTTTTATCTAACAAGATTAATTGTTAATTTAAACTAAGAACAGAAAAGGACGAAGAATAAACCCTTGAGAAACACCCTGATTTATTTATATACCCGAAGAAACGCGCTGTTTACACTAATTTTATTTCGTCTATTTCATAAGTATCAGGCTTTAAAATACGCAGCTTAGCCACGAACTTCATGATGGTAAATGGTACAGATTAAGGTATTACGGTAAGCGCAATGAAACGCAACACCAAATATTCTAACAGCTTCTTTGAGTGCCTGCTTTGACCCAAGCCTAATAAAAAACCATAATTTGATTTATTGATCAAACTGACTAACGTAAAACGAAATTATGAATTATTCGATTTTATTAAAAATTCACAAAATTTGGTTTCCTAAAATTTTCTCAAAGATAATAAATGTTATATGGAAATGGGCCTGTAATTAGAAAAAATATTTTTACCTTCAGGTTTGAATATAGGTATGACTATTTACTAAACGAACCGTCTTATACACTTATGATTAAAAATGCCTGTAAGTATAGGGGTAATGATACTATTGCTAATGATAGTAAGCACTCTAACAGATATGAATCTATATCTGTTAGGGGATACTTATGGAGAACCCCATAGATCTCGGTGTTCTATGTATCCAAATATAAAAGTAAAAGTATATAAAGTCATGCATGCACGAGTAATACTGAATTAATTAAAAATAAGTACATTTTACGAAACCTAAAGTAATTGTAAGTAAGTAAAGTAGCCTTGTCCTAGTAATTATCGTGTCAATAATTTTATTATAAGTAATTAATTATTTTTCTTTGATTTAAAGTAGGGCTCTATCAATAAAATCAAATTATATTTATCTTATCAATTCCGTAGTCAGTTTTACTGGTCATTGAAATATTTAATTAATCTTTGTCAAATCTAATAGTCTAGTCCTTGTAAGTTGTTATGATTAGACACTGCAATTTCCATTCAGAAAACTCGGTAGGGGTTGAACTTCCGATACATGAGCTCACCGTGACGAAATCATGTGTATAGGTATATTACAAATTTCGTGTAAAGATGTTATTAAATATATTAAAAAAATTTAAAAACCCCCGATACGAGATTTTATCCATAACGGATAAAAATAACATTATTATGCACTTATTGAAGTTTTGGGTGGTAAAAAAAAGGGAGCTATTAATTCATATCTGATTAAGTTATAAAAATATTTTGTTTATATATCGCACATACCATTTGTGCTTTTCTGTTAATTTTATCTGATGAATGGTAAAGAGTGCTACAGCATTAAGTTCGTCCCTTGTATAATTTTCTTCGTACAATGGGGATTAAATAAATAAAAAATTTAAATTTGAATGACGCTCATAATTCAAAAAAAGCTCATAAAAACTTTAAATTTATTCAAAGACAGCAAGCGAATAATAAATATTAATAAGTTCATCTTATTTTATTTCGCTGTTGTGTTTCTTTGGACCTTCTTTGAAATGTTAATCTTCCTTGTACTAAAATTAAGCTTCAGTCGCCGATACAGATTGCTTTGATAAGAAAAAATCAAATATGATAGCAACAATATATACCATTGCAATACGTCTATAGAATTCATTAGCATTTTATATCTAGCTGGTGTTACATCACTCCAGCTCATGTCTATAAGTTAGTTTGTGGTCAGTTCAATACGTTCAATATGGTAAGTAAATTGATAACTTTGATGATCTCATTATAAATAAATTTCAGGTTCCATTAATAAATATAGTTACTGATCTTCAAATATTTTTTCTTATGAAATATTATATATTTTTGGTGGTTCCTTACCGTAACAGCTTATTCTATAATAATTATTTATTGTAGCCATTGTAACTAATTCAGGGGTTCCTTGCTGTTATATATATTACAACATAATAAAATTTAAAATTACTAATAGAACATTTACCAATATTATTATATTATTGGTAAATGTTCGTTATGGTTTCACCAGCGATTCGAAAACTGATTTTTTTTACAGGTAAGTTATGTCTTCTAAACTTCTATATTAGTGCATGAACTTTTATTCGCTTAAAAAAATAAAATCAAACCATGATCGATGGATAAAATCAAACGATGATGGTTGCTCTTGTAAAATAGAGTTTGGTTAGGTTAGTTAGTTTGTTCTTTAGTTTTGGTTAATAAAATGGAGCAAGCGTCCCAAGTGGAGATGAAGACAATTTATTTTGATCTTCAAAAAACTAACTAAACTACCTTACCTAAATAACCTAACTCAATCTCACAATGTCAATGTGGAGTAATCAAAGGTTTTTTCATGCTGAAAAGGTTATGCGCCAATATGACGTAACTATTTCTAATGTGACAAAATCATAACTCTAAAAAAACTAAAAAAAAAATAATTAAATATTAAGTGTAACTAACACGTGATAAATACTTTTCATTGTCTGTTTTTTATTTTTACTTAATTAGTCACAGTATATAAAAAAATATTTCTACAATACATTACAATAACAACAAAACCAAATGTGTCAAAAGGATAACATGCAGCAATACTATTGAAAAAGCTATAGATGATAATCTTAAATCCATGATCTAAGACAGACGATAGACTAGTTATTGTTTAGAGTTCTCCCTTTAGGTACAAGAAGACGTTAAGTGAATGCGAGAGTCTTGGCTGTCTTAGGTGTCATAGTCCTTATTACTGAAGAGCTTTTTGCAGTGCCGTATGTTTTCTTTTCGACACATAAATAAGTATTTATTGGAATGTATATCTATGACATTTATGTCCTTCTAGAAATATACAGAACTGTTTTGAATACGGGTTTGTTATCTGCTGGTATTGATTAATCTGTTTTAATTATCGTTTATATAATATGATAATTAGTATCGATTAATGAATAATATTTTTAATCAAAGTTCTATAAAATCATACAATTAAAATAATTTTATAAGGAACTGTTAAGAAGTAAACGTTTTAAAATCATCACAGAGTTTTAAATCTACTATTGACAAATACTATACAAATACAGCTACTAAATTGTTTGTTCCAAGTTCCACGAGATGTTAAACAAAATAAATTGATTCAAGCCATGCGAGCACATAGTTGAGTTTTATTTAAGATTATTTGGATTACTTGGATTATTTAAGATTATTTGGATTACTTATTCGTATTTACTGATAGTGTGGGTCTTATAAACACTATAATGACTAATGTGGATATCAAAGTAGCTGTATTTATATTACACATATATATGTACGGATATGTCTAAAGCTTTCGAGCATGTGAATCCTAAAATATTGTCACACAATCATTATATTTACAGAATAATGAAATGAAAATAAAATCTTCCTTTAGCGGTCGTAAACAAAGCACAGAAATTACAAAGTTGAACATCAGAACTAAGAGCGAAATATACATATTAAATCAAAATATTATATGGCGTTCCCCAGGAAAGCATCCTTAAACCGTTGTGTTTTTTTTATTATTTATTACTTTACAATTTATAGCAATGAAGCAAGTTCTATGAACAATTTAAAACGAGTAAAACAATTTTTGTTATTGAATAGCTTGAGTTTAATTTAAATATCTTTTATTTTTTTATTCAAATTCTTATTATTTTTAAATCGACTAAAAGATATGATGAATTATATATAATCTCAATTCTGATTAAAAACCCAAATCAACCGATGTACATGATACAGGTTGATAAATTTTCGTTTCGGTAAATTTCTATAACTTGTTATTGCTTCTATGACTTGTTCTGTGGGAGCAAAAAATATTGTTACCAGAATATATCACATCGTTAATTTTGGGGGTGTAGACACCAGTAGTAATAAAAATGTTTTTTTTTATTTATCCATCAATTGATGCCAACAATGACATTTTTTACACTTCTGGATTATTATATAAATATTTGTATATATTACACTTATAAAAATTATCGCAGTACTTGGTGCTTTTTTAATTTCTGCAAGTCCATTTGCCAATTAGCAAAGGCCTCCTCAAACTTCTCCATTATGTTATTCCTCTGGTCACTTTACTCCATATTATGGCTGAAACTGTCTGATATCATCGTCCCATCTTTTTTTTGTCTTCCTCTTTCCTTTTACCCTCTTATTTTTCGTCGATACCAGTACAAGCTTAATTACTTAATTAAATTAATAATGACTTTTTAGATATTTATTATTATATTTTCTTCAGAACGATTCCAAGAAGGGTGGTAACGTAAACCCTGGATTTGAAATCACCGAACCATCACCACCATTTAATGAAGCGGTTCTAAAACTTCCTAAGGATGTAAAAGCTGAAAATGAGGTATGTCTTTGTTAAATGAAACCTTAATGAAATTGAAATGAATACGTTAATGAATTTGCATTAGTTTCAACTTTTGTTTTGTTTACAGAATGCTGATAACATCGAAGGTGAAGAAAATGAGCGTCCTATGTGGGGAAACCAAATCGAATTTCTCATGTCTTGTATCGCTACATCGGTCGGTCTTGGAAATGTTTGGAGGTTTCCTTTCGTGGCGTATGAAAATGGCGGGGGAGCTTTCCTTATACCCTACATAATAGTACTTATTCTTATTGGAAAACCGATGTATTACCTTGAAAGTGTTTTGGGGCAGTTTAGTACTAGGAATTCTGTTAAAGTCTGGTCCTTAGCTCCTGCACTAAAAGGTATATAATTATTGTAGGTTTATAATTTTAAACTTTATGTAACATGTACTTCGAGTAAATGTTATATAATTCTAAGAATTATCTTTCAGGAATAGGATATGCCCAAGCTTTGGCCTGCGGTTTCATTCTCTCTTACTACGTCTCTATTATCGCTCTTTGTCTGTACTACCTCGCTATGAGCTTCCAGTCCACGTTACCCTGGGCTGTGTGTGATCCATCGTGGTTAAACTGTGTGCCATCGTCTGTAACGGAGAATATTACTAGAACCGAGAATGCCACGAGTAGCGCAGAATTATATTTTGTGTAAGATATGCATTTACTGTTATCTGGATAACAAACTTATATTAACAGTTTGGATTTGTTTCAAAAATAATATTTTTTCCAGACGTACTGTTCTTCAACGACATGACAGGCTGGAAGAGGGTCTTGGTAAGCGTCTTTACTTTTTATAAAATTTGTCTTAGTTACCTACTTTCGGTGTCATTTCCTAATTCTATCTTACTTCTAGGTCTTCCTGTTTGGTATCTAGTTGTATGTTTGTTCGCGGCTTGGCTGATGATTTTCATAATCGTCTCAAGAGGAGTTAAAAGTTCAGGGAAAGCTTCTTACTTCCTAGCGCTTTTCCCTTACGTGGTCATGATTATTCTTCTTATCACGTACGTATAAATAACAGCATATTATAACTTATTTGGTAAAAAACCTTATCTAAAAACAATAAATAATTTAGGGCTAGGACGTATAATATAAAAATATGCAGTTTATATATTTTTCAAACTTTACAATTTATATGTTTAATTTGCGATAGGAATAAGATGACAAAATATTTATATTAAGTGATGATTTGAGGGTATAACTAATATTTTGTTTTATTTTCTAGCACTGTCCTCCTTCCTGGATCCGGCACGGGAATCTTATTCTTTTTAACGCCAGAATGGAGTAAACTTCTGGAACTCGACGTAACTATATTTTTTTTTTGTTTAGCACATTATTTATTTAGATACACATTTTTTACGTTCTTTCTTCCGATTCTTTAATATGAGGGAAACTAGTTTTATTATAATTTTTAGGGATCGTTATTTTTAATTGTTTAAATCACTATAACTGTTCGGATACTAGAGAACATCTACATATATAATGTACACTAGTAGCTTAATTAATTCTGCGCATTAAATATTAAAACTGATAATTTCATGTACACAATTTGCATCGTTATTATTATATTATGTAAATACATAAAAATGTTAACTATTAATCGTAAAAATAGCTTTTTGACGCCCAATTTTAATAAGCTAACATATCTAAAGCAAATTTTAGTTTCTATGTTTATTTTTTTACGTTTTTATACCTTAATAACTTTTCTCCACACGCGTTGTATGATATTGTACAGAGTAGGACAGATAGTCTGAAAATGTAGTTTTTCTGAAGGATAGCCAAAAAGTTGTCTTATTAATTCTAATAATTATGATAAGATTTTTTTAATAATAAATTTGTAAAACATTAGTAAGTTTTTTTTAATATGTTTTATTTCTTCCTTCAGGTGTGGTATGCAGCCGTAACTCAAATATTTTTCTCATTAACTGTGTGCACAGGACCAATTATCATGTTCTCTTCTTATAACTCTTTCAAACAAAATGTATACAGGTACTTAAAATATATATTTTCATAATGAGGGCTAGTAAGAGTGGGAAAGACTACTATGAATGGGTGTATTAATGTTATGCTCTATTTAGTAAAGTAAAATATTAAAACTTTGAGGTTTTAAGCTTTAACGCAACAATTTACTTGTTTTCAGAGATGCAATGATTGTAACCACTTTGGATACATTTACAAGTTTGCTTTCTGGCATCACTATTTTCGGAATCCTGGGCAACTTGGCGTATGAGCTGGATAGGGAAGTAAAGGATGTGGTCGGCTCTGGAGGCACCGGATTGGCTTTCATCTCCTACCCTGATGCCATCGCTAAAACTTTCCAACCCCAGGTACCTCCATAAAATAATCTACTAATCTTTAAGACTTTTCAAATACGAATGGAATATACTAATACCATTGAAGTATGGTAGAAGATACCATACTTTAATGTTTGAATTCTTAGGACTCTTTGATAAAAGTAAAACATATAATAATAATAATACTAATATTAGTAATAATTAGTATAATGTGAATAATTTGTCTTGATAATGTTATCAGCACAAATTACATATGTTAGGCCCGAAGACCGAAAACGCTCAGTGGACGGAAAAAAAGGCCACATCGCGTTCTGGCTCTTGAGGAACGGCCAGAACGCGTTTTGTCATTAGTCAAGCGCTCAGAACGCATTCTTGATATTTCACTCGTGTTACTTACCACTCTCTACCTGCGTTCAATAAAATTATATATAATAAAATAAATAAAATAAAATAAATAATATATATATATATAACATCAGGCGATAATATAATATTTGTAACCGATTGAGATGAAAATATTTTATATTTTACATTTATTATGTATTACATATAAATTTCACATTTTTAAACATTATACATAATTAAATTGTGCCAAATCTGACGTATGTTTATGGCAATCACTATTGCAAGCAAATTGCAAACTACTACTACTACTACTACTTCTACTGCTACTACTACTACTACTACTACTACTATTACATCATTGGTGATAAATAAATAAATAAGTAATTACCCCTAAACAGAAGTAACAATAAGGATTTGAGTGACTATATTTTAACTGCATTAATAGAAGAAGATTTTTCCAAAACATTTAAATTAAGAAGACCTGTTACTTGTTTCTTTTTCTCGAATACTAATATATATATTTTTACATTACAGTTGTTCTCAGTTCTCTTCTTCTTAATGATGACAGTATTGGGGGTGGGGTCAGCCGTAGCTCTCCTGTCTTCTGTTAATACATTATTGTTGGATGCTTTTCCTCGTATTAAAACCATATTTATGTCAGCCTTCTCATGCACACTTGGCTTCGGTGTTGGACTTATATACGTGACTCCGGTAAGTATTTCGTTTATCATAAACCATCTTCATTTTGATTTCTTAATATAAATATTTGGAACTTAACTCGTTTTCTGAAGCACTGTTAAAGTAACGAATATAAATATCATTTTTTATTTTCAGGGTGGACAATTCGTATTAGAACTGGTTGACTACTATGGTGGGACATTCCTTGTACTTTTCTGCGGTATTATGGAAGTCATAGGCATCTTCTGGATTTATGGTAATGTTTATAACGAAAAGAGAAGCCTTTTTAATCGCTGAAATAATATAACACTCATTTATATTAAAAATATGTTTCAGGACTTGAAAACTTCTGCTTAGATGTATATTTCATGTTGAACATAACGACTTCGTTCTATTGGCGACTATGTTGGGGTTTGATTACACCAATTATGATGATAGTAGTCTTTATCTACGCCTTGATGTCGTTCGACAATTTGCTATTTGGAGGAACTATACCATATCCATTGGCTGGTTATAGTATGTATTATTTTAATATGAGTTCAGAAAAAAAATAAACAAAATTTTTAGAAGCTGTTGAATTTAAATTTATGTTTATTTTATTTAAATTTACTCTTATATTTACAGTTTCTGGCTACATGATGCTGTTCCTCGGAGTATTATTCGTTCCTTTGTTTATAATATTGACCATGTACAAATACAGAACTGGGAACTTCTTTGCGGTAAGTATTATTATTTGATATTATTATATAAACGTTATAGTGAAAACATTATTATTATTTACGTTTCGAGTCAATCTACGCGATTATTTATTTGTATTATATTATTTGTTTTTGTTCAGAATTGTTTGAATATTAAATTATTTATTGCGTGTGTATATCACTGCTTTTAATAAATATATACTTTAATGTATATAAATATAAAATTTGCAATACATAAAGATTACCAAAATTTGCAGAATCTGGAGAGTTTTGCTCACTTTACGTTATGTTTGAAACCAGGATTTTGCAACTAGAATTGAAAAATTTTATATATTATTTTCAGACTGTAAAGAAGTCCTTCAGTCCCAAACCTTCCTGGGGTCCTCGTTCGCCAGCCACGAAGAGGGAGTGGGTACTTTACAAGGAGAACGTAAAACAGGAACGTCTTAGCCAAGGAAGGTCTTGGTTCAAACACATTGCTTTAAGTTTATTCGGAGGATACAAACGTCCATAGTATTATAGTATTATTTTAGTATATAATTATGTTGTTAATATATATAGTAAATTTATAATAGTAAAAGTTAATGAATATGAAAAATATGCATATTATTTAACATTAGTTTATCACAGTTACTTAATAAGCTTAATTTTTTAGGTGTTTAAGCTTTTTTCTAATTAATAAGTGATATCAATAAACAGTCCAGTTCTTTATTATAATATATATAGGTATATTTTTAAAAACTATTGCTATTGATATTAAAACATATATATAATATCACAGTTGAGTTCCAACGTAAACACGTAAAAAAGAAGTAATTTTTATATATTTTAATATATACAACTTTATTAGAATATTTGTACAAAATTTTATAAAATTTATCGGAAAGTCGTTTAAATATAAAATTAATGTTGTAAATCAGTTTTTGTAGATGTATAGATCAAGTGGGAGCGAGAGGTATAACAGCAAAATCTCTCTATAGCCTACTTAAAGACCTTGGCCTTTCTAGAACAAGCATCGGTTCATTTCTAGAACGTATTTCAAAGGCGGCATTAGTAGGTTCTTTCCAAATTTGGTTAGGTAGGGAGAGGAGTGTAGAGAGTGAAGGCGAGCGGTTTTGCGCACAATAAAGGGGCCCCTTAAACCTACTCCTGGGTCGCAAGTCCCAGGCACTGCTTGCACTCCTCTCCTTGCAACGCGAGGGGCCCGGCACCCGCACGGTGAATCCATGGAATGCTAAGAAGCTTCGTCGTCCATAACTGAGAGAATAGACCACTTTCGTATTTGTTACGGTTAAATACCCCTATTTAATATTATTTATTTCAATTACAATATTTAGTGTCTATCAATAGTGTTAATATTTAATATTATTATTAAATAATATCCAGTAACCAAACCAAAAAATAAGTAACCAAAAAATACCATTTGGTATTAATTTGACTAGTGATCGAACAACGGCCGAAATTTGACCGTAATCTAAAGTGTTAATATTTATGAAAGTTTGGATTGAAACCTCTATGCATATTTATTTTAGATTTTTATTCTAATACTATCAACTCTGTGCGACTATTTGACATCAGACAAGTATCACAGAATGTAAATACGCGAGCTTATACCATTAAAAATATTGTTTTATTTATTTAAGTAAAGAGAATATAGAAAAAATATAAGTAATTATTTCCCCATCGTATTAAAAAAAACTGTTTTTAATTTATCTATGTATCTTATTATAATTTTTTTTTTAACTTTTCTAGACATCTATCTATTTACAGAAACTGTTTTGAGATAAATACCTATAGTTTGGGCTGTGCTAATATTGACATATCCAGGATTGACTCTTGAGAAACGATCATTTTTACTAATGTACCGATGACACAGCATCGCTTAAATTAAATATTCCATATTGTTTTTGATGAATGCAAGATGAAAAGATCATCAGCTACTTGTATTATACAAAGCATAGATTCAGTCTTATGTTGAGTACTGTGGTCACATATTTGCTGGTGCCGCAAAATCTTAGCTTGCTTTAATGTTGTGGACTCAATTGAGAGGGGAGCAAAGAGGCTTATTGGCGACCCTGAACTGTTTGAAGCTAACCTCCATAGCCTTGAACATAGGTGTAGAATTGCTAGCCTATTGCAGTATTCTTTAGGATAAATTCTGGTGAATGTGCGCAGGAATTACACGAATTGTCTGAATGTTGTAATTTTAGTTAAATTAATATATATTTTATTATAAATATATTTACCCGGCGGTACTCATTAATTGTCTCTTATGAGCTCAGTTCAGGCTGCTAGTCTGTCATGGTTTGAACTCAAGAGTAAGATCAACGAAAAGATTCGAAACCGCTCGGGTAAATTTAGCAGATATATTTAACGTGAATACAGTCGGGTAATAATAATAGTCACCATGGACAATAAAATTAAACCCTACATTCTAAATATTTTATTCCTTTTTTGTAAAAAGGTGATTTATCTTTCTTAGAAGACTGTACTTGTAGTTGCAATAATTTTATTATACGTAGATAAATATTTTGCTTTGAAAATTAAGTAGTTCTTTATCAATATCATAGAATTATAATTATCTTATCAATTGCATATACTTAAAACACTTATCGACGTTTATATAGAAGGGATTATCTAAGGGATTATGCACGTGGGTAGTTTCCTTTTTGGCAGGAGCGTAGAGATCTTTGTTCTAAACCAAATATAAAATGGGATGCACCAAAGTTCAGTGTCATACAGGCTAAACAAACAACCCTGAAGCAAGAGTTGCGGAGAGCAGAACAAAAATTGCCTGATATCTAATTGGTAAGGACTGGTGCTGTCCAATATCAACAGCATCCACTTGACTTCCACCAAAACCATCCAGTATTATCGCAAACCAACTTAGAACTTGATATGAATGCATTAGCACATTTCTATCACCGTACCAAGACAGGGCTGGGTTTGACCCACCTTGTAGTGTCCCTGTACTCCTTTACATAATGTATATCTTTATATATATATATATATTTCTTGTGTGCGTGTGTTTGTCACTGAACTCTTCCCAAACGACTGGACCGATTTTTATGAATTTTTTTGTGTGTGTTCAAGGGGACTTGAGAATTGTTTAGATTCACAATTTGGTCCACTGGAAAATGGTTTTTTAATTAATTTTTAATGTGTAAGTAGGTGATGATTTTGGAATGTTTCACATTGGTTCCGACGGACTGCGTTACTATGGCAATGTAAAATATTAAATAATATTATATTTTAATTAAAGTCTGCCCTGACAGTTGCGTTGCGATAGAATTGAGAAAAATATTTTATTATTGTGTATTTTCATCTACGTGCTGAATTAAATATTAAATCAAGAAGTACTGAGTACTGAGTTTGAGCTGAGTAAAGAGCTTTGAAGTGTGCATAAACAACTATACATTTTGCGAATTTATTACGGATCGAAGTAATTATAATTCTTTTAATTTTTTATCATTATTTGTTGTTTATTGTCTACAATCTGCGTTATTAATTTCGCTACGTAAAAATCGAAATTTAATACAATATATTGGAACATCAAATTCATTTATTCAAACAAAAAATCTTTGTATAATACAAATTCATACGGTATCGATTGGTAAATTAAAAACGCGTTTACAAGACAACGTCTGTCGGATCCGCTTGTCATATATATGTATAAATAAAAGTTAATAATATCAACAGCTAAAAATATTTTCAAACTTATACCTCACAAATATGGTTCATTTACTATTGTTAAGTAAGGGTCTTTGTAACAAATAACAGAAAGTCTTTGAAATGAAAAGGCTTGTTGAAAAAAATACCTCTGTACAAGTAAAACATTTATCCTAAACTCAACCTTAACCAGTAAGCCATAAGTTCATAATACATATTAACAACTTGGCTCTTACTCTATTTTGAAATGATATGTACATAATACTCGGGCAAGCTTCGTAGTATGCGGAGTGGGAGTTTTAGTTTTTTTTCGTTACGGAATTTCTGGATTCGGTCTCCACGCTCAAGGCCCGCGATAGAAGCTATGCAATAGCTTAAAAATACACAAATAGTCTAACGTACATGAACATCTTTAATAATATTTTAAGTTATCTAACAAAATTAATATAATTATGCATAGATAGATAGAGCATAGATGTCTGTGTTTCTGGGTTTGGTCGTTTATTAAATATATTTTCAGTATTTATATATGTATTTCTATGTATTTGTATCGTTGTCTAACTCCCTTAACACAAGAAAATAATTTGCTTACTTAGGGGTTAGATCAATGTGTGTAATTTGTCCTGATATTATATTGATAGTACGTATTGATAGTATACATTGATAGTACATATTGATAGTAAATATTCATAGTACGTATTGATAGTACACATTGATAGTACATATTGATAGTACGTATTGATAGTTAATATTCATAGTACGTATTGATAGTAAATATTCATAGTACGTATTGATAGTATATATTGATAGTACGTATTGATAGTACATATTGATAGTAAATATTGATAGTACGCATTGATAGTACATATTGATAGTACATATTGATAGTACATATTGATAGTAAACATTGATAGTACGTATTGATAGTATATATTGATAGTACGTATTGATAGTACATATTGATAGTACGTATTGATAGCACGTATTGATGGTACATATTGATAGTAGGTATTGATAGTACGTATTGATAGTACGTATTGGTAGTACGTATTGATAGTACGTATTGATAGCACGTATTGATAGTACATATAGATAGTACGTATTGATAGTACGTATTGATAGTACGTATTGATAGCACGTATTGATAGTACATATATATAGTACATATTGATAGTACGTATTGATAGTAAATATTGATAGTACATATTCATAGTCCTCCCGTCAGAGAATAATAATATACTTTTCAATAAAAAAAATACATTATTGAACGACTCAGTACCCAGTTCTTAAACAGATCTAATCAGGAAAAAAATATGATTGTGATTAAAATATATATATATATATAAAAATAAACTCCAACTACACGCAAAACACGCAAAAACTACTTGCCGGAATTTGATGAAACTTTAAACAGGTTTCTTTATCGAAATCGGAGTCTATGCGTACGAAGTCGCAGGCACAGCTAGTCTATATATATAAAGAAGGATGTTTGTATATATGAAATCGATGAACTCAGAAACTATTGGACTGATGATTATGAAAATTGGTATGTATATGTATTTTTCTATATATATAAAGAAGGATGTTTGTATATATGAAATCGATGAACTCAGAAACTATTGGACTGATGATTATGAAAATTGGTATGTATATGTATTTTTTCACGGAGAAGGTTTATATGGTATGCCCATTGATGTAACTCGCCACCAGGCGGCGCTGTCAAATATAGACTTCCGCCCCGTTCAACCGATTGTCATTAAAGTTGGTATGACCATGTATGTTTCCTCGAAGAAAACGAATATGCTATGTCCATTGATGTAACTCGCCACCAGGCGGCGCTGTCAAATATCGACTTCCGCCCCGTTCAACCGATTGTCATAAAAATTGGTATGACCATGTATTTTTCCTCGAAGAAAACGAATATGCTATGCCCATTGATGTAACTCGCCACCAGGCGGCGCCGTCAAATATCGACTTCCGCCCCGTTCAACCGATTATCATAAAAATTGGTATGACCATGTATTTTTCCTCGAAGAAAACGAATATGCTATGCCCATTGATGTAACTCGCCATCAGGTAAAGTAAGGGTTAGCCCAGCGAAGCGGCCTGGGTTCGCTAGTTATTATATAAAATTGTACCAATTACTTTATTACATGGATTAGAATATTTGAATACAAAAGAGAAATAATTTGTCAATATTAATGGCAATGTATATTAGGTAAATGTAATAATAATATATGTAGTTTAAATTATAATATTCCATTTGATAAACTGAATAACAAATTAAGGAATTTTAAATAAAAAATTTAAAATACTGACAGGGTTATTAAAGTGTACTATAAATATATAATATTATAAGCATTTTAATGTTCACAAAATAAAAGGCGCATTTATTAACTTTACTAGGCATCTTGCGTGAAAACTATTTACGCCAATGGAGATTGCACTAAAAACAAAAAAATATTATGTGATAGTAATAATATATCATTGAAGTAGGACACTTATATTTTATATCTAGCTGCATTACATCGTTATAACTCATAACTATTAGTAACTTTATGTACAGTGAAACAAACTGAAAATGGTAAGTGAATTTTTTACATACTTTCTTCATCTCACTATGAATCAGTTTCAGGTTCCTTAATTTTTTTTTATTGGTTTTAAAAAAAAATATTTTTTTATAAAATATTTTTTTGTTTGATTTTCTTAACGATAATACCTTAATTAATATTAATGATAATTATACTTCTATATAATCATTGTAACTAATTTCGGAGTCCTAGCTATTTTAATTTTATTAAAAATACATATTGAAATATATATATATTTTTAAATTCTATTATTATTTATAAATATTTTTTATAAATATTTTTTATAGTATAGCAGTGTAATATTATTTAATAGGCTCATTTTATTAAAAAAAAACCAGCGAAATAGAGCATAAGTGAATTATTATTCACATCAAAATATAAACATTGTTGGAAGAAAGTTTCAATTTACTCACCATCAAATTAAAAAAATGTCCAGATTTACAAGCTATAGATCCATTACAGATATTTATAGGGAGTTCTATGTTTACCCAAGAGGTCCAATGCAGGGGTATAACCAGATCAGTCGTTTTTTTTGTATGTTTATAGTTTTTATTGAAAGAGCTTCTTGCAATATTTGACGTTTTCTTTATGGTACACGTTTAGTGCAATTAAAACCAGCCAAGTGCCAGTATAACTCGCGCACGAAGGGCTCCGTACAATTACATATAAAAAACGACAAACAATTAAAATTAAATATATTTTTCAATAATTATTTTCAAAGTTTAAAAAGTGTGATAAGTGTGAACAAAATATTTTGTGATTATTCAAAGCGTCTATCAATAGCTGTTTGTTGCCGTTATTAAATTCTAGCAAAACATTCGCTTTATTGTATGGGAGCCCCTGAAAATAAAATTTTTATTTAAATTTAATTATTTATTTTTGAAGTGACTCTATAACTAAATATTCTGCAAATATTTCTAGTGTCTACCTGTTACGTTATTAATATCGAGCTAATCCTGTGGGAGTTCTCCTTAATTATTATTTTCTTTGTTGTTACACGACAATAGTGACACATCATCTGTGAAAATTTCAACTAGAGATACGGCGAAGTTCTAATAATTATAATAGGTTTCCGTTTTTATCCTTTGGGTATGAAACCCTAAAAAAATCGATACATGAATGTGCCTCCGGAATGCAACATTGATTTGAAAATACGTGTTTCTTATCTGTTAGTGTTAGTTATCTATCTGTATTATTATAGATAACGTTAATATCATTTAAATAGATTAAGAGATAAAATATATTAGATTTAATCAATTTTTAATCAAAGATCTACAAAACAGAAAAAAACAATACAATTATACTTACTACAATACACATACACATTATGAAACTCATTAACTCATTGAATTACTCAACAGTAGACGTTGATAAGTCAAATGGATTGTTATTAAATGATCGACAATGTGGACGATTAATTAGTGATTTTATGTTATACTTCATACACCGATGGGTGGCGCCCATTAAAAGTAAGGAAGAGGCAGTTAATCAGATACATAACGAAAGTGTTCGAACAATAGCATAAGGCGTTTCTTTCGAAGCTAGAAAGAAGGAAAGTTTTTCGTGAAAGGTTCTTGACTCCATAAATTTTTTGTCTAAAAGATATGCACAAGTTGATACCTTTATCACTAATGTATTTATTATTTTCCTTATTCACAAGACTCTACGTCACTGAATACAACACCATATGCATCCCCATCCCCATCCCCATCCCCCGATGCTTGGCGTTCTTTCAGAGTCCGTTTTTCAAAAAACTTAACATACAACTGTTTCAAAGGGCTAAGCTTTGGTTACTGGTACTCCTCTAGTATTGCATAAGACCGATCTAAAATAAATAGACAAGATAATATTATTAAACATCAAAAAAAAGTTTTTTTTAGCAGATTACTGTTTTTCTGCTTTTCATTGGTCTTAGTCAATGAAGATAAAATCAGTAATGAAAAGACAAACTGCATAACAAATACCTCATTTTAATCATTGGTACATTTCTGTTTACTTCTTTTGCATAGGAAATTTTTTATAATTTTCAGGTTTCACAAATTATTTTGGTAAAATCTACTACATATTATTATATTACAGTAACTTATTATGCTTACTGATTTGAAATTGGTACCCGGAAGGCGAAGTAGCCAAAAAATCGAAAATGTTGTCAATTTTATTAATCGTGTCTGAGGGGGATTCCGAATCTAACACAAAAGATCTTTTTTTTTACTCCAATAAACTGAGGATAGTTAAAGGCGACATTGCAATAGCCATTCTAGATTTGACTCGTACTTTAAAGTTCGAGAACTTTATTTAACTTTAAATCTTAAGAGCAACTTCATAAAGGAAGTTGAAGATTGCAAAAAAAAGATTTTCATGAGATAGTGGACGCTTAGCTTCGAGAATAGAGGAGGAGAAACTCGTCGTCTAAATAATGTTTTTATCGACGTAGATTCTCGAAGAACTTTATTATACAGTTTATATCGACCTTGGTTGCTCTTTAGGAAGTCTTTCATCTTTTACTTTTCCATAAGGTTATCTGGGAAACTATGTGGTACTAAGACCAAGCTAATCGCTGCTGGATTCAAGGAAGAATATGATGATTTTCCGATAGAAAGAGTTCAATTAGTTTCTCTAATTGATATTATTGACAACCTCTGCGGAGAAGTAAATAATGATTTTAATAACTACCCTCATCTTATTTCACTTTTAAAACTTTTTTACTTTGAAAAAACCAGACTTACATTAAGCTGCATAGTTCTAGAGTTACAAAACTATAATTGTAATTTGGGGGCTATACACAACGTTATAAACATCGAAGAGAGCGAGTGTATTAGCTGGCAACCTCTTGTGGGTTAAGATAGAACTACATACAAGTAGTCTAGCAATACTTGGATTTAATATAAGCACACAGTCTCTTCATAGCAAGGCTGTTTTCGAAACGCACATCACTACTAGTATAAACTATTTACTCGTATAACATAAAATTTAATGGACCATTAAGAATTACTTCATTTAATTACCATGATACCATATTTAACATTTTTATCATTTCAATTTTACAGAACAATTTTAAGAATGGTGGTAATGTAAATCCTGGGTTCGAAATTAATGAACCACCTTCGTTTTCTGAAGTCGATTCAAAACTACCCAAGGATGAAAAAGGAGAAAATGAGGTATGTTTTTGTGAACTATGATAAAGATACACAACCTTTATCATAGTTTACTTTACTTTCACTTGTTGCAATGTATTTTTTTAGAACCAAGATAATGTGGAAGACGGTGAAGATCAACGCCCTGTGTGGGGAAACCAAATTGAATTTCTAATGTCATGTATCGCTACATCGGTCGGTCTCGGAAATGTTTGGAGGTTTCCTTTCGTGGCGTATGAAAATGGCGGGGGAGCTTTCCTTATACCCTATATAATAGTACTCGTTCTTATTGGAAAACCAATGTATTACCTTGAAACTGTTTTGGGGCAGTTCAGTTCTAGAAATTCTCTTAAAGTCTGGTCTTTAGCGCCTGCGATGAAAGGTATTTAATATTATTAATGTTATATAAATACTTCAAAAATTAAAGTGATACAAGTTTCCATAAATCTTTCAGGTATAGGATATGCCCAAGCTTTGTCTTGCGGCTTTATCCTCACCTACTATGTTTCTATTATTGCTCTTTGTCTTTACTACCTCGCTATGAGCTTTCAGTCAACATTACCCTGGGCACTATGTGATCCCTCGTGGTTAGACTGTGTGCCATCGTCTGCAACGGAGAATGTTACCAGAACAGAGAATGCAACCAGTAGCGCAGAATTATATTTTATGTAAGATATGTATTTACTAATTTGTACTCACTGTTTACTAGTTTGTAGTTTTTTTAATAACAAAAGGGTGAATACATTTTGGTTTTATTAATAAAATAAAAACTTTTCCAGACGTACTGTTCTTCAACGACATGACAGTCTTGAAGACGGTCTTGGTAAGACTATTTAATCTATATGAGTGATCTCATTTACCTACATAATGTGTCTTCTTATATATTTGTTTTGTTTGTAGGTCTTCCTCTTTGGTACTTAACCCTATGTTTGTTTGTGTCTTGGGTGATAATTTTCGTAATTGTCTCAAGAGGTGTTAAAAGTTCGGGTAAAGCTTCTTACTTTCTAGCGCTTTTTCCATACGTGGTCATGATTATACTACTTATCAGGTACGCTTATATTACTTAATACAAATTATATTCAAGTTTTTTTGACTGCACTTCCGAATAACCTCGTTTAATTATTTTAAATTTAATTATCTTAAATTTTACCTATAATATAGTAAACCCAGTTCAGACTAAATCTATCAGTCTTCGACCTGAATTCGAGCGGGGCAATTCGGAAGTACATCCACGTTATTATCCTAAATTTGCTGTTTTTTTCTATTACATGAATTAATTTACGTTTTTTAAATAATACAATTTAAAGTAAAAAGAATTTATGTCAAAATATTTTTATTAAAATATTTATTTTCAGTACAGTCATTCTTCCTGGATCCGGCACGGGTATTCTATTCTTTTTAACGCCAGATTGGAACAAGCTATTGGAACTAGACGTAACTATATATTTTTTTCTTTATCTTAAAAATATATAATCAATAGGAGAGCGCTAATTTATGAATCTATTTTTTTCTTCTTTCATTTGATGTAATAGAACCTTATTACAATGCGGTTATGAAGGGATATTATCTCAGAACAATACTAAAGCATAGAAGTAGGCTACTTAAATATGAAGACTTAATTGTGCGTAACAGTTGTGTTCTTTTTTCATACTGTGATGATGAAAGAAACAAAGATAAAGTTGTCAGAAAAGCAAAATTTACACTTTAAATGACATAATGGTGACCCAAATGGTTACCATTATGTCATTTATATCAACATTAAGATGGTAAATTGGAAAGTATAATTCATATTTGACTTATTGGGTATGGACAACGTTTCCACATTTTGTTTGATGTCGGCTGTCAGTGATGTGTTCTTGTTTAGTTTTTATTTACGAATGAATATAGTTATTTACATATTTTCTCCGTTTCGTTAAGAGAAAATTTAACCTTATAGCATGAGCAACGTCCTACATTATGAGGGGATGCAAATGCCATTCTTCCCGGAAAGAAAATTAAGTTCAAAACGTAACCTTCCATCGGTTAGTGATCTAACATGGTATTTTTTTACGTTTTTCTTCGTAACAATACAATTATTTGTATTTTGTTAACTGGTTTACAAATTATAAAGATGAAATTGTCCTATGGCCCAATTATAAGACTGCTATATGCAATATTTATTACGATATTTGAACATTTTGAAGTTTTCTTTATATTTTTGCAATAGTTTTGTAAAAAGCACAGTTATGGATAATTTAATCCAGTGTTATTTCAATAAATTCTGCAACATCTATATTAATGGATTATTATTGTAGATTTTTCACGGACGTTAACTGATGACAAATATAGATCGACACGATTGCACAGAAAAAATTGGGAATGGAAACATTATATAAGTAGTAAATAAAGTTTTATTTTAATTTATTTGTCATTTCTTTTATAAGAGGTTCTCGAAGTGGCGAATAAAAAAATATGTGTTAACCTGACCATATTTTTTTTTAATTTACTTTCAATAAATGTTTTTAATTTTGTATTTTTAGTTTATTCATTGCATTTATTATTTGAAATACTATCATTTTATAAAACTAACTACAACTAAACGTTATCGCACGTGGCAAAATCCTCGAAGTGATAGCACTTTTAGATGTATCTCGTTATAGCAAGTGATGGAAAGCCTTTTTAAAACGTTAGGTACGACCATAAAGATAAAGATCACTATCGATATCGCGCATAACTTTACACAATGTCACATCACTAGAAAAAAAAATGTTGTCTTCTATGCTTTCTATGCTTTAGTTATTATTCTGAGGATATTGTCTTTTAACTTTAAAAATATGAAGCTCTTTCTATGCTTTAGTTATTATTCTGAGGATATTAGCTTTTATGAAGGTAATGTTTGAACACAACAACATGTAAATAAAATCACTACATTAAATATATTTACTCTTAACTAATGATTGTACAAAATTATATAATCTTAACATCTCTTAAACCTGTGCTAGATTTTATTTTCAACAGTTCGCGTAGATGTCGTAAAAGAGAGTACAAACTTTTTGCTTTAGATACATCTTAAAATGAGAAGCTGAGATTGTTGTGTGGATCTTCTCAGACCAGTGTTTTTACAGGCTAGGCTTATTTCTTTAAGTATAGCATCGAAATAGGTCCTCCTGACACCTTCGTTGACGTTCACAAGTGATCTTCTGTATAAATTCAAAGTGGAAAGGATATAAATAAACGTATAAATGAAAGAATTAATGAATCAATAATTAATCAATTAATTGAATAAAAAATAATAAATATGATATTTTTCAATCCGAAAACGATCCCAAAAAAAGTTGTAAGTGCAATAAACGAAAACGAATCGTTTTATTACATATAGAATTATAGATAGATTTATATAAATTTTAAGTGATGTTAGATGGATTGTGTTTTCAGTGGGGAGAGGGGAGAAACGTCATCGATAACTAGGTCCAATCTTTCAGAAACTAGATCAATAATTTATTGTTAATTATATCGTATCAGTTTCAGGCTTAGTTATATCTACAATAGTTTTAATTGATTAGATTAAAGTCATACTTTACCTACATTCTTATATGAGAGTATCATTTTATGTTATGAAATTCTCAGGATTGACGCAGTTCATATTTAGATATTTACAATCATCGATTTTTCAACGGTTTCTATATTACTTGTTAAAGTTTTAAGACATGTATGGATTTAGCAGCTATACTATTTTATTATGAGCATAAATTATTAAATTCAATTAACAATAAGTTTGTTTGTTATGCTTTCACGCCTTTATAATTTCAGTCAGTAATAAATGTTGAGGTATGTTAGCTAAATTACATATTACCATTATAAATGATGTTACCCCATTATTCTTAATTGTACAAAAAATGTATTGAAACAAATATCAAACAAATGTATTGAAACCGGCACATTCTCAGGTTTAATGAATTATAGTAAAATAGTTTCTTTTTTTGTGGCTATAGGTTAGATCCTGGAAATTAAAGACTTATTTCTGTTTTATCTACCTTAGGTAAAATATTCGAAAAAATATTCAAAATCAAATGACAGAATTTGTTTATGGCAATAAAATCATGCACATGTTAGTATAGTTAACAATATGGCTTTACCAAAGGTAATTTCACAACTGATATAGCTGCAGCAACTTCTTCTATGCGTCTTAAACATATTTAAGACTCATAGAAGAAGTTGCAGAATGGATTGCTTCGCTTCGCTAATGCAATTGGATTGTTTCGCGATTTATCTAAAGCCTTTGAATGCAGACAATAACTACTATGGTGAACTTAGTGCTGCGCTTGATCTTGGTACCTCTTACTTAAATCAAAGACTCCAGAACACGGTTGATGTAAATAATTGTAAATCAGATGTTTCTCACCTAAAAATGGGTGTTCCACAAGGATCTATTCTTGGCACCTTTTTATTTAGTCTATATTAATGACTTGCCTTTTAACGTAAAAGGTCTATGTGACATTATACATTTTTGCTTATGTTACTTCCCTTATTTTTAAAGTTGAGTTGTAATAAGGCTAATTGAGACGAAATAAACAGTGATCTGTCACGTGTTCTTCATTGGTTCTAAATTAATTATTCAGTCTTGAGTACTAAGGAAACTAAATGCATGGAATTTACACTTCTTAATGTAAACAGTCAAAAGGTTTCTCACTAACTGACTGTACTGAACTTTCTAATTTAATAATTGACGAATCAAAAGTGCGTGTAAACGCCTTCTTATAAAGATATTTCGAATTTAAACTTTAACTACTGACACGATTGTCATGAAATTTGCACCATTTGCTGATGTGCAGGCACTATTTTATTTTTTTAATACAATATTTTTGTGCAGGTATGGTATGCAGCAGTAACCCAAGTGTTTTTCTCATTGGCTGTATGTACAGGAGCAATTATCATGTTTTCTTCTTATAATACATTCAAACAGAATGTATACAGGTATTTATAACATATATTTATTTATTTATAGGTGAAAGAGATGCATGTGTGTTAGTATACTACTTTTTATTCTCTTCTATCTAAATACTAAGATTAAAAGAGAAAATAACAATGTCTGTTAACAGAGGGGGTTCGAATCCCTTACCGTGTCTGTTTATTTTTATTTTATATTTATATAAATTTAAATAAGCTTATAAATGTTTATAGATATTTTCAAACAAGAAACTATAAATTATCAACTAATTTTCTTCTTTTTAGAGATGCAATGATTGTAACAACTTTGGATACATTTACAAGTTTGCTTTCTGGCATCACTATTTTTGGAATCCTGGGAAACTTGGCGTATGTGCTAAAAAGAGAAGTAAAAGATGTGGTTGGCTCTGGAGGCACCGGACTGGCCTTCGTCTCCTACCCTGATGCCATCGCTAAGACTTTTCAACCTCAGGTACTTTCAGAATATGAGGTAGTCAAATGACGGCCTTTTTATTTCTATTAGTGGTTGTCAAGTTTTCCGTTTACAAAATGTACCATAATTTGAAGTTTAAATGTTTATGATGGTTTTGATCGGTTTAACTAAGAAGTGATCAATAAATATGTTTTAGAAGTACATGTTACCTCTAGAATTGTTAGTGTCGTAATTCAGTGTTTTTTTCAGCTCTTGACTCATGTAAAAATAATGTAATATTGTTTTAATTCAATAATTAATTTGTTTTAAAACTTTTGATTATTCATTAAAGTGTGGTATAAACGTATAATGTATTATTACAGTTCTTTATTATCATTATTTTTTTAAAGTGGTCAATAAGAGTTTCTATCGCTTGATACTAAGTGATCATCGCCGCACATGGTTGTCGATATTTTAAGAACTAAATTTTTCTTTTTAATGGCATTCATGTCTTATCGAACTTGGAATACTGATGAAAGGAAATTCATTTCACATCCAATAGTTCTTTTTCATCAAAAGTTCTGTAAGAACCGTACTATTAAGAAAAGTCAAGCATTCAGATGTAAGAGGTAACATAGCAATATCATATCTAGCATGCAGAGCGATAGTGATAGTTATAGTGTAGTAATTAGTAACAGGAATCGGTTCAAATAGCTCTTTGGAATACTTCCCATTATAGAGGCTGCAGTAATGTATAGAGATGTAACATTTGAAATAGATGTGTCATGACACCTCCATCTCGTCTTACTGTGAACACGATTGCTGCAAAGCATTCGAAACGTCGGGTTAGATTTAAAATGTAAATTTAAAATTTAATTCAATATACGCGAGTTCAATCCGTAAAAATAGTTTTATGAAATAAAACTAGTAATGTGTAGTACTCGTGAAAACCTTAGAAAACACGATGTAACATTTATTCGCAAAACGAAAAAGGTTCTGGCATTTTACGGAGCAATCGCAACAAACCTTTGCTGTTCGCTCTCAAATTATAGCAGATCATACCAGTGAGGTCCGGCTTAAAGATGAGAAAAATGTTTCAAGTGTGACAGAACTTTGGCTTTATACAAAACGAGCCTCTGATCCGACGTGAATTATTGTTGTGCTCTATTGATCACTCCTAAATTAATCGAGGCTAACTTGAATTTGATCTTTAAATGATGGCGAAACTTACCATCAGATTTAATAGAGCGCTTTAAAGGAGCGGCAATTTTCATAGTGCTAAAAGCACAAATTTTTATCTTCTGTGTATTAAACTGAACACAAAACTGAACTGAAATGCAATAGGAAATGTGGGGCATAGAAAACAGTTACCATTTACGGTCTTGGGATCACTCGAAATCGATCCTATAACAAAATCGGTAATTCACTTGCTTAAACTAGCTTAGCGGTAGATTCAATTGAAGCGATTTGTGACATAAACGATTGAAGACTTTAAAAATATCTAAACTAACTGCTAGACTTCTATCTTACTTCTTGGGTGATCGCTAAATGCCTATGGCAATAACTATATAGTTGATTATTGGATAACTGGCAATCCTTGAGGTAAGCCAGTTATTAATTGTCCCAGTATAAGATGAACAGTATGTTATTGAGCAGATTTGTGCCAAGTGTAGGTCAGCCAAAATTAAGTAGACGGTGCATTTCGTCGGTCGTTCGTAGTCGAGTTTAAGTGCTAATAAGACCGGCTTTTTTTTCGTGGTGTGAGCCAGATCCATTTCACATGTGCAATGGAAAGAACGGGTGGCAAAATGTTTGTCTCTGAAGGATAACTTGCCAGCAGTTCGCCAGTTTTGACGACATACTTGGACTTTGTTGTGGCAATTTGAAGAAACTAGAAGCATAATTGTCTTTTCTTTTTAGAAAGCGGAATTAAACTTACGCTTCAGTCTTTTGCAGCCGCTCTCAAGTACATGCATCGAACAAGGACCTTACCTTGAAATCTCCAATGTCTTAGAAATTTATCTCTTTAATTGTTTGAATAAAACATGACATTACCATGAGACGATCCGTTTCCAAATCACAACTATGAGATCTGTAAATGGACCATGCGTAAATTTTTACACGTTAGATTATGTCTACCAGTCACCAGTGTAGAAATGATTAGGGTCTATGTTGAAATTGGTTTACAATCCCCTGATATTGCAGCAATCCACATCTAAAGTGAGCAACCGCATTTCAACCTTTTCATCTTGTCTTTAAAATATCTGAAAAAAGCAAAAATATACCCCGTTTGAAACTTCAGCTAATAACTTTAGAAAAAAAGATATATTTGTGAGATGCGATTTACAAATGTTCTTGGTGTCATGTGTTGAAATATTATACTCTTGTACTGAACATTTTAATTACTTGACACTTGTTAATGAAAGACCGAACCGACCGGCCGACCGTTACTAAAATTTTAATGTTTTTTTAACAGTCTGAAAACTTTTTAAAATTATGTAGATGGAATCTATTCATAATAATGGTTTTTTCTCCAATAACTCTATAACTTTTTTCAGTTGTTCTCTGTTCTCTTCTTCTTAATGATGACAGTATTGGGAGTGGGGTCAGCCGTAGCTCTTCTGTCTTCTATCAACACTTTGTTATTGGATGCTTTTCCTCGTGTTAGAACCGTCTTTATGTCAGCCTTCTCATGCACACTCGGCTTCGGTATTGGTCTTGTATACGTGACTCCGGTAAGTATTTCGTTTCACTTGATATTTTCGGTTTATTACGTATTTGTGAAAAAAAAATAACTCATCTAGAATATTTGGGACTTCACCCGTTTGTTGAAGTTCTGTTACTGTGATGGATTTAAATATAATTTTCCATTTTCAGGGTGGACAATTCGTATTAGATCTTGTCGATTACTATGGTGGGACATTTCTTGTCCTTTTCTGTGGTATCGTGGAAGTCGTAGGCATCTTCTGGATATATGGTACTGTACCTAGCGAAATCTCTTTAGATTTTATCGCTTCGGTTAATATAGAATTAATTTACATTACAAATATGTTCTAGGTCTTGAAAACATATGCCTAGATATAGATTTCATGTTGAACATAAAGACTTCAATGTACTGGCGACTGTGTTGGGGCTTGATTACACCAGTAATGATGATAGTGGTCTTTATCTACGCTTTGACGTCTTTTAATAACTTGTTAATGGGAGGAACTGTGCCATATCCAACTGCTGGTTATGGTGTGTATTATTTTAATAAAAAAATTATACATATTTAATAAATTAAACAATTATTAACGGTGTTATTTATTTAAAGTAAATTTACCTCAAGTACAGTTTTATTTTTACAGCTGCTGGCTACGTGATGCTGTTCGTCGGAATATTGTTCGTTCCTTTCTTCATAATATTAACCATGTACAATTACAGAACTGGCAACTTTTATGCGGTGAGTACAGTTTTCTTACAGGTTTACTTAACTGTTTTAATTCAAACTACATTGATATTAAAAGTATATTTTATAATTCATATATAAATGTATTATTATGTAGTATTTACTAAAACTTTTACGAGCACTACACATTGAAATAAAACTATCTTTTACGGATTGAACTCGCGAATAAATCATTACATTTTAAATTTACATTTTAAATTATGATGTTGTTATTTAGAACTCTATTTTATTATTATTCTCAGACTTTACAGAAGTGCTTCCGTGCTAAATCAACATGGGGTCCTCGCTCGCCCGACACGAATCGGGAATGGGTACTTTACAAGGAGAACGTACAACAGGAACGACTCAAGTTGGGAAAGTCTTGGTTCAAACACATTGGTTTAAGTTTAATCGGAGGATATAAACGACCTTCATAATAAAGTATTATTAAAGTGTATAATTATGTTGCTAATATAAAATTAAATTCCAATGAATCTACAAAATAATTAGTTTTGATTAATCATTAACATAAAACGTAATTAAACTTGATTTCCTTCAAGTATTTTCGTTATCAAATTTAATATAAAAATTATAAACTTATAAAAACTAATATCAACGTTAATAAACAAACAGCATATTTGTGAAACTAAAAAAATTATTAAGATAAGACAATTATTGCCCTATAACTTAATTTTTTAGGTATGCTTACATTTTTGTACAGTCTTTTTAAAACGAAACTATTACCTTTATTTTTATTTAAGTTACGTGAATATTCTAGAATGGTATGTAATTAACACGTGGGTAATAAAAAAAACTTCTTTCATAATTCTCTATATCTTATTATCAATAAATAAAAATTTAAATGTTCTAGACTGACTACTATTAGTATCACATACATACATAGACTATTTTCTGTCCAAGTATAGCTATTAGATTTAATTTTTTTTTTATTTTGAAAAGACATTGCACTTTAAAAGCATTAGATTCTAGTTGAACTAATTTAAATTTTAGATTCATGGTGAAAATGAACTAGAAAGTCATATATATTACTTAATTTAGTTTATTTATTATCTTTTTTTTGTTTTAATTATTCAGTCCCAGTCATAATTCATATGTGAGAACAAATTAGAACTCAAATTAATAATGGTGCCAAGAAATACTTTAGCGACAAGATTGATTTACATGGATTGGTCATGTAATAGGGAAATGCGACGAACAGAAAAGGACAAAGAACAGACCCTTGAGAAACCCCCATTTTTATGTAATCATTTTGAACTTTTCAACCGTATTAATATTATATATATACAATAAAGTAAATAAACTAGAAAATACTATGCATTTAACAGCTACAAATAATGTTTTCGAAAACCGTCGCTCTTTAGAAGCGCATTGTTTCAACCGAAAATGATTCATAGACTTCTATATCAAATACCTTCAGAATCGGTCTACCCGTCTAACCATTTGAACGTGATCAACCAATTCCTTTAAAGATATACATTGGTATTTATAGTGTAATAAAGATATATTTTTGATAAGGACGGTTTTGTCTATCAACCTATTTATCTCCTTTGAAAGTTCTTAAACGCCGATTCAGATTGGATCGGAAAACCAAAAAACGAATTATGATAGCAAAAATATATATCATAGCAAGTTGATAATGTATTTCATTCCCATTTTATGTCTAACTAGAGTCACATGGCTCTAGCTCATGTATATTAGTTAGTTAGTGAAGAGTTGCATACAATATGGTGAGTACATCCGTCATCGACACCAAGGTGTTTTAGTACCTTTTATGCGAATAGAATTGTCGGTTTAAAATTAAATTAAATGTATTGTTATGGTTATGGTATAGTTGTCTTTATTAAAAACAAATTATTATTATTAATTTCAGTATTTATCGGCTTATACACAATCTATCTATTTGGAATAAATAAAAAATGTAAATATTATAATTTATAATAATCTTATGTATGTATATATAATTAAACAGTAACGAAAAGAACTGTAGATAAACAATATTTTGAATAATTAATTGCCACGTGTCAAGTACACCACATAGAACTATCTTTTTTTTTTAATTTTTGTTCTTATTTCTATAGCACTTCTTACAATTAAAATTTTCACATTTTTACTGGAAAGCAGAAATATTCTTAAGAACTACAAATATAATAAAATAATTATTATTTGACAATGTGCGTTGCGTGTACGTATATGCGTGGGTGTGTGTGTTTTTGTGTATTTGTGATAGTGCGGGTGTATGCGTGTGTGTGGGTGTGTGTGTGTATTTTTGTTGGTATATGTGTGTAATTATGTGGGTGCGTGTGTATGCGTGTGTGTGTAAGTGTCTATGTGAATGCGTTTTCAGTTTATTTACATAAATAAAGACCTTGTCAGTTTTACCTTTAGACAGTTAAAAGCCATGACTAACATTTTGATTTGCATTAGAATCGTGTGAGGATAAATTTCTAATACTTTATTAACTTTATTGTATGGAGAACAGCTTATGTAATAGAGATGACTGATGCTAAAACACAGTTACGTGTTTCTGCATAACATATCCTATTGACGAGACTTTTCAACAGGTTTCAATAGTTGTCAATAGTATAAGTACACGTACCATCCACAATAGTTGGCGTGTTATAAATAATTTGTATAAAAGTAGTAAAGAAACAGAACAATGTCAGATGGAACTAATTTAAATTATTATTATTTATAGAGTCGAGTGTTGCAAATTCGAAAAAAGAATCTTTTACTCTGACTTTATTCACAAATTGTTAAATTTGTGGTAATCTCATAAAATACTAATAAAATAATACTTTGAAAACGCAGTACACGAACAAAGCAACAGTCCAAAAAAGAACTGGCAAAAATCAACCAATACGGGCAGGGATTCAAACCCGCGACCTCTGGGGTTCGTATCCTTGCCCGTGTCGATTTATGTTCTTTCTATATTTATATACATTGAAATAAGCTTAACATAGCTATACATGTTTATAGATATTTTCAAACAATTTTATCTTTATTAGATTGATATAATATTTTAATATTATAAGAAGTAATAAAGATTGGAAATAAAAATTATAAATAATCTAAGCTTTTATATTCTTTTACAAATTATCAACAAGACAGCAAGGTTAGATAAAATAATAAAATTATAAGACGCATTCACTTAAATTATATACTTTTACAGATCAATCTATAATTTATGCATGAATAGAGAACACTCATTATCGTTATTAGAAGATAGAGATCTGTTTGTAATTAATCTATGTTCTTTTTATTTATGGTTAAGCCTGGGATGAATGAAATGGAATTATCAGTGAAAAATATTTAGTCTAGATTTGATTTTTGGTTTATAAAAACCAATGATGGAAGTATTTAATAAATTATATTTACAGACACTGATATTTTTTGAACTTATGAAATGCAAAATCCAATTTTTTGGGTTACTTTTTAGTGAATTTCTATTTAGATGCTTCACAAATAAAAGTTGACGTCCATATTCCTAGAGAACTCCTCTACCTTCCACGGAAAGTCTCATTTATATCGTTTCGGCCGTTCCAGAGATTACCCCAGGGACAAACGGGACACAAACCATTTTGAAGAAAAAGGTTATGAAAGTCAAAGTGAAGAATTATAAGCACATGACAAAACATAGTTATTTCAAATTAAATCAAATCTAAAAATCTATAACTGTATCTAAAAATAAATATTTATTTTAACGTTAACAAAATATTATAAGCGCTGTGTCAGCGATCATTGTGTTCGGAATATTGTGGTCCGGAATATTCTGGTCTATTTTCTTTGAACGTTCATAAGTCAAGCGGGCCGGAGATCCTTTCTTTAATTGTGATCCAAACATATAATCCTGAAATGGCTCCTGTGCCAACATGTCTATTTTGTCATTCCTGTTTAAAAAGGCGTAGTTTCGAACTTATAGAAAATCGGTATTCTCCATACCACCCCTGATAAGGCCAGGCCAACAATTCTGACTCATTTAGCTATAGGGATATTGCCATTACCTCCTAGCTCTCCAAAATAATGGAGAGTGTTAAAGATCACATCACTTACCTTGAGGGTCGCCAGTTAAATAATGACCGGTAATATGATTTCGCCATGTGTATGTGTACCATTGGGTGGCGACCATTAAAAGATAGGGAGAGGACCTGTTCGTTAAAGATATTTCATAAGTCTTCGATCGTGTATGGCAAAAGGCGCTTCTTTCGAAACTTCCTTGCTATCGGCTTCACGACATCTTATGCAAGTGGATCACCAACTTTCTTTTTTATGAACGATATGTTGGATACCCAATATCATTTTTATGCGGATGACAGCACAAGAAGGGTGCCTCCTAAGAAAAAGAAAAATAGACAGTGTGCGTTGCGGATCACTTAATATCGTGACCCGCAGAACGGATGCCCTCAAATATAAATATATCAATAAAAATTGAAATATAATACCCACATCATGTACTAGTAATAATCTAATTGCTTCTTCGTGTTTTAATGTAAAATAAAATTAAATAATTTGTAAATGGAGATAAAATAATACCTGTTATTCAATTTACGAAACGCTTTATTTGTTACATTTCATCTAAATCTGTTCTATTGTATGGCACGTGTAAGCTTATTTTGGTCTCCTTTTTACTTTAGTCAATTATAATATAGACTAGATGTAATAAAAATAACGTAATATTGATACAATTATTATCTACAGATACAGGAAAATAATCAATTTATTGCAGATTAATTTATATGGACTCAATAATGTTTAAGTACGTACTCGGTCACGGTGCTGACGTATCTCTTAAACATGATCCTACTGATTATGGATGTTTAACTTCTAAATATACCGAGATCAAGGTTTATGGTTTATTATAATATCTTCTTAAGAACATGATTGGAAGCTTTTATTTTGTTATAGTTACTACTACAATACAAACATGCAATGATAAAAATAATAATTTAGCAATTAGTTAATCTAATTAATAAAGCCGAGTTAGAAATATTTTGTATCATTATACAGAACGATTCCAAGAAGGGCAATGTGAATCCTGGTTTTGATATCGCTGAACCATCAGCGTTGGGTGATTCGGTTTCAAAACTACCTACAGATGTAAAAGGAGAAGAGGTATGTAATTATTTTATTTTATTTTGCATACTATTTTACTTTGGTAAAAAGAAAATACAGGACAACAATCACATATTGTTATGTTTACAGAATGCTGATAACATCGAAGGTGAAGAAAATGAGCGTCCTATGTGGGGAAACCAAATCGAATTTCTCATGTCATGTATCGCTACATCGGTCGGTCTCGGAAATGTTTGGAGGTTTCCCTTTGTGGCGTATGAAAATGGCGGGGGAGCTTTCCTTATACCCTACATAATAGTACTTATTCTTATTGGAAAACCAATGTATTACTTGGAAGGTGCTTTGGGGCAGTTCAGTTCTAGAAATACTGTTAAAGTATGGTCTTTAGCTCCTGCGATGAAAGGTATTTAATATAATAACAGTTATATATAATATACTTAAAAAGTGAAAGTGATATAGATCTAAACATTGTCTTTCAGGTATAGGATATGCTCAATCTTTGGCCTGCGGTTTCATTCTCTCCTACTACGTCTCCATTATAGCTCTTTGTCTGTACTACCTCGCTATGAGCTTCCAGTCCACGTTGCCCTGGGCAGTGTGTGATCCATCATGGTTAAACTGTGTGCCATCATCTGCAACGGAGAATATTACCCGAACAGAGAATGCCACGAGTAGCGCAGAATTATATTTTATGTAAGATTTGTTTTTTCTAATATCTACATAACAAAAAATATATTTTTTTTTAAATAATAAATTTTCCAGACGCACTGTTCTTCAACGATATGACAGCATTGAACAGGGTCTCGGTAAGAATCCTTTATAATATTCATTGTATTTACCCATTTGAGGTGCCTTTTTATATGTTCAGTTCTACTTCTAGGTCTTCCTATTTGGTATCTAGTTGTATGTTTGTTCGCGGCTTGGCTGATGATTTTCATAATCGTCTCAAGAGGAGTTAAAAGTTCAGGGAAAGCTTCTTACTTCCTGGCGCTTTTCCCTTACGTGGTCATGATTATCCTTCTTATCACGTACGTTTAAATATTATTATTACTATTTGATACTAATTATAAACTTATTATTTAAATATTGCTATTCCACATTTGCTATATTTTATAATATAAAAATACTAACATTATATATTTTACAAACTACCAATTGATATATATATATTTTTATTACAAATATTTTAACGTTATAATTTGTTTTATTTTTAGCACGGTCCTCCTTCCTGGTTCCGGCACGGGAATCTTATTCTTTTTAACGCCAGAATGGAATAAACTATTGGAACTCGATGTAACTATATTACTTATTTTATTTATCATTTGAATATATAATCAATTTAGATATACGATAATAAAAAAAAACTCATCTCAAAATCATAATTCCTAAAATTTATCTTTATTTTTGTTCGCTCATCAGAAAAAAAACAAAACGGATTTTACTAAAACTTGTATTGCTCTTTGTTATGCCACAGTTTTAACTAATGTGATTTTTTTCATATATATTTTTTATCTGATAAAGTAAATACTGGTTTATGCTACGATTACGAATATTATATAACGATTTTAATGAAATTTGACAACGTTTTAGCATAGTAACGGTCAGTCTTACATAAAGCAATAAAACTTATATTTATTGAAAGATTAATCGTATCAATAATCAAATCTAGTTATATCTGGGATAGGTTTTGTTGATTTGATTAAAACAACTTTTTACCTAAATTCCTAAATTGTTTATAAGAACTTGACATGTCATCTGAAAATCAGAGATCTTATACAGTAAATGCCTCTTATAGATAGATCTACCGTTTAGGGGTTTTAAGTAGATAAATTTATGTACAACTTTGGCCTCGGTACTATTTTATTATCATCAGCCACCTCCCTCATAAATCTGACAAATGCTTGGGGTATGCCAATACCTGTTCTGCCTTTCATGTCATTCCACTGTAGATTTGCTGCTTAAAACATTTCACACTCACTTTACATCACTTATCCTCGCCCTCTTTTTTTCTGACCATCCACTGTCATGACCACTCTTAAAAATATTCTTATTAGATGTACCTAATTTCTCCTCATTTTGTATAAAAGAAATGGGGCACAGCCCGAAAAACCAATCTAATTCCGTAGAAAATTAAAATAGTAAAAAATAGTAAAAACTAGTAATATAATAGAATAAAAAAATGGTTGGCTCTTCCTTATTTTGTTTTATGTCTTTTTACAGGTGTGGTACGCAGCCGTAACTCAAGTATTTTTCTCCTTGTCTGTGTGCACAGGACCAATTATCATGTTCTCTTCTTATAACTCTTTTAGACAAAATGTATACAGGTACTAAAATGTATATTTTAATTGTGGTTAATGAGTGCTAGAGGTGAATACAAGTGCGGTGACGGTGTCCTTAGTGAAGTTAGAATTAAATTAATAAACTATATCTTTATTAGAACTTCTAATCTTTTTAGAGATGCAATGATTGTAACCACTTTGGATACATTTACAAGTTTGCTTTCTGGCATCACTATTTTCGGAATCCTGGGCAACTTGGCGTATGAGCTGGATAGGGAAGTAAAAGATGTGGTTGGCTCTGGAGGCACCGGATTGGCTTTCGTCTCCTATCCTGATGCCATCGCTAAAACTTTCCAACCCCAGGTACTTTTACACTATAAAATAGTCAAATATTGGTCTTTTTAAATACTAATGGTCGCCGACTGACCGAAACACTATCGTACTTCTAAGGTTGAAGGTGCAATACGATATTGAAAAATGTACATCTCTAATAATGACTACGGAATGTAACATTGAGCAAACACATTTGATAATAATTCGATTTTGCGTAGTCTTACATTTCGCAATAAGTTGTAAAGGTATATCAAGATTGCTCTGCATTTATTATAGTATTTAGATGATATAATGATTGTCAAATTAATTATATGGATGTTAGTAACTGATTTTTTTTCATTGTATTTAGTGAACATATATTGTTTTATTTATATGAGAACTTATCTACATTGTTTCAGTTGTTCTCAGTCTTGTTTTTCTTAATGATGACAGTATTGGGAGTCGGGTCAGCCGTCGCTCTCCTGTCTTCTATCAACACGTTGTTGTTGGATGGTTTTCCTCGCATTAGAACCGTATTTATGTCAGCCTTCTCATGCACAGTTGGATTTGCCGTTGGTCTTGTATACGTGACTCCGGTGAGCATTTCGTTTTTTATGAACTAAATATCTTGATTTTGATATCTTCGTGGAAACAGTTAAAATTATTTAGAAAGTTCAGGACCCGCCCGTTCGAGCTCTAATAATGTACTTAATGTAATTCCTTTTTTTTTTCAGGGTGGACAGTTTGTATTGGATCTTGTTGATTACTATGGTGGTACATTCCTAGTACTTTTCTGCGGTATTGCAGAAATAATAGGCATCTTCTGGATCTACGGTATTTACAAATACTAACTATTATTAATATTACTATTCTTGACATTCTTCAGACTTTTAACATTTAATCGCTATAATTAATACAGCATTGATTTATATTGTAACTGTGTTCTAGGTCTTGAAAACTTATGCTTAGATATCGATTTTATGTTGAACATTAAGACTTCAATGTATTGGAGATTGTGCTGGGGTTTGATAACTCCGGCTATGATGATAGTGGTCTTTATCTACGCCTTGACGTCGTTTAATAACTTGTTAATGGGAGGATCTGTGCCATATCCGACTGCTGGTTATGGTGTGTATTATTTTAATAACATTTTCATCAATATTTAATATTTTCAATAATTATAAACGGTGTTATCTATATTTCATCTTAAACTTAAATGCATTTTTGTATTTACAGCTTCTGGCTACGTGATGCTGTTCGCTGGAATATTGTTCGTTCCTTTGTTCGTAATACTAACCATGTACAAATATAGAACCGGCAACTTTTATGACGTGAGTATTGTTTTTATTTATTTGTAGTGCATATAAGCACTATATTCATTTTAAATATTTTCTTATATCAATTATGAATCACACGTGTACTAAGTAACACTATTTTAATTATATTTTATGGGATAAAAATAATTATTCTCAGAATAATCGTTATCATCCTTAATTTGAATAATAGGTATCTAGATTTCGTAAAAAGTCAAAGTTGTTTTATTTTTAAAACTCATACATTGCACTGAACTTTTAAAACACCTAGAAACACAATTAGTTAAAGAAGATTTACAAGACCCAGCTCTAGATATCGCTTTTACTAGTCTACGGTCTCGCTTTATATCTTTGTTGATGGTAAACAAACCTACCTAAAGTTATTAAATATAATATTTAAAGTTATTAAATATAACATTAAATATAAACATTAGTGGCCCAGATGAAATACATGCTATATTTCTGAAGAATTGTCCTAATAGTATGGATTTAATAACGGAAAATCAAACGTTTTTTAAGGTTTTCGATTTGATATCTCATTTTTCTGTTGAAATAATTAAAATAATTAGATGTGCGACTTTCTGTATTAGATTAAGTCATACCTTGGCTAATCTGTTACCATAAAAGAATTCACATCATTTTATTTATTTTATTTTATTCCAGTTCCATTTAGGGTACCTCAAGGAACCCATGGATCATTTGCCCCTTTATTGCTTAACTTATATCTTAATGACATTACTGCTGCCTTTAAGCAATCCAAATAATTGCTATAATTCGACGATAATCAAATATTTAAGATCATTAAAAATACCGATGATGACCCAGATTTTCAGATCGATTTAGATTGATTTATCGTTCCATGAACTTTTAGTCCCAAATTTAAAAAGTATAGTGTTATATTTTGTTTGTAATAAAATATTTTTACAATTTAAATGATAAAATGAGTAAATGATTTTGTTTGTAATAAAATATTTTTACAATTTAGATGGTATGGTAAAAGATCTTGGTATGATCATTTTCTCAGTTTCTCTTTATTGAGCAGGTTAATTATAAAGCTAAAAAGCTTGTCGTATGCTGAGTTTGGTGCTGAGCATATCAAGAGATTTGTAACATTCTTCATATATTTCAGAGTATTTTTCTTCTGTTTGGAATCCTTAATATAGCAATCATATTATTAAAATCGGATGTACATATAATCGATTCCTTTAAAATGCAAAAGTTCGTTCTGACTATATGAGAAATTTATTTATATATATATATATATATATATATATATGTCGGCTGGTAACCGATGTTGTAATCAGGTTCTCTTATATAAGTTCTCTCTCCATATTTATTTTCCCAATTGCACGTACCACAATTGTTATAAGCACATAATAAGAACTCTAGAAATAAAACACCTTTAAAAGTATAAACAACAAAGACTAAATATTTTAACATCTCATTTATTTTAAGAATTTTTACTCAGTCTAAGAAATTGTTTATAATCACACATTTAATAAATTTTATGAATGTCAAGAACATTTTGATTGAATACAATAAACTTGAGTTAATTATTTAATTGGTTTTTTTATAGTTACATATTAGTTTTCTCTGGCCTCAAATTGAGTTGTCAATAGTAACATAACTGTATATAATATGACTATTGTTGTAATATTAGCAACTTCTCATGGTTGAGTGTTATTTGATTATTTTCTATTTAATTTAATGTTATATTACAGTTTGTTTGTTCATTGTATAACAAATAAATAAAAAACACTGATGTAATACATATTATCGTTAATATTTTCAGACTGTAAAGAAGTCATTCAGTGCCAAATCTTCATGGGGTCCTCGCTCGCCCGCCACGAAGAGGGAGTGGATACTTTACAAAGAAAACGTAAAACAGGAACGACTCAAACAAGGAAGGTCTTGGTTCAAACACATTGGTTTAAGTTTAATCGGAGGATACAAACGTCCTTAATAATAAAGTATTATTTTAGTGTCTAATAAGGTTGCTAATATAATAGTACATTTTAAGGAATCTGCAAAATATTTAGCTTTTGATTTATCACAGTAACTTAGTAAGCTTGATTTCCTTTAAGCTTTTTCCTAACCAATAAATCTCAAAGCTCAATACTTCATTATATATAATATTCCTTTAGTCATTATTATTAATAATAAAAAAATACAATAGTCAAGATTTATTAAAAACCAACTCACAAAATAAAAAGTCATATTATAGTCCAGTCATTCAAATGCAAAAAAGGGGGTTACATAGCGAAGTACTTACAATAACCAATTTTCGAAACCCCCGGAAAAGTGTCCAGGTAAAACTACCAAATGACTCTACTTTTAATAATATTCAATACTTTTTACTATTACAATATTTTTTACACACCTACCTTAAAAAAACTAAGCGAAAGTTTAGTTTATTAAGATACAAAGTGAGTTATATTTTGTGTGTATAGATATTTAATATGTCGATTTAATGCAAAATAACTTATTGACTGTGTATATATTTTAGTAAAGTACATTGTTAAATAGAGCATTTAAACTTTTTTATTTATTAGTTAAGTAAATTATAACATGTATGTAAATATTTCCGTTTGTAAGTAAAGTACAGTAAATTTCTATATTTGTATATGTTTATTTATCATCCTTTAATTTGTCTTTTCTGCGACGATATATTTAATAACAAACAGTGTTTTTTGTTAAAGTTGAATCCATTAGAGATACTATATATAGAAACTGTTTCAGAAATAAATTTGTTTTTTTGTGTTATCAATACTGTGACGGTACATTTTTTTCAAACTTGAGTTATCCATAATTTTGAGTGTTACTACTAGGATATAAAGAGCATATAAAAATTTGAGCTAAAATTTATTTCATTGATTTAAATTACAGTTAATTAATGGAATATTTATTTCCTTATTACCTACTTGTTTTCTGATATTTCGGTACTGTTGCATGGGTCATGACCACGGAGTGAAGAGCTGTGGGTGTGTGTTTAACACTGCTAGTAAAAAAATCCATCTAGATTATTTTTAGTTATTTTGTTGTCAATGCATTAATCATTGCCAAAGTGACCATCATTTGTGACTGGATATCTCGACATGCTACACTAACATTATTGACTGGTATACGTTCACCTCTCTTAATAATTGGGTGACAGAGCTATAGATTCCAAATCTTAGACAACATGACTGTCACTGATGGTCAGCATTTACATTCAAAAACGGAAATTAATGGAGCGTCAAAAATACATAATAGAAAATTTGACTAACATCAAACTATCACAGTATGTCTATCACGATCTCTTATTAGGTCACCTCCAGCAATATAATTGCTTAAAGCTTGCCAGTCTGCACGTTTTAAATGTTAAGTGAAGACTGTGATAATACATTCCTGAAAACTGCATTCAAATTTTTTAAGCCGTTTCTAAGATTCGCGTGCACAAACATACAGACATACAGACAAACAGACTGAAAAACCATTGTTTTGGGTTCTCTTGCTCTTATAAAGGCCCCCTATGATGTTTTTTTTAATATTTTCCATGTACAGAAATGGATCAGTGACAATTTTATTATGAATCGAGGTGTTTTCTGACACCGTAACAGTGCAGAGTAAAGCCCAAGAATGGACCTGGGTAAATCACTGAACGCCACTTCAATTAATTATGACTTTATTGTGAATTATTAATGTTGGAAAACAACCGTTTTCTTCACTTTAAAAAAAATATCTTCTGCCTGCCTGGTTTATAGATAGATAGACTAATAATAATCCTAAGCTCCAAATTTTGATAAAAGATGTCTTAGTTCGTGTTCTATAGTTTCTTAATACAACATATTTTGAAACACATTTTCTTATATTGGTTTCCGGGCCTTTTTTATAAATATTTATTGGATGTATAGGCATGCGTGACAAGGTAACCAAATATCGACCAACTCGCTATTTTAGTACCCTTGAATATTTCGCTTTTCTATCAACGAGGAATGCGTTTATCATTGGTATTTCATTTCCGAAATCGTAAGGAAAATTCTACTTCCACCCACACTTTTGGCATATTTCCGTATACCGCAAGTAGAACGTTGTTCACGAATTAGAAAGATGTATTTAATAGATGCCGACAGGAACAAGTATCATCATCATCAAAATCATCATTTGTTTCATCGAAATAAAATTAAGTACTTTTTTACGCCCATAGAGTCATTATACACAGAGTAGAGAAGCCATAGGCAGGCCTTGGTGCGAGTTTCTAACAAATAATAAAAAAGAAAGATGAGAGACCCATACTTATCTTGGTCTAATCACATATATATAAAAGAGAGAGACTGATAGGTAGCCTTATTTTGCTTTACATCTTAGGATGGCTCCTCTACTATACAGATACTAACCTACTCTATAAATAATGTAGGGAAGCCATCTTCTCCTCCAAAACTCTATGACGGCGCCAGGTCACACACATATTTGTAGACTGCTAGTGACGAGTGTTCTACCTTACAAGGTTATCAGGGCACTCACCGTTGAACCAAAATCTTTATAAAGCAAAATACTTCACTATTATTAGTTAACGTTTGAAAATAAGAATATTATTTATAATCACAATATAAAACTGAAAGCAATATTATATTTTATAAAATCAACAAATATATTTTAAAAAGTTACTGCCTTATTTTAATTCATTTTTATAAATTTCGGTTATTTTATTTTAACTATTTAAAAAAATATATATAAAATATTTTTGGTACGGCTGCTTACATAAATAAAAAGACAAAAGAAAGAAAGTAAATTAATTGTACATACGGAATGTTTTTATGACTTCCAATTGAAAATGATATCACTGATCGCACATACTTATAGTGCGACAAAAATGTAATTCGTTTGAAATAATAACTCGCGATTAAATATCATTTTTAAATAAATATAGAATGAAAATTAAACCGATACAGGACAGGAATTCTAATCCGCGAACCGCATCACTACCCGCTGGATGAATTAAGCATTCTATATAAGATCGCCGTTATCTGATCCGTGGTGACAATTGACATTTAAAAATATCTATAAACATAATGTTCAACTATGATATATAAAAAACTTATGTATTTAAAAAAATGTATAAATGTAAAATTATTAAACTATACATTTATCTTATGGTCCGGGAGGCAGTGACCAATTTTCATCACGAATTTCCTCCCGAGTGAAAATTTGTAAACTGCAATAGTAAGTTGTGTTATGAAGCTTAGTGACCGTCAGCTGCGGCTCTGGTGGTGGAGAAGGCAGTGGCAGCCTCCCACGCACGAATATAAAAAAAGTTTTTTTAATGATTTCCTCCCATTCTAAAATTTCCTGAATAATAGTTTATCTAATATCTTGAAGGGAAAATAAAGTCAGCTGACCATAACATGGCGGATTATACGTCAGCTGGCCACCCGAATATGAAAAAATAAAAAATTTTAAATGATTTCCTCTCAACTAAAAATTAATCTGATTTTTCAAAAAAAAATTTTATATGTCATTTTACAAATTTTCACTTGGGAGGAAATTGGTCATGAAAATCTGTCACTGGCTCCCGGACTATTAAGCTTATAAAATTTAGACAGAAAAAAGTGAATCGAGCAGAGATTCGACCAAGTCGTTGGGACTATAATCCGTTTCATGTTATGTAAACTTCAGAGCAGGATAATAATTTTAGAGTACCCTAATGTGGACATGAAAACAAAATAGTAAGGAGACAGAATATAAAGACTGTAGACTAGAATTTAGCTACAATTAGGAATCCGTCAAGTTTAGATAGGTACTGTAAAGAGCCGCTGGCAAACCGCTCGTTAAATTATTAAGACTGAATTGGTTCAAGTCATTTTAATATTTTTATATACACTTGAGGGCCAGGTGTCCGGTACAATAACAATAGTAATGTTCATAAAATAAATATATTACAAGGATGGTTTAAATCCAATATAATTATAATCCAAATATGTTAAACATGTATTAAATAGTGGACGATAAAGATTCAAAATAGGTAGGAATAGCCATACATAAAAATAAAAATATAAATATAATTCTATAGAGACTGTACCATCTACCTCTTGTGTGATCATTCTACAACGACCAATATAGATTACGCATGAAAACAAAAAAAATGTATGCTGATAGCAATAACATATATCATTACAATATGACAACGTATTTCACTCCTATTTTATATCTAGCATGCGTTACATCGCTATAGCTTAGTTAGTTAGTTTATGAATAGTGAAAAAAACTCAAAATGGTGAGTAAATTAATTATTTCTATAATCCTCCTTTCTATAAAATTTAAATAGTTATAACACAGTATTTAATGAAATGTTTTTCAATTGTTTGTTTTAAAAAAATTGTTAGTTTTATAGTAAATTTTTTTATTAGTTTATATTTAGTTAAAAATAGTTATTTTTTTTGACAAATCTTTGTAATGAATTACTAAATTTAAAGGCAATTTATACATATGATGTCTCATAAGTATCATTAACCTACCCTTATCCCAATTATTATATTTATTTATACCATATATACCATAAATACCATAAATAAACTCCACATTTTTGACAGGACACTTTCCAGGGCCCACCACAAAATTTTACAGAGTACTCTGTCGTAGCCTCTATCTTCATTCAACTGTTTTCGGCGACTTTCTCCTATGCTTTCCATATTGTTTGACATGAGCTTCATTGGTCGAAAGTTGTTACAGTCTTGTCAGTCCCCCTCATTTTAAAAGATTTTCACTAGTTCTATTATACCATTATTAAGGAATCTCCTTCTCTAGCAACATAATATTGACCAACAAAATCGGCCCCTTATATCAACCCTCTCCAAGTACTCGTAACTTCCATATTTCTGCTGCTATCCCCTCCTGACACAAAGTTTTCCCATTATTCAAGTTTCAGACCGTTTTACATCGCCTTTATTCATTCATACTTCATTCATACTTATTACATTCACACAAGCACAAGCTTTCTATTTGGTTCTACGTTTTCATGAGATCCTGTACATTTTATCTTCATTCATCAACTATTCAAAATATCTCGTCCACCATTCCTTTATTTGTTTTATTCTTATCAAAGTCATTTTTACATTATTTTTATGCCTCTAATATATGATACATCCCTTATTCTCTTTTCCCTATTCCCATTATTCTTGTACTCTCTAGGACCACCTCTACCTTTCAAAGATTATAATGTGCAATAACTCTGACAACTGCTTCCTCTGTCCTCTTCCAATCTTTTAAGTGGATTTTTTATCTTATTTCACATTTTGGTTTATTACAAGTATACTGGCACTCATTTAATTTTTACTTTTTTCTTTTACCACAGTTTATACCCTTAAATTAATCACCAAATAATTAGTTACTTCTAATATAATTTCCCATCTCATTCCAAGTTTCATTTATTGATCTCCTTTGAAAATTATTAATTTTTAACATGCTATCCACAACCTTTTTTTAAACACGCTTGCATACTCATTTATTAAGATCCTGTACCATTAAATTTTCGTAAAGCGTCTATTTTTTTTTTTAAGTTAAGACTACAAAACTTAACTTCTAAAAAGGCCATACATTTTTTGAAAAAGTCGATGTTCCTTTTTGTTAAAAAGTAATTAATCTATATCTCTGGTGACGGTTACTTTTATAAAAAATGTATTCTTTTTTTTTCGGAATAGCTCGTAAGGCCAGATTAAATGTTAAAGGAACCCATAATAAGGGTTCCCCGTCGGTATTGCGTAGGTAGCCCCTAACTCCATGCACATTCTCAACATATCAGATAATCCATTCCGCAATTACATCAATGTTATTAAGACATAAAACATTCGGTGTTAATGTATTGATAAAATTATACACGATAAGTATTGTTTTTGTATTTTTTATATAAACAACTTTTTTACGACATTGTTTATCAACAGACAACAAGGTTAGATAAAACTATAAAAATGTAAAGAAGCATTCACCTAATTATCTGCATTAAGAAATAAAAAAGGGATTATTGATATTTTTAGATAAAGATCTACTATTGGTAGTTGATGTTGCTTTTTATTGTGAAAGACTATGGTCTTGAACTTTAAAAATACTAAAAGGATCTATTTTTCACTAAGATTTAATTTTTCATTTATAACCAGTAATGGTGGGACCTATTATTTTAATTATTAAATCAGCGTTATTTACAGAGACTAAGGGATCTTTAAATTGAAAATGGTTTCCTTAGTATCAATCTCGTTATAATTATTTGTCAATAATATATATTATATTTATTTGATAATTCCAAAAACAGAGAAACTTTTAAAGTTTATATTTTTATTAGCCTATAGATTGAAAATATTTCCTGTCGGCAGCGTCTCACGATCAGACCTTGCAACTTTTTTATATAGTGTATATTAAAAAAAAACCTATGGCATACGCAAAAAACAGTTCTAAAATAAATTAGCTACGTAGTATTGTCTCCATATAAAAGACCAATTTATTTATGTAGTAATAGATTTTAAAAACTATGAAATTACAAGTAAAAGTCTCATATTTTATTTACCATAAGTCTACTCTCGGTGCTCTCCCCTATATTAAAAAAAAATATCTATCTTCAATAAAAAAATATAAAAATATAAAAACTATTTTTCAAAACATTTTTTTCCAGGATATAGAGTAAATGTTGACTCTTTCCAAAGATAGATGACAAATGTGAATCACATGTGACCACCGGAAGCAAATTATATTATTTTTATTACATTATTATTATTATACAGAGGAAATTTAATAACAACACTGATATGTTGATGTTAATAAAGGTTTTGAAAGAAAAATAATTTGTGCCAACTACTTTGTACGAAATCAATAATTTTCAAGTAGTATTCGTATCTCTTAAACATAATCCTACTGATTATGGCCGTTTAACTTGAAATGCATTAGTGCAGATTTTATGACTTGTAATATTATCTTCTTAAGTACATGATTGGACGCATTTTATTTTGCTATAATTGAATTGAGCTAAGCGAAGCTCTTTACCGGTAAACTGAATAAAATTTTGTCCGCTAACTCCTCCTACACCATTCAAGTTATACTAACCAAATTTGGAACAGTTCATAATTTAATGCGGTTTGCATATCTATAGAGTGATTTCGAAAAAAAACAATTGTAGATTAAGAGCAATTTGCAATTTACTGTGATTTTAGTAGAAACGTTTTATTTATTATTATAATAAAAAACTTTAAAAAATAATAAGTACTCCAAAAATCTAGAGTACTTCTCGTATATTCTCGTTCTCGTAGACTGTTGTTCATTCATCACCATACATACCATACATTTCTTGGATAATCTGAATAGCCTAAACGGACGAGCCAAGTTTCATGACCAACTGCTTAAACCAGAATATCTATGAAGAAACTCTAATGTCAGTGATGCGATCACTTCTCATCACGAAATTGGTTCAGATTTATGATATGGTTAATAAGATATTGCTCCACAGAGTTTTTTTTTTAACTGACACTTTTGAATTTGAATTTACTTCAATTAATATTTATTTAATTATAGCTAACTGTGTGTGATCTGTATGAAATGTGATACAAAAAAAAGAGCTCAGCTCAAAACCCGCTTGCAAGCTGGGCGGTTCTAGTTACTACTACAACATGAATATGCCCTAAAAATTATTTAACGATTATCAATAAGTCCATCCAAAAAGCCGTATTAGAAATATATTATATTTTTTTCTTCAGGACGATTCCGATAAGGGTAAAGTTAACCTTAGTTTCGAAATCACTGAACCAACATCGGATATAGCGATTTCAAAATTACCTAAGGATGTAAAAGTGGAAAAAGAGGTATGTGATTATAAAGTTACACCTTAAATAAGAACAAAGAAATGAAACATACTACTCCACTTTGGCCAAGACAATTGAAATAAAAACAATAACCAACTCTTTTTTGGTAGAATGAAGACAACATCGAAGGTGAAGAAAATGAGCGTCCTGTGTGGGGAAACCAAATCGAATTTCTAATGTCATGTATCGCTACATCGGTCGGTCTCGGAAATGTTTGGAGGTTTCCTTTCGTGGCGTATGAAAATGGCGGGGGAGCTTTCCTTATACCCTACATAATAGTACTTATTCTTATTGGAAAACCAGTGTATTACTTAGAAGTTGCTTTGGGGCAGTTTAGTTCCAGAAATACACTTAAAGTCTGGTCTTTAGCTCCTGCCATGAAAGGTATTTAAAACTATTAAGTAATATAACATGTTCTTTAAAAGTGAAAATAATACAAAAGTGTTGTCTTTCAGGTATAGGATATGCTCAAGCCTTAGCCAGTGGTATCGTCCTCTCTTACTACGTCTCTATTATCGCTCTTTGTCTGTACTACCTCGCTATGAGCTTCCAGTCCACGTTACCCTGGGCAGTGTGTGATCCATCGTGGCTAAACTGTGTACCTTCGTCTGCTACGGAGAATATAACTGTAACAGCAAATGCAACGAGTAGTGCTGAATTATATTTTGTGTAAGAAATTATATTATTCATACCAAAACAATATTTTGGATTTATTAATAATGTACTAACTCTTTTAGACGTACTGTTCTTCAACGACATGACAGACTGGAAGAGGGTCTTGGTAAGAGTCTTTAAATTCATCTTAATTTTCTACTGTCGGTGCCATTTCATAATTCTTTCTTACTTTTAGGTCTTCCTCTCTGGTACTTAACAATATGTTCGTTCATGGCTTGGCTGATTATTTTCATAATTGTCTCAAGAGGAGTTAAAAGTTCAGGAAAGGCTTCTTACTTTTTAGCGCTCTTCCCTTACGTGGTCATAATTATTCTACTGATCAGGTACCTTTAAATAATAATACATTGTAACTTATTGAATACTCATTATAAATTTATTGTACAAGTAGGTATTGTTTTTCAAAATATGCGATAGTTTATGTTGATGGTAATGTTTACTTTAGAGTTAAATTTTCTTCTTGTTGTTTTGTTTGTTATTTAATAAAAAAAAATAACATATTTTCATGTTGGTTGATAATGTCTAAATATTTAGTCATTTTCAACAAATTTCAACAAATTTCAATTTTCAAAAATTTTAAGCTTATTAAAATGAAATAATAATAGTCACCATTATAATACGTACTCGTTGCTCTACCAATTGAGCTAAGATACCAGCTTCGTGGAATTTATCATCCTATATATCGCCTTTATCGGGATGGGGGTGACATCTATTAGACTTCCTTAAGAAATCCTAACCAATGTAAACTTTGAATATTACATTAACTTTCAAAAGATTTAATAGACTGTTTCTAACGTTAAAATTATTATTGTATTTATTTTCAGTACACTCACGCTTCCTGGATCCGGTGAAGGTATAAAATTCTTCGTAACCCCAGAATGGAGTAAACTATTGGAACTCAACGTAAGTTTATTTTTGATCTCTAATAATACATCTATAATCAATCAATAGCAGATGCAAAATTCTAGGCATTAACTTTACACCTTCTTTCAATTGCTTAATGTTAATTTAATTTACGTTTTAATTGAGTATTTTTCATTGATTGTTTTTAATTACAATAACTAAACAAAATATTGTATATAACAACATCTATACATATATGTAATATATTAGTAACAAGACAAGATTTGTTCATAAAATATTTTTATTTTTTAAACTAATTGTAAAATATTTTTAAATAATATAGAAAATATGAATCATTGCTCTTATTGATATTTTTTGCATTTTGTCATATTTACAAAATAAGTAGGCCTAAAACGGTTAAAATATTTATAGACATATTTATAGACAGTAACAAGTTCATAGAGAGTATTTACAAAAATTTTAGATTTTTGACTTTTGTTTTTTGTTCATCAGGACAAACTACTTAAAAATACTGTATATGGATGATATTTTATTTGGTAGGTTCACCATGTAGATAATATTTCACTAAAAAAATCAAAAAACCTGAAAGTAATGGTATAGAAGATACTATATCTAGATTTTAGTAACTCAATTCCAACTAACAATGCAGAATGCAGAATGCTGACGATAAACCACCTAAATTAAATATAAACAAAGAGGATATGGTTGCTCGTTCAAAACTGCTCTATAACACATTTATTATCAGACAATAACACCTACAAGAAAGTTAAGTACAATTCTACTAACAGAACTGCAAATAAACTAATAACATTGTTATAGGGGCTTCCTCATTACATAGAATAAAGCAGTCGCTTTTCTCGTCTGTCCCTATGTCTGCTTAGTATGTATGCTTAGATCTTTAAAACTACACAACGGATTTTAATGCAGTTTTTTTTAATAGATAGAGTGATTCAAGAGGGAGGTTTATTTTTATAATATATTAGAGGACCACTGATTATTTCAATATTTCTAATGCGAAGTCGTAATTAAATACATTGTTTTGCGCTTACATTGCAAACGCTGGCTGAACTCTACGGGATAGATCAAAATATTGTACTTAGTATTGTATACCTTAAAAAGTTCTACAAGAAAGTCTACAATGGTACAACTTTATATAAGCAAGAGAAAATCCGCGATGGTATATGTTTATCTCTTAGGGATAACCCACAATAGCCAATTTTTATCCTTTACTTTTTACGAGAAAAAATGGCTTATTTACGAAGCGATTTTAAGCAATACAGCATTAATTCTTATCTAATTAAGTAAATACATTTTACATTTACTAGGGGACAAAAGCCATTTACAGCATGTAATTTGAATGAATATTTTTGAAGATATTACAGATTTAAAATATATAATAAAATAAGTCATATAGAAGCCAATACAAAAAAGGTAAAAGGGATTTGTTTTACTACGAATTTAAGGCGTGCGAAGCCGCGGGCAAAAGTTAGTAAAAAAAACAATAAATTATAAGCATTGTTTCGACGCTCCCAGCGAGCTGTTGCACGCAATTCACAATCACACGTTAATATTTTATAGTATTGACTATTAAGTCACAATCATTGTAGATATGTGAGAACAAATAAGATTTAAAATAAATCGTGGTAAAAAGAAAAGATAAATAGAATAACTAACCACGCTACTCCTAGTTCAATGTTGCCCACGCATTTTAGTACCAAGGCTTAAAGGATTTTAAGTAGTATTTATTTAACGCCTTATTATTAACTAAGATTGCTAATAGACATTACAGTGAAGCAACATAAGTCGGTTTGTCAGATTGATTTTTTAACAATATCTTCATACAAGAGGTTTTGTTATTTATTAAACTCGAACTTTACCAAAAATATTAGTTATCAAAACTATTATCTATTGTTTATGATTCAATAACATATTTGACATTTTTTTATCGGTATTACATATAAAACTAACTTTTTGATGTCCTATCTAATTTAATATTATATATCTATGCGACTGTAAGGTTGTTAATTTTTTCCGCTTTCACGACCTAACTACTCAACAGATCATCGTGAATTTTATATACATTTCGGGATATGGAAAAGGATATCCAAAAAAAATATTTTTTGAATGTAAATCCAATAATAAAATTAAAATGTTTGTATAAATATTATACATTTTTTATTTCTATTTCCAGGTGTGGTATGCTGCCGTAACTCAAGTATTTTTCTCATTGTCTGTATGCTCAGGACCAATTATCATGTTTTCTTCTTATAATTCGTTTAAACAAAACGTATACAGGTATTTATATCATGATATCATTTTTTTATTGTAGGTGCATCGGTATATAAATTTGATATATATAATATTGATTTATAACATTAATCCCTAAAACATTTTTTTACGTTACTTACATTATAAAAACTAATGATAATGAAAACGATATTCAAGAAAGCAAATAATAATTATAGAAGTGCAATGAACAATCAGTTATTTCTTTTTTTATTAAAAACTACAAGTTATTAACGATTTTTTTTCGTTACAGGGATGCAATGATTGTAACCACTTTAGACACATTTACAAGTTTGCTTTCTGGCATCACTATTTTCGGAATCCTGGGCAACTTGGCTTATGAGCTGGATAGGGAAGTAAAGGATGTGGTCGGCTCTGGAGGCACCGGATTGGCTTTCATCTCCTACCCTGATGCCATCGCTAAAACTTTCCAACCCCAGGTACTTTAACAATAAGAATCATCTAAAAGGCCATTTTAATTAGTAATAGAATAACTAGTGATTGTAAGTTGCGGCAAATTATGCTATTAGTTAATATTGTAATAATATGTTGGAGTATTACTTATAGAAGCTTTTGAACCAAATATCCTTGTGTCGATACCTGTACGGGATAGTTTGTTGTGCGATCTACATATTTATATAACTTTATATAACTTTTTTATTGAAAAAATTTATATAACTTTTTTCCATCCTTTCAATCCATTCCATCCATGATACTTCTTTTATTGACTAAATTACTTATTTTTTACATTTTCAGTTGTTCTCAGTTCTGTTCTTCTTAATGATGACAGTATTGGGAGTGGGGTCAGCAGTAGCTCTCCTGTCGGCTATCAACACTTTGTTGTTGGATGCCTTTCCTTTCGTAAGAACAGTATTTATGTCAGCTTTCACAAGCGCTATCGGCTTCGGCGTTGGTCTTGTCTACGTGACTCCGGTACGTATTTCGTTCCTTCCACATTAAATAATCTTCTGATTTTCATAAATAGGAGTTCTTAAAATTATGTAAACGTTTTCGGGCTTGACTCGTTTGCTGAAACTCTTCTATTACAATCATTATACATAATGTAACTACTTTTCGTTTTCAGGGTGGACAGTTCGTCTTAGAACTTGTTGACTACTATGGTGGGACATTCCTTGTTCTTTTCTGTGGTATTATGGAAATTACAGGCGTCTTCTGGATCTATGGTACTGTTCCTTTTCGTTTATTCCCTACGTTTATTATTATATTTTTTTACTTTATAACCATATTCTAGGTCTTGAAAATTTCTGCTTGGATATAGATTTCATGTTAAACATGAAGACTTCGATCTATTGGCGATTGTGTTGGGGTTTGATTACACCAGTTATGATGATAGTGGTCTTTATCTACGCCTTGACGTCTTTTGACAACTTGTTATTTGGAGGATCTATACCATATCCATTGGCTGGTTATGGTATGTTATTATGTGGAATAGCTTCCAAGAAAAACGATATTTTCAGAAATTTTTAATAGTAAAAAACAAAATACATATTCAATTTTTCCTTTTCTATTTCCAATTATGTCAAATACGATGGTATTTATTAAATCTTTATATGGTATATAGCAAACGCACTTTTAAATTTACAGTTTCTGGCTACATGATACTGTTCGTCGGAGTATTCTTCGTTCCATTGTTCATAATACTGACCTTGTACAAAAACAGAACTGGCAACTTTTATGCCGTGAGTATTGTTTTAATTTTTTTTTTTACCATATTTAGTTGATTTTAAAAAGGACGCGTCATAAAGTTTGAACACTTAATGCTAACTTTGAAACCGACATAAGTAATACTAAAAATAAAATATATATAACTTTTTACAATTCATATTTTCAGACCTTACAGAAGTCCTTCACTGCTAAGCCTTCATGGGGTCCTCGCTCGCCCGCCACGAAGCGGCAGTGGGTACTATATAAGGAAAACCTACGACAAGAACGACTTACCCAGGGAAGGTCTTGGTTCAAACACATTGGTTTAAGTTTAATCGGAGGATACAAACGTCCATAGTATTAAAGTATTATTTTAGTGTCTAATTATGTTGCTAATATAGTTAAATAGTTAATTGTAAGGAATCTGCTTTAGATAGTTGTAACTTATTAAAGTACGCTTTTCTTCATACAACAAATGTAAAAAAATAGTCAAATATTATATTATGAAGTACCAAGTGTATAAAAAACAATGTTATTATAAATGAAAACTTTAAGTTTTATTTCCGTTAGCATATTTTCTCTGTATACATTTATTTTGTATAAAAGAAAAACATTATGACATATGAAATATTTAGGGAAGGCAAAGAGGAATTAGAAGATCAGACTCCAAGGTGAATACAGAGAGTATGTATGTGTATAAAAACACATGGTACAATATTTTTTTATTTGGTGGATAATCGACTCAGTTCGACTCAGGATAATCGACTCAGTTTTATATGAGGACAGTTTTATTACATTGCAAAGATATAACGACTACAATAAAAGTTGACGGAAGTTATAAACGAATGGCTGTCGCCAGAAACCTTCCGTGAACTACCACAGCGGGATCCAATTTTAGATTTAAATTTTGAGTAGAAACTTATGAATTTTAATCTAGTTCAGTCTTTTCATTGTTTTTTTATAAACATACACATTGCACTTATGAAATGTCAGACTCTTATTGCACAGTTCCGGTAGGTTTATGGAAAAGGAGGTAAGGCAAGAAATTCAATGAAGAAGTCTCAGGCTCATTTCTCCTAAAAAGCTGGCAACGATTTGTGATTTCTTTGCTCGTGTGATTTCTTTGGTGTTGCAAGATATCGTGGGTAGCAAAGTTCACTTAATTTTATGTGACCCATATGCTTAAACACCGTCTTATAACATTGGCGTAATTGTTTTCTACAATACATCGCTTATTGGGAAACTCTTTTTGTGTTTTTTTTTATTTTGCATTAAATTTACAGTTACATTCTTCACCAGTCATACATGCACCTAATTATAAAAAAAAAATATTTACTACTTTAGTAATACTGAAATTTAGAGGCTTCTCTGCGAATTTTTACGTACTTTTGGTATGCTGAAATCCAGGAACTTCTTCTGCTACGATTGCTAGGTTCCTTACCTTAGTTACTCACAGTCTCTTTGTCTTTACTCATCCATCTCTATCTGTGGTGCCTTAAGATGACCTCCTGTCTTCGTTACTCTTAATTTTCTCAAAAACTGGTTGCATAACACTAGCTTTTCTTTTTCATATCAATATTAAGAGTCTTATTACTTAAGAATTTTTAATATTATTTGTAATTGTTTCACACCTGTTTTTACTTATTTTTATATTTTTCACCATACTCCACTCTCCTTTCATAGACCTGCTGGAAGACATTTCAATTTATACAAGTCAGACTCTGTGTACATCTATGTAATAATTATTATATCTTTTACGTATTTTAAATTCACAGGTATGTCAAATTGATAAATACACATAACGCTCTCTTCCTTCTTCTTATTTATTTATTTCTTACTTTTTTCTATTTATTTTCTTTTTTTTTATTAATGTATTTGAAATAAAAACTTAGCTTTTTAAACTGATCAACCAATAGCATTAACAACATATTTAGTTTTGTTAAGGATACTTCATAATACATAATGGGATATCCGTTTTTGTAATACTTATGATATCTTAATATTTATCCGTGTTTTTTTCACCATAACAAAAATGTGTTTTATACAAAGACTAGTGAGTGTATAATGTTAGATTATTATAATGATTAAAAATTGTCTGATAATCATCAATTTTGGTTTGAGGACCTCTTCAGTCTCGTTCAAGGATGTTTCCTAACTTTTGCCATATTCTGAATTTCTATACGTATGGTGTTGCCCCCGGCACATGATCAAGTCATACCCTTGACCGTATCCTTGTTACTAGTAATTTAGTAAGACGAATCGGATCAGTTACATCACGCAAACAAACCAGAGAAATCAAACAATTAGAACTCCTTAGATTCCACCTTTGAATACCAGACCTAGAAGCGCTAAGAGAGTTTATACTATACATACATATAATTATACATTATACAATTATTAGGCGTAGGCAGTTTATAGTAGATTATTATATGTATTTTAAAGTGTCAAAATTCTGAGAACTATGAAATGTAACGCAATAAAAATCGGAAATATGACGTTGTTAATTTAATTATGTATTTTATTTTCGTGGTCGTCACTCTTACTAATTCGTAATATCTATTATGATAACAGATATTTATCTACTATATCTATAGAGTTTAGACCTATTAAATATTAGAACTATAGATAAATTTGCAAATCTTAATACTTTTCACTAATTTTTCCAGCGACTTTTTTTACATGGTGATCACAAATCAGTAAGAGTTTTGAAGTGAAAGAGAAAACTGTTAAGGCTTTAATTTTCTTTTGGGATTAACTATTTTTTAATTAAATGTAACAATAAAATAAACAAATACAAAATCTTATATTAGAGATCGTTTCAAGATATTTGCAAAAGATTTTAATAAAAATAGTTCGTTTCTTATAATAAATGAAATTACTTGAATTGTTGCATTGTTTTGCGTCATATAAATTTGTATCTATTATTCAAATGATAATTATTTTTTAAATGAATAATACGCCATAATGAAATTTTAATTAATATTCAGGATTAAATAAAATAAAATAAAATAAAAAATAAAAATAAAAAAGCCTTTTATTTCTAGCAAATACTACTACAATTAAATTACTACTACAATATTTATGCGATACCTATTTTTATTACTTGTTAGTATATAATTTGGTAGTACAATTATTTGGTTTGAATGCTAACATTATTTTTATAATTATTTTTATATTCTATCTTAGCATACAGTACAGTTTTATTTTTACTTATTTTTAGGTATTTGCCAGAACCCCATATTGGGTAAAGGCCTCCTCCAACGTTCCCCATTTGTCCCTGTCTTGAGCTATTTGGCTCCAATTTGAGCCAGCAACTTTTTTTATCTCGTCTTCCCAACGTGCCACTGGTCTCCCTCTGCTTCTTTTGCCTTGCGGTCCATGCCATGTAGTAATTCTTTTAGTCCATCTTTTATCCTGGAGTCTTGCAACATGCCCAGCCCATTTCCATTTTAGTTTTTGTGCATATTTTAAAGCATCTGTTGCTTTGGTTACTGCTCTTATTTTAGTATTTTTTATTTTATCTATTCTTTTTATTTTGAGCATACTGCGCTCCATTCCTCTTTGACAGGTGGTTATTTTGTTTTTAGCTTTGTTATTAAACTTCCACGTTTGGCAGCCGTATGTTAGGCACGGGAGAAGACTTGTGTTCATCACTTTAGCTTTTATTTTTGTTGGCATATTACTTTTGAAAATTGACACCAGATTCCAATATTTATTCCATGTGTGTTGCACTCTTCTCTCTATTTCAAGCTCATTATTCCTCTTATCAAAACTAATTCTCTTTCCTAAATAGATATAGCTTTCAATATATTCCAGTGGTTTGTTGCTAACATAGATCTGTCTCTTGGTGCTGTTTGTCATTGTCTTTGTTTTTGTTTGGTTCATTTCTAGACCAACTTTTACGCTAGCCTGATGTAAGGCGCTTATCTTGGACTGTAATTCTGAGCTTGTTTCTGATAATAATAGTAGGTCGTCTGCGAATCTTAAGTGGCTCAGGTATTTACCTTGTATATTTATTCCTGATTTACTCCAATCGAGTTTGTTGATGATCGATTCAAGAGTGGCTATGAATATTTTTGGAGAGAGAGGGTCTCCCTGCCTAACTCCCCTTTCTATGGGAAAGGATGGTCCTAAGCTTTCTAATTTTACTCTACCAGTGTTTCTTTCATAAATACTTTTAATTACGTCTATATATGTTTGATCTACTCCTTGCTCTTCCAAGCTTTCCCATATATGTGTGTGGTAGACTGTATCGAAAGCTTTTTGGTAGTCGATAAAAGCCAGGTACAGAGGCCTCTGTTGTTCTTGATATTTTTCTACTAACAATTCTAGCACGTGGATATGATCGATTGTAGAGAATCCCTTCCGGAAGCCAGCTTGTTCAATAGGCTGTTTTGCCTCTAGTGTTACACTTATTCTCGCATTCAATAAAGAAGAGAAGAGTTTGTAGAGACACGGCAGTAAACTTATTGATCTATAGTTACCGATATTTTTAGGGTCGCCTTTTTTATATAATAATATAATATTCGATTCAGACCACTGCAAGGGTGTCTTTGATTGTCGCAGTATCATGTTAAATAGCTCGGACAGAGGTCTAGCTAGAAGTACATTTCCCGTTTTTACCGCTTCGTTGGTAATGCCGTCCGATCCTGGGCATTTATCTATCTTTAATCTCTTTATCATCTCTCTGACTTCAGTTTCGTCTATTGGTATGACAGAACTCTTCTGGTTGTATTTCGATCCTTTGTTTGACTGAAAGCCTGAAGTTGGCTGGCTCGTACTGCTATATAGATTTTTATAGAATTGAGTAGCCTCAGTGATTATATCGCTTCTTTTTCTTATGTCTATACCATTATTTTGTAAGCTCTCTATCCAAATTTTTCCTGATCTTAGTGTCTTAAAAGCTTTTTTGGTGCTTCCCGCGAGACTTATATATCTTTCTATTATGTCTTGTTTGTATTTAGCATAATCTTGTTTTATGTATTTATTTACTAATTTATATAATGCTGAGAGTTCGTTTTTCATTGATCTTGTTTTATTCTTTGTTTTTTGTAGTTCTGCCCTTCGTTGCAATAATGTTAGAGTTCTTATTGTTAGAATTTTTTGTTTCTTTTCTGTTGACTTGTTTGATTTGGCATGTTCAAGACTTTCCCTTATAGCTTTAATTATGTTATCATAGAATAGTTGTATTGAGGTATTTTCTTTTGCAATAAGTAATTTCGGTATTATAGTTGTTAGGTGATTTATATATTTTACTTCTTCTTCTCTAGTTTTTAATGAGCTTTTTTGGTTGTTTTTTATCTTTGTTCTTTGTATCTTTTGTCTTTCTAGTATTATTTTTGCCCTGACAGGTCTATGGTCTGATGGGTAATTAATGTTAATAGTTCCAATGTCTTGAAATGCTTTTGGTTGGCTTGATAGGATGTAGTCTATCTCATTTTTGTGTCGGCCGTCTGGTGATCTCCAAGTCCATCGTCTGTTTGGTTTTTTCTTGAAGCAGGTATTTAATATTGTTAGCTTGTGTTCTATTGCGAAGTCTACCAGTCTTTGACCTCTTTCGTTCCTTACACCATATCCATGTTGTTTCATAATTAAGTATTCGTCTTGCTTGGGATCTCCAACTTTTGCGTTGAAATCTCCCATCAGTATAATGTTTTTATGAGACATTTCCATCGCTTCTTCAATTGACCTATAGAATAGTTCTATTTCGTTCGTATCCGCTGTGCTCGTTGGCGCATATACTTGTATTATAGATAGTTTATAACCTTCCATATTTAAATTTAATGTGGCAACGCGTTCTGTAGTTGCTGTAAAGCTCTCTATGTAACATTTTAGAGTAATATTTACTATAAAACCTACTCCGCTTTGACCTGGTGTTTGTCCATAACTATAGAGTATAAAACTGTCATACTCCTCTATTTTGTTACCAAGTCGTCTCATTTCCGAAATACCTAAAACATCATATTTTATTTTCCTTGTCGCTTCTTCCAGTTCCAATAAGCGCTCGTAAGATGACAGAGTTCTTACGTTGTACGTGAGAATATATAATTGATTGCTTTGTGTACAGTTTTTTGCTCGTGGGGTTGTTGCATCTCGTGGAGGGTTTTGGTCGTAATCTTCCACGGTGACCAGCCGGGTTGGAAGATGTGGTTTGCTGTTCGTTTTTATTTGTAATGCGTTGTTTGTGTGGGAGGGCAGTAATTGCTATTGTTTTGTATTTTCGTTTGTTCGTATGTTCGGCGAGTTGGTTTAATTTGTGTTTTTAGGTGTCAGGAAACTAAGTATTCCTGGTTTGATAACATTTTCTGTCAAACTCGATGTTCTTCTTTGTGCTGTCTGGGTTTTGTTCTTTTTATTAGCCTGTGTCTTTGTTACTGATTGCATAGGATCGTTGTTACTTGGTGATAATGTTAGAGTTCTTTTTTTGTTGCCTGGTTTAACTGAATTATTATGATGTATTATTAACTTATCGTACTTAATACTGGCGAAGTTTCCTTTCTCTAACTCTATTTTTACCTGCTCCTGGAGCTGTTTTCTTTTTTCTAAGATATGTGGCGGAAAGTCTTCTTTAATATAATATGTGGTACCTTTTAGTACTCTTTTTTGTTTTAATATTTCGATTTTTGTGCCCAAAGAGATAAATGTAACGGTGATTGGCCGGGGGTTTCCTCCTTTCTTCCCTATTCCCCTAATTTCTTGTAAGTCTCGGCATTCTATCTCTACAGGGAAATGTTGGTTAATGAAGTTTAATACGGTTTTTTCTAGGTTTGCATACGATGTTTCGGTTTCATTTTCCGCTAGACCAAAGATTACAATGTTCCTCTGTCTTGATTGTTTTTCTAGAAAGTTTAATCTTTTTTCTTGGATTTCCAGCTTCGCTTTGAGATTTCCATAATTGTCATCTATTGCTTTGAACTTTTCCTCCAATGAGTAGTTTATATTTTGCGTAACTTGTTCCGTGACTTTATCAGCTGATTGTACAATAGTAGCTTTTTGTTCGTTCAGCTCCTTTTGGATTTTTCTGAGCACATTCATAACTTCCTCCATGATTGTCCGTTATATTTTACAATATAGTAGTACAATAGTTGTTGTATTGATAGAATCTAATGTTAGATATGGTACTTGTCCTGCCCTCTGTTAGTCTAGCTAGGTAAGTCTATATGTCCGATGTTTGGTGTTTAATAGTTGATATAGTTTCAATAGTTTTTACTAGATGGCGCTATTTTCCGATCAAAATTGCAAAATCATGCAACAATTTTATCGTTTTTTGGAAGTTTTGCACTTGATTATATAGATTTTCGTATCTTGCTCTTCCTATACGTATTATAAATCACTATTGGTACCTTGATGCCGTTAATTTCACTATTATTATATTTTTTGAGGTCTTATTCACTACACTGTTGTACACTTCTATTGTTTGTTGATTATTGTTTTTTATACTTTGACCATAATATGTTCCGATAGCTTCTTTATTAGGTTTCCATGTTTAAAGTTCTTTTGGCACTTTTTACACTTTTTACTATTTTTTAAATATACTTTTAACGGAGCTCGCAAAAAAACACAGCTGACAGTATAGCGACCGCAGCGCCCTCTCCTTATTCAGGATTATTTGTAATTAATTGGCCACCTCTTGCAGGTTGTCTCTCTATATCAATCCCAACAACATTTGTTCTACGAATTTTTACAAATCTTAATAAACAACACAGAAAAACGGAACAAAAAAATGCTTGCTCCTTCTTTTACTTATTACTCTGTATTTATTAAGACGTTCTTAAGGGGTCAACGCCTGAGCGCCATACTTACGCTCAGAGTTCATACCAATTCAGAGGCAACAAATAAATTTTGTATTCGAAAACTTAAATTTAAAAACTATTAATTTTTAAAAGTCGTACAACAAATGTTGTTGTGATAGATGTAAAGAGACTGCCTGCAAGAGGTAGCCAATTAATTACAAATAACCCTGTTTAACACATTAATAAAAATAATTTATAATAAAACTGTACTTATAAAAAAACTCAATTTAACAACGGTTTCTTAAGAGATTGCATTGTCTTATAATTTATATCAGTTTCTATAAATCTATGATAAAAGATATAAATTTTGATTATTTGAATATAATTTACCTAATTAAGTTATCTGATTAAATTAATATAATATTAAACATTACTTCACAATTAGTTAGTTATGTAAAAAGATAAAAATTAAATACAGTATCATGATTTTTTATCTAAAACATAATTAATTGCCGGGATAATAATTACCATGTAGGCAATTTCACGACCTCGTGTGACAAATTATTAAAATCTATGAATTATTTAATTATTAATTATTTTATTTATTTATTATTTATTTCAGTTCCGTAACTGTTTCAATGTCAAATAAATATTAATTTCACATTACAAACTTAAAGTTAAAAAAGCTCCACACAAATACAAGTTTCTATACTCATCATCATCCGGTTCGATTCCCGACAGGGGCAGGCAATTATGTGATGAGTATATATATATCTGTATTTCTGGGTTTAGTAGTTTGTTACATATATATTCTCAGTATTTATAATGCGTATTTCTATGTATTTGTATTGTTGTCTAAGACTCTTAACACGAGCAAATAATTTGCTTACTTATGGGTTAGATCAATGTGTCTAATTTATCTTGTGATATTATTATTATTATCCTCATTATAGTTTTTATCTTCATCACCTTGGGACTATCAATTTTAAGACAACGGCAACTATTGACACGCCATTTATGTGTTATATTATCAATATAGGTGTTTTTTTTTTTGTTAACGCACTAATTAATAAGAAGGTAACTTAGTTTTTAGGAGAGAAAACTATTTATTTATATATTATATTTTAAATTATAATTAAATTTAAATTTAAACCGACGTTTCAAATCCTTTAGACTTTAGAGGAATCGTTCTCACGAGAAGATGATATGTCTTCTTGGTTGACGGGATATACTATATTTTTTATACTGTAATTTATTAAGTCTATTTACTAAGTCCTTGTCTTATCTCTCATCAACAATTTTGATTCGCCACTTGTAATTGCCTCATAACCGACTTCACAAAACTTAACCTTCCTGGTTTTACATAATTACAAATGTTACTTTACAACGGTGTTGTAGGTAAACAATAGCCTATCTTTATATAATGATGATATATATATAATGTAACAACCATATCAACATATAATAATAATAATACTTTATTGCACATCAATAAAATAATACAAAGAAACAAAAACAGATCATAATAATAACACAATAAGGCGGCCTTATCAATAAATCGATCTGTGTTGATAAATAACTATTATATTAATAATTTATAATCACACAAAAACAGCTCAATTTCCAATCCCACATTATTGTCTCACTGCACCCTTCGAAATATCTTTGCTTGGTTAATTTTGATTTTCTTAATGTTACTTTGCAAAATGCTATCTTAATATTAACTAGAATCCGCCACATTGCGCTCTGGGAGTTGAGCTGAGCACCCCCTCCCCCTTTTTATGCTACTAAAGTCGGTCCATATCGCGCCCAAGTACTTCTAATTAAGTTGCTGGCACCGGAAAGATTAAGAGTAATGATTGGCGAGCGCGCGCAAGTTCAGTTCAGCTTAAGTCTATGGGAGATTCAGTTTTTTTACCATATCTTTAAAACGAAACAATATTTTTTTATTTTGTTTTTTGGAGTACAAGCCCAGTCACGTCCTTGACATGCGTGCTAATTTTGGTTAAAATTGGTCAAGTGGTTTTCCTGTGATGTTTCCTCAAAAAATTTATTTCCAAACGTTTGAATGCTTCGCTTACGCTCAGCTCAATTATGCCCATCAAATCTCCTTGCAACTTACAAAATTATTTATTAATTATGAATTATAGATGTGTGTTCATAATTTTTATCATCCAAAATAGCATTAATAAAATTAAAAATGTTGGTCGGGCTGGGAACATAAAAACGCATCCTAAATATATAACCTAACAGTGCTTTTTTTAATTGTTACAATTACCTACATGTAAATAAAACATTTTTTTTCAAAGACTTAAACCAAGTTAAATAATAAAAATATATACAATCTGTCAGCACTAAGTACCGTATAGAATGCATTTTTTAATAACGCGAGCGAAGCCGCGGCAAGTAAACTATATTTATACATTTAAATAATCAGGTAGATAATATATTGGCCAGGATCTGTAAGGAAATGGGGGGCATAAATAATTATAATCTTAATAAAACATTTTACTACAACCATAAATAGTCATAATATACGTTGGAGACCTTGTTTTTGAGATATTTAATGATACAAATAATATTATACCGATTACATATCAATATTTTCACATCTAATTTGATAATATAATCAATCTGATAACGATTATTTTGATGAATACTTATATTTTACCGTATATTATATAATTCATTGCGACCTCTAGGATGTACACCCTTGCCGAAGTAGTGAGAAAACCTATAACATATACATATAAGATATATGTGATAGAATAACGGTCTGACTCACGTACATTAACATATATAGATAGACATTGAGTCTAAGATCGTGGTTTTTTACTTATGCTTATAACTAACGTTATTCTACGTTAGTTATAAGCATAAGTAAAAAATAAGTAAAAACCCCGACGACGCGTTCACAGTAGGTAATAACGGGTACGCGTAGACATAAGTGACACCACACAACATACAGACAACCACCGTCTATACCGGTATAGACGAGGTCCCAACTGAGTAAGTGCTCCGTTGCTCCGGCGTTCTGCCGTCGGAGGACGCTAGTGTCCAAATTTCCTTAGTTTCCCTCCTGACTAACGACGCCCCGAGCCGAGGTCCATCAATCTGAGACGTCCTCGGGACGTCGTTCCCCATGGGGGCCCTGCCCCCCCCTTTTTAAGGGTTGGTCTCCAGAGCCACCCGCTTCCCCGGTAACGCTGTAACAGCCAACAGGGCTAACAATAAAGACAAACAAAATAAAAAATATATATATATAAAAATAGTAAAAAATGAAAGCTTGTATTGAAATCTGTATTTTAAAGATAAAACAAAAAAAAAAGAGAATAAAGTATGTATATAGACATTTACGTCATTAAAATGGGAAGTCGACTAAAATTGTCCAATAAATTTCTCGTTTTAGAATTTAGTTAGATAAAATGATTGTTGTCGTTGTTTGTAAACCTTCACTAAAATGTTATAAAATACACATAAACCTTTTTTTTGTTCAATTTTAAATTGCCCCCTGAGGCAATGAAATAAAAAAATATTTAGTTCATCAATTCATCAACACACATAACATGGCTCTTAAAATGCACATCACACTAATTATTGTATTAACAGACGGCATTCCAGGCTTCACAAGACTCAGAAACTGTTTTGAGAACATTTTTAAAATGCTCAGCCATGCTTACTTTAACTATATAGATAGGAGTGAGGAGCATAGGCTCTGTCTAACCAAATTTAATGGGAGATGCGCCTTAGAAATAGGTTTTAAAAATAAGGTTATTATAGTTCTAAAATGGTTGAAAAGTTTTAAAAATCGGGAAGTAAATTACAGAGACATTGAGCTATAGATTAACTATTAACCTATTCCTGATCACTTCGTAAGGCTTGTTTATTTGAAATGTGTGATATTTAGGAATGTTTGGTTTTAAAAGAATATTAAGCGCTACAAGTATTCTGTCTACAGAATAAAAATACCAACATCCTCAGGCATTTTTGCTTTTCATATATGTCCAACATGAGGGTGCCATTGGGAGCTGCTTTATTCAAAACGGTTCCCCGTTTTTGATTTTTTCTTCTTTTACAAACTTTGTAGATCGTTTGTTAGTTGTTACACCCTTCTGTGTTCTGACTATTAAAAAACTAGCTACTTCCTGTCTGATTTCTAGTTTTTTTTTGCTGCAACTTGAATGTTGACCTCTACCTGTACTCTACACCCTACTTATAAGATTCCTTAGCCGTTCCTGCCACCTCCTCCTTGATGTAGAAAAACTTTAACTACAATCTTACAAAAATACCTTGAGTTGAGCGTGCCATTTGAATTGCATTAATTGTACTAATCTGTTTGTGTGAATTCCCAACATAATTTGTTACATGAATTGAAGTCGAGATGTTTTATATTTGAAAGATATATTACTGTAACATCGTCAAATTTTCCAATGAATAATCATTTGTAACTCTTAGGTTCTTATAGAGTTCCAATGTTTGCTTCACTTTCATCTTATGTTATTCTGTTTCGGGCTCTAAACAAAGTTGAAGAGCCCGCCAAGGCGTTATATCAATCCTCGACATTAATGTCATGTCATGTCCCTTGTCAAAACTGTTTTACTGATATCAAAAACAACGAAAGGCCAATTTGGATGTTACGTTAAGCAGTTGTCACATATCCAGGGATATACGATAATACTAATTGATTGATTCTTTAGATCCAGTGAAAAGCTATCGAATATAACATGCCCACAGTTTTCTGCAAAATCAAAGAATATAAGAGGCTGTAGGCGCTCTTTTCAAAAAGGCACCCATGTCGTATGGAAAAACTGGAATCTGGAACTGGAAACACTGCCGAAGATAGTTCTTTCCACATCTTGGTGGTTTGTGGTAGAAAAACCGCAGAAGAGAAGAAAACCGCACTTTAGAGGAACACTATGCATCCAGGTGGTAGTGTTGGAATTCGAAGAAGTCTAGATTTTTAAACAGAAAACACAACTTTCTTTCACACTGATCTTGTGCCATCAAAGGCTTTTGAATCTCATCTAGAGTAAGTGCCAGGCCATTTACCTTATTTTGGCCGCCTTGTATATGTTGTTTCTATGTCCACCACCCATCGTCGTGCAAGGTATTTTTATATACCGTCTAAGTTAATGCTTGACTACATTCCACTTGTTGGTAAGTGTAAATGTAGTTTTGACTACATTCCACTTGTTGGTAAGTGGAAATGTAGTCATAGGTGGTAAGGTGCATTAACTTAGTCACCTATTCACTCTTCGGATGAAAAAGAAGAAGAAGAAGAAGAAAAGAAGAAGATCACCCGCTAATCGGCCTAGACGAAAGCCATATTGCCGGTCATTAGGCGATCTTTTTCCGTTACATCTATAGTCGAGTATGAGGCAAAAGAATTTCTAAAAGAAAAGATCTCTCTTTTGTCGTATGAAAATCATTACAAAATCTCTGGGGATGTTGGTGTTTCGTCATCCAATTAACTATTACTGTATTCTAAACATCAAAGGCGCGCGATACTTGTGGAGCTTACTGTTCCCTGGGAAACAACCATCCCCAGGGATCATACGTTTAAGCTTCATAAGTATTAGAAACTGACCAACAAACTGTCTGTACTGTAAAGGGGTCCCTTAAACTTACATCTGAGTCACAAGTCCCAGGTTTTACACTCCTCTCCATGCAACGCTATGGGCTCTCACCCGCACGGTGAATTCATGGCATGCTAAGAAGCTTCGTCTGTCTCTCAAATAATCATGCAAAGTGTAAAATATTTCAGATATTCTGTTTCTTACAGATATCGTAATATTACTACTAATTATTTACCATTATTTTGTGTAATATTCATCTTACATCCAAATTTATCCAAAATAGCAATCACATACTAAAATTAATAAATTGATAGTCAACAAAATACCCTTACTCTACCCACGCACTGGTTCACGAATAATAATAATTAGAATGCTGAATCTGATAGAATAAACATCTTGAATTAAAACCTGTTATTATGCCTTTTTTCTTAACCTACTTGACACTATAACAGGACATACGAACCAACATCTAAATATTTCATGTACATACTAACATACACTTTATATATAAATAATATATATACATTTTATCTACGAATTTATGATTATAAACCGCAATAATAATGCCGAACACTTACCTAGTTATCTGGGATATACTTCTCACACACAGTGTAGTGTGTACCTTTAGCTTTAAAACATTTATTAAAGCTATTAATTTTATGTTGATGTTGCTGCAAATTTTATTATTAAAACATCAATTATGGACGGAAAGCTACAACAGGTCAATGTCGCCTTTGACCCCTCCCCAGATATTACGAAAAGTGAATTAAATCAAAAGTTTAATGAAAATGAAAAGGTAAATATCAACTGATATTTAACTTAATATACGGCTTACCAACAAAAACTCTTAAAAGTGTCTGCTTAAAGCTGCTGCTGCTGCATAAAGCTGCAAGCAAAAATTCTTCTCCATATTTACAAATTAAAGGGGATTAATTTTTTACAGAAAAAGAAAAATGTACGAGAACGTCCGAAATGGGATAATCAGAGAGAGTTTCTTATGTCATGTATAGCAACTTCGGTTGGTCTCGGAAACGTGTGGCGTTTTCCATTTGTTGCATATCAGAACGGAGGAGGAGCATTTCTGATCCCTTATTTAATAGTTCTAATAATCATTGGCAAGCCTATGTACTACCTAGAGACAGTGCTTGGTCAGTTTAGTAACAGCAACTGTGTTAAAGTATGGGCACTCTCACCAGCTTTGAAAGGTAAGTGTATTAACTATTACCGCTGTGACGGACTTGAATCCAATGGACTATAATAACAGATCTTATATTTTGCGAATCGAATTACAATGTTTGCATATTGATATAGTTTTTTTTATTACAGCAGTATAATTTCAATAAATTTAATACATAGGTTTTTATAGGTTTTATAATATCTTGATAATAAAGTAATACTTAAATGTGTCAATTCTCTTAATTAAAAAAAAATAAAGATTTATTTTCTTAGATAGTATAATTCGGGTTTTAAAAAATAATTGAATGTATAATTACAAAAGCACCAAATAATATTAATTACTATCATTCATTAATTTTCCTTGCGGTGAAGCTAATGACATTCTTTATTTACAAATGAATGAGTGACACCATACGAATACTAGAACTTCGAATATGAATTAAACATTTAATACTTTTAATACTTTTATACAAGAGAAGAAATGTCTCTTGCACAAAAAAAAACCCTTACGATTTTAAGTGGCATATTTAGGACATTACTTTAGTATATTAAAAAAATATTGAGCCCGAGTACTCTTCCTTGAAGAATCCCACATTTATTTATTAAATATACGCATATTATTTACATTAATAGGTACGATTTGAAAAATCTTTTTATGTCAATTTGAAAAGTGATGTAATGAGATTCGTCATTATAGTTTGTTTCAATTTTATGTCTTATTGGCTTATAGGCGTTACATTTACGAAACAGATCAATCCATGACATTTTCTGGTTGATTGTTGAAGTATATGATATTACCCTAATGTTGACTGATTATCTTTTGTAATTGATATGCTGTTATTTTGTATTTGTATGCGAATTTAACAAGACATAAGTACCCGTATTTGTTGATAGATTCTTGTAAAATGTAACTGGACTATAAAACAACTTTTCCAGGAGTATTACTATAATAATAATAATAATAATATCAGGACAAATTACACACATTGATCTAACTCCTAAGTAAGCAAATTATTTGCTTGTGTTAAGGGTGTTAGACAACGATACAAATACATAGAAATACATATATAAATACTGAGAATATATTTAATAAACGACCAAACCCAGAAACACAGACATCCATGCTCATCACATGCCTGTCTCCCGCCGGGAATCGAACCCGAGCCCCATTGCGCCGTGATACGTTAGGCGTCTGCGCTAACCACTCGACCAACGGGTCGGCAAATCCTATGTTTTATTTCAATCGAAACTATTATCAACTATCAACTATTTTAATGATTTATTTATTCTATCGAATTAAAGAGGTTCCAGAACCTCTTTAATTCGGTATTTATTACAGAATAAAGTTATTTTAGTTGTAATTGACAAAAATGTTGGTCACCACCTAAACTTACCAAATACCTTTTAACTAAATGCTGATATAAAAGAAGCCTAGGTCAGACTGGTTTTTCTATGAATGAATAATGTAGGTAATGATTTACCTACATTCCTCAAAGAACTGCTAAACTACAATGTTTTACAATCGTACAGTACAGAAGAAAGGCGAGTTTAAATTAATGTTGATAACTTATAGTATTTCGTATAAATGTGGTGGCTTAAATGTTTTCATTAAGTATTCACTACAAGATAAATCTTATGTTAAGTTCTTATAAATTAGTTGTTATTGATAAAAGAACGAACATATTAGAAACTGCAAAAGTGATCTTAGGATGAGGTTAATAGGTATACTTTTTGTTATTGATGTCTAGTATGGCTATTCATTTCCGCAGAGTATTTTAAGTTATTATAGTATTTTAAAGTGTTTTACTCCATACTATCCTATAAATGTCCGCAACCACGTAAAATTTATACAAAAACATTAATTTAAGTTTTTTTGGAATTCTGACCCAAACTTTGTTTTGTGTTTTACGTAAGTAAAAAAAAAGTCCTAAAGTTGACGAGGCTACAAAATGTAAGCGTACCAAATTCCAATCCAAATCTGTCTAATATTTGTACATTTTGGACAAACAAGAAAAAAACTGACAATAATTTTAGTAGCGATTGTTTTGAATTTTGTACCATATACTGAATAATGGCTATTATTTCTAAGAAAGAAATATTAAGTATACAGAATTTTTAAAGGGCCCATCTGGCCCTCCCTTTTCAAGGCTAGGTCTCTTGCACCTCCCCCCTCCCCCCTCACCAATGACGCTGTAATAGCCGACAGGGCTAACAGCATATCATGAACTAAAAATAAATACAGAATATGCTATTTCATTAAAATGTAACAAAAGCGATATCTACTCACTTACTTTTATAATATCCACTTACAAACTTTATAACATATAATTTACAATCATAATGAAATTCCTAAAACTACTTATCATTTTATTGAGACTTGAGAATAATAAAACAAGTAGAAAGTTAATCCTTAATAGTTAACTCAAAGTGACACAAGAGGTCGCTGGTTGTAATAAAATAATTATGATTATAGAACACTTGTAGTAATTGGTTTTGATAACATAACTAACATTACTGCAGATATAATATATTCTTTGTGAACATTACGAAGAATTTATACAAAAAAATTTATGAAAAAAGAAAGAATTTTATGAAAAAATATGAAATGAGAAAAATGTATTTTTAACATACTTTTCAATGATCATTAAAAGATAATAACTACAAGTACTGCTGATTGACGTGTGACAGATACTGAACGAATTTAATTTTGACTGGTTTTATTGTATGGGTTCCAGGGCTATTTGGTGTAAGCGACATTTACTTTTTTTTTATTTACATATTTGGAATTATAGTTTTTTTTACTTGGTCTAAGCGATATTTTTTAGTGAAATATAGATACAACCATATTTGGAATCGGTGTTTTTTTAATTCCAAATATATAACACTCTACTTCGCTAAACAAAGTAGCTTAGACCAAATAGTTTTGTACCGACGCGTTGGTATGTAATATCATTGTTCGTAAAACATGACTTTCATAATTTGCATTTAATATCGGCAATCTCAATTACTATAATAATTATCAGTTATTATTATAGTTATCTATAGAACTTGCGTAATAATAATCATAGTTATCGGTAACAATAATATTTGCTAATTTCTACATCATTTCTTTGTTCATGTCTGATTTTATGTCGGGAATCGGGATGCAAATCTTACGATATCTAACATGTCAAAATAGAGCAAAACAAAACATTATAAATATTATAATCATCAATCATAAAAATATTATCATAAAGCACGATAATACTACGTCAATAATATTAAATTTGAAATAAAAAATAAATATAACATTAATATAAATTCAAAATATACATTGTATATAGTCTAAAATACATCATAGAATGTTTATATTAAAAAACGACAAGTTATTCAGAAATTAATCCTTTAATAATTTCCTGCTTTATTATATTAATACTAAACTACTATAAAACCAAAGTATTAATAATTTCAAAATTAGATGCAAGTATCATAAAGACATTGAAATTATCGCTCGTGTTAGCGCACTCAGCGGACTCTTCAACTTTGTTCAGAGACCGAAACAACTTTGGTCTAAAATAAATACCATCAGGGCTCTATAAACATCGAATAGTTACCAAAATACATATTATCGGAAAATCTAAAGATGATACTGTAACTTTTCTCCCAAAAGATAAACTTGCCTCAGAGCTCGAGTCACGACTTCAATTCCATAAAAAAAATATGATAGGTGCTCAAACGAATAAAGTAGGCCTAGGATCAAGTAGAAAAGTTCAAGACATGGACATAACAAAATCTTTTATTCGACAAGACGAAAACGATAACTACGGACTCCACGCGATGAGCCTAGAAATTCAAAACGACCATAGGAGTGGGTGACCATAGGAGATTTTTGTATTCCACTAGCTTTGAGGTGGCGCACCCTACTTTATGATTGGTCCCTAGCATTGTTAAAATTTTATCTTAATGCATTCCAAATGACTCTCTCAGATCAATTTGATTTAGTAAGATGGGGCAAAACCAACGAAAAGTCTTGCAACAACTGTAGGCAGGCAGTAGAAATCGCGAAACACTTATTAGTAGGTTGTAGAATACTTCTAGATAGAGGTCAATACTCGTGTCTTCACGAAAATTAACAACTTCATGAGTGAAGATCCTCAGAAGTGTTAAAATTTACACACAGCTATTCAACACAGTAGCTGTTCCATTTATTTAATTTCTTTTATTAAGAGACAAGACAAACATTGAACATATAATATGATTAATATTAATGTAATAACGTACAAAGGGTACTACAAAAAGCGAGCGGGCCTTCATCATCAGCGTTATATGTATTTCTATATATTATTTTTAATATATCCAAATCATATAATTAATCGCCGCTATGTTAAGGTTGAAACTCACGTGCAAATGTTATTAGCGGCGATAAAAATAAACAATAAAATGAATTTATTATCATTGTACCGAAAATATATCTTAATTTTCTAGGTACTGGATACGCGCAGACCTTAGGTGCTGTATACCTAGTTTCATACTATGTGTCAATCATAGCCCTATGTTTCTACTATCTTGCTATGAGTTTCCAAGAACCTTTGCCATGGGCAGTTTGCGCCTCGGGATGGAAGAACTGCGTGCCCTCAGGTGCATCGGTCAACATATCAGATTTCGAGGGCGAGCCAGTTAGCAGCGCTGAGCTATATTTCACGTTTGTATCAGCCATTTTAATATTTGCACTAACAAATAGCTTAATCGGTTCGCTTCTTTACTGATTTGGATATCTTTATTATTTTCTTTTATTTTTAAGGTAGATTATATTAATACATCGACTATATTACATTTTCATTATCTTATTTTTGTGTTCACGTCACAAAGAAAATGATAAGTTTCTGTGGTCTATGTTTTATCTTTAATAACACTTTCAAATGTTATTCAGTATTTATGATATATTTAAAATAAACCACAAGTGATTTGGTGTTTATTTGGTGTTTATAGTCTTATTACATTTGGTTTATAGTCTTATTATTAGAAAAAATAAAGTTGGGATTTAAACATCGAGGCTGCCTGCAAGAGTTGGCCAATTAATTTCAAATGACCCTGTATTTTTACCTAACATGCTTCCATCTAATAACAAATAAACATTTACCTCCACCGCGGCACACGCAACCCCATGTTAGCGAAAGAGATCTGTTGACTAAAAATTGCAGAAATTTCTTTTGGAATATGAATATAAACAGTACTAGCATTTAAACCTTAAAATAGTCGAAACCATAAAGTTTCGTAAATTTTAAATGGTGTTCGAACAGGCTTGTGCTTTTATTATATGTTGCAGATATTATTAACACATTTATCATAAGTATAGCCATATTATTGTTTCAAGTATCGAATAACTTTAAATAAATTCCAAAGTAAAAATAAATCCTGTTTATTACAGAGAAACTGTCTTGAGGCAACCTAAAGGCATCCATGATGGGATTGGTAAGTAATATTAATTCAAGCATTATTTCATAAATACGTTTTTAGAACAAGAAATAACTCTATTCATATATTAAACCCTAGAAACCCGTAGTATGTTAGTTAATCTAAGTATATTTTGTGTTTCCAGGTGTACCTCTTTGGGACCTAACGTTGTGCCTGTTTATTTCTTGGGTCATAATATTCTTGATAGTGGCTCGAAGTGTTAAGAGTTCTGGCAAAGCAGCGTATTTTTTGGCACTGTTTCCATATGTGGTTTTGTTCATTCTTCTTATTAGGTACGTTAGTTATCTATTTATTATTTATTTTAAAAAGACAACTCTTACATTACGGTTTATATTATAACAAAAAAGCCGTGATGTGTGAGGATCGAACCCACAAACTCAGCGGTTCAGCAGTTAGGGTTGCTAACTACCACACCAACAGTTCTACTTCTATCTATTTAGAATGTTTAGTTAGATAGATACATACATTACATAGAGAAAATGTTGTCTAAATTAAGAATACTATTTAGAAACTCTCCACTTAAACAATTCTTCTTTACTTTTCTCGTTGGTTAGATCTATATATTAGTTTTATCTCTATATGGGAAAAGTGTTCTTTCTCATTAAAGGGATCGTAAAATTCCTAAAACTTGTGTTTTAATTCGACAACTATTTCTCAGAATTATGACATTTAATAGAAACATTTATGAAATAAAGATACAATACGTACATGAACTCCATTTTAAATATAATATTGTTATAATAATATTAAAAGTAAACATTTTTCAGGGCTGTAACTCTACCGGGAGCCGTGAACGGAATCTTATTCTTCGTAACTCCAGTGTGGTCAAAGATTCTGGAAATTAAGGTGTTTACATTTTTTTTACATTTGTTCATACTTAAATTTCTGAACAACTGTATAACCAAACGACAGCTTCTATTGCCAAAATACTACAAAATTTTATATTTTGTAGCATTTTTACCGTTTACGTTACCATCACTTTCTTTTCTTTTCACACACTTTTTTAGTTTACTTCAAAACTACAATAATACCTCAAACTTTTTTTTGTGTTTTCACTTTGAAATTAAAACAAACAAGTATGAACCAAATTAAATCATTAAAATTTCGAATTTTCGAATCATTTCGAAGCCCATTCTTTGAACAGCAGCCATCGCAACTTGCGCCTTGTGCACAGGTGCATTGTCGTGCAAAAAGAGCACACCTTGGGTCAATTTTCCCCGTCTTTTCTCCCTCACAGCAACTCGCAGACGTTCTAATAATATAGCGTAGTACTTCCCAGTTATAGAAACACCCTTTTCTTTATAATCAATAAGGAGGATTCCTTCTGAATCCCAGAAAACAGAAGCCATGAGTTTTCCAGCCTACGGAGACACTTTAAATTTCTTCGGGAGTGGTGTGCCCTTTTTGTCCCACTGCATGGAGTCTTGTTTAGACTCAGGCTCATAATGATGAACCCAAGTTTCATCGCCAGTCACAATTCGGTTCAAAACTTCATCCTTTTGATCACCACAGAGCGCCAAAAACTCGCGACAACACTCAACTCGCCGCTGCTTCTGGTGTGGCGTGAGCATTCTCGGCACCCACCTTGCACACACCTTTGACATGCCAAGATGGTCGTGTAGGATGTTCAAAATGGTTGAAGCCGATACTCCAATCATTTCTGCACGCTGCTTCTTCTTTAAACGGGCATCTTCTAATATGATTTTTTCAAGTTTTTCGACGTTTTCTGCCGTGGTCATCAATTATCTTCAATTTCGATTCGATTGAAGATAATTGATGATCCCTGCCTTGCTTAAACAGGTTGTCCTACTTGTAAACCATGGTTTTACCAGGGCAAGAGTCCCCGTAAACAAAAGACATCCGTTCCAAAATAGTCTGGGGAAGTTTTCCTTGCGAAAGTTGAATTTGATGATGGCGCGAAACTCAATTTTCTTCATGTTGCAAAAATTCTTCCGGATTGACTTGTTGATTGACGTGTAGCTCAGTGAATTATGACCTAATTGTTTTGAAACTTAGTATTTATACTCTTAATGAGTGTCACAACTAGTGCAGGTAATAAAAAGTTGCCTTTTCCCCCTCCATACCCCTCATTCCGCGAACTTTTTGACCCACCCTCGTAAATGTCATTTATTTATTTTTATTATATGTATATAAGGATTCATATAATATAAATGTATGTATTAGCCTAGCTGTAGTCATTACCTTTAATTTATATACGAACTGGCTTGACTGAGGTAATACCAAGTAGTCGTACATTTACGTTTTTTAAGGTGAGTGCAATAACCAGATCCCTAAAGGTCTAAAAGGCTAGTGTAAATATATTATTTGTTCCAGGTGTGGTACGCAGCAGTTACTCAAGTATTTTTCTCACTGTCTGTATGTGCTGGAACACTAATCATGTTTTCCTCATACAACGGATTCAGACAAAATGTCTACAGGTTTGTCTACATGACTTTTACATTTAGTGTTAAGTGCCTAAAACTTTAATATTATAAATATGTTACATTTATATCGTTATAAACAAGCTATTATACTGTATTATTTAGTGGCCTGCGACTCCGTCCACACTAATTGCAATTATAATACTTATACGTTTAAAACGTCAGTACAAAAGAATACATACTCTATCCGAATTTTTAATATTGTTATACAAGACACATTCAATACTTCTGAAAACTTTTTAAAAGGCACATTCTGGTTGTAATACATATTGTAAGGATCGTGTGATGTTTGTTACAATTATATTAAAAAAATATCCCCCCTTTAACATTTTTTGTTAAATAGATGCACTGCTTTCAGATTTTACCCCCCTTATAAAAAAAAAACTAACAAAATCTACTTCCTCTTTATAATATTGTTTTGTTCAAACTATATTATTTAAAATAATAATTAACATTTTGTAAGCTTTTGTAATTCACGATTGCATTTTATAAAAAATGATACCTAACTAGCTGTTGCCCGCGGCTCCGCCCGCGTGTAGGTCGCTTTTCGCGTAATCTATGGAAACTACAATAATCCAGACCTATAATAGACTTATAGTTAATTCTATAGTATCCTATTCCCGTGGAAATTTTATATATATAGGCATTATATTGCTACGATATCAAATTGAAAATAATAACATACATCCACATCACACAACACACACACACACGACCACGACATTCAGATATACGTATTAAAGCATATGGATTCGAAATATTACGTTTTTGAGACATGTTACATTTTAAGAATTTCTTTGTAGAATTTCAAACTGCTATACCAAATGCGAAAACATAATCATAGCGAGTTGTAAAAATAGTCAGCGAGCGCTATCTATTGAGATTTTATGTGACTAAATTTAAAATGCTAATATTCAATTTGTTAAATTATTTTACAATTCAGATAAAAATAAGTAGAAATTCTAGCTTTATCTTAATTAAATACGTTCATGTAAACCCCATTAAATTCTGTATAAAAGTTTGGAAACAGTGCTTGTAGTAAATTTTAAATTGACCATAACTTCTTTTACCCTTAACAAATTTTAACAAAACAAAGTTTACGCTCCGGATTATACATAATCCACTTGGAAAAACTGCGTTCAAATCCGTTGAGTAGTTTCGACGTTATAACGTACCAGAGAGACAGACAGACAGACAAAAATTCCAAGATTTATTTTTTTTTGGTTTCTGATACTTGTCTTTAATCGCCCCCTATCAGTTTTTTGGAAAAATATTGGCATTTAATAAATAAACTTTAGAAGAATAAACAAAAAAAACAACAGAAAAATACCATACAACATAGAAAATAATTTATAATGAGCCTAGCCATAGCCTATGTCACTCGGGAATAGTGTAGCTTGCCAACGGTGAAAGAATTTTTGAAATCAGTCCAGTAGTTTCGGAGCCTATTCATTTCAAACAAACAAACAAAAAATCAAATCTTTCCTTTATAATATTAGTATAGATGATTAGAAAAATGTTATTGTATCAATATAAAACTATAAAGATGAGTATTTATAGGTATTTATAGGTATTTATAGGTATAAGAATGTAACTCTTTAATTTTCAGGGATTCAATGATCGTCACAACTCTGGATACTTTTACGAGTTTGATATCTGGGATCACAATTTTCGGTGTATTGGGTAACTTGGCTTACGAAATGAAATATGAGGATGTCAGTAAAGTCATCGGCTCCGGAGGTACCAGCCTTGCCTTTGTATCCTATCCAGATGCAATCGCGAAAACACCGTTCGTGCCTCAGGTTTGTGGATATTCTTTATTTATCTTTTGTAATCTTTATAAACTCTATCTAACAATCTTGGGTATAATAAACCAAATTCAAAATTAAAATGCAAGATATCTTTATCCAAGTTAGGTAAGGTCAGTCCGTGAGTTACTTACCACCAGCTTAGAATGCTGGTCTGCTGAGAAAAGCTGGCCAGAAACTCATACATATTGTATCTGTCCTATGTATATACTTTTACAATACATTTCGTATATGTACATTTAAAAAAAAAGATCCACACATTAAACACTGTAGTTGTTCGCGGTGCTGTTCTTCCTGATGATGGCTACGCTGGGAGTGGGGTCGGGCGTGGCTCTGGTGTCAGTCATCAATACCGTATTGTTGGACGCTTTCCCGAGGGTGCCCACGCATCTGATGTCTGGTCTTGTATGCTCGGCCATCTTCCTCATCGGACTCGTTTATGTGACACCGGTGTGTAGGATTTTTATTTAAACAATATACTTACGCATTAATATAAGATATCAATATATACACTGTATAATGTGATTATTTTGTATTTAAAAAGATAGTCATTAATAAAACTAAACAAAATAATAAATCGATATCTTAAATTCTTTTACCTTTGTCGTAATCATCAGTCTTAATAAAATTTGCTGTCTGTTTCTTATTATGTCATACTAATTATTGTGGATAATTACTTATCTATTTCAATGATTGCAGGGTGGGCAATATATACTAGAATTAGTAGACTTCTATGGCGGTACATTTATGAGACTCTTCTCAGCTATAGCTGAAACCATAGGAATATTCTTTATTTATGGTAAATAATTGAAAATACAATTTCATTTAATTTATATTTAATATATAGTTATAAGTATGAAAAATTATACATTTATATAAAAATTATAATATTTTTTTAATATAAAAAATTTATTCATTTAATTGTTCGTCAGGTTTGGAAAACATATGTATAGACATCGAATATATGCTCGGCGTCAAAACATCATTCTATTGGAGAATTTGTTGGATGGTTGTGACTCCCCTGCTCATGATATTCGTATTCTTCTACTCCGTAATTACTACCCAGAGACTGATATTTGGTGACGGTTATGAGTATCCTGAGTCTGCTTATCGTAAGTTCCACAAAGTCTCCGTATTCTTTCTTCTTCTCATTGTGCTTTCATATGAACCGCGAATTTACAATTATTATTTTTTTCAGTTGCTGGTAACTTACTCCAGTATATAGGTATGGCATTAGTCCCATTATTCATGATAATAGCTCTAGTAAAATACAGAGACAGGAATGTTTGTAAGGTACGTAAAAGCTCTGAAATAAAATCTAGTTAAGTAACTGTTTCTTTCTTCATGCTCATAAATCAGATTTGGTAACTTTTTATTTTTAGACAATTAAAACTGCCTTCGGTAAGAAACCAACATACGGCCCTCAAGAGGAGGAGTTACGAGAGGGATGGCTGAAATTCAGAGAAGAAGCGAAGATACAGAGAAATGCAAAACGCAGGAATTGGTTCCAACACTTTATTATAATCCTTTTTAAGGGATATAGATAAGAGCTAATGATCTTGAAAATATGAATATTAATAAAATTTAAATTATATAAATAAAACAAATGATATCAAACAAATTGTTTCTTTTTTAATGTGAGGTATTTATGGTAAACGACTTCGGCGAAGCTCATGCAAATTACTTAATGTCACTAAAATATCTCACCAGTCTTACGTAATAGACAAACTTACATTTTGAGTAAACTGCCTTACTTTTCTTTGGTGGAGATGACTTGTGACAGAAGAGTTAATACTAAATAATAGATATACAAGCAGGTGGATCTTGACGATATTTTTCGACTTGACACAATTCGAAGAAATCCTGTCCGAAAGCAAAAGATTTTATCTCGGGAAATGAAGATAGCACCTAGAACTTGCACTTCCTAAGACTACATTCCACTTCCACCTAATGGTAAGTGGAATGTAGTCTTAGGTGGTAAGGCGCATTACCCTACCAACCTATTCACTCTTTTCTTGAATGTATCCACATTGTATTCGGTCGGAAAAAACGACGCAGGAAGGCTGTTCCAATCCTTTGCTGTACGAAGTAAAAAAGACGAAGCAAAGCGCGCTTCGTTCGGACAGGTGGAATGTCCACAACAAAAGGATGGATACCTGCCGTGCGTCGGAACGTCCGATGATGGAAGGGGGACGGGGAAATTAGATCGTGTAATCACACTCACCAAAATGTATCCTATAGAATACTGAGAGGCTAGCAATTCTACGTCTGTGTTCAAGGCTTATTAAGCGGTTCGACCAATGCGGAAACGCCTATAAGCCTCTTCGCTCGCCTCTCAATTGAGTCCAGAATCGCAAGATGAGACTTTGCGGCACCAGCAGGTATGTGACCACAATACTCCACACACGACCGGATCTGTGCTTTGTATAAAACAAGGAGCTGTCATTAACCTGTCATTAACATTCCTACTGATATCATTAACCTGAACAGACCACGATAGTGTCTAATCTAAGTAAACACCCAAATCTTTAGCGAATGAACAATAAGGAATAGTAACGCCGTTAAATAGTATAGGTTTTAAATTTCGCCAATCAACTCTTGCTATCATACCGCTATTGCCAATTATCATAACTTGGAACTTGAGAGGATTTATTTTTAAACCAAATTGTTAACTCTAATTACAAATAGAAATTAGTTAATAATGGTCACCGAAAATCAAAGATTTTCAAGCCGAGGGTGGTGATAAATTTGGATATCATCTGCATACATGTGATAAGGAGAAAAGATACTTTGAGTGATAGAGTTTATGAAAATAGCAAATAGTAAAGGAGATAGCACGCCCCCCTGAGGTACCCAAACCGAGAAGCATATCATTCCACATTCATATCTAGCATTCTTCTTCTTACATGACATTAATCCCTTCTCGTAACATACCGCTACCACGAAAGCCTTGTACTTCTTATTTTGTCTGTCAGTGGCGCTACTTTCAAACTCCCTCTGATATAATTACTTAGTAAACTAATTAAAAAATCATGCTGAATCAATAACAAGACCATTATAATAAAAAATATTTGATTCACAATAAACTGTTTGATTTATAGTTCTGATTACAAGAGGTCACTAAACTACTGAGACAGATGTCTTACTCAATAGACATATATATCTCCTAGGACTCTCTTGTTGCTGAGAATGCTCCTGGTGTTTTCTTTATTGATGATATTTCATTGATATTCAAGTTGAGTTATTTTTAGCATAATTTCGTATCCTACTCTCAGGTAGCGCAGATGATATAAATACCCGTTTTGGTTAACAAACGAGTTATCCGTGCAATTTATAATCTGGGTCCTGGAGATTCATAACGAGATAAGTTCAAGCACTTTATAACACTTATATATAAAGTTATGTACTTCTTAAGCACATACTTAACAAGTACATAATAAAACTGGTAATTTATTAAGGCATGTCGTTATCCGTTACTACAATCAAAAATGTGATTAGCTTTTATATGGGTCTAAGTATACACTTCTTCAACAAAAACTTAGCAAACGTTACAGTACTATTATCTACTATAAGTATCAGAACCCTTCAACCAATTTTAAAGTCTGTGTGCTAATACATACTACAGTATTTCGAAATGGGGTGTGAACTGATACTACAGTATTTCAGAGTGGGTATTAAGTATGGGTATGCCAGGCTAATTCAAAATTTATTATAAGGTGTGTTTGTAATTTAGGTCTTTCTGTAGCTGTAAAAGGCAAATGGTATTAAAGTTGACCATGAAAAAATGTTTTGAATAAACCTACTTCCAATAAGGATTTTGATATAGATTATGATTAAAGGATAAATTAAAAAATATGTTTTTGTATGTATTTATTAAGTAAATACGTTTCTAGAATATGCAATAATATAGAACAATAAAACTCCCCTTACTTAAATGTAGTATGTTAATATTTCATTACAACAATATTGTAAGGAAAGAAGCGGAAACCATTAAACCACAATGAAAATATATTTAAAGTTCAATTACATCAAACAAACCACTACTTATGCTTAGACTTTTTTTTCTTCTTACTTGACTTCTTCTTATGTTTACGTTTCTTCTTCTTTTTCTTATGGTCGTCAGAACTAGAGTCTGACTCACTGTCACTGTCGCTCGCAGCTCGTTTCTTCTTCTTTTTATTTTTCTTCTTCTTCTTTTTACGTTTGCGAGCATCTGAAGAGGATGAAGAAGAAGAATATTCGGAATCGCTTGAAGATTCGCTGTCAGAATCTGGTTTCTTCTTCACATTTGTCAGATCTAATTTAATAGTTTCAGTGTCAAATTTAGCCTTTTTAGGTTCATTTGCGCAAGCAAAAGTGCGATCACGGGAAAGTTCTCGTTTCTTGCCCGGATCTGCTTTTGCTTCATTTTCGGATTCCACATTTTCGTCATAATCAGGTTCAAAATGAGCTTCATCTACGACAGACTTTTTCCGTTCTCGTTCATTTAAAGTTTTTGTTTCTGGGGTAATTGTACTCTTCTCTAAATTATGAGAATTTGATTCACGCCTATCAGTTGAAGGTTTTGTTTCATCCTTAATTTTCCCATAATGTCTCTTTTTATATTCATTTTCATTATTAGACCGATAGTTTTCTTCAGATTTACCAACATCAGTGACTCTTCTATCACTTTTTTGTGTCTCTATTCTAGCTATGCTTTCAGGTTTACGACCTCTATCCCTTTCCACAGTTACTCGACGATAAGGTACCTGTTCATGTTTTGGAGTCTTTGACCTTGACTTAACCCTTTCAACAGTGCTTTGAACAATCCGAGGTTCTCTAGTCCTCCGAACTTCCTCAACTTTTCCGCCAAGTCGTTCTTTCACAGACAATCGAGGTGGCGGCGTCTTAGAATATCTTCTTTTTTTATTGTTAGAATCTGTATGTTGTTGTTGCTCTGGATTCATTACAGGAACAGTAATTTGTATATTATCTAAGGAACCCTTTGCTTGAGCATCATCACCATATAACTTCAGACGATCACTGCTGATCTTTTTTATTTCAATCGGTCTTAGAGAATTGATAGCCTTAGCAAATATAGCATTTTCTGCACGCTTAAGAACTTCGGATGTTACCTTACCTCCATCCTCTTCTTCTTCCGGAGAAGTGATTTCACCAGGTTCCCTAGATTTTTCAACAGAATCATCTTCGACCTCCCATTTAGATAATGCTGGTAATGGAGCCAGCATTTCTTTATTATTATTATTGTTAGGTTGTTCAATGTCTACTTCTAATTCATCGGCCGGGACTTGAAGTTCTATACCATCAAATGGTTCATCTTTAGAAATACCATCGGAAACCTTGTTTTCTATTACCTCCTCCTTTTCTTCGGCTTTTATATAGTTTTGTATAATTTCCTTGTCCACGGCTTCAGCAGCTTCATCGCCGTATAAATCGTCTTTAGCTTTTTCATTAGAATCAGATTTTTCAGGATCCTCCTTTGAAAGCTTTGTCTCTATTTCCGGTTTCTCTGCTTTGACTTGGGCAGGCTGGTCAGAGTTTTCTTTACGTAAATCATGAGACTCTTGCTTAGAGTCAGTTTTTTCTTGCTCATCATCCTCTTTTTTAGTTCCATCCTTATCTTTTTTGTCTTTTTTATCGCGCTTCTTCTTTTTATCAACTTCCTTTTCTTTCTCTCTCTTTTTCTTCTTTCTATCTTTAATCTTTTTATCCTTTTCTTTATGCTCTCTACTTCTCTCAGCGGATGATTTATCACGTGTTCTCTCTTCTTTTTTTTCCTTTCTACTTTCTCGATCACGAGAACGGCCTCTTGATTCGTTTTGTTTACTTTCACGGGTATCTCGACTACGCTTTGGAGAAACACGTTGCTTTCTATCTGGAGATTGTTTGTCATGACCACGATCTTTTTCTTTTTCATAATCTCGATTCCTGTCATAATCCCTGGGGCGTTCGTCACGATTTTCCCTGTTTTTATCATACCCGGGTCTTTTATCGACGTCACGCTGACGATCTGGAGCTTCACGATTTTCGTTAAACCGTTCTCGGTCTCTTCCATCTCTGTCTCGATGTCTTTCGTGCTCATTAGGGTTACGTCTGGATCCACCTCTATTACGAGTACTAGAACGATATCCTGATCGCGATTCTCTATTCGCGTTGTTTTCTTCACGAAAACCTTCTCTGTAATTAGGATCATGATAAGCCACAGGATTTGGTTCCCGGGGATCAGCACTAGGAGGCCTAAATGGTGCAGATCCATCGCGGAAATTATGAGGTACATTCTCACGGAAATTACCATCCCTAAATGGATTGTTTCTATAATTATTATCTCTAAAAAGTGGGGGTGGGCCATTCCTAAAATTTCCGTCACGATATGGGGGTTGAGATCCCGTTTCTCTATATGGTTGTCCGTCTCTATAAGGGGCGGGTCCTTGGTCGCGATAAGGATGTCCAGTCGGTCTAAAATTATCTCGATAACGCTGCGGGTGTTCTCCCATGTGCCCTTGTAATTCACTTTGAAGTGGAGGTATTGGACCATCCCTGTATCCACTTGGTCCCTCAACATACGGTGCTCTATACGGATCTCTATAGTTCGACGGTGGTAATCTATCTCTTTCCATAGGACCTGGTGGTCCAAACACAGGTTTCTCAAATGGCGATGGCTCAAAACCTGGAACCGTTGGTTCAACACCTGGAGGAATATCTTCAAATGGTGGTGCATCATAGCGACCACGATATCCAGGAGGAGGTTCATTCGGTAAGACCAAATTTGCCATAAGGGGCATTGGTTTGCCAGTGATGGGAGGATATCCGGGTGGTGGAATATTATTTCGAGAAGGATACCTGCAAAATAAAAAAAAACATAAATTAATTTTCAAGTTAATTTTTTTATTTACCTATATATGCTTTAGAAAATAGTTGGTATTTTGAAAAATTAATCATTTTGTATTAACTTTAAATCAGATTAAATTTAAAAACTAAAAATGTTGATTATTTACTTAAAATGTTAACGAATGACTGCTAAGATACTCAATCTAATATAATAGATTCAGTCAATAAATTATTTGATACCTTCATCGTTATAGTCACTTGAGAATGATAAGGAAATTTAGTTTAAATAAATAAGGAAATTTAGTTTGAAATAAGAATACATCAACACGGACTGAACTCACACTTGCGACCATTTTGATAGTTACTTTTGTTCCTACCCGCCTTAACGCTTAACATGGATAAACATGTCTGTAGACAATTTTGGACAAGTGTATTTAGTCTGGTAAAGTTAGTTGAGTAGAACGAAATATATCCTTTTATATTTAAGAATTAAGTCACATTCGATCGATTCGAAAATAATACCCTGATATTCTTTTGGTAAGTAATGTTTATTTTTTTGTGCAAACTAACAATTGAAATAAAATGTTTTCTGTTCATAGCTTTTTTATTTCATAAACTCGTTGTTTAAATATTGGTAACTGCAAAATGGATCAAATAATATTGACGTAGTATTGCCTCACGGAAAAAACCTAACAGCGACTACGACAAAAACTCAAAATAGAGGAGTATTTTATATCATAAATATGAAATATCCTTAGAAGTAATGAGCAAACCATTTGACAGCATTTCATGCAGGCTTGTCGGGATCCAAATTATATAATAATCGTATAATACACCCTGAAAACATTAGTGGTTTAGATTTTCTCTTCTCCGTCATGTACATTTCATCCAAGCTGTAGCGAGTGGTAGGTCTGCAAGTAAAACAAATATTCATAGTTCATACCTACTTCTTCCTCCATGATGTCAACTTATCTTCCTGCTACCTTGCCAATAAAATATTAACATGCACAAATATAATATATATATATTGGATACAATACTTATGAAATAATAATTATTACAACTTTACTTAATATTATGAAAAATAAAAAACAAGATTTATAAATATAGCTTTATTATTTTTGACAATATTATTGTATTCTTACATAAGTATTTCTTAATTCTATCAATTTAATCAATTTATGATTTATAACTACGGGTTTGAAAAGTGACAAATATTCTGAGTGAGCTACTTACCCCAGATTTCCCTGGGATAGTGACAATAATAATTTATCAAATCGAGCAACGCTATAACAATGAAAACATTATTTTAACTAATTTCCAAGAAATAATATAGATTTATAACCTTGTTATTTTTTCCTATTAGATTGTTAAATTTTCATATTTATCGAATATGACTAAAACGAAACATTAGACGTGTGTGACTTACAAACCGTAATATCCAACTTCTATTATAAGCATTCCCTCGTTAAGATGGTGAAGCGAAACTTGAAAGAAAGGGATGAAATATTTTTATTTCTATTCCTTTTTCATTTTTTTTAAAGGTTTTCATAATTTTCAAAGGTATTTTTATAAAATCATAGTGTAATACTGAAAAATGTATACGTAGTATACGAGTATACATAGTATACGAGTAAAAATAATAATTTAACAATCTAATTTTTATTCTACTTTGCGTCAAAATATAAAACAAATTTCATAAATGTTTACATATATTAAGAAACTGCTGATAATAAAACAATTAAATACTTAGCTGACAACATGACTCATACATTAATAATAATAACAATTTATATAAATAAAAAATAAATAAATTGATATGACATAATTAGGTACATTATTATTTCTTAGTAATGTCTAAACTATTTAAATAGTACAAAACATTATATTAAAAAAAACTTTAAAAACGTAGGGTCAAGTAGGGTAAATATAAGATGCCCAAAAATTTAGGTAAAAATAAGACAGCTATAAATTTCTTTGAAGTCAACATCAAACAGAACCATATTCCACTTTAATAACAAGTTCATTACAAACATAATAAGAAAATAACTTTACATTTCTTTTCTATAAATAAAACAAAACAAATTACGTAATATTTATGACTCACGACAAATTTTGCCGCGAAAACTTTTAAACGCGGTTCGCGCACTTTCGGTGGTCTCGCTCTGACTAGCGCTGCCCGCGCTCTTACCCCCGCACCTCGCGCGGTGCGTCTTTTGTCCTTGTGCATACACGATATTATTTTAGTCTCCGGTTAATGGGCGGTGTGTGAGGATGCCTTGATTTTCGGGGAAAATATGAGACAAGCGATAGGTAAAATATAAGACAGAGGGTAGTGTAAAAATAAGACTGGAAAATTAATCATGCCACGAAAATATGTTCCTAAACCAAAAACGTACGACGAATTGATGTTACAAGAAGCATTGGAAAATGTAAAAAGTGGCAATCTATCCCTAAGAAACGTAGCAAAGAACTATAGTATTGACAAATCCTTATTATGGAGGCGAATTCATGATTTAAACAAAAATAAGCAAGGAAGGAAGACAGTTTTAAGCAGAGAAGAAGAAATAGTCTGTCTGATCTGTCTGATAAAATAAAAACAATGGCTACATGAGGATGGGCATTAACCAGACAAGAGATAAAGAATATTGTTCAAGAGATAAAGAATGTTGTACAAAATAACATTAAAAACAATTTTAAAAATAACTACCCAGGCAAGGACTGGTTAATTTCTTTTTTTAAGAGAAATAGTTTAGTCACGAAAAAACTTGAACAGTTGGAAAAATCTCGACGACACGCAACAAGTGATCCATTTATTATTTATTCTTTTTATGACTTATTACATCAGACAATGACATCTCTGGATTTACACGACAAACCTCAACATATTTGGAATTTAGATGAGACCTACTTCTGTTCTGACCCAGGACGCGTCAAAGAAGTAACAAAAAAAGGACAGAAGGCTGACAGGATTATACAGGTGAGAGTCTTTATTTACTATAATTATGATTAGATTAGTCCAATTATATCTGTAATTCATTTTTTAGTGCAGATATCATATGATTTTTTGAATTTTTAGGGATCGGGAAAAGAAAATACAACGGTCTTAGGATGTGCTTCTGCTGGAGGCATATTACTGCCACCATTAATTATATTTAAGGGACAGAATCTCTGGAGCTCTTGGAAAGGTACTGATGATATTCCAAGAACTACTTATGCATGTTCAGAAAACGGATGGATGATGACCAGCATTTTTAATCAGTGGTTTGCCAACTTTTGTAAGACTGTGAAGGAGAGACCTTTGCTTGTAATCTTCGACGGACATGTTACTCACCTAGATCCAGCTACAATTGAGTGTGCATTACGTGAAAATATAACTTTACTTAAGTTGCCAGGTCATACCTCAGATTTACTGCAACCAATGGATCGAAGTTTATTTAGACCGATAAATTATAAATGGAATGAAAGATTGATTGAGTGACAAAGATTAAACCAAAGAAGTCTTACAAAATCAGAATTCTGTAATTTATTAAGTGAAGTTTGGCGTGATGGTGTTTCGGAAGAAGTAATAAAAAAATCTTTCAATGTAACAGGACTTTACCCCGTGATTAAAGATGTTTACCCAAAAGATCGTTTAGATCCAGAAAAATTAGAAAGATATAATAGAGCACAAAGTTTAGGTGATTACATGCCGAATCCATTAAATATATTTGAGAATACGTCGTCTGAAAACGTAGAATGTGTGTCACCCTCATTGCTGGATTCTAGGTCACAATGTGTTACACCATCGCTATTAGAAATCGGAACTATTCGAGATGACTCTGTTGAAAAAGCCAGTCCCATCCCATCTTGCTCATTTGAAACGTTACTGTTAGACAAAATAAAACATACAACGCCAAATTCAGGCAAAAGAAGAAAAATAGATGGGAAAGGTAAAGTTTTGACTAGTGAAGAGTATCTAAAGAGTATTGAAAATCTAGACAAAAAGAAAAAAAAGGAAACAAATGTAACAAAAGGAAATCCCAAGACTAAGAAACGAACAAGAACAGTTGTCTGGCAAGAGTCCGATACGGATTCAGATCTCTTCCCGGATGAAGAAGTGCCATATGCCGACGAAAGTGATATCGAAAATTGTACTTTACTCTTGTAGAGCATTCTATAAAGAATATTAATAAATATTATGTGGCCCGAATAGAAGCAGGAGAACATTTATCTGTGATATATCTCAAAAGATCAAAGAAAGAAGGTCCAATCCTTTTTATGTATCCTGCTGTCCACATTAAATATAATATCCTTAAAGAGGAAATTGTCATGAAATTGACACCTGCACCACAAGTTAATAAAAGAAGTGCCTTAATGTTTGATATTGACTTCAAAAAATACCATATTGGGTAACTCGAAAAAGGATAAGGCCTACGTTTCATTTATGTTACAATTTAAGCTTATTATTGTGCTGATTTTTAAAACCAAAAAGTCTTACAATGTAATAAAGAGACTGGTTAGTCTAGTGTCAATTAAGTAGATTATTATATTGGTTTATTATCGAGTTTATAATTACCTATTACTTTAATTTTCGTTGAAAATTTATGTTTTTCTATAATTTTAATTTTTGTATTTCTTTATTTTGTGTTTTAAATGTTAAAAACATTGTTAAATTTGGCAATAAAAAAAATATTGCTAAGCAAAATGTTACGCAAAATTTTGATATTTTTTTTGATACTTAATAAAAAAAGGTTTTAATTTTTTATACACTTTTTGTATTATTTTTAACCTCCTTGACGTATAATGAGCCGTCAATGTCAAAAATATTGAAAGATATGTAAAATACAGGCTATCTTATTTTTTGCCGACCATGTCTCATAATTACCTTTTTTGGAGGAAAATAATAAGACACTGATTTTATATTAAAACATGCCTTTTAAATATAACTATTGACAAACAAATCAAATAACGTTATAGCTATGAAGTAAAAGTATTAATATAATACATATAAACTGGAAATAGAAAACATTAAGTTAAAAAAAAGTTAAAAGATTGAGTTTTTGTCTTGTATTTACCCTACTTGACCCTACTAGTTTTTAAAACGTATAATCTGTTTAGATTTAATATAACAGAAAGTAATCAAAATGTTTGTATGTCCCACTATATTTTAGTTTTTAATAAGCTTGTAGTAAAGAGTAAAATTACAAATAATCTTTAATTTAAAGCAATATACACAAACTCAATTTAAAAAATCATATTTTAAAAGTATAGCAATAAATACCTACAAAATCGTCAGACTTTAAAAAAATAAGAAAGGACTTCCTTTAAGGATTTTGTATCTAGTAGAACAACATATCAGTGAAAATATTAAAAGATATATATAAGTAAAAACACTAAAAGAAAAACAATTTTGATTACAAAAAACAAATATTGATTATACAATTAATAATTTAAGGTTAGTTTTTACTTATATATACTTATCTATAGAGTATGATAGTATTTTTTTAAGTATTACGACATTAAATGATATTTTTGATAAATAGCAGCTAGCTACTTAAACAATAACATAATATGTTTTAAACCATATGTATAATACTTAGCTTGGCCATAAATATTGTTACAATTAAAAATTAAAAAAATATTACAATTGAATTTGGAATCTGTCATTTTTATACGATTGTTCATTGTGTTTTCTCGTTTTGGCGCCAATACATTGTACAATATTTTGCGATATTAAAATGGTGGGGTGATAAAGATAACAGAATCGCTGTGATTGCATTACACAAAGTAGGTATAGAGCCAAATGCAATTTTTAAAACTCTCCATACACTTAGTATTTATCAAATGTTTGTGTACCGGGCTTCCTCTGTTTGTGACAGAGAAAAATCAGGCCGTGCAAGAATTCAAAGAAATGCTGTAGCAACATGTCCTAGAAACATGTCGCGTATTTTAAAAGATGACTTAGAACTATATAAGCCTATAAGAGATCGGATTGTCATGATCAGAGAGTCATTTCTCAACTGATAAATAAAAGATGAATAGGGTGGTAAAATCGAAACAACTACTGAAGCGGTACGCAAAGGGAGGTCAGAGAAAAAAACTGTTTACGGATGAGATTTTTTTTATAATTGGGCAACATTTTATCAAACAAAATGACCGTATTTATGTTCAAAGCTCTAAGGAAGCTTTCCAATTAGTCGACAGAATGCACCGTGGACATTATCCGACGCCTTCAGTATGGTTTCGTGGGATGTTAGCCATGAAAGACTGAACTATATTTTTGTGATAGAGGTATCAAAACATCGGCACTAGTGCATCAAGATACCATTCTTGAGAAGGTAGACAACCCATTAATATCACCATATTCAATAACCAAGTATGGTCCTTCCAGCAAGACTCGGCGTCGCGTCATTAAGCTCGGTCCACGCAGTCTTGGTTGGAAGCCAACGTCTCGGATTTCATCAGACCTGAAGACTTCTTTTTCAACTAACTAGATATGGGAAATAAAATATATTTTACTGTCTAACGTTACTTGCTTTAGTTTGCCAAATTATCGAATTATACATATCAATTCGTTTACTTATTAACTTTTCTACACAATGTGAGTTCTAGCACTTCACTTTTAAGGAGAAAACTACAATTTTGACTTTTAACATGAGAAAATAACTCCATGAATTGTTTTTTTGAGTATTTAAGGCTAAATAATGAATTTCCAACCAATGAAGAAAACGTGACAGAGCACTGTTTATTTCGTTATAAATAGTCTTATTAAGCTCAAATTTAAAAATAAGCCAGTCATTGTCTCAAAAAATAAAATATCACAAAGACTTTTACTTAATAAGGGTAAGTCATTTTGACATAAAGTTGTAATAAAAAGGGACCAAAAATAGATCCTTTTGGAACACTTATTTTTAGGTGAGAACCCGCCGATTTAGAATTATTTACATCAACCGTCTGGACTCTTTGATTTAGGTAAGAAGCAATAAGATCAAGCGCAGCACTACGCACACCCCAGGAAATAAGTTTACTTAGTAATTTTTGATGGTCTACGCAATCAAAGGCTATCGATAAATCACAAAACACCCCGATTGCATTCTGTGACTTCTCCCATGCGTCGTATATGTGCTTAAGAAGCGTGAGACCCGCATCGGCTGTTTGAACCATATGGATTACTATATCTACATACATCTATCTAGATTTAAAAATAGTATATTTTTGAACATTTATCCGAAAGGATTATCACATGGAATAAATAATAAAGTTACAGCTGCATAAAACAAAAAAAACTAAACACGGCTAAGGTTACGGCTATTTCAAAACTCACTCTTTTAAAATTAATTCTTAATAATAATAATATCATTTTTGGTATAATATCACTTACAGTATTGAGCTACTTAAATAATAACATATCAGTCAATATAATATTACAATAAACAAACAGATATTAAGAGTACAGACGGACAGACACAGAATAAAATGATCAATCCGAAACAGTTTGTTAAATAATGAAATTAAATGGTAAACAAAAAACGTTGGCGCAAGACAACATTTAATGTGTTGATAATAAACTATAGTATAAAATATGCATAAAAATAAAAAAAAATACAACACTTAATAACTAAATAATATAATAAAAATACTGCATATTACCTAAAATTTAAAACATGTATTTTATTTTATAATTTTTTCACAAATATAATTATTTATAAGTTACATGTTAGGTTTAGACTTGTAATGTTGATCAATATATGATAACAAATTTATTTGATTGGATTTGAATAGATTTGATGAATTTGATCCTATGACAGAAACTACAATTAACTACAAAACAATTATTATACACACACATAAACAATCAGTGTTTTTACAATTTATTTATCAATAAACCGTTCTATATAATTATATAAAGAAATCATAATATTTCTTCTCTGTAAAGAATAAAATTAAATAATATTTATTTAACAGTTAAATAGTAAACAGACTGATTGGTGCTACGTACTACAGCTTTGTAAGAGTGCATATAATATACAATAAAATAAAATATAAAAAAATAACTATACATTCACAACATGTATTAAGATAAATCACAATAAGCTTTTTTATAAATAATAAAAACATTTAATGCTATTGTGCAAACATTTAAATAATATAAAATAAAACATTATTAGAGTAAATTGATTAAATCAAAACAAATTTATTCGTGACATAATTTTAATAAATGAACCAACCATAACAATATTATTTATATGTAATACATTTATATAAATATAAAATTAAGACAAAACCGACATGTGGAGGGATTCGAACCCGCGACCTTTGGGAAACCGTCCCGTCGCTCTACCAATTGAGCTACCGTCGCTGTCCGTCTCGGTGAATTATGTGATCGTATTTATCGGGAAGGTAAAATCCCTGCCCGTGTCGGTTTATTTTTGTTTCTATACTTATATATATAATGCAATAAGCTTAACATGACTATACATGTTTATAGATATTCTCAAACATGTAATATATTATCACAGTAATTTAAATAACATTTATAAATATTTATGAACGTTTTATTTACTGATAACAGAATGTAAGATAAAAATATTTTTAATATTTAATCTTGGTAATTTAAATTTGATTATAAAAGTCCTATTGAGCATTTTAACAATAATTTAATATTTAAATTTAATAATATACATTCAGTCTTAATATCACAGTATAAAATAATTTTATATCCGGAACCTCTGCAATACACAGCATACTCGAATCAGCTCGAAGAATCAAACCAGCATCATTCCACCCGGAGCTGTACTTACCGCTGAATATCAATAACGGTACGATAACTTTTAATATACTAAAAAGTTTATAACTATATTATTACCCTGTAATGAATACCTAAAAACGATAGAAATCAAGTCCGCAACAAGTAAAGTATCACTTAGTAAGGTTGTTTCCGGTCGGCAACACTCGTAAGGACAACGTACGTGGGCGAGGAGGCTATTAAACGTTTACAATCGTACCTGGCTCCGAAGGGCGGGTCTACGCTACGACGAGGAGGAGACAACAGTTCATCGTATACACCGGCGAATCTGGAACAATATATTGTTTTAGGTGAAAATTGACGAAATTTAACACTTTTTTTATTGAAAAATGTAAATAATTTGTATACAACAAATAGTCCAAGATTGGAGGGTAGCAACATTTTTAAACTACAGATTGATATTGTGTTGATAAGTTTAAATAATCAAGTGTAAACGAACAATTCCAACAACGAAGTAGATTAGAAATGATCGAGTTGAGCAAAACATGTTACTAACTAATTTCGACTGAATAACTTTCAGCTGAAATACTATATACGATTATTATAATGGCTTTTTAATATTAAAATGAGAGCAAAAATGCGGGTCATCTGATGATGAGTGATCACCGCTGATCCGATCTTGCATGACCAAAGGATGTATAAAAATATTGCCAGATTTTGACGAGTGAGTAGGCGATCTTTTTGAAGGTATATCGATCAATATAGTAACGCCGAAAGACGTTTCTTTCCACATATGTATCTATTTGTATTTCATGGTAAAAGTTCCCTTAGAAACGAACTCTTAATACTCGCCACATTCCCAGGTGGTCGGGATCGTAATTAAGTAAGTAATGGATTGGCTCTGTAGTTATTTCAGAGATCGTCGGCAGCGAACTCGCGCAGGTGAGAAAGAGAGAGTGAGTGGTAAAACGAGATTTGTGCGGCGTACCACATGGTGGCGTGTTATCTCCTCTGCCATTTCCAATTTTTATTACTACCATAACTTATGAAATCACTTCTCTTTATAATATGTAAGACTATTCACAAAGATATTAAAATTGCAAAATCAAAACCCTGGGAGGCGCAGTCGCTGCAACCAACAAGGATCTTAATTTTATTTACCTTTGGAATGTATGGATGGAATGAATGGAATATATTTTTAATGTATGTATATAAATACAGTGAATGCTCTAAAGTCATAAACTGATATTTGCAGGTCATCATCATAAATGATGCTAAAGCATGATTTTATAATAGGGAATATTTGCAAAGGCAGTGAAATAGGCAACTGCAGGACGAATATGAGTTAGAAGGCCGAACCGCAGGCAAGGGCTTTAATGATACGAGACAAGCAATTGCCATTTCGGCCGAGGCATACAGAGTCTCTCTTAAATAAAAAAAAAAAACAAGGAAATAAAGAGGGCCTTTTACATAGTAAATTTAATTAATATTAAAAGGCGGCTTTTTAGTTTTAGTAATTTCAATGAAATAGGCCAAAAACACTGTTTCGGAGAATAATTTTGCATTTTTCTCATTTTTCCAAAATATGAAATTTTCATACACTTAAATAACAACGAACTCCGCTTTACTGCCACTTTTTTTTTAGTTTGTGCCGAAAGGTAAGCGCATCTGTAGCTATACAGGCACGAGAACGACGTATGATAGGTGAAAGAGTTTTAAATTCAAACAGCACACCGTTTCATACAACATTGCCGACGCACTCTTGGTTCCAAATTCTAAGAACGCGCCGGGAAGGGCTTTTGTTTTTCGCGTGTTCTTTGTTCAAAAGCAATGACAATATTTCCGCGCATGTTTAAGAAAAATCGCTTTACTAACTTACGTAATTTACCTAAAGTCTCAGTTGCAAAACCTTCGCAACTTCATGCTCTTTTCGAAAACTTCCTTTATTGCTACGCATTCCTACCAAATTTGTGTTAGCACAATCTTTTATCTAACCTGCCTACTGGATAAGCGGTCGAAAGCTTAAGAAATCTAAACAAGGACTTCAGTCTTTCAATGCGGTTAATATTTGGACTAACCAAAATTTGACACATTTTCACTTTTTCGCACTGTGTATTTAATTTATTAAGTTATTTAATTTTCAAAATCAATCAATTATTAGCACTAAAAAACAATAATCCCTAAGTCTTCTGGTATAATCTAACCTTACCTATATAAGGGTAATTTTTTTGCAAAAACAACATAGGGTGTGCGGGTCACAAGGAATCATAAGTACAATTTTATTGACGATGAAGGGCTTCACAAGGTAACAGTGCTTTTTGTGTGAAACTATTTTACAAAAACAACGATTCCTACTTACTGTAAGACGCCTATTATGAAACGAATAAGTATTGGTGTAAATGGGAGCTCAAGGGTTAGTTAAATTAAATCAAAGCTTACGAATTTCGAAATCGTAATCGAATAAAAGTATTAAGCATGTAGGGCGGACAAATTTAAGAAGAAGCGAGAACATTACCGAATGGGATAATTTGAAATTTTCGTAACGATCAAAAATCATTTAAGTGGCGACGGTGGCAACACCAAGACCCAGTCTGCGGTGAACTGGACTTCAAATTACATACATATTTAAACTGCTATGTAAATGAAACCAAACTATAACTGAAATGTAAATTATTGGCGGACACTATGGTCTTGAAAATCACAAAGGCTGTCGTCTGGAACAAAAAAGATTTATAGCGAAAAGACCACCTGATTATACTGTTATTTTGTGTATTTTTCATATATATTGTCTCCCTAGTGCTGTCGCTTACTTAACATTGAATACTTAAAATATCCAATATATCATAGATATGCAGATGGAACAGTGTTGAAGATAGCACGCAGCTTGGGGTACACCAGCGTTCACGGGCTTGGGGTCGGAGGAGAATCCGTCGAAAATGATCAGATACCCCTAGTGAAATAAACAGTTATCAACTTTCAGAAACTTTAGGAAATCCCATAACAATGCAGTTTTAAAAGAAACTCCTTGTGCTATACGTGATTGAACGGTTGCCATAAATCCAGGCTGACTGAGAGGTTGCTTCCCTTTGCTTTTTAGAGAGATCTCTCTTACTATCCATTCATTTGGATAGCAGGTAGTTAATGACAATAGGTCTATAGCTAGCTGGGTAAAATTTGTCGCATTTTTAAGGATGGTGTCCACAAGGGCAGTCTTCTATAAGTTTGGAGGCATCTATTAAATAGGTGAAAGAAACTCTTTGTTGAAGTCAATACCGGGGCACCTTAGAGGATATGCCATGCTATCCAAAGAGAAAAATATTTAAATCAGCAAAAACCAGAAGTAGATAATGTGCAACTTAGGCGTTTTAAAAGGTACTACAATCAGTACCAGACAATGGTCACACGACTCCGGGGGAGGATTGACAAGTACCCGGTACTCGTTTCTATCTACCACCAGGAGAGTGTAAACGTCTCATCTGATTGGGGTACACCAATAATGATTTGTAGAAAATATTTCAATTTGAGACCAAAAGTTCTTAAGTCGAAATCAGTCGGAAAGAAATTGTTATGTTACTATTGTTAAGTAATAATAATAATAATTTAATAAAATCAAAACAGTCCACTAAGGGAAACCAAGAAGTTTAAATTCAACACCAACACAAGCTTTTCCTCAATTTGACTAATTGTAGCCAACTCCTGTTCCAATACACTTCACTTATAATTTCAGCTAACATTTTTAGAGCTTGTACGTACTAACTGTTAACTGTTAAACCTTCGGCCGGAAATAATTCTGTCGAAATAAGTGCGAAACAAATGTTCAATCAGTTTGCAACATTTCTCCTTATTTTTTCGAGTTTGTAGTAACTGTAATAACGTTCGACGGGAATTAATTCATTTTTTTAGAATTTACAGTAACAGTAATAACTTTCGACCGGAATGAATTCCATTAGAATTTTTTTTTGAATTTGCAGTAACTTACAGAAAACTTCTTATAAAATAAACATCGATCGAAATTAATTCCATTTTTTTAGCATTTGCAGTAATCGTAATAAACGATAGGAAATTATTCCACTTTTTAGAATTTGGCAGTAAATGTAAAGAAAAATAACCTTCAGTCGAAATTAATGTCATTATTTGGAATTTGCAGTACTTTTTTTAAGAATTGGCAGAACAGTAATAACTTTAGACCGGGATTAATTTCATTTTCAATTTATATTAACTGTTATAGCCTTAGACAGGAAATAATTTGATTGAAATAAATCCAAATTAAGTTTTGCTCAAATCGATTCTAATCAATTTTTGTAACACATAAAAAGACAGTTCATCTAATATTATCACACACCATTTAATAAGATCGTCGAACAGTGATAGTTGGTTTGTTACCATGTAAACATACATACATGTATAAAAACATAAAAAGTTTACAGATTCAATTAATTTTATTAAAATAAAAAAAAAAACAAAACAACGTCTTTTGCTGTTACAGGATCACGGTAAAGTTTGGCAAGTAATAAATACCTGTGAGGCGATAGTGGTCGCGGCGGCGAGCGGATGGCGGAGCGTCGCGGCGTGCGCACCGGAGAGTGCGGCGGCAGGGAGCGCAGCGGGGAGCGGAGCGGGGAACGGAGCGGACTGCGCGGCGGGGAGCGGGGCGGGGAGCGCGCGGGGGAGCGCAGCGGAGAGCGGTAGCGCAGCGGGGAGCGATGTCGTCGCCGCGGGGATGGTGACCTGGGTTTGAAAACAGTTTATAATTGGCACACTGACATTATTATAATGAATATATATTAAAACAATAATTTAATAGAATTTATTTTAGATTGTTACGTTGGAACATGCGTTTTATCATTACCGTGTTAGCGACAGTGTTCTCTCGCGGGTACGACGGCGTCGCGGGGACCAGGGCGAGCGTCGCACTCGGCCTCGAGATATAGATCGAGACCTGGAATCGAATTCTCATCTCAACAGATGTTCTGCTATTGATAACGACACATTTATACTACTTTAAAGCGTACAATAAAGATAAAGCACTAAGGAACAATCGATTTAACAAGAAAGTGCAACATCAAATATTAACGAAAGAATGCCAAATCTTACAGGAAGCATAACAGGCAAATCGCCATACAATTGACACGGACAAATAAAAACAAGGCAATATTAAAAAACGTGCGTCCAACAGCCACCATACAAATGGATATAATAATAGGGAGGAGCGTGAACGAACCTAGAGTATCTGAGTCTGGCGGGCGGGGAGCGCGGGGAGCGAGGAGAGCGCGGCGTGCGCGAGCGAGACGGACTACGCGAGCCCGAGTGCGCGCGACGACGCTCCTCCTCGCGACGCTTGGCTCGCATCTCTTTCTCGCGGATCATTCTATTGAAGGCCTCCAGCGGGTCCTCCTGCCTACGAGACAATGGGATACATTGTAATAAAGACAACGATTCGACGCACTAACTTAATATAATATATTAATGATAACTCAGAAGTAATTTAAGTAGAAGCATAAATATTTTTCAACGATTTTCGAATGTTATTTTAATAAAAACAGATGTAACGAAATCCACCTATAAGCAAGGATGAGGTGTTACGAAATAAACCCTGATTCCGTATGGAGAAATCTTTTATATGGAAAAACATTAGAAAAAAAGATCAATGTACATTAAAACAACAAGCTTTGTACTTTGTTAAATGAAACCGGTAACAACCAGGGGATGATTTATTTTGAAAAATCTTCAATAGTGTTTAATTTTTACTATAACTAATTTATTAAATCCTCAGAATAATCCATTTTTTGATTATTCTCTTTTCAGGTAAATTAAGAATATAAATAGTTGAGAATTGAATTAACTGTAATTTAAATAAATTCAAAAACTATTTCAGTTATTTTGTGTGTATATTTCTGAAAGTCATATATGTATTATGTATATATAAATTTGTACATATGATTGTATAAATACATGTACTTTCAGATATATTTAAATGTATTTTAGCGACGTATTAACGTGCGTCCGCTTGTAGAAACGTGATTTACCCTCAAATTCTAAGTTTTCAACATATATGTCATTTCATTGATTGGTACCTATTGGGTGAGTCCTTGATGCCAGGCGGCGGCGGCTGATAGGGCTCCGGCGGGAAACGACGGTCGAAGGAACCTCCCGCACGACCATACGACGGACTATAGAACATAATAAATTGTTAATAACTATTGCATATATCATTAAATTATTATATCCGTTATAATTACGGATTATAATTATATTATATACATATTGGTTAATAAGCTCAAATATGATTACTTTGGTCCACTATATATATGTGTTATACAAATCGTCAAACTCACTTGGAGTAATGTTGAGCCGGCGGAGGTGCTACCGGCATGTAGGGCGGCGGACCACGGTTGTACACCACCTAGTACAAAAAATACATTATTATATAGAAACAAATAAACGTTTTTTCTTATTTTTATATATTCCAATGCTCACACTTACTTGAGACGACATAAGGTCCCTGCGTTCGTCGATCGTGGGGGTACTTGCACGCTGCTCATCAATTCTCGGCATCTTTAAAGTAATGAGAATTTAAGATTATAGAAAGATATAGCAAAATATAATTAGTTATTTGTTATTTATACATACAATAACAGGAGGTGTTTCCATGCCGGGGGGCTTTAATGCCGGAGCTGGTCCTGGAACAATGAAAATAGGGAATTATTTTTTCAATCTTTTATAATAGAATGCAGTGCATGCTAGCGATTAGCCCACCACCTCGTTTTTAATTATTTTCTAAGTGTTCAACTCTTGCTTGATAAATAAATAAAACTACCTACAGTTAGAAAGTCAATATAGTCCCAGTTAACTGTAATAGAATCATATTTATAAACAAAACTAAAATTCTTAAAACGCTCTACAAATGAACTACGAGTCCCAAGCTGATCTATTCGACCTCGAGTGGCATGCAAAGCTGTTCAAGGGTCGCAGTACCGTAGCGAGAACGATGGTTCGAGTGTCGGTCGTGATGAGATGAGCGGGACGAGTGTGGCCTTTGTGGCCCTTGTGGCGGGTGTGGCGGGTGTGGCGACTGTGGTCCGTGTGGCGCGTGGTGTGAGTGTGCCGGCGGTACGGTGACTGTGACATGATCGTCCGCAGAGCCGTCCGACTCCTCCCCTCTGCCTCCCTTGAGTTGTTTGTGCGCCGCCATGACACCGCCACCCCCTCTTCCCGCCACGGACGGATCTAACACAGGCCACGCATTACATTCACACTGTCCCTCACCTCTATCGATGCCAGACTAACTTACTAACTGTAGGCAATTTCTGCTTCTCATTTTTAAGGTATATTGTAATTATAGTTAGTTTAAAAAACTTTAATTACAAATAATATTATGAAGTTAGAAAACCGTTCCTATAAGCCCAAAAAAACTATACAAGTCATCACTTACCATTATTGACGGGTGCGGGCTGCACAGGACCGTTTATGGGTTGTACCGGAGCTACCGGAGGTGGTTCTGGAAAGACAATAAAGAAATGATAAAGTTTTCTATAAGTATTCTTCAAAGTTGGAAATATTAGTAAGAATAATATTAGCGATTTGATATTTTCTTAGAAGTCGCTGGTTCAATTTCTTCCCTTGTTGTTTAATTTTTATTTAATAAATTTGGTATTGAAGAAATATGATATGTATACAATATTTATAAAAACATTTGAAATTAATAACATAATACACAAATAACCTTAGTGGTAACTACAAAAGTAAATAAATATTATAATGTAAATAATATTTACCGACAACTGGTGGAGCAGCCGAGGGTCTGTGCGGAGCGCGTCGACTGTATCCCGTCTGGTTGCGAAATGAAGAAACAGAATTTCTTAAAAATCTGAAAAAAAGATAGTTATAATTTTAAAAAATATTGTATATTAATCAAAGTATTCCATGTATTTATATTTACCTGTTAGGAATCAAAGTAGTGGGCGCAATTTCTTTCTCACGGCAGTCTGGACATTCATGGTCTTCAGAGTCTAACAATGCTCCTCTGATACCTTTGATATTTAAAAACCACTTAAATTGGATAACAAAAGTCACTTTTAGTTCAACTTAATGATTTACTTACAACTTATTATTAAGTATTAACTTATGGAGAGTATATAAGCATTAGTACTTACATTCATCACAAAAGGAGTTTCCACAGCAGGGTATCATGACAGCGTCAGTGAGCAGGTCTCGGCAGAGACTGCATATTAACTCATCAGGAATGGTGGGCTCGGGAGCTACTGGGGCATTTGTTGGAGTATCAGCTCCCCCCGCACTCTCTGAAGCTAAGTAGGCCTCACTGCAATTATTATTATTATTTTTTTATAAATAAATTATATGTTGACGCTTGTTTTTAAGGGTAAAAACGGCACCCTATTACTAAGACTTTGCTGTTTTACTGTCTAAGTATTTTTGTCGTTGCTATCTATAACAACAAACCATAAAAATCTAAATATCTATTTGTGGGGGTTCCTATACAATAAACGCGATTTTATGCCCGATTCTAAAAACGGCAACAGGTAGAACCTTCAAATATTCACCGTATATTTATTTATAAATTCACTCTAAAAATAAAATAAATGTTTAAGGTGCTCCCAACATACATACAACAAACATATTTTTTTTGCCGTTTTTTATGTGATTGTACAGAACCCTTCGTGCGCGAATCGGACTGGCACTTGACTTGTTTTTATTTAATTTTGGACAAAAAGACGCGTTTACAAAACTGATAGGTAGAAAATCGCATCACTACATAGACAAATCTCGACTACGCACACTTACGTATGTATAGTGCGAGAATATTGTGTGTAATTTTAATTTTTACTTCTTTATATTATTTTTATATTATTGATGATTAAGTATGTACATATATACATGTGATAAAATTACAAATTATAATTACATATATAATATGCGTATTAATTATTCTGCGTATAAAAATAGCTCAATACCTCGGTGGCTGTTACTTGATTTTTTAGACTAAAAAATAGCAAGGCTAGTTGTGTTCATCATAAAGACAAACTACCTCCACTCTTGGTGGAGTGGACCTGAAGGTATATTGATGGATGGATGCTAGTGGATCTCCTAGATAAATAGAATTTGGTGCGTTGAGTATGGGCTTGTTTTGTTTCTTTTGATGAGATCTTACCATCAGACTTGATGGAGTGATCTGAAGGTTTTCTGATGGTTTCATCAAGTCTGATTGTTAGATCTAATCGATAGCAACAAAACAAGCCTATATTTGGTACACCCAGTTCTATTTTCCTCAGGAGATCCACTAGCATCCTTCCATCAGGGTACCCTTGGGTCTTTCCTTCAAGTCAAGACAAACCGGTAATAATCCGTACGTACTAGAAGCAAAATTAAATACAAAAAAAAATATTTTGACAAATTGAAAAAATATATATATATAATGTGTAAAGTATCAAGTTAGGTTTGATTATATATTTTGTGTTCATACAGCGATCTTTACCAATAGACATTTTTGCCAACAAGCGAGACACTGACCGCTCCCGACAACGGCCTCACGCCGACTCACGACTGAGGTGATAATTGAATTTAAGAAATATTTATTAAATAGGATCACCTAAAATAGCACATGAAATGAACTTTATTGAAATACATTAAGAGTCATGTGTAACTACAGATACGTGATAACAATTAAAAATATTTTTTTATTTTCTGATATATTAGGTAACTTATTTAAGGTTTTTTAATCACACATTTTTAGTTGAGTGTGTCTTCTTAGATAAGGCATTTTTCATGCTTAAATATATTATAATATTTACAACAACAATGTACCTAAACTCCCGATTTCGTAAAATACGTGACGGAAAATCGTTTTATTAATATTAAAACAATATCACATTACTTACTCTGAGGAAAAGATTAAGAAACATTATATGCTTTGCAATTATTGGTTTCACTACATTAAATTTGATTTTGTAGCATTATGTACCGAAAAGTTGATAATTTTACGCATAGCCGTAATGAACGCGACCTTAACACAATTTGAAAAAAATTCTATTCATTTAAAAATAAAAAAAACACTAACTGATCAACTGCCGGTACAGCAAAAGTTCCACTTGGGGTCATCATGGCTCCTGGTGCCTTAGGCCCATCAACTGGCACCATAAAACTACGAGGAATACCAGTGCTCCTCCTTATTTCTACTGGATCACCCTAAAATCATATCAGCCTAAAATGATTGTCAACATTTCCAAATTAAAAGCTTATAAATTATAATCATAAAACATAACACAGTAAAGATATTACATAAATTTACATAACAACTGTTTTTTTTTCTGTGTATAAACATGATCTGAGAAAAAGCAATATTACATAACATTAAATAATCGATTTTACTCTATATTTTGTAAAATAACACAATAAATGACATACGGAAATAGCAGCTGGGCAATCCTTAATCCAGTGACCTCGTTTCTGACACTTATAACAAATATAATTAGACGGTACAGCTCCTCTTTGATTCTGTCCTCTAATTTTTTGATAACTAAAATAAAATAGGTATATCAGTATAAATACTGAATAATAGTATATTTTAAATATGTAAAATGAAAAATAAACCAACATGGTCAGGAATTCAAAACTCCAAACTCTGGGCAACCATCCCGTTGCCCTACGGTTCCCCAGAGATCACGGGTTCTAATCCCTGACAGGATTGGTTGATCTTTCATTCTATATTTATTTAAAAATTAAATAAGCTTAACATGGCTATAGATGTCTATAGACATTTTCAAACATTAAAATATATTTCTCCAGTTATTAGTTGAGAAACTCAAGTAATAAAAAATAAAGTATTAAATTTGTCTAAAAACATGTTATGTCTAAAAAATGTCTCCACCATCACAATTATTTATAGAATGCTAAATAATTTTAAGGAGGCAGTTATACTGTAGCTCAATTGGTAGAGCAACGGGACAGTCACTTTGAGGTCACAGGTCAATTTACAGGTCGTAACTATAATTTTCACATTTTATATTTATATATAATATTAAATTTTTTTTACTAAGCCGCCATTAATTATAAAAGTGGTAGGTCAACTAATATAGCATTGTCAAAAGGCTGTTAATGAGCACTAGCTCTCATCTCAATTGGTGGAAACTTTTACTTGGTATTTTTGGGGTCAAGTAGTGCACTATAAATTGAGTAACAAAATGTGGTGCATTACACATTTTGTATTGGCATAAGCTTAGTATCTCTTAAACAATATGAAGCTATAAATATGATTTAAATTATATCTAATAATATAACTATCTATCTTACTTGCTTGGATCATAATCAAATGTAGACTGTGAGATCATAGCATTAATTTTATCCTGTTCGCTACCTTCCATGCGAGATAGGTCGGCCAATCCCTTATTAACAGCAACATCTTTATGTGGATTAGATTGACTGTTACTGTTACCTTCCCACTGCTTCTTGGGTTGCTGTGCGAGTGGTACTCTAGCCACAAGAAGTGAAGTGTTCTTTGGAATCAATGTATTATCATCCACATATACTGTAAATAAGATTATAATACCATTAAAAACGATTGCGAGTCCACTTATCATTTATTAAACAAAGAATGAAGATCTTATTTTATATGTTATACATCTATATATTTTTTTTATTTCACTAATTTCAATCAAAATGAGTAGATAAATCTATAACCTTCTTTTGTCTGGGCGTTAGTAATTTGAAGATCAAAGTCAGAAGTTTTTCCTATTCGCTTTTGCTGTGAAATAGCCGCTTTCAAATCCCCTACAGATATATGTAAGCCATCAAATGTAACGGTGTCATAATCCAACGCGCTTTTAAATTTATAGTGCACAGACATTTCCGTAAAGAGCCGATAAATATTACTTTATGTAACATGTCCATAGAATGTCTAATTGTATTATTTCAATCTTTTATTATCAAGACATAAGATTTCTCGAGGTCTGGTACCATTTATTGAAATTTTTTTTGATACGATTTTTATAGCACAAATTACTTAATAAATACACAAACAATATTTTATTTTAATAACAAAATTAGGATCCCAGTTTTTATTAACTAGATTTTATATTTATTCAATAACGATAACTTATCCTAAAAAATGCTCACACGGCCATTTACAAATTACAATTTACAACTATTCACAGTCACAGACTAAACAAAATAGTGAAAATTATAATACAGATTAAAAAATAAAGCAACTTACTAGATGTTAGCATACAAGACGTAATAGAATTCATTCAACGAGACTAACTACGACAAACATTCCTATATCGCCTAGGTAAGACCCTAAAGACTTGAGGGAGTCATATTAAAAGCAGAATATGTAAAGTTAATAAGATTATCTCGAACATTAAATGAGTACTTTTAAATTGATAGTTGTTACCGGAGACGATGATGGTGAAAAATAGAAGTCTGCATTCAAAACCTGATTTCTTATAGGAATTTAAGATCAGTATGTAGTATAATTTCTATAATATTTTATATTAACAATTTTAGATAAGTATAACTTGTGTTAGGTATCTCAAAATGTGTATTTTATGTATAATAACCACATTCCATATTTGAATAAATAAGTTAAATTGAGCAGGTTTTAGGTTATAACAACATTTATGGCAAGAACAGTTATAACCCATGTTGCTGAAAGTTAATATTAAATTTAGTCCAAATTATATTTTAAATGTAACGTGTAGTTCGGAAAAATATCTTCTACATCCAAGTTATATATTTTGTAACCTTTTAGAACTTTTTTTTTATTAATATATTTAAAACCAAATATAAATTATATTTGTCTTTAAATCAAGAAGAGATATATTGAATTATATAAGTGATACGAATCTTATTTTGTGCGATTTTAATTCTTGTGTACAAATAATTTACTATACAACTTCTAGAAACGCATTCGCATTACAATGTTGTGGGAACAAAAGTTATGTAGTATGTAAACTCAACATAACAACATAAATAACTATTTTTTTGCATCCTTATCAGCTTGTGAAAAGAACAGAATTATATATATGTACATCTAATTGGTTGCTAAGTCTTTTATTTTTTTAGTACAAACTTATTTTATATTTTTAAAAATGGCAATATTACATCAGGAAATGACCAGTCAAATTTATTACCATTATATAAAGAAGTCTTCATATTCTTAAAAATAATCTAATTTATTCTTTTAACATTATTATAATAAACATTACATTATTATTTATAGAACACTTTCTTAAATCAAAACATCTTCTGAACTTATCAACTAATAATTTTATATCATTACATATTTGGCAAATTGCCATGAACTTCCGGTGCAAGATAAAGACACACGCGGATCTATCGAGAAAAGAACGCGAATAATTATATTATATCTGGAAAAAGAAGACTTATTTATTAATTTTACATTGCCTCGTTTTTAAAATGTCCAATAACGGTGCTCCGGACTCTTGGGAAACTCAAGCTGATGTTATAGGTGAACAAGGTGCAAAAGATTCTAATGATGTGTCTACAAAATTTTCCACGTTGAATGTAAATGCCATGGAGTTCGTGCCTTCTTTTTGTGTACCTTCCCAAGGTAACGACAGTACTGATTCACCGACTTCACCACAAAAATCTGAGAGTGGGTCTACTAACTCCGCTGAGAGTCCTGTCTTGAACGGTAAGTCAGTATCTTGTCATTACCAATTTTCAAAGCTTTATCATAACTTATAACGATAATAAGTCTTTAATTTTTATCAAAAAAATTAAGGAATATTACTGTTTAAGTTGTAAAAAATATTTCTCGGTACTACAGTACATACGTTGCTATAGCTTTTCATACTAAATCCAGTTCTAACGGGTTATGTCAAGACACGCGGCGTGATTCTATACTTATTCGCAAATAACTTTCTCTTATAAATAGTGGTGCATTCAATGAAACAACAACGTTATAACTGTTTAAGTGTTTTTTACGTATATATTTTTTAATGTTGTGTTTTACGTGAATTATTTAAAGGTTACAATACGTATCGAGAAGATAGAACATATTTCGAAGTTTTTCCGTGTAAAAGTAATAGTTTAGCTTTAAATTTAAATATATAGTTTCTTCCACGTTTCAACTACAAGAATATCTTATAACATGACACAAGAATACAATAGTAAGATGGTAGTTTTTATTTAACGTGAATTTATTCCATTTTAATGCTAAATCTCAAAGTGGTTTTTAGGAACGTGTTAATTTAAATTAAAAATATCTTTCACTTTTGATAATTTTAAAATAGCGAAGATAATATAGATAATAACATTAAGAAATTGTACTGTGAAAAATCAACTTAAATAGTATGTAGATCATAGATTGTAGCTCATTCTGCTTTATAGAACAAGTGTCTTATCGGTTTTTTTTTAATTCTAGGTTGTGGAGATAGTGGTGAAAGTGGCGACGGAAGAGCAGCTTCTGCATCACCCCGAGTGGAAGAGCCCCCTCCCGTGCCGCCGGCTGCCTCGGCCGCCAGCCCCCTGCCCGTGCCTCCTGACGTGTCTCCCACAGCTGACAGTTGGGAAGCCGAAGCCGACGACGCACTACTCACACCGGAAGACAACAATGATGCTGAGGAAGAGGAATTGGAACAGCAGGTACGGCTTCCTATAATTAACATGCTCTTGGCCATTATCATTCAGAACAATCTCGTTTTTTGTATGTCTGTTTCATATTTACCAAAAATGTTGTGATTGACACCATTATAATATATTATTCAATATATAATTTATCTAGCCGGAATCTAATTACAAATCTTTTTTTTTTCTGGTGATTTTAAAAACAGCAACATACAAAACAGTTTTATCTATTTTATTAAGTGAATATCTAATTATTTTTAAAATAAAAGTTTTAAACTAACATAGATTACTATTGATATGATTTTATTATTAATAAATAATATTGTTTGTATTAAAATGAAACACTCCAAATATGCATTCTTAGTTTTCCTCAATTACACATTTAAATAAACCTATTTTTATGGGATTCAGCCATATAAAGGTAACCATATAATTGTCTTAATATTTTACATATTAACTACACACACACACACCTTCATCTCATCTTCCCATAAACACAGTTTCGGCAAAGTAATAAAAACATTTGGCTTAACCTTTTAAATTAAAGTTTATAATGTATGTATAGTTAAAATATAATAAAATAAAAAGTAAATAAAATAATAACACATACCTGTAAAAAAAAACCTCATTGATTCCTTGTATTTTCTACTAAATTAGATTATTATAATTATTTTTTTTTTATATTATGCCCTTTCTGTTGTTAAAAGATAAAATAAATGCATTTCTCATTTTTAGGGTTCCGTACCCAAAGGGTAAAAAACGGAACCCTATTACTAAGACTCCGATGTCCGTCCGTCCGTCCGTCTGTCTGTCACGAGGCTGTATCTCATGAACCGTTATAGCTAGAGAGTTGAAATTTTCACAGATGATGTATTTCTGTTGCCGCTATAACAACAAATACTAAAAACTTGAATAATATAATTATTTAAGGGGGCTCCCATACAACAAACGTGATTTTTTTTTGTTTGTCTATATGTCATGAACTTTTATAGCTAGATAGTTGAAATCTTCACAGATGATGTATTTCTGCTGCCGCAATAAAATCTGATACTAAAAACGTAAATAATATAAATATTAAGGGGGGCTCCCATACAACAAACGTTACTTTTTTTTGGTCGATATTAATAACGGCAACAAGTATCCGATTGAATTATCCACAAAATATTTTGTTATGTAAGTATAGGTAATATTATATTATTTACTTTACAAATTAAATAGTACGGAACCCTTCGTGCGCGAGTCCGACTCGCACTTGTTATTTATTATTATGCCGCATATTCAATCAGCATACATATGGTTTGATGTCACCCTTATAATCACCTTGGTTACCATACCTGTTAGTCATATGTTACAAGGTTAACTACAAAAAACAAATTGCGCAGAGTTCGGAGAAATACAAACTAAAACTACAGATAAATAATATAGTTTTATTGAACTTTCTATTTGTTAAGTTTCAAATAATTAATTAATATATACATAATTTACATTTCAAGTTATTAATTTAGATAAATCAGGTTACGCATATACATATGAAATAAAATAAAATCTTAAATTCAATATTTGACATGCCTAGATGAAATGTTTTTCATAATTTTTATTTTTATTGATTTTATTTTTCTTTACATTGAAAAATAATGTTTTAATTTAAATTTACTAAATATCGTCATATTTTCTGGTGTAATAAATTCGTGGGAGTCTTATGACAGCCCTTAAGTTTCTTCTGTATCCATTATAAATTAATTATTATATTGAAATAGTATTGGTTAAATCAGGCATAAGTTCTATATAAAGCAAAGTATGAGATATTCCATTTATAGGATTGTCGAATTTTCTACCTCTCTATAAAGGAGATATTCATTGGAGCGATTAGTGACACAGTAGCTCAATTGTTAGAGATTCGGGATGGTTTCCCAGAGATCGCAGCTTCGAATCCTGTCCATGCTGACTAATTTTTGGTTCTATATAAAACTCTTTAATATTATCAAAGCCTAGACGAATATCACATCATTCAAGATAATTAAGTTTTTTTATTATACTGTTATTGTTATTTGTAATTGCTTTTGAGTCTACTGTGTGAGATAAATACTGCAATCATTTGAACAGCGATAATATGACCGTGTTCTGAAGATTAATAACGTTTAACATAATAAAATAATACTCCACTTTTAAATACATATAGATAATATGTATCTATATGTATTTAAAAGATATACTACCAAGTTGAAATATTGGTTAAAATTAAAATAAGAATAATAAATGTCGTCTCCGTCACGATAATCAGAAAGTTAAATGCATCGATGCTGGTAGCGATACGGTAGCTCAGTTGGGAGAGCGACGGGATGTTCTCCTAGAGATCTCGGGTTCTAACCCATGCCCATGTCTATAAGTTTTCCATTCTATATACATTTCCAATTAATTAAATAAGCTTAATTTTGCTAAATATGTTAAGACAATTTCAAACATTATTTATATATATAGTTTTTTTATTATTTAGGAGGATGGTGAAGCGTCGAAAAAAATCCCGAAGAAAAAGCCGGTTCGAGTCGAAGATACTCGTAGTAAAAAAGAGCACGTAAATGTTGTTTTTATTGGCCACGTAGGTAAGTGGTTCACCTTTACAATTATTATATTATATAATAAATTAAAGTTCATTTTAAAAATGTTTTTTTTTGTACTTTATTGCAGATGCTGGTAAATCTACGATTGGTGGTCAGATAATGTCACTGACGGGCATGGTCGATAAGAGAACACTAGATAAATATGAAAGAGAAGCGAGAGAGAAGTCAAGGGAGTCCTGGTACTTATCTTGGGCCCTTGATACTAACCAGGAAGGTATGTTTAATGAAGAAATTTATTAACATTTATGTTATTTTGTATAGATATACAGAATTTTAAAGGAAAACTAATCTGATTCTAGAACGGGACAAGGGGAAAACGGTTGAAGTTGGCAGGGCATACTTTGAGACTGAAAAGAAGCATTTTACAATACTTGATGCCCCCGGGCACAAGAGTTTCGTACCCAATATGATTGGTGGAGCAGCACAGGCCGACCTCGCTGTACTCGTAAGTTATAACACAATACTTCCATTATTATATATATATATATATATATATATATATATATATATATATATATTTCCCGGCTTATCATCAGAATGTTGCCTGACTATTTTATATACCCCCAGGTAAATATATATTTAATATTCATTATGATTCTTAAAAGTTTAATATAAAAAAATACACTTTTACATCATTTGTTGTTGTTGGGGAAATATTTTATTTAAAATAATTAGCATTTCTTATCTAAATTAAGTGATTATTACTTTTATATGGAGTCCTTGACGGAGAGATAAAACAATATTAATCTAACCATCTTAATAGAACATTTAAAAGTTTGTCATAATCATAGTTTTAAGTTTAAATATGATTCATTGCAAATAAATTCTTAAGAATTTTAAATTTATAAAACACAGTTACTTATACATATTGTGATTCATTCATCCATTTAATGAAAATAATGCTGTTGGTCCTCGTTGGTCGAGTGATTAGCGCAGACAGTTAACGCAATGGGTTCGGGTTCGATCCCCGACAGGGACAGGCGTGTATTCGATAAGCATAGATGTCTGTATTTCTGGGTTTGGTCATTTCTTAAATATATTCGCACTATGTATAATGTATATTTCTATGTATTTGTATTATTGTCTAACACTATTAACACAAACAAATAATTTAGATCCATGTGTGTAATTTGTCTTGTGATATTATTATTATTATATTATTGTTTTCAGGTGATATCTGCTAGGAAAGGTGAATTTGAAACGGGATTCGACCGAGGGGGACAGACAAGAGAGCACGCCATGTTAGCGAAGACGGCCGGTGTTAAACATTTAGTTGCACTTGTTAACAAAATGGATGACCCCACTGTCAACTGGGATGAAAAGAGGTAATACTAATAATAATAAAAAGTTCAAATTATTGACTAATTGATAAATTGTAACAACTAAAATCCATCTTAAATTTTATTCATCCATTTAATACCTTTTTTGAATTCAATTTCTTTTTCAGATACAATGAATGTAGAGACAAAATTCTGCCCTATCTTAAGAAGTTAGGATTCAATCCAGCCAAGGATTTATCCTTCCTACCTGTCTCTGGACAAACTGGTCAGGGATTATTGGAAAGAGTATGTATATTTAACTATATTAAAAACATAAATTATAAGATTCATTTAATAGGAGAAAAATTATACCAAGCAATGTTATTCTTCAGGTATCAGAAGAAATATGTACATGGTACCGTGGTCCCTCGTTCATTCAACTGATAGATGAGCTGCCGTCCCTCAACCGCAAGATGGACGGTCCCTTTATAATGCCAGTGGTCGACAAGTATAAGGATATGGGAACCGTACTCATGGGGAAAGTGGAAGCGGGTACCACTAGAAAGGGCAGCACTCTCTTCCTAATGCCTAATAGGGTAAATTATTGTCTATATCATAATATATATTATATTTATAATAGGTTAGAAATGGTTTGAATTTACGATTTAATATGAATAGGCAAATGTGACTGTTGACCAATTGTGGTCTGACGACATCGAAGTAACTTCTATTGGTCCCGGAGAAAATGTGAAAGTAAAGCTCAAAGGTATTGAAGAGGAGGATGTCTCTCCCGGCTTTGTACTCTGTGACACAGTCGACCCTATTACCACTGGACGAGTGAGTATTCAATATTATTAATTGTGTTTAATTTCAAAGTAAATATGTATGATAATATATTATTTTGTTAATTATTATTGTGGCAAGTTTATACATGTTTTACATTAATCGTTATATTTTAGGTTTTTGATGCACAAGTGGTAATTTTGGAGCACAAATCAATTATCTGTGCAGGATACTCTGCTGTGATGCACATACATTGTGCAGCTGAAGAAGTTACTGTTAAGGTAAAGTAGATTTTAATTCTTTTTAACAATATATGTGTACTCATGTTTTTATACTGTAAACGGCACTTAATCGCGTACTATTTTAATCGAAGTGTTTACCTCGACTCTCGACATTTCGGCCGTTATGCAACGGCCGTGATCACGAGTAGACTGATGCTCCATGGTGTCACCGTCTCGTAGCCGCGCGAGTTTTTTGAACTACCCGCGGTTGACCTTCATTATTTTTATTCAAAACACTGCTAAAAATGTTATTTCAGATATTGTACACTTTATCCTTATAATTATAATAATAAGTCATAATTATAATTCACAACTGTCGAGTCATCTTTATTTAAATATATATATTTTAGAGTATTTATTGTGCATTTTTTAATGATTCTATTATCTCCCAGGCGCTAATCTGTTTGGTAGACAAAAAAACTGGTGACAAGTCGAAGACGCGGCCGCGATTCGTGAAACAGGACCAAGTTGCCATCATGAGGATAGAGTGTGCAGGAATAATTTGCTTAGAGCCCTTCAAGAAGTTTGCGCAAATGGGCAGGTTCACATTAAGAGATGAGAGTGAGTATTAATACTTCAATATATTATTATAGTAATTCATATTTGAGCTAGAAATACAAATCAACATATTTATTTATCTAGCCAGAAGCCACATGTAGCATACTTTTTAGAATACGTTTATGAAAAACAAACACTGAAATAGTATATCGGATAATTGGGTCGAATATCCGGTTCGGCAAAAAATAAACCGAATAGTATTCGGTTATTCAGTCAAACCACTATTCGGCGCATCTCTAGAAATAATAATCAGTAATATATCTTTATACTTCAAGAGTAATATTTGCAGTGAATAATTTAGTTTTTCTTTTTCAGATAAAACAATTGCAATTGGCAAAGTCCTAAAAGTGATTGAATAATTGGGCACTACGATTTGTATTTTAGTTAGGTTAGGCCTTTCCAAAACCTGTATCATCAGAGGATTCATGTCATATGTATTTCTAATTTTGGATTTATGAGAGCTGTTGAATGTATTGCTTCATCGTTGGTGTTTGTTTATAGAAAAGCTAGTCCTTGCAGATAGTTACTGTTTTACAACCACTGCCATCGAGCAACATACCATTACTACGAGAATTCTATGCTTTTTAATTTCAAATTCAATTTCTTAAAGACATCTTTCCACTAGCAACGTTGAATACTGTTATTAAAGATATTATTCAATATTATTAAGTCTACAACAGTAGGTAGTGCCTAAAATTTATTTTTAGTATAGATTTCAGTTTGATTTTATATTGTATTTGGCTTACTGATGGAATATTAACGAATTTGTGATCGGTTGCAATCAATGTAATCTATAATAAATAGTTATGTTGTGAATAACGGAGACATGCTGTTTAATATTTGTTTAATTTTATTTAAAAATATAAATTTTATATAAATTATTTGTTGACTATAAATGACTGATATTTAAGTTAAAAGAAGGCCCTAAACAGAATTAGCGTTGCTATAGCTAAGAACTAAGCAAGAGACTCGTTTTTAAATATTGTATGATTTATTGTGGCACTAGCTATGCACACTGCTCCTTGTGCTTATTAAATATTGGTTTTACACTTCACGATAATAAAACACTTATATTGAAAATATTTTTATACAGTAACATATAGCAATATAGCAACTGTTGTAAACTTGTTAAATTAAATGGTTTTGGTAGTATATCCGAGCCATGAGGATTTTAAAAGGTAGCAACTGGACCAATGTATATTTTCAACAACAAATCAGATGAATTGGGAAATATAGTATTTGTATGTATTTACAGATGTTTCTTTCTAGTAATCTGGACAACATTTGAATTATGTTTAATGTGAAGTATAGTGAGGACACATGATTCCAGAAACGGAGTGGTTGAATGAAGGAAGCTCTCATGTATCTGTTGTTAGGATGATCATCTGTATAATATAACACAAACAATAAGCCTATTTGTATTTATTTGTTGGGCTGCAAGCGAATTCCACTAGAGCTGTGCTCGGGGAACGCAGTGATCATCCTAACAATATTAGTAATTCTTATATTTTCACATGTTATGAATTTTAAGTAATAATTATATTACTGGTCCCTATTTTATAGCAAGACTATGTTTGCTATACTTGTAATATTAATATAGATGTTTATTTCAGCTTTTTACTGAGAGAACGTATTCGCGTAGTAGATCAAAACTCAACAGTGTATGATTATAATATTAGTTATGTTATTTGCAATATTTTTATTTAATTATGGTAATAGATAATAATTTATTGCTCTGATTAATTACCAATACTCGGGCAAAGTTCCAAGGAGTTTCCATCTCAATGCGATAGTATTCAAACAATCAGCTAACTCCAACCGTTATCGTCGAGAGTACATCGGAACATAAAATATGTTTTTATTTCACTTCTATATAACAAATATTTTCTTCCTTATTTGTCTTTCAATATTAACAGTACTTACATACGAACTACATGGTTCGTAATTTGATAACATCGATCCTGTGGTATTATTTGTGGAGTATAAAAGTATCAGCTTATTATGTATTTTTTTTTTACGATTGAGGCGAGTATATTATAATGTTATCAATATTTTGTGTATATCGTGGACTAAACGTGAGACGTACGTAGTCCCCTGGCCGCCTGAGGTCGTTATAGATTTTGTGAAGGAATGCGTAGTGCCTTTCCGTTCCGCGAGGGGGCAGCGTGCGTTTCGCGCGCCTCGGCCGCTGACAGCGCCTGTCAACTATATTACATATTTTGTTTAAAATAAAATAAAATTTTATTATAACTGCGGATTTTTGTTCTTTTACTGTATGATATTATGTATATATCGACCACGATGTTTGTTTAGCTTAGCATGATTCGAAATACAAATAGAAAAATGATTTACTTTACTAGATATAGATAGGTGTAGTTGGTGCTTCATTTTAACAAAACTATTACAACGAATTTCATCAAGTAATTTTAGTTTTTTTTCTTTAATGCAAAGCTTCATATATTTATTATATTGTGCAAGGTAAAAGACAACAAATTGCGATATAAATAGAATTTTACAAGAATGACAAGTTTGTTTTTTTTATAACAGGTAAAAATATTTCATCGTTATCTGTTTCAAAATATGTTGAACATTGAATTAATGAACAATTATCCTTATTATTCCATTCTTTAATATAAACTTATGAATTATTTTTAATAAATCATTTGGGATTATTTCAATTGTAAAAGATATTTATAATAAAAAATAAGTTTATTAGATACTTTATAATATTATGCATGAGGCATGGATGAGTTAAATAAATTGGTTTATTTATGAAGACTAAAGACATCACAATTTCGGGACCTTTTGCTTTGATTTAGCTATACATAATATACCAGTCTAAAGTACAAACTATGTATTTACAAATTTTGGCTAATTCCATTTCTGGAATGTCAATAATTATACTAAAGCTTAAATAGGTATATAGTCCCAAATACTTATACAATTATAAATGAAATAACATAATATTTACAGTTATTATACTCAAATCTCGTTAGCCGTAGGATTCTCTCATCTGAAGTGATATTGAACAATGAATTTCTTATTCACAATATATGACAAAGCAGTCATTATCAGATCAGTCTCAATTTATTTAAGTACCTATAGTAGCTACAATTTGGCAAGAAATTCAATCCTGAACTTTTATGTCATTTTTAGTTACATTCTGATTCATTTGATCATTTTCATATTCAACAAAATCATCAAATAAACTAGGCCAAGCCTCTGTGTCGTCATAACTGCTGAGGTCATCGCCCACAAACTCACAGAAATTAAGAAACATATACCAAGTATCTTTGGGAATGCCTCTGATGTGGGGATTCTTTTCCAAATAGCCTAACCATCGTTCTAATATTGGAGGTTCATCGCTTGTGAAGACTAGACGCCACAGCAGAACAGCTATATCGGCCGGCAGTATTCTTTGCCCTGTACTCACATCTAAACCAAATTTAAATGTAAATCTGTACAAGTCTTTAAATTGCTCAGAATCTCTATTCAATTCATTTGTAATGTCAGTCAACTTAAGTTGTATACCCTTAATAGAATCAGTTTTCATGTTTTTCAGACCCTGAACAAATTCTTGTTTAGTAAATCTACACATTTGACTAGCATTTAACTTCCATGCAAGTACTAAGACTTTGAAGTCATCTGGATTTAGTTGTAGATCATTACATAAATTTTCAACACCTTCAGCAAAAATTGTGTCTTCTAGATTGTCTTTATACTGATCAAATAAATGGTTGATCTTTGATTCCGAGACACGAGGTTCACTGGAGCCCAAAGATGACATGCTTCGAGGAATTGATGGTAATTTAGTGAAGAATGGTTTAGGTGTCTTTTCATTACTAATGTGTACTTTTGGTGTTGGTAGAGCATCTCCGGAGCAATGTTCGCTGATAGATGTCAGTGCGTTAGCATTTGATATGTGAGTACTGTTGGAGTAACAGTTAATACTGATTTCATTGTTATGCAAAAGTGGTTCTTCTTGTGGGTAATCAGAAATCATAACAGTGGGTACTTGATTAGAGGGAACAATTTCTGTCATCTCTGGAAACAATGAACACAGTGATACTTATATATGCAATAAATACAATTATAACAAGATTGAGAAAATCTTTTATACACTTTTGAAGTTTTTAGACAAAGTTGTATATATAATAAATATATAATATAATAATTCTCACCATCTTTCTTCCTTTGGGGAGATGTAACCACATTAGCATTAGGTTGGTTTCCTAAGCAGCTAAGACAATGGCCCATTTGAAAAATTATGATACAAAATCTTCCAAAACATAAAACGTTTGTATAATTCACCAGCAACCTTATTTAATAATTCACGACGTGTCCTATGCAACATAATGATCACAATTAGATTTCTTGTGATATTGTAACCTTCTCTTGGAAACCTAAAATGAACATATATATAGTTAGATATATTTTTTAAAACCATTTGAGTTCGCAAAATGATCTAATTTCGTTAAAAGTTGATAAAGCAAAACAAACTAACCATCCTCTTCTTTCTTCAGACAGCAGAGGTCAGGTATGAATTCTACAATACAGCAAAAGGAAAACCTTTTTACACATATTCGATTTTACCTGAGAATTCAATGTAAAAGTATGTGAACTTTATATTTAATGTTTAAAACCTTTACGGTATGTATATTATTTTTTTATTACTTACTGTACAAGAATAGAATCAAAAACCAAAACAGATAATGCAGTTCACTAATATCGGACTGTCAGTATGATTTAAAAGATACGTTCGTAAATCAGAACATTGTGTTCTTTGCCAAACATTTAGTCACTAAAACTATAAATTCTAACCGATATTGTTATAGGTAAATTATCTACGTTAGTCTTTCTTTTAACTTAGAATTTTACAATGGATTATTACTTTTATTTACCAATTGCCTCAAAACAATTTGAAAGTGACCTATTTTAAATGTATGTTAAAAAATAGTGACAACAAAAATAATTATTGTGCAAAAATATTATTAAGCAATTGAGTTATCCATAACATCTTTTTTTTAAGAATTTGTGTACTGTTTGTATTAATATTTTAAAAACGGTCGTATGGCTAAGATCTTAGCTTCTTACAGATTAAAAAAAAATGTGGAATGTCAAAAATTCAAAAATAAGCGTTCCGTTACTTAGTTGTTATTTCAATATTTGTAATTTGATTATTGTTTAGTAATTAGTGTTCTTAGCTCTTCTTATTTTATCCTGATTCTTGTGCTTATGTACTTAGTTTCGTTAATATTTCCTTAGAATCTTGTATTCATTAAAGATAAGGAAAAACAAATAAAAGTGCGAAATCTCTATCGCGTTATCTGTGTGTGTGAATTTAAAATTATGCAGAATGGGTACAATTGAAGAAAATTGGAATTACAATATTGATTTCAATGAAATTGAAGAAAGTTTGTATAGTAATTTTGAATTGGAAATAAATAATTTATGCAAAAATGTTCTAACGGCCCTTGAGGATGGTTTGTTAAGTACGGATGTGAACTATCAAGCAAATCTGGCTCAAACCTATGATGAAGAATTGAAGACTCTCATTGAAGGAAATAAATCATTAAGGCAAAATATTGATCAGATAGTCAAAGAACTGACGCAGAAACAAACACAGTATGAAACATTTAAAAAAGGCAAGTTTATATTGCATTATTTTATTGTTGTGTTGTGTTGGTTGTGATTTATCTAACTGAATAGTATTTATCTGTTTATACATTTATTGTGTTTGAAATTAACTTTATATTAATGATTTAATCTATTTTAGATCAAAAGCTTCTTACACAGGAAATAAAAGAAACTCATGAGGCATTTTTGATGGCTAAGAAATGTTACAAAAAGATTTTAAAAATGTACTTCTCAGTAGTTTCCAGGAAAAATGAAACACAAGTTGTATTTGTACAATTCTTCACTGAAGTCAAAAAAGATAGTGAAAATTATTCAGTTTGTTTATTAAGAAACATCAAAACTGGTCAATATGAATGTAAGTATGAAATAAGATATAAATTTAATTGATTCAGTGCGGATGGATCCATAGAGGATCCACAAGGATCTCTTACACATGGCGTGTGGATCCCGAGAGGATGCAAAATGTTTTCCTGTAAAACTCTGATAAAACAATATATTATAGACTTTTGTCTGAAATGAAAGTGTTTTTATTTATTGCACAGATAATGATTCTAGTGTTTGTTTTAGGTTATTACCTAGAAACACACACTTCAGAAGTTGTAAACCTTTTCAATAGAAACCAAACTATAAGTAGCTATTGTGTCTGTGTGTATAATATTTTATTACTTTTCTACAATTTTTTTTTTTTAAAGTGCCATCTATTGTTGTTAGGGAGTCAAGTCAAAGGGTTTGAAATTGACTTATCTGCCCACTGTTACTTGTTAGCGACAAACTTTACTTCTGTTTTGCTATTCATAGTGATAAGAAGTACTATTGCTGTGAATGGTAATTTTGTTATACCTATATGATTTGTGCTCGCTCCTGGAATCTCCTGATTTGCTTTGTGATATTTGTGGCTGTGTATATGGACTCCGTGATTTTGTCTCAGTGACTATCCAGCTTGTAATTTGGACTCTGATATCGTGCATTTAAGGCGACTATCGCAGCATATATTTACTACTTTCTAAGGTATGTATCTAAATTTATTTGTCAATGCAAGACAGCCCGTGATATTCCTTAATATTAAGATATTTAGCAAAGTTTGCCCTTGTTTTTAGTTTTAAAAGTTAGAATCAGATTATTACTCTTTAGTTTCAGTTCCTATCCGAAATGAATTCTCGTCCATCTCCTCAACCTGGCCCGGCAAATTGCGATTCATTATTTCTAGATTTATCCAGATTTACGTCTCCCAGTCATATAGAATTAATAGACATGCCAGGCTTCGATGCGATAAGTGATAGAATTGTAAGGGGGTTTTGACAGAGCCTATGGATACCGTCATTGACGAATGGATTAATGAAAACTCGCAAGATGTAGAAGTCGATCGCGGTGAAGATTTTTTATTGGGACAAGAAATTGAAAATACCCTTGAAGAAGCACTCAGTACCGGTTGGTTTTATGGAAACCCTTCGAATATGACCGAAATTCCTTTTAAGAGCACACCAGGCTTATTACCACCTCATAACATGAGTGGTAAAACGCCAATAGATTTTTTCTTTTTATTCTTCAACACAAATTTTATTAATTTAATTCTAAATTGCACAAATAAACACGACGATGAATTAAAGACCGCAGCAAGTAGTGCACGAGCTCCATTTATTTAATGGAAGGAATGAGGAATGCAAAGTATTTATTGGCATAATTCTATTTATGGGTACAACGAAATTAAATAGAATAGCTGAATATTGGTCTCGACATTAATTAATGCGCCTAAGTTCACTTTTATTTATGTCTAGGTACAGATTCTATTTAATTTTAAGAGCATTAAATGTCCAAAATAATACAAGGCCAGAAAGCATTTTTAAAATAAAGTCGTTGAGTGATATATTCAGGCCGTGTTCCGAAATACAAACCAACATACTGGCCAGGGCTAATGACGTCATAACACCCACGCCATGTTGCACTGGTGTCGGTGTCGATTGGCGTCGATTTTTGACGTCTTCAGCACTGGCCAGTATACTGGTTTGTATTTCGGAACACGGCCTCAATGAGACAGTGTCAACTTACTATCCGTCAAAAAATGATTTTTCGTCCTTACAACAATTTAACATCATCAGAAATACTTACTTAATCAGTCATTTTAAATGATTATAATAAAAATCTTCCTTAAACATAAGTTCCTATAATTTTGTAATCTTAATGAACAATGTTATTAAATAAACCTATATATAAAAATCAAAAAAAGCTTTTTTATCCATCACACCGTACCCTCACGGATGTTTTATTAATTAAATTACTCTTATAGTTTTTCTAATATTTTCTGCATAATAATATATTTCATTACTACTACATTTTAATAATCCGTTGCATATAAATTGCCCGAATTATTCACAACTATGAATATCTAACACTGTTGGAATCTGTTCTTGATCTTCTATCATTATATTTTCAGAGAGTGTCGAAACATCTTTGGTCGATATTTCTGTGTATGTTTCACAATCTTTGTTGATTTTTAGTACCGTTCTTTTTAGATTTTATTTCGGCCTCATTTTTTTTTACCAGGTTCATCATAAAAGACATCATAACCCTGAGAATTTGCTTCTAAATAAATATGTTGGTTAATCTCATCGTCATCACATTGCGTTTGAATTTGTGATTCTGGGATATATTTCTAGTAGGCACAGTAGTTTGCTAAATTGCCGCCCGCAATGAATCGTTTAATCTTACTATAAAATGAAAAAACATAAATTTAAACAAAATATTTTTGTTTCAGTGCAAAGCGTAAATCCGAAACTGAAAATGTTTGCAGAGCTCCAAAAAGAACTAGGCGATTCTAATAACATACCCGGTGTAATATGTTCCATACGACAAGCTTTTCTTAACATGAAGGAGAAAACAAAAGCTATAAATAAATAAAACTCAATTTCAATATTTAAAATAAACTTTAATTGTGAACAAAATAACAACCATGTCAAATACTTATAAAATACCATGTTGAGGTAAGATTTTTCATCAGGAATATTCAACTAAATATACAAAAAAGTATTTATATCTTTATAGACAAGTGTATAAACTTGTTTATTAATTAATTAATTAAATATTTGTATCCTCAAAAGCATTGTACATATAAAGACTGTTAACAAATGTATAATAACAATTAGTCACAAGTATTCACCTAAGTTACTTTATCTGCAGTCTGTTAAATAATATCACTTTATATAAGTTCCATAGTTTTAATATGTGCAAGCAATGCTTTTCAATATAAAGAATACTCAAAAGATGTCAGATGTTATATTATTTCAGTGTTCAATTTAATTTTTGCAGGGTACATCAATGTAATGTATCATTAAGAACAATGTATGTTACATAACGTATACATTAATTATTAAACTTTAATAACACAAAAATATTAATTTTCATTAATCTATTACTTAATAAATTCCGTAATGCATATTGGCTATAACCATGGGCCTACCGAGGGGGGCAGCAGCCCCCCCCCTGGACTTCATATACCTCTCTATTGTAAATTAAAATTGTATTTTACATAAAAAAATAAAACCAATTAAGTTTTAAAAATTAAAGGAGGTTTAGAAATGCTTTTATGCGTTTTACAAACAAATATAATTCTCTACTAAAACTTTTAGCAAACACTTGAAAGTCTAAAATCTTCATTAGAAGCGAGATCCGGCAAAGACACCAGCGTTTGCTTTTTCATTGTTAAACCATACTCAGAAAATTAAAATTACAGCTCCAAAATTACAAAAATATATTAAAGAAATCTGGTTTGCCCCCCCTAGCACAGAATCTGGGTACGCCCATGGCTATAACATAAAATAACGTACTCAATTTGTGGACACAGTCCTTAAGCCTCCATTTTAAAATTGTACCAACTCATACCATACCTTTCAAGTTTTTTATTTAATAAAAATTACTAAAAATCTAACACAATTGAGATTTTATTTTTAACAAATATTTGTAAATGTAATAAACTGTCTTAAATAAATTTAATATATGGTTAAGTAGAATGAGATTGCACCCGTGTTTTTGTGTGGTTGTGTGCGTAATGTGTTTATGTGCGTATATGTGTTGGTGTGCATACATGTATTTGTGTGCATACATGTGTTTGTGTGCGTATATGTGTGTATATGCGTTTTTTGTTTGCATATGTGTAATAGTGTGCATGTTGTCTTGTGTGTTTGTGCGTGTGTTCAGTCAGGTGTTTTTGGGCGTATGTGTGTGTTTGATTGCAATTGATTGCGATTGTGTGTGCGTGAGCGTATGTATGTGCGTTTTAAGAAATGAAAGACTTGACAATTTGCATAAACTGCAAATGGCGTCAAATGGCTTCTTTCTAGAAACTCGTATTAACTTTAAAATAGGACAAATCTTTTTAAAACTTGAAAAATCTTTTTTAATATTTTATAAAATTAATATTATTCTTATAAAAAGTAATTATAACCTAATATATTAATTTAAATAACTAATATTAATAATAGTTATGAAACTAATAGATGCTCTGTGACAATAACTAAAATAAAAAGTTATTCTACTTTAAAACAATGCGTTAATACTTTATAAATTGTAATAAATATGTTAATAAATTAAAATAAACTCTTTTAAATAACAGTTAGTTGTAATTCATTTAATATAAAAAAAAAACTTTAAAAGTTTTGCAAAAATAGAGGTACTTTTTATAATACTTATAAATGGCAAATGCATCAGTAATTTTATCCTAAAATAGGGATTTCACATTTCAAAGATAAATATTTATTATATTGTAAAAATATACCCACTATAGTTAATTATATATCAGTATATCTTCATTTTTCCATTGAGCTCTTTGGAATCAACCAAAGGAGAATCTTTCAATTTGGAAGACGTAAGAGAAAATTCAGAATTTTGAGGAGAGTTCCCACTTTTTATGTTTTTCGGTAAAAACAAAGCACCAAGAGCAATAAAGTGAAGTGAATAGTAAAATTTTCTGAAAAATATCAATATGTTAAAGTAATATTTCATTAAAGTTATTGTACAGAGTTATTTGTAATCAATGGGCCACCTCTTGTAGGCAGCATCTCTACATCAATCCCAACAACATTTGTTCTACGACTTTTTAAATTAATATTTTTTTAAAATTTATGTTTTCTCATACAAAATTTATTTGTTGCCTCTGAACTGGCATTAACTATGAGTGTATACATGGCGCCCGGACGTTGTCGTTTTAAGTACTTCTTGTTTATCAAAATTCGTAAAAAGACATAGAACAATTAATGTTGTTGGGATTCATGTAGAGACTGCCTGCAAGAGGTGGCCAATTAATTACAAATAAACCTGTGTATACATATAATTACTGACCCGTAGAAGGCGAGGCTCGGTGATAGATTGAGCAGCACAAATGGTACAGTGGCGTAAGTCATAGCGACTCGAGTTGTTATGAAAGTTAAGGAGTCATATAACATCTTCTTCGGTTTAGTATCCAAAAACATTGGTCGAAAGAGAGCTCGCACCTGGAAGAAATAAACGATCCCGATAAATACTCATATATAGAATGCTTAGTTCACCGATACGGTAGCTCAATTGACAGAGCGACGGGACGGTTTCCCAGAGGTCGCAAGTTCAAGCAGGGGCACGTGTAGGTTTATTTTAAATCTATATATTTTTATTAAAACTTCAAATCTTAGTATAATTCGCTGCGTTATGACAGGACTCGAACCTGCGATCCATCGAGCTACCGTGTCGCTATAGTTTAGATGAACTAAGCATTTTTTATCGGGACGGCGAAGACACCTATTATGCTTATTTCGAAAATTCTAACACATATTTCTAACATTGAAGTATTAAATAACATTCAGAAGATGTTAAAACCAAATTTATCATATGAGATGATGTATAAATGTATAGCAATATTAAAATTATTTGAAAATCAAAGATTAGTACCTTTTTGGCTGCGACGGTGAAGAGTCCTCCAGCAAGGAAGGTGAGATAGTACCCGGGGTGGAACCCGTGCCACAGTGCGGAGAGCGCGTACACACGTGTTGTGCGCCAGCTGGTCCCGCCGCGACCGTACGCCACCAGGCGGAGCCACGCGTTGGTGTTCTTGTTCCAGCTGGAGACAGCTGAGCGGAAGTTCTGCGCCAGCTGGAACATGGGGATATAGTTCTATCACTTACTTATAAGGGCTTATTTGTAACTAGTTAACCACCTTTAGCAGGCAGCCTACCTACATCTATCCCAACAATATTTGTGATACGACTTTTTAAAATTAATAGTTTTTAAAATTTTAATTTTCCCATACAAAATTTATTGGTTGTCTCTGAACTGGCATTAACTCTTGAGCGTGGGTATGGCGCCCAGGCGTTGACCTTTTAAGTACTTATTACAAAATACAGAGTAAGAAGTAAAAGAGGGAGCAACATTTTTTTTGTTTCGTTTTTTTTGTGTTGTTTATCAAGATTTGTAAAAAGTTGTAAAACAAATGTTGTTGGGATTGATGTAGAGAGGTTGTCTGCAATTGGTTGTCAACTAATTAAAAATAACCCTGTATAGACCGAATTAAAGTAGTAACAAATTTATAGTAATCATATCAATAAAAATCTGTAAGTGTTTTATCGATTAATACTTAACATCATTTATTAATATTGTTGCAATGTAAATATTTTAAAATAATAATAATCACCTCAAATCCAAGAACATCAATATTGGACATCTTATCCCACTTGGGGCTGCCATTATTGTCGTAACCGTTGAATCCCATCCCTGAGTTATTACATATAGCCTCGGACAGAAGCCACGCGTGGTAATACTTGCACCTCACCACCAGCGTGGACAAGTACGCGTACCACAGGAGGTACACCGCCGACCACGTACGAGATACTTCGGAGGTCGGATCCGTTAATTCTATTAAATATATATATTAAAATATTATTGTGTCATACATGTGACGTATTGCGGCGCAAAGGAACTCGGGTTCAATTCCCGACAGAAATGGGTATGTATGTGATGAGCCTAGATATGTATTTCTGAGGTTGGTCGTTTATTAAATACATTCTCAGTATTTATAATCTGTATTTCTTCTATTTTTTTGTATCGTTGTCTAACACCCTTAAGACAAGCAAATATTTTGCTTACTTAGATCATTTGTATAATTTTTATTTGTGTAATTTTTCCTGATATTTAATTATTATACTTTTAATATGATTAAATATACACTATTGTAGTGTGCTGCTTTTTATCGCGGCACAACACACCATATGTGTATCTAGAAATTAAGAGTAGGAAGCAAGTGCTGTGTATTTTATTAAAAAAATGCCGTAATTATGCAACTAATACTTCGCCAAAAACTATATGCTTTAATATGGTGATCAAAGTGCTTAAAACAATATTTCTTACAAATTGTATATTTTTTGTGAAATATACAACAGAAATCAGTCTAATGTATATTGATATGAATTATTTATTTATTAATCTGGTAATCGTAATACTAGAAAAATTAAATGCGTATATAACAAACAGTTAAGTATATAAATTCGATAAATTCCTGACTTTAGCATAATCTGAACTAATTTCAAGGACGCTGTAAACTTCTCAATAAATTAAAAAAACGAAACAATTACAAATATTTGAAAATTAAATATTTTTCTAAAATCTAAAACGTATATGCATCATATGTATGATAATGAAATATTATACTTTATAATTTTGTTCGAATCGAAAATGTTTAAAAACATACATATAATAAAAAAATTGTTTTTGAATACTTAGAGGATAACGCACCGTGGCGGCGATCGCGGCCAATCTACTTCAAGATTATTTACTAAGTTTATATACAACTTATCTTTAATAGAGATTTTTTTAATTGAGTTGATAATAGTGATGAAGCAAAATATTGATATATTTTTTTTAATTTAATGGTTATGTTAGTTGCTCAACAAGTATGACACGACACAAGATTAAAACTAATAATTGTTAAAAATAAAATCTCTCGAGATTTACTCAACACATACTGAACAGATTATGAGGATATTTGGTGTGATTATAGATTATTTCCGCATTCAACATCTTTACATATAATAAAATCGTCACTGAGCCATTCCTGTACATGAAATAAAAAAAAAAACATCATAGGGCGGCTTTATAAGAGCAAGAGAACGCAAAACAATTGTTTTTCAGTTTGTCTGTATGTCTGTATGTTTGTGCACGCCAATCTCAGAAACGGCTTAACCAATTTGAATGCGGTTTTCAGGAATTTATTATCACAGTCTTCACTTAACATTTAGTGTTTATTTCATCTAAATCGGTTAAGAAATAAAAAAGTTGACTATTTATGTCAATGACGTAATAGGTACCATGAAAATCTTATTCTATACATGTAATAAATCTCTAGAGCAGTAGTCTTTGTACATAAAATTTTATATTTATATACATATATATTTTTTTATTTTTTTTAACAGAATCCATTTTCAGCATTTTTAAAATCTTTGTCTGTTTATCTGTTTGTCTTTTAATTGTGCACACAACACGAAAAAAAAATATTTTCAAAAATTCATACACATTTTTTTTTCTCTCTTGCTTATATAAAGGTCCCCCACCTTTATATAAGCAAGAGAACCCAACACAATGTTTTTTAATTTTGTTCGTCTAAATGTCTGTATGTTAGTGCACGTTAATCTCAGAAACGGAATAGTGTATTTGGATGCTGTTTTCGGGAATATGGAATTATGGGATTCACTTTATATTTTGTTTTTCTTTTAACAATCCGTTAACAAAAATATAATTAAATAATCTCTTATTGTCGTACCATTGCTTCTTACCAGTTTGAAGGTTTATAGTTTTTACATACATTAGTAAGTACAAAGGGTACTTTTTATCAAAATCGAAAACTACGCGTACAAAGTCGCACGCACAGCAAGTTACATAATATTATAAAGCAAAGTCGTTTTTCGCGTATGTCCCTATGTCTGTATGTAAGTCTGTATCTTTAAAACTACGCAAAGGATTATGATGCACTTTTTTTTTTAATAGATAGAGTGATGCAAGAGGAAGTTTTATATGAAGTTTTTTATGTATTATAACATGCTTAGTACATCAGAGAACCACTGATAATTTCAAGATTTCTAATGCGAAGTCTTAAACAAACACTTTTGTTTGCGCTTACAATGCAAACGCTGGTTGAACTCCACGAGATAGATCAAAATAAAGTACTAAGTATTGTATACATACCTTAAAAAGTTCTACAAGAAAATTCGCGATGGTATATATTTATCTCTTAGGGATAACCCACAATAGCAAATTTTAATCCTTTACTTTTTACGAAAAATAATTGGTAATTTACGAAGCGATTTTATACAATCATACAACATAGAATAAATACAGCTTTAATCCTTTTTTAATTAAGTAACTTAAATACATTTTACATTTAAGATGGATCAATATAGCCGTAAGGGGCTATAGCATGTAATTTTAATGAATATTTTCGAAGATATTACAGATTTAAAAAATAGGGTCTTCGCGTTTGCGGCTGTACGATCTTCCGGCGCACTCTGGTATGGAACCGTGCAAACCGTCTCAAAAATGGCTTTTGTGAATGTTCAGTATTGAAAATTTGTTAATGCATACAGCTAACTGAATGTCTATCATTTAAAATAGATTTTTTTTACAACTAAACTTGACCTGCAAGTTGATGGTGAAAATAATGTCGATTGTGCAGCTCAGAATTCCTCAACTTTACATGGCAATATTTTAATTATGTTCAATGAAAATCTGTAAGTGTGATATATGGTCAGAATGGTTATGAAGTACTCTGTTTAAGAAGTATTTAATTGGACATTTAAGTAAATACAAGAGAGGTATAAAAATAATTACAGTACCTAATATTGTATCCTTATTAAAAACTTTAAATATACTTTTGACAGTGAGCGATGTCTGCCGATGTCGTAATTTTGATTGTATCACTTAAGTCATATAGAAGCCAATACAAAAAAGGGAAGTGGGAATTGTTTTACTACGAATTTAAGGCGTGCGAAGCCGCGGGCAAAAGCTAGTATTCAATATATTTGTATTTAATTTCAACTGATCATAGATAGATTATTAGATAAGTAGTAAAGATTGAGGGGACAGATGAAGTCACTGGCAAAAGATAGTATAAAATTAAAAATGGTTTACAAACACAATACAATGTTTACATAATTAATTATTTATTGTCAATATAATTAACAATTAAAGTCAATTGTGAAATTTAACCTCAATAATATTTTAAATATGTATTATATTAAAATTTAACATTGTAAAAGTTAAAAGAGTATACTTAATTATGAATAATTTTGATATTAAAACACAATAACATCGTATATTGAACTAAATGTAAAATTATTTCAATGGAGCGATAGTTCGTGTCGCTTTAATGATTTTATATTTCTTATGAACGCGATATAATAGTACTATTACAATACAAATTCTTTTACAGTGCTGATAAAAAGTATAATTGTATGTAGACTTCATTAAATATACATTTTCCTTGAGTTAATTCTAGATATAATAGTCTATAATTCTAATATTTTTAATAACCTACTAGAGGCCTGGTAGTTTAGTAGTTAGTAGTCTTAATGAGCCAAAGGTCATGGGTTCAATTCCGACACGTGACAATTACTTGTGTGATCAACAAATTGTTTATGTACTGTCCGTTATTTCAATGTTTGTGAAACCGTATTTTTGAACTTTTTTATATTTAGCGTATTATTTATATGCAAATATATGTATTTACTAAAAAGCTGTTAATTAGAAGTAACCAAGATAATTAGACATTAATTTATATGTATAAAGTACAGATAAACAAAATATAATGGGACATACTAATAATATTCTTTATTGCACAACACAAAGAAATGATGCAAACAAAATCGTAATAAAAAGTATTGCATATATATTTTTATCATAGTTATATATATCATGCTATAAGTATCATGAATATTTACCTTCAAGTACCGCTAGAGGATACTTCTTAGCCAAAGTCAAATAGAGAACTGCTGCTGACACAGAACCAACCACCTTGTAAAACACTGCCAGCCGAGGAGATGGTTCTACATCTATTGAATCATCTTCACTTCTCTAAAACAAACATATTTATACATTTATATATACCGTCCCGTAAAAAAGACGATCACATATAGAATGCTTAATTCACCGAGACGGACAGCGATACGGTAGCTCAGTTGGTAGAGCGACAGGACGGTTTCCCAGTATTCGCGGGTTCGAATCCCTGCCCGTATCGGTTTATTTTTCATTCTATATTTGTATACATTTAAATAAGCTTAACATGGCTATAAATGTTTATTAATATTTTGTGGAGTCCAATAGTACGCCGTAGTTTAGACAATGAAACAGACTCAAAATTGCATTATGTAAATATTAAAATTTTATCTATTTTTTTGGGGTACATAAAGTTCTTAATCAAATAAAAAAAACCATACTAACTCCATTGATCCTATCTCCTTCAATAAAACTGATGTAATCTGAATAAAACACGACCGGCCCACACATTAGTGTCTGAAACGCCAGAGTGTACGCAAAATACTCAAGAGGGGATGGTATTTTAATATCTTTTTCATTTCCTTTACTTGTACCATTCTCATTTATTTCTTTTCTTGTCAATTTATCTTGTAGTGTATACGCTAGTGACGTCACCCTCTGTGTGATCACCATTACAGGGCCTGTGAACGAACTTTCCACTTATTGAGACTTAGATACGTGTGTTAAGATAGTCTAAAATTTTATTATTATTGTATAGTTTAAAGCAGCCTTTAAATATTATTTATTTTTATGTTTTTAAAATGATTAGATAGCTCTTAAATGTATCTTTTATATTTTAATACATATTCTATTTAGGAATTGTGGATAACAAATTTAGAAACTCCTTAATATTTTTAAGATTGATTTCAGACCGATTGATTGAATGAATGATTCAATTGTAACATATTTTGAGAAACTGAGCAACAAAGTTATTCCTGGTTGAATGAATGAGTATTAACAAAAGATCTAATGAATGATACAGACCTGTAATGTCAAGTGAATAGTCTGCTGTGTGATATATCTGACGATGTAAATGGAGACACGACAAATATATCATAGAAGCTGCCAATATCACACTGAAAATAAGTTAAAGTAATTTTGTTTATCATAAAATATTTTTATAAATTTTCTTAAACCTTGATGATTATTAAATATATATTTACCCGATTATGTTCACGCAAATTAATCTACGAACCTGTTTAGTAAACTGAGTTTAGGTCGCGAGTTCGCTATGCTTCGAAATGGGTCCGAAATTAGTGGAGCAAAATCCGGTTAATTTAAATGATAAAAAATAGTCCGATAAATATATAACTAATATTCTATATTGTTTAAATAATACATATATTTACTGTATTCACGTAATAATTGTTCAGGTCAAGCCCATGGGTGAGAACTCCGAATGGGTACGAAACTAGTTAGGCAAAATGTTCATATAATTAATGGGAGTACAGGCGGGCAAATATAAATGTACTTATAAATACTTACTTTCCCAATAAGTGGTGGGATAATGTTCTCATAAGAATATATCCCAGCATAGGAAGCAATGATAGATGAACTGCTTGTCTGGAATATAGTTATTATTACAGAAATGTTACCACAAAATTAATGGCAAATTCATTTTTCTTATCTTTTCCATTCCATTGTTTGAACAAAGCTCATATTTAGTTCAAGTAGTTCAAAGTGTGATAATTACTTGTTTAGCTAATTATAAGTAATCAAAAATATATGGTATATGTTGAAAAATATTTATAATAATAGTAAATTCATTATTTATAAGAAGATATATATAAAAAACATATGAAACTTACTTTCCAAAGCAGAAATATCCCATTAGCAACCCTATAACAAGGCATAATGAATGTCGAAATTCAGGCGAAGCTAGTTTTAATGGTTTCCGAAAAAGTCTTGCCACGCATAATGCAGCAAATTGTGCGATCAAAAAATTAACCTAATGAGAAAAATAAATTGTGAACATGTGCTTGTGATTATTAATAATAAAGCTCATGTTGTAGTGAGTTTGCATGCATTAGCACATTACATAAATAAAATAATAAGATGAATATGAAAGAGGTTAAATAAAACAATAAAACTTTTTGTTTTATTTGCAATATATAAAGGAAGCTAGAAATTACTTGGAACAATCTTATTTTTTTAATAAAAAAAAAGAAAGTTAAGCTACTAAAGTTTTTATTACCACTTTACGCTACTTGCAAAGCACACTAAAATCTTGTTCTAATTATTTATGAATCTTTTTTTTATTGAATGATTCAAGGCCTCGTAAATATATAGTAATATGGTTCAATACATTGAAATCAATAACTCCATTGCATGAATCATGTGACAAATATAAATTATGATATCATTTATGGAATATAATAAGATATAATAAATAAACTGTAATGAAAGAGTTCAGCAGTATTACGTGTTTAAAAAATACTATAAATTTTACCAAATGAAATTACAAAAAAATATTATTAATCCAATTAAGTAGCGACTAAAACAAGCTATATTAAAAAATGTTTTTTAACTACTAAAGCATAAAATCTATTTGAAAATAATTGATTTACAACTCACCAAATCAATAGGGAGCCCCAATCGGTTTGATAAAAATAAAAATAACTTGCTGCCATCGTAATAATCATAATATTCTGTATTCATTATTTTATTTTTGTCACAAATAATAAATCATCTAAATAATGACGGTAATATATAATATTATTGTATAAATAATATTTTTCTTTAAAAGTTTAAGCAGCTTATAAGCAGGGACCACTGTTTGTTTTGGTTAAACTTTGTGCTAGAAAAGGGTTTTGTCAAAGCAGTACATGCGTCGAATCAGAATTGAATAATATTAGCAATGCTTCATTTATTAACGACTCCGTCAATTGAACACAATACACAATAACAGCCGATCTCAATTCACAATCACAGCTAACCAAACTATACAAATACAAAATACATAACATCAATATAAAAAACTTTCGAGTCGTTCAGCAGACAGCAGTATCATAGATTATTAAGACGTTATAGTAGGTAGTAGGTACCTCGAACAGTCAAGTGTCATTGTCAACAACAAACCCAATATGATGTTGAAATATCATTACGTCACTACTTTTATAATTAGAGTTAGATCAAAACTTTGTCTACTATTAAAATCTCTATTTTTCTGTCTAGAGTATATTAATAAATATAATAAACTTACCTATGTAACTTCTTTATTACAATAAAAATTGTCGCTAATATCGTAATTATTTGTAATCTATTTAAAACTTGCTCGTCAGTTGTCAATTGTCAGGTAAAAACATGTCAGCCAGTTGACAGCAGCAACCCTCAGTTTCTCAGAAGTCAGAACAATAACTAATTACTAAAGCAGTTGTTATTCTGAGCAGCAACCCTAGAGTACAGTAAATTTTCTGTTTTCACCTTGATGTCGCTTTTTTCCAATACATTCCTCATCTTTACTGTTTTTCTATTAGCTTTCAACGCTACTCATTACACTATGCAAATATTTTAGATAACTACTATTTAATAAAAAGCAATAAAACTAGATGGCAGTATCCACTCTTGTCGGAATTCAAAGGAATTCCCATACAATATCATATGTGATAGACCGACATATTATAGATACGGGGAAATCCCAGTACATGAATGACAGCTGTATTGTGTATTGTGTTGTAGTCGAGTATTCAATCTTTGAATTTGGAAAATATATGCGGCCCCGCCGTTTATATAAAAAAAAAACAATATTTACAATGTTTCTGGTGAACTGAGCAGTGATTCATAGACTTAGAAAATTCCACCTAGAAGGAACAATGTGAAATATAAACCGAAATTAGGTAATTTCGTGGTTAAAAGATAGTAGGTTCAAAACCTGGCTAAAGAAAAATTCTAAAAGTGTGAACTATTTTCTTCTGGGTGCAATGCGGACAGAAAATGTGATATTTAGAAAAGTTAGCATACAAAGATTCAACAAAAATAAAAGATATGAATAAAAACTGACATGTTTTGACATGACATAACAATTTTTACCTTAGTTTCCAATTCAAAAGATATAAAAATTTCATTCAAAAGATATCAAAATTACATCCAAATTCTGAGCATAATGTCTTTTACAACTATTGCATACACAACTATTTGGGAATGCAATGTACAAACCGAACGCCTGGATCTTACTGAACACGAAAAACATGAAGAACGAAATATTTTAGACGTAATAGAAACTAAAATATGAAACATTGACTTCTTGAGTCATCAGAAACATTTACCGTTGCAACAAATATACGTTGATGACATAGTGCCAAATCTGATCGGAAGAAAAAGATAAATAGGTAAAGAACAGCTAAAAAATGTCTATATAAATGTAAGGAATTTTATATCGACGCTGTAAAAACAGTTATAATGAATATAGTCTAAAACTAAAAAACATGCTTTAAAAACCGGCCAAGTGCGAGTCGGACTCGCGCACGAAGGGTTCCGTACTATTATTATCTATTTAAAAAAATAATTATCATTTTGTTTTAGTGTCTGTAGCTATAGCGACAACTGAAATAGGTACATCATCTGTGTTTTTATTCACACTTAACGAATCAATTTTAATTCAATCGGATACTTGTTGCCGTTATTAATATCGACCAAAAAAAAGTAACGTTTGTTGTATGGGAGCCCCCCTTAATATTTATATTATTTACGTTTTTAGTATCAGATTTTATTGCGGCAGCAGAAATACATCATCTGTGAAGATTTCAACTATCTAGCTATAAAAGTTCATGACATATAGACAAACAAAAAAAAATCACGTTTGTTGTATGGGAGCCCCCTTAAATAATTATATTATTCTAGTTTTTAGTATTTGTTGTTATAGCGGCAACAGAAATACATCATCTGTGAAAATTTCAACTCTCTAGCTATAACGGTTCATGAGATACAGCCTCGTGACAGACAGACGGACGGACGGACGGACGGACGGACATCGGAGTCTTAGTAATAGGGTTCCGTTTTTTACCCTTTGGGTACGGAACCCTAAAAATGAATCGAACCAAAAAGTAAAAAAATATTCATAGTACATATTATAAGAATTAATAATGGGTAAACTATAATAAAATTGTTGTGGAAAAAAGAGTGGAGAGCTTTGTGCCATGTCTCTAGTTTCATTTTCGAAATCAATTTTGACTTACTTTAGCTGGTCAGATACTATTGGAACATTCAAAAATTGTAAAAGACTAACTAAGTAAGATTAATTCATTGTCCTTGTTAAGATCACCAGAATTTATAATTTTTAACAGATTCCTTGAGTGAGAACAACATAAATTAGGCACATTTGCGAGCTTAAAAAGTATACCGTATCGGTTAATATTCGTAAATCATGAAGAAGCTATTAATTAGAAATGAATAATTATACTAATTTCTAAAAATAGAGTAAATTTTATTTAAACATTCATTTCTGAAAATGTTTAATCACTACAATGACTTTAAAAATGGCACAAAAGTAATAACACGAAGCGCCCCACACTTTTTATACACAACAATTTTATTATAGTTTGCCTGTTATTCATTCCCATATTACGAATGATTTTTTGGTAAAGTAACCTTTCATAACAAAGAAAGAAAAAAAGCCTATTGGTAAAGAAAGATTATTTTCTGCTATAAATATTAAGAGAAAAAAATACACAAAAGAATGTCGATCGCTACTATTAAAGGAGTGTTACACCCTAAATCCGAAATAACTGAATAAGTCTCGCTAAGAAATTTTACATAAATATGTAAGATTTAAAAAGAAAAATTAATGTGAAAATACTGAAGATGATGCAATTAAGAATAAAAGTGGAATATAATTTTCCTTTGATTTTTTTTTAATTGTTGTGATTATTAATGTAACAATGTATGTGAGTTCTGATCAATAGTTTATTGTTTTAATTAAATGGGTTTAATTAAATCTATTTTTATTACTTTACTGTTTTCTACGATTTTCTTTTTGAGCAAGGTGTTGTTTATTCGTTTTTTTTGTGGCTGGCAACACAAGTTGACAGTTCAATATTTATTTATATAGGTACATATTTGATAAATGATATTAGCAACTAGCAAGTCAGGTAAATTAATTCCTGTTGACTTGCTCACAGAGTACTCTTGCTTAAAAAACTGTCCATACTGAACTTGAGTGAGTTTGCAACTTCTTAAATTATTGCCCTTATGTCATACTACACTCTTTATTGTTAGCGAGCAGATTATTACTTTTTTTTAATAGATTCTACAAAATCTAGACAAGACAACAAACTGCAAAATCACCGGTTAATTTTTTTACAGAAATATTCTACACAGAGTGCTTTATTTTACTTTTCTTATTTGTCAATATAAGGTAACAGTATTGAGTATAGATATCAATACGTATTTTTTAATAAATATATAACTTTTAATATAGGTATAATTTAAAATGTCTATTGGAAGTGTATACGAAACAGCGTATAGAGGGGATTTCAACCAAGTAAAGGTGAAAATTGATGCTGACTCCTCTTTAATTTCAACACCTGATGAAGTAAGTGTTCATTTTTACTTTAAATATTGTTGTTGTTTTTGTTATAATAAAGATATCATTTCAGAACAATCGCCTTCTCATTCACTGGGCAGCCTTGGGCGGGAACGAGAATTTAGTGGACTATTTGATAGATTTGGGTAGTGCTGTTGACCCAGTAGATGATACTAACAGTAGTCCATTAATATTAGCTGCTTCAGCGGGACGGGTAGAAGCAGTGAGACTGCTAATTGGTAAGGGAGCTAATGTGAATCACAAAACAAACCGTGGTCAAACATCCTTGCATTATGCATTTTCTAAAGGACACAAAGAGGTAACAACTATAGCTCATTAAAAAAAAAAGAAATATTATTTAAATAGTAATAATAAGTTTTGTAAGTCTTTCATGAGTACTACACATTGGAATAAAACATTTTTTACGGATTTAACTCATATATAATTAATTAAATTTAAAATGTAAATTTAAAAATGAATCAATTATACTAGAGTTTAACCGTAAAAATAGTTTTATACAATAATAGGTTTTTATATTTCAGGTTGTGAAATTATTAATAGAATCAGATGCTGCAGTTTCACAGCCAGATGTGCTAGGTGCTACTCCACTTCACAGAGCTGCCGCTCAAGGAAGATCAGACATAGTTGAAATACTTTTAAATTGTCCACAAATCAAAGTTGATGCTTGTGATTCAACTGGCAGTACTGCATTGTTAGTATTCAGTAATTATTTTTTACTTTTATATAAAATATTTGCTTTAATACAAAATAATCATGGTAAATGATGATATTATACATATATGTAGCTGGCCCTGGGCATACCGAGGGGAGGCAGGGGGGCACAGCTGCCCTCCCTGGATATTGTATACCTTTCTACTACCTTCCATTGTAAATTAAAATTGGTATTTTACATTTTAAAAAATGCTCAGAAAATTAAAATTACAGCTCTAAAATTACAAAAATATATTAAAGAAATCTGGTTTGTCTAGACAGAATCTGGGTACGCCCATGTAGCTGGCTGTATTCACATCAATTATATTGTCACAGTTCAAGCTGGAAATTCCGCCATGCTCGTCGGCTCATGAATTAATACTCACACACCTGAAATATTTATAAAACCACGCGGGTTTTAACAATATTCTTACTAACCAAAACCACTTAGTGTAAGAAATTGTAAGGTCTTATACAATGAAATATATGTTTAAAATATTGTACCTACAATCTACATGTTGCTATGAATTCATTATTATACTTGTTTGGCCGACATATATTTTTTTTAATGACGTGTAATATTGTATTTGTATGTAAACACAAGTACTAGGAGAGCAGTTTTAGTAAGGAGACACATTAATAATTGCAGGCATTTGTCCTGTGAAGAAGACCGAGAAGGAGTGGCCTGTATGCTGGTGAAATCTGGAGCGAGTTTGGATTTACAAAACAAAGAAAAGAAAACTCCTTTAGAACTTTGTTCAAATAAGTTAAAGCAATTATTAATTAATTTAAGTACATAAATCATTTGTAAATAAAATTATTATATACTATCGTATTTACATTTCTTCAATGACGATTTCAAACTTATACACATAATATGTGATCGTCTTTATCGGGACGTACTATCGGGGATATACTCTATATTTTAAATAAATAAATGAATTGAGAAAAGTTATTAATAAAGTATATTTGTTTATATATCAAATAATCGATCTTGATAACTTGATATTCTCTCTTATTTATTGATAAGGTTTGTATAGCTCAAAAAAACTAAAACAATAATAGTAACAACGGACTACGTAGTACATACCTATAATCTATACGTTTAAATATTTACACGACGTAGGTGTCGAGCCGCACTGCCATGCTGAATGCAATAAATGAGACGTTCGTGTAAAAACTAAAAGTACAGTCGCGTTACGTTACATTGTGCTAGTGCGAGTTACACGACGTACATGTAACAAACAAATAATCGGTAAAATTTACCGCCGCGAAAATGTTGTAAATTATTATTATTTACAAGGTGGAAACGTCTGAGACCGTAGCCAAATGGCAAGCGTTAGTTGTAAAAACCATACATATTGCATTTGTAATTCTATTCTACTAGCGTCAATGCTCAATGCTGGCTTTTAAATTGAACTCGGTAGTCAGTATGCTTAATTCAAAATCGTATGTGTGTAGTATAAAATAGCTTTAGTAAGTTGATAAATGATGAGACCGTTTGCCCACCTTAAACTTAAGATTTGATGGTATAAATAAACACAATATTATGTTTGATATTTTAATCAGTATACGTGAAGAAGCGCCTTTATAATTTTATGAACAGGTCATTCTCTACCAAAATATTTTCAAAAGGCAAGACCGTAAAAATTATGAAGTAAAATCAATCAAATTCAAAATTGAAATTTGAAATGTTTATTTGTTATTTTGTAAGAATCAGGAGGTTGAATAATGCATTTTTCAAATATTCTATGCGTTAATTTGAAAAACATTTTAAAATAATAACTATATATTACAATAATCGAAAGGTGAACTCCAAATTAAGTAGTTTACGTCATAAACAATGTTCTTAATATTTTTGAGTAATGTTGAAATAATGGAAACTATCGCAATAATAAGCCATTTCAATTATAATTATTATTTTGTCATTGGCGGCATTTTTATAAGTTATCTTACTTATCGTATTTTTCGTTCACTTTTGGGGGACAATAATTTTATTCAAATAAAACATAAATTGCGAGGACATACATGGAGAAGTATTGATTGTAACAAATCTATACCGTATAATATATATGTAAGTAAGATCATATTTAATTCATACTTACGTAATTCAATTTTTACAAACTTCAAGTTTGTTACATTGCTATACTTTACTGTTTTTATCAAAATTTTTAGTGTACAGTGTGTGGTAAATTAATGTTGTCATTGGTGGGGCTGTTCTGTGAATGTTGTGGAATAAGTGCATGTACAAAGTGTCATCGCATTGTAGACAAAAAGTACAGATGTAAACAAATGTCATGGCCAAGAGAGAAACCGTTCTACCATCTTTGGGTCAATGGTACAAACATTTTATATTCCCTCAAATATTGAATATGTAACAACAATAATAAAACAAAATTTATTTACCAGTTGGATCAGTTACTAGAGAAAACCCTGATCATATTGAAGAAGGAGATAATCTAAAGAAATTCTTTTGTTCATGGTGCCAACGAGTGAGACTCAGCCAAGAAAATGTTATACCAAATACTGAGGTAAAATAAATGATCTTTCCCACATTGAGTGTAATTACTTGCGATTAAAATGTTCTATTTTCCAGCATTGTGACTTCCAAAAGTATAAGGATGTTATTATTCCTCCGATAAATGTACAGATGGACAAAGGGAAAATTATTAAAATTGAACCAATTCCTGATGATAATTGGGAACCCATTATAATATTTGGTAAGATAATACAATAACAAACACACCTATGAATCATCATGTTTGAATATACATACCTATAAACATGTATGGATATGTTAAGCTTATTTAAATTTTCAATAAATGTACAAAGAAAAATAGACTAATCTGCTAGGTCAATCATTCTGTGCAATATGATATAATAGCTCTATGTTTAAAGCGACAGAATGGTTTCCCAGAGGTCCAGCGTTTAAATCCAAAATTGGTTTTGAAACTAATACATATATAACTTAAGTAGCTCATACCTGAGTACTAAAATCGCTTCTACTACTCAATACGAAAACACACCGCGAGACCAGCTAACGCAGCGATTGTCGCTCTTCACCCCCTTGGGCAAGGGAGAAGCACTGTTATTTTTTGCTTCATTGACACGCACACAGATTCACCGAGTCTTGGCTTAAGCTATGAACGTAATGAGATCACCAGCGAAAGGCGCCAGTGGAAGCGGGTCATTACCAGACTTGCGTGATCTTAGCGTAGAAAATAATAATACAAATAGCAACTTTATTACAAAAAGAAAAAAAAAACAACCGGATGGAGATGCAAGAGTTACGGAACAACTTTCCATTTTTCGCCAGGAGATAATGAACTTCTTTCAAGATTATAAACAATCTCAAGATGAACACTACAACTTAATTAGGCAGGATATTAATGGATTAAAAAATGATATTCAAAATATTAAGATGATTACTGAGAATCTTATAACGGAACAAAATGCTCTAAAAATGAACTTAGAACAGATAAATAATAAAAATTCTTCTATACAAGGGACAATTAACTTATTAGAAAATAAATCGAGTATACCCCAAATCGATTCGCCGCGTCTTAATCACTTGCACCTCATATCGGAACTTGAAGACCGTTTGACCCGAGAGAAAAATATTATAATAGCGGGTATACCTGAAATAAATAATCAAGACTCTGTTACTAGACGCAAATATGATATCCAGGAAATAACTAAGATACTAACAAAAATAAAGGAGGTCTTCCCAGTACCACCTAAAATATTTCGACTTGGAAAATATGTTTCGGGTAAAAATCGACACCTTAAGATCTGTTTCGAATCTCGAGACCTAGTTAAATATATACTTTGTAATAAATTTAAAAGTTGCAATCAAGCGGTTCGTATTTTCTCAGATCAAACACCTATGCAAATGAATCATTATAAAGATCTACGTGAACAACTCAAGCAGCGTCAAAATAACGGTGAAAACAACTTAATTATTAAATATGTAAAGGGAGTACCTCAAATAATTACTAAATCAAATACAAAAACTGAAAATGTTTAACAAAATAAATAAATTACAAAACACTTACGAATTAGTCAATGCCTATAATGAAGTATCCCATACATCGGCAAATTCGTTAAAAATATTTTACGCTAATATACATAGTATACGAAGTCCAGGAAAGTGTGAGGAACTAAAATGTATTTTACGAGAGTTTACATATCTTATTCACTTGGTAGTTCTAACTGAGACCTGGTTAAAGTCTAAATTTGAGGCCGAACATGTCGAATTAGAAAATTATTCTCATGCCTACAATTTACGGACAGATAGAACGGGGGTGGGGTTTCTATTTTTGTTCACAAAAGCTTGAAATATAGTATTACAACTAATTGTTACGAATGTGGAAACAATTTTTTATGGATATATTTGGAAAAATACGCATTGAATATTGGAGCAATATATATACCACCTTCAACCAGTTTTACAGATTTTATTGATATGTATTCATCCCAGTTAGAAACAAGAAAGCGTTCCATTGTTTTTGGAGATTTTAACATTAACCTATTATGCAATGACAGCCTAACTTGTAAATATAAATTAATGCTGCAAGAAGCTGGTTACACAATAATTAATAAATGATGTAAGGAATATTGTACACGGGAGACCACACATTCATTAGCATTTTAGATCATGTGTGTTCAAATATTACTAAGACTAATTTTTATATGTCAATAATAGATTCTCCATTAACAGACCACAAACAAGTATATTTTGAACTGAAAAAAGTAAAACAAGACGTTTAAAAAAAAATACAGTACAAGGCCTTGGACTACAACCTATTTCACAAGTTTATTAAAGATAATTTAACACAAAATGATATTCATAAATATGAAACATTTGAGTCAATCATTAAGCAAGGAATAGCTAAACACATAATCATAAACTAGAAAATTCAAAATCCTCCGCAATAAGATTGGATTAACAAACATATAATTGACCAAATTAATGAGCGAAATAAGTTATGGATTATAAGTAAAAATGATCCTAAAAATAAACACAAAAAAGAAAAATATGAAATAAAAAAAAAAGAAAGTAAAAAACTAATTAGCTATAATATGAATAAATACTATCACAAGGAGTTTTCTAAATATAAAAGCAAACCGAAGAAGATGTGGAAACTAGTAAATGATTTAGCATGTAATAAAATAAGATTACCTTCAGCTCCCTCAAAATTAATAATTAATAATATAGAAATTACAAACAATTACGATATTTGTCAGGCTTTCAATATGTTCTTCGCATCGATTGGCCCGGAATTAGCTAAAAATATAACACACAAAACTAATAACATAGATAACTTAAATACACAATTTCAAAATAATTGCCTAAGCAATTTTAAACCATGTACAGAAACTGAATTACTAAACATAATTAACACTCTAGACAATAATACCAGCTCGGGAATGGATTGTATAACTACAAAAAGCATAAAACGGTGTAAAACTGAATTAGTGAAAAATTTAACTAGATGTTTAAATAATTGTTTAGAGAAGGGCATATTTCCTGACTCGCTTAAAATTGCAAGAGTAACTCCGGTCTTTAAAAGCGGTAATAAAAATGATCCAAATAATTACCGACCAATATCGGTACTGCCTGTACTTTCTAAAATCTTCGAAAGGGTCTTATACAATCGATTATTAGATTATTTAAATAATATAAACTTTTTATATGAACATCAATAAGGCTTTCGTCCTAAAATTCAGTACATTAAATGCAACTACTGACCTAGTTACCAAATTGACCTATAATATTGACAATAAACAAATTGGGCTAGGAGTTTTTATTGACATTAAGAAAGCGTTTGACACTGTAAGTCATTTCATACTCTTGAAAAAGGTACAAAGTATTGGTATAAGTGGTCTAGCTTACAAAATATTCGAGTCCTATCTTAGTGACAGATACCAAGTCGTTAAAATTGGAAATTATGAGAGTAATCAAGCTAAAATAGTGTGCGGAGTTCCTCAGGGTTCCATTTTAGGTCCACTACTTTTTCTTAATTTATATTAATGACATCAGTCAGCTGGATTTTTCGGGTCATATTACGTTATATGCAGATGATACCTCTCTCTTTTATTTCGGATGTTCTATGGATGTTATAGTGGACGAAACTCAAAGGGATTTAGATGTTTTATCGGAGTGGTTTAAGACAAATCTTTTAACCGTAAATGTAAGCAAAACCTCTTACATATTTTTCTTGGCAAAGAATAAAAAAAGTACAAGTAATAAAATTATTACTAACACTACCCACTCTAAGATAACATTTGAAAATAAAACACATAAATACCATACTAGAAATAAAGAAAATCTAAGCTTACCACAACCAAGAACCAACTATAGGAAATGTAACATTAAGTTTGAAGGAGCTAAGTTATAAGACAGTTTACCGATAGATATAAAAAGTTCAAAATCATTGATTGTTTTTAAAAGAAAATTAAAAGAATATATATTTAATCATTAGACTGGGACTAGGATAGTTGTGGAAATATTGAATTTGTTATAAATAAGATACCTATTAGAAAAGTGTTAAAAATTCCGATGTTAAAAATTGTTTATTTTTATTTTAGTTTTTATTTTCTCTTGCAAGTGAACAGTTTGTAATGTTCTTTTTAGAGAAATAAATTCTTTGAACTGATGATCAAATGTATTTCATGATAAGGTTATGTTTTATTTTCAGCAAATAGAAAATCTGGAAGTAATAGGAGTGATGAAGTGCTTTCTCTTTTTAGAGGTCTTCTTAATCCTATGCAGGTCTGTTAATTGTAATACATATATAGAATATATAGAATATTATATTATATTATGTACATATATAGAGTATTATATAAAAATGATTTTTTTTTTCTGTACATCAGAATGTTTAGTACAGTAACAATACAATATACTAACTAGGTTGAAAGCTATTTTGACCGAAAGTTGAACATAGATTCAATAATTTATTTCAAACATTTTGCAAAAATTTCGGTCATTGTTCCTCCAGGACATGACCAATCACTGTTTTTTGTTGATAAACTATCAATGATAATGCGCTATCAAATAAAAAAACTTTATGACAATTCGTTCAATAGTGGAACTTCTTTTGGAGAAGAAGCATCAGGGAGATCGCATTAAAGCCAACTAAATGAGCTTCAATCCTCAATGCGCTCAATAATAAACAACCTAAACACAAGTTTTATTTCCTGTTATAAAGTTTTATTTAAAATGAATTCCAGATAATAGACATATGTACCATGTCCCCGGAGAAGGCAGTGAAGTGGCTCCCTGAACGATGTCGCATTATAGTGGCAGGAGGAGACGGCACAGTGGCATGGGTCCTCAACACTCTACACACAGTACCACATATTAGAGTATGATTAACATATAATTATTTATGTGACAATTTTTTTATATTTATTGAAAATCTGAAAGCAGTGACCAACAAAATAACTAAAATTAAATTTTCGTGACATTATATTTTAATGTAAACAAATCATTGTTCACCCAAAAAAGGTCTTTTAATGGGGAACATTCACGTTTTTTTTTTTTGACGTAAATTAATCATTTACCTCTCAATATCGTAGAAAAAAATATAAATAGGCTTGAAAAGATTCTAGTTTTTTTTTAAAGTGAAAATTAAAACATTGAGTAAATTTGACCCGTTTAAACACCGCCATTTTGCGCGCGTTTTGCGTGACGTCAAATGATACATACAGTGAATGTTTACTATGAACTTTTTAGTTATTTCATAGATATTTTAAGTTTTAATTGCTTTACAAGTCATGGAAGAAGATAAAAATCATCTTACGAGTATTGTATAGTACCGGAGTGCAAAAATAGTATTAGAAAAACACCCGACAAAGTGTTTTTTGTATTCCAAGAGATGCGAAAATACAAAAACAATGGTGTATGGTAATTAAAAGGGATATTATATGTCCTAAATCGTGTTTATATGGTTGTGAAGATCAATTTAACGTAAGTATACTTTATTTATAATAAGTTTAATCTAATAGTTTAAATTTATAGTAAGTTATCAACATTAGAAAATTTGAGTTTAAAATTAACCTAACCTATCTTACAAATTTCAGTATAACTTTCTATAAAAACCGTAATCTTATTTGTTTTACGCAATTTTATGATCTGTCGATTTATTTCAGGTTAAGGAAGATACAGCAAATTGTATTGAATATAATATGTGTAACGAAACCACAAGGAGAAAGATGTAATCTAAATTTGAAGAAAGGAGTTGTTCCTTATATATTTTTGTGGCAAAAACACCAGCTGAGAGAATGAGAATGTGCATAGTCAAAAGGCAAAGATTGACATCGGTTAATGAAGCCTTTTAAGAGTTAGCTAACAAAAGTAGTGTTTAAAAAAATTTGTGACCTTTACGAAGAAGTGATATAGGTAGTAAGTCCTAGTACTGCCCATACAAATGTCTGTGATATTAATCAGCCAAGACTCAGTACTTCTCCTATTGAATGTGATGATCATAAGGCAGAGCCTTGCTTTTTGCATATTAAAGATAAATTACCAAGTGACTAAGCTGTGCAAGTTAATATTAAACCGAAGTATGGAAGTAAAGGTTTCAATGTAAATATACCTGCTGAAAAACAAAATGTAGCATTGTCACCATTTCCTCATTTTACACACAACAGTTTTAAAAGTAAAACTATCTGTTTTAAAAAGAAAATTGTTTACTGAAAACACAGCTGATAATACTTCTATAGCATCTTATATCTTCTATATCTGCTGATTATCAACCAAGTTATTTATCTGAGTCAAGTGAAGTGAAAAATGATTCAGAGGCAGAAACATTTTAAAAATGTATTGTGTACCTAGTAGCATGCTATTACTTCTATTCAAAAAGACTTTGTAGGTATTTGTTTTGTTAGAGTTGTTTGAGTATTTAGAAAATGTTTTTAAGATTACCTAAATAATTGTATCATTTAATAAAACTTTAAGCACGAAAATATAGGTTTAAATTATTTATTTTTCTCAGTCACACTGATACCACAGTATGAACTTAACCGCCTATATATTGAATGGTGTGTCAAATGACGTCACATTTCCTTTCGACCAATGGTGGCGCGTTTAGGAATTTTGAATTTCGCTCCCTAAATTTGCACTTTTCATAAATTATTTTATGGCCTTAAATGATTAGTAAATTAAAAAAAAATGGTTTTATTATAATAAGATGATAAAAAGTAATCAAAAAAAAAATATTTGAGACCATTTAAATTTTTTTGCATGTTCCCTATTGATAATGGTGTAATAAAATGCTTTTTAAAATCTGAATCCTTTTTATATATTTTCAATTGTTTCAGGCAGCAGTCGGTATCTTACCGACTGGGACGGGCAATGATCTATCCCGGGCCCTCGGGTGGGGAGGTGGCTGTTCTAACTTGGATGCTCATTCCATTATTGATTCTGTAAGGCAAGCGGAAATACAAATACTTGACAGGTGTGTATGTGTGTGTAATTTTTAATGAAAGTAATTTTAGGTATGTATATAGACACCCTTACAATGATAAGAAACCTATTGCTTCCAAGATAATAGGTATTATGTTATTCAATGTCAAGAGTAAATTATAGTAGTAATAGAGAAGATATATTCTTAATATATTTTCTTATACTAGGAAATTAAGTCTCAAAATTATTATATTCGTTGCTCTCTTGTGGTTATACATTTCTTAAATTATATTTGATTTTAACGGAAATTATTTAGCTATAAAATTACTAAAAAAGTGTATAATTAATTGTTTTGACATTTATTAAAAAGCCACTAGTCAGCTAGTCACATATATATTCCAGATGGCGGGTGTGTGTCCGGTCTCGTGGTGGTGGTCTCCGCGGTGGTCGGTCCCGCGTGCTGTTCGCTCACAACTACGCCAGCGTGGGCGTCGACGCACAGGTGGCGCTGGACTTCCACCGAGCACGAGCGCATCTACTCACCAGATGTGCCAGCAGATATATTAACTATGTGAGCGGCTTCACTGCGCTCCGTGTGTCTAGTTCTAGTTTTTACCAGTTCGATTGCGTAAGGGTAAATTTCGATTTGTATGAAATAAGAACAACGCCATCTAGCGCAAGTAAGGTGAAGTTATTCTTATTTCATGTAAACCGAAGTTTACCCTTACGCGATCGAACTGGTAAAATATTTGCACTAGGCACTCTGACGATCCTGCTGATACAATTATATTTATTATGAATTAATTAACATAAAGATTTTTATATATGAAATATATCTGTGAGACAGATAGCCTACGCACTGCTGGGCGTGGGTCGTGCGCTGGACGACGGTGGGTGTGGGGGACTGGAGAGACGACTGACAGTGAGAGTGGTACGAGGGGGGGATGAGGGAGGAGGGGGAAGAGACACATGCGGAGGTCAAAGGGGACACTTGGAGACGCTGGACTTGCCACCATTGCAGGCGCTGGTGCTGCTCAATATACCATCGTGGGGCGCCGGCGTTGACCTCTGGAGTGTGTATACTATTTACAAAAATATAAATGTTACTAGCTTTTGCCCGCGGCTTCGCTCGTCTTAAATTCGTAGTAAAACAATTCTCCCTTCCCTTTTTTTGTATTGGCTTTATATGACTTATTTTAAGTGATACAATCAAAATTACGACATCGGCAGACATCGCTCACTGTCAAAAGTATATTATACTTTTTTTAATAAGGAATCAATATTAGGTGCTGTTTTTATTTTTTTAAATCTTTTCTTTTTACTTAAACGTTCATTTAAATACTTCTTAAACAAAGTACTTAATAACCATTCTATCTATCACACTTACAGATTTACATTAAACATAGTCAAATTATTACCATGTAAACTTGAGGAATTCTGAGCTACACAATCGACGTTATTTTCACCATCAACATGCAGGTCCAGTTTTATTAAAAAAAAATCTATTTTAAATGATAAACATTAAATTAGCTATATGCATTAACAAAGTTTTCAATACTGAACATTCACAAAAACCATTTTTGAGACGGTTTGCACGGTTCCATACCATAGTGCGCCGATAGACCGTACCGCCGCAAACGCGAAGACCCTATATTTTAAATCTGTAATATCTTCGAAAATATTTATTAAAATTACATGCTGTAAAAAGCTATGTTGTTCCATATTAAATGAAAAATATATTTAAGTTACTTAATTAGATAAGGATTAAAGCTGTATTTCTTAAAATCGCTTCGTAATTAACCTATAATTTTTCGTAAAAAGTAAAGGATAAAAATTTGCTATTGTGGTTTATCCCTAAGAGATAAACATATACCATAGCGGATTTTTTGTAGAACTTTTTAAGGTATACAATACTTAGTACATTATTTTGATCTATCTCGTAGAGTTCAGCCATCGTTTGCATTGTAAGCGCTAAACAATATGTTTGTTTATGACTTCGCATTAGAAATCTTGAAATGATCAGTGGTTCTCTGATATATTAAGCATGTTATTATACATATAAAACTTCCTCTTGCATCACTCTATCTATAAAAAAAAATTACATCAAAATCCGTTGCGTAGTTTTAGAGATCTAAGCATAAGATTGTTTTGGGTTCTCTTGCTTATATAAAGGTCTCCCTGTATGAATTTTTAAAGATATTTTGTTTTCGTGATGTGTGCACAACTAAAAGACAAACAAATAAACAGACAAAGATTTTAAAAATGCTGAAAATGGATTCTGTTAGTTATTACTTTACATCCTGTTATATTTTTTTTTAATATTTTCAATGTACAAAGACTACTCCTCTAAAGATTTATTACATGTATAGAATAAGATTTTCATGATACCTATTACGTAATTGACATAAACAGTCATAACTTTATTTCTTAACCGATTTGAATGAAATGTTAAGTGAAGACTGATAATATATTCCTATAAACGCATTCAAATTGGTTAAGCTGTTTCTGAGATTAGCATGCACAAACATACAGACAAACTGAATAACCATTGTTTTGGGTTCTCTTGCTCTTATAAAGCCTCCCTATGATGTTTTTTTTTTAATTCCATCTACATAAATGGATCAGTGACAATTTTATTATATGTATAGATAAATAAATCTAAAAGATTTATATTAAAATGTATGTCTTGTTATAGGTTTGGGGAGTGAGGAAGATGTTGGAGAACAGCTCATGAATGATGGAAAGCTTGAAGTAGGTGTTAATAATAATTTAAATAATAAATTCAATATATATATGTATTAAAAACAAAAAATATTTTATGAAAGATTATATTTAGAAAATTTATAGATTAATAAATGCAATTTGAAGGCCAAGCAATAGCTATATACACAATATATAATATTGTTGTGTTTTCGGTCAGGTGGTTGGTATATCCTCATCCATCCACATTGCTCGCCTGCAGTGCGGTCTGGCCGAGCCATACCGGTTTGCACAGACTGGTTATATAGAGGTGACTTCTATTGAATACTACTTAATTCTCACCAACAAAACTAGTTAATAATCATGTATATTGTATTTTATTTATTTCAACAAACCGAAATATTTTTTAAAATATATAATATAAAGAAATAAATATACTAGAAATTGGCTATAAACATATTCGCATAGTATTGTGACGGACGTACGGAGTTCGTAGTTCGATCCTGACTGTGATGATTAATTGTTAAAGGAACAAAGTAGCTACACAGTAAGGTATAATATTGAACACATATAACATGGCAGATGGATCTGGAGGGGTGTGTGGCGATGCAGGTGGATGGGGAGCCCTGGATGCAGGGACCCGCTACCATCAGGTTGGAGCCAGCGGGACGGTCACGCATGCTGAGACACACAGACACTCACTAGATATATATTAACTATATATACTTGGTTGAGGAATAATTAACTTATACTAATGCACGTAAAATGTGGGTACTATTGACATGTTAATATTTTGGTCGTAATTACATGATCAATACAGTTTTGGGGGTTATATTAAATTATTGATATTATTATGTAAAATATTCAACTTGACTAAGAGTCCAGTCAAGTCAAAAGTCAAGAAATGCGCTTAGTACAGTACTTAAAGAAATATTTCATTAAATTTGCTTCACAATTTTTTGTTTTATAGGTCTAAACACCAATAATGTTTTTTTGTTTTTATTTTTAAATTATTTTACAATGCCATAAAAGGAGCTGGGATAATCAAAATCGCATAAATGTTATTATTTATATATAATTAGTTTACCCAATATATTTTTTTCTTATAAGTAGGATAATATTGAGTAAATGGTAGAACCAGTATTGGTATAATACTCATCTTTCCTACATATGTGATATAATGAATCTCAAAGCCATTTTTAAAATAGAAAATTTAGTTGTAATAATTGTTATATTAAATCTATATCAGTGTTATATAAATGTAAGTTATAACATCAGTATTTAATAAATTCCATTGCCAATGTATGAAATGAGTAAAGTTCCAAAGATATTTATAGATCTAACTGTCATAGTGGGGAGGAAAATGTGTAGGTTTAATAAATATATGATACATTTATGTTGTTTTATTTCAAATATTTGTATACTCATATGAATAAAAGATTATTTTGTTTTTTTCTTTAAGGATGCGTTTACGATTATGCCCAACATTACCAAAAATTCGGTACATAATTCTACAAAAACAAACTCACTGTAATGAAATCAATAATTGCAACGCATAGAATGTTTCTTTATCTTTAGTTTCCGCAGAGAAAAAAGTAATATCATAGTTTTTAATATTAAAAAAAAGATTTGCCGTAACGCAAATATTTTACCAAAATGGGAGAAGTTTATGTACATTTTTCTCGTATTTAATTAAATATATTCAATAATAAAAAATCTTAAATTACTTATATAATTTATCTGAAAATAAATAAAGATATTATTTTTACACGTATCTGTAGACAAGTGTATCTGTAACATAAAGTGATACACATGACTCTTAATGTATTTCAATAAGGTTTATTTTATGTGCTATTTATAGACGTGTTTTTAGTCGAGATTTGAAACCTATTAGTTTTGTAAACGCGTGTGTACTGTGTAATAATTCACAAATATTGACAGAATCTATTGTTTCAAATCGTTTGTAAACATTTAATCACATGGACAGAAGTTTGTAGTCATGATAATTTATGTTATAAAATAGATGTAGATCAAAAAAAACATATTTACATGGTGCGTTTTTCAGTTGCAGGTTTTGAACATTCTTGTATCAATTCGATTTGAAAATTATGAGTATTTTAAAAATTCTTATATATTTTAAAGTTGTATAATGACATAATCTTTATTAAAAATAAAAAAAGATTTTCTTTAACTTTTTAATATACACAACCACAAACAACAATAACATCAGTTTGACATGAATATAACAATATTACAACAAACAAAAAAGACTAGTGAAACTAGTAACATATTATAAAATATCAATTGGTACATTGGAAGATATCAGTTTGTTTGTAAAGAATTTAACAGTTTTATAATTTATAATTACTTCATTTTATCTTTATTGGACAACAATTGTACAATAGGCGGATTAAAAATTATAACGCAAGAGCTGGGATTCTCAAAGTGGTTGATATCAAAAAGAGAAATCTACATATGATTTTTAAATTTATTGTGCTATTGGGGTCAGAGGTATATCAGTTGTAGGTCTCCTGCCCATATAGTTTGGGAATCCCTGACCTTGACGATGTTTATAGAATAAGTATTCTAAAATGAACAGTTTAAAAATTGTACTTTTTGGCAACTGTACCTAAATTACGTCATTTTGTAAAACATTCAGGAATGTCAATGTTTTATATTTAAATGTCAAAAAAATATGAGTAAAATGTCGTAAAAAAATAGCAAATGTCAAACATTTATCACTCTTGGTTTTTTGTCTGTTTTAAGAACAGAAGTTTACTAATTTTGGCTACAGACAAAAATATATTTACTTTTGTGCATAAAATCAAATTATATTTGACATATAAATAAAAATAATAAATTCTAAAAGGATCTTTTAAAATAACATTATAAAATAAATATTTGTGCAAACATTGATCACTGTTATTATATTTTACATACATTCTACATATTATATGTATATATCACATAAGAAAGGAAAATTGTTTGATACTATCATTATTTCTGATTATATAATATAATACGTCAATCATATAGATAATAGGAAAATTGATATTTTCAAAATTATATGCTCACAAAAATTTTAATGCAAGATTCGATAAAACTGATTTCACCTGCACCGGGAGACACTTAGTTAATTATAATTCCATTATATGGAACTTTAAAATAAATAAAATAAAATCTTAAAAAATATGAACAATTAGAAAATGTGGCTATTTTATCACAATATGTATCTAAATGCAATGTTATAAATGAAACACCCTAAAATGCTTTCTATTTCAAAATCATTCTACTCAAGCAAAATCCCTAGTACCCAATTTTAATTTCTGAATTATTTTGTTTTTTAATATACTATTATTAATCATATTTTATCTGTTGAACACTGGAGCTAGGCCTTGCGTATGTTAGTATTACTACATTTCTCTATTATATTTTCATTTGTTATAATATCAATAGTAATTATTATATATTGAACACTGGTCAGCTAGACATTGTATTACTATTTACGAATACCAAAGTTAATTCTTAGTTGCTCTAAAAACACAAACGTTAATATAGTATGTGGAGCGAGTCTAACAAATGCTGGAATGTAACCTTTGAAAAATGTTAGTGGTCCCTCCATGGCAGTATTTTTGATTAGCTTTATCATACTCTTCACTTCATCCGGCTTTGCGTTCATTGCTCTTGTCTTTAACACATCTACTGGCTGTGTCAAAGTAGTCGCAATTGCACCCTAAAAATAAAAAATGGGTTATGATGTCTTAAATAAATCATTGTAGCTTTTTAGATAAATATAGAATTAAAATTAATTGTTATGGGCTAAATACATATCACCAATTTTTGTGACCATATCGCTGCACACTTTGAATATATTATTCTAGATATAATTGTCTTAATTGGGACTAATTTTCAATTTCATATATTTTTCAAATAAGCTTAACAATGCACTGTTTTTACATGTTTTTAGACAAATTTAAACATCATGAGTAATGTTATTGTGAACTTACAGCAGCCAAACTAGATGTAACGTGGGTCACAACATCATCTCCAAAGTATGGCGAAGCTAGCAGAATAGACTTGACCTGATCATAGAAGGAAAGTTGTCCAATAGTCATTAAAGCAGCTCTGCTACAAGTCATAGATGCTCCAGCCCACAGACGCACAACACCTTCCTGTGCTGCTACCCGATACAAACCATGAATAGCATTTTTGTAGCTAAAAATTACAAATAATTGACTTAATTAATTATGAAAAAAAAAAAAAAAAATATTTAATAATTAAAAGTAATGTTTTATAAAATAGTTTTAGCTAAAAATTTTAGAATCAGCTACTTCATCTAAATATTTACTATACTAATTCTTACTTCCTTCTTTGCTCAGGAGGCAGTTTAATATCATTTTGCATCCTCACATTGACAAGGTCAGCAGGATTTCCAACCAATCCTCCAGCAAAACCACCCAAGCCAGCTAGGAATGCTGACATGTAGAATGGTATTTCACTACCCTAAAATGAAGTATTATATAATCCTTGAATATACTTTAGTTAATCTCTAAATATTAAATTGTAGATATCTCACATCTTTTGGAGTCAGTTGCTGTTTTGCCATCTCATAAAAACCAAATCTTGCTGTTGAGTAAGTCAGTTGTCTCAAAAGTGATGCAGATATTCCATTATAAAGACCCAGTATCCCTAAAACAAGGATAAGTTAGCAATCAAAATATTTTTAATACTTTAAAATAATAGATATAAAACTTTATAAAACATTTATTATATTATGATCTTTCGAAATTAAGAGTACTTTACACTACAAATATTTTAAAGATTTTCTAATAAAAAAATTACCTTGATTTTTCAGCACTACTTTTGTCAGTTGGAACATTGATATATTTTTCCCTGTTTGAGTCTGCATTTGAACCTTAAGAAGGTCCAAGGGATGAGTGACACAGGCAGCTCCAGCTGATGCCAAGCCCCCGAAATACCATCGGGAAGCTCTAACTTCCTTTTGGTTCCCCATGCTGTAATCCCCTTGTCTCTAGTTAGTAGTTACGTACTTAAAGTGAACTTCCTGTTCAACGTATCATATTTTAGGGTTAGACGAAAATTAAACTAAAATGTGGAAACTTATTCGTGTTACGTAACGTTTCCACTAGAGTGTAATTATAACTAAAGCATTATCACTATTCATTAATACATCGTAACGCTTAAGTGTAACACGTATGAAATATGAATACATTTGTATAAGTTGTGGCTTAAAAAAAACAGTTCCTTCCCTTTCAATTTCTTTGCTTTGACAGTTGACACTTGGCAGTTGGCTGATCGCTATTAAGTGTCAAGAGTGACATTAACGTTTAACATTTTAGAAATTGATTAAACTAGCTGTTTTAGAAAAAATGCATATTCTCTCCCAATTTCTTTCAGAAAAATAACCTAAACATATAATTATGTAATTTACACTAAATGAAGCCATTTCTTATTATTTCTACTGTTAAGTTGATTGAAAACAGTTTTCATTAAAAAAATCCGATTTGGTGTCAAGTGTCAACTGTCAATCTACTACCAAAAAAAAACAAAAATTAATTGTGAAGTGTCAAGCAAGGATTTGTTATTTGAATCATAATTTGACGAAAATTTAAAACTATTTTGCATTTTGTAATTAGTTTATGTACAAATATTTAAAATAAACAAGGTACTTACTTTTTATATTGGAACAACTTAAAATAACCTTTTATATTTTTTCACTCATATTTTTTCGTAATTTCACACACCGGTCGTCAGGGTGACCTGTTAATTATTAACTAACTTGTTATAACAATAATTACGTAATACTGTAGTAGTTGTCTCTCCTACTCTTATAAAGATACAAACGCAAACTGAGCCAATCGTTCGTTTTACTTTCTTATCGTTCTTTAGACTAATGACAAAATAACCTTTTAAGATTACCACGTTATATTATCAGATAGTGTAGAATTATGTCATTTAAATAAATAATTTATTTCAGATGTCAGCAGATATACTCACAAGCCTAGAATTGGATAAAGAATTAGATTCGACTAAACTAGTCGTTATAAACGAGCTTAATGGCTGTGATAGTACATTTGTTACAAGTTGTGTTTTAGGACATTGTATAAAAAATAAAAATGCTATTCTAGTAATTTCTACACACAACTCTCTGCTACACTATCACAATGTTGGTCTCAAGATGAACTATAATCTACAAAAATCTATAGACTCTGGTCTTGTATGTTTTTATGATCTTGGTAAGGAACTGGTGTCAAACTTGTTAGAACATAAACATCTTAATTTAAATTTCGTGTGTAATATTAAGGAACAAATAAAGTCTATGTACAATCAATTTGGTGCGGTTAACGTCACTTTTGATGGAGTATCCCATTTATTTGACGTAGAGTTGACTTTAAGGGACATTAATAAAGTTTGTAAGGACATAATTGACTTGGTCCGAAGTTACAATAATTCATTTTTAATACTCCATTGTCATGTTTCCAACACTGACGATTATACTAATGTGTTGGCTAACCTGCTGTCCTATAAATCAAATGTATTAGTTGAAGTAGAAAACTTGCCATCAGGTTTGAGTTCTGATGTTTCAGGCCGTTTAACAATTAGGTATCTTGGTAAAAAGTTTCAATATGAAAATGTATATAACTTTAATCATAAACCTTCACAATATCTTTTTAAATTATTTGACAGAGGGGTGAAATTACTTGCACCTGGAACAGTTTGATGTAATTAATTGTTATATTTATATATTAAACATTATGAAAGTTTTTAAATAAATTTTTATATATTTTACATTGATTTTTATTTACTAAGATTGTTTTTTCAGTGTTTTATGCAGGTACTACGTAAAACCTTAAGTATAGTGTTTTTCATACTTGTAAAATCACAAAAAAAAAATAATTGTTATATACATATTTGTTTTTTTGTATGGAAAAATATTACAAACTATACTTTATTTACTTATACTTAATAATTAAATAAAGTAGTATTATAGTATTAAAGTAAGAAATGAATATATATTATTTTTTTTAGGATTCCATATCTAAAGGGAACAAACGGAACCCTAATTTTAGGTCTCACCTGTATGTTTACATGTCTGTCTCTCACTAGGCTGTATCTCATTAAAAATTAGTGAGAATAGATTTTTTTTCCGATGATATATTTCTGTTGCCGTTACAACAAAAAATACTAAAAACGGAATATAATAAATATTTTATGAGCGCCCAATACAACAAACATGTTTTTTGCTCGATATTAATAACAGCAACGGAGACGTTTGATATATTCACAGAATATTTAAGCATGTATTCAATTTAAAAATAAATGATTAAATTAGAACAAAATTTTTGTTGTGGCTCCCACACAATAAACGTAATTATTTACATTTTTTAAAAGATACTTCGCGCGAACTCTTTGTGCGAGAGTCTGACTCGCACTTGGCCTGTTTTTGAAAAACATATTAAGAATAAGAAGAAGAAGGTATATTTAGACGAAAGAAAAAAATATTAAGAAGTTTAAATTTAGAATTCATAAGACCAATGAAGAAAAATACCAACAGGACCTGAAGGAAATAAAAAATTAAAGATGGCGTGAGACGTTAAGTTACATTAACATTGGATGTATTTACACACATTCGATCATACATTCAAATACAACAATGATGGCGCATGAAAGTTTTATTTGTGGTGATTAGCTGTTACCAAAGCAACCGCTTATACTGAAGTTCATACCGAAGGCTGTATTTTCAGCAGCTTTTAGTCCATGTGGAGTTACCAGCGAAACCACGTGTGCGCTTATGACGAATAATGTAATTAGTTGAACATACAATATTTATTAAGTTTTATCTTGAGTGATCTTGAATAAGTTATTACTACTTTATTTTATATCGTTGTAACTTGTGCGTTATTTTTAAAATATAAAATGAGTCAAAGTACCACTTCAGAGAAGTTTTATGGCAACGGCAGATCCGTTAGTGAAGAAAAACTAATGGTAAATAAATATTATAAGACATATTTATTTATATATAAAATAAATTGTATTGAAAATCATAATTCAGAACTAAACAACTTTATTGAACTATTATTGGTGGGAAAACAATATCTACCACTTACACAATATACTTACACCATAGATATTATTTCTATTTACTTTGTATTTCTAAAATTAAAAACCAGTGTTACTAAGTAGTAACCTTCTAGTAGACCTAGTAAGTAGAAAATTATAATGAAATTCAACTACCTACATATTAAGAATTTATCTTTCATATATATCGATAATCGAGGCATATCACGATAAGGATGTTATCAAATTTAATATAATATCATAAGATATTAGTTTTATACAAAAATACATAGATGTTAACGTCCTAAACTATTTTTAGTTTCGTTATCATATCATAAATCTTGCCCTAATCTAAGATAAATGTATCTTAAATTGCATGTGTGGTACATGTATTATAATTAGCAAAATTCCTTACTTATTTAATTGATAAGATTATCTGACCTTAGATTAGAAATGTGGTTATTCTTGACTTTTTATGTCATGGAAAAAAGATTTTTTATCATAAATACTCGTTATTCTACTGACATATGACATAATTATCTTCACTTATAAATATTATGACAACAGGTGGCGGTACGAGTGCGTCCCCTGCGAGCTGATGAAGGTCCTCGCATCATTCATGTGGTTAGCGATAAGGTGACCGCGTATATATATTTATAATTATATTTATCCTTACAAATACTTACGTATTAGATATAAGAAGTTGAGTATACAAAGATGAATCATCTATTGCGAGACACACTTAAATAACTTAACTTTTAGAGCAAATATAATATATATACTTACCTATATAAATTTTGGTTGTAATTTTATTCGTCTTTTAGTTTATATTAACTGGGTAGATCTAATTAAAATAATATTAAAACCTAGTGCTCTTTTAAATTATAATTTATTTTAAGTTAAGATGTTTTTATTGTTACATTATTTACCAATACGTAACGGCTTAACAATAAACCTTTGTAATTGATAATGAAATGCCAGTTTAATAATCTTCTTGTGACATGTTTTTTTTTCCTCTTTAGCTTTATAAATAATACAGTTTTCTTGCAGATGTTGGTCCTGGAGGAGGAAGCTGATGTTCGCAAAGACGTTCTTCGTCAGAGACGTGTCAATGACAAACATTACGTTTACGACCGGGTGTTTGCGGAGGACAGCACACAGGTACGTATCTACTATAAATATACTTATAAACAAATTAATACACTTTCTTTACTTTAATTCCTTTTAACTGTCATTTGATTTACACATATCATTTTTTTACCTTTATATGCATTATGAAAATTTGGTCTAAGTATCGTTTGCCAAATTGTGATATTTAATGTAATGTAGGTATGTTGTTCTTTATTTAAAACTAGCTGTTGCCCGCGGCTCCGCCCGCGTGTAGGTCACTTACTCTAAATTTCATATTAACACTGACACTAAATTACATATTGACCATAAAAACAAAATTACATATTAACATTAACTATAAATTACATATCAACACTAAAATTGAATTACGTATTAGTACTTACTCTAAATAACATATTAATACTAGCCCTAAATTGTATATTACTATCTATTAATAACGTATCGACACTAACTAAAAATTATATATTAACACTAATTCTAAATTACATATTGACACTAACACTAAATTTCGTATTAACACTAAATTACATATAAACACGAACAATAAATTACTTACTAACACTGGCACTAAATTACGTATTAAGACCAACACAAACTAAATCATGGGAGCACTAACGATTACCTACTTGTATATTATGTCTATTAACATTAATACGGTAGAAAAACACTAGAAAAATAACAAAATATAAACAGGGTTTCCTTATCGAAAGTTTATCGAAAATTTGTGTCCTCGAAAGCATATAGCTTATTATGTTGATTGATTGATTGATTCGGTAATGTAGAGCCAGGCTGAAATACGATACTCATGTATATTTACTTAATTACCATCAAAAGATTATTTATGATTTTTGAATGGAATATTCTAACTTTCTATGAAACTTATTAAGAGGTTTTGTTTAGATTTAACATTTATATTATGAAATATTATATTATTAAATTACAGTAAGGTAAATATATTTAATAAATTTTTGATGTTAAAGTCAAGTCAAAGTATTTTTTTACTGTAGTTCACGGTTCCTAAATAGGTCCAAGGGAAAGAACCCGCAATAAACCGACCGGGGAAAAAGTTCTTTAAAATATATAAAAGCAATACTAACATACAAATTATATATATATAAAGACAGAACTTAAAGTTACTAAAATTTTAAAGTTAACAAATTTTTAATTATTAAGAGATCTGTCTAAATTCTTTCGTTAAAACGAATCAGCTGTTATCGACTTAACTTCTTTTTCTATTGTAATATTTATTTATATAGTACATAATTTTAATATTTAAAAATTAATCATTTCGTTGTATTTTAACATTTTTTATTAACATGAATTTCTTAAGATTTTATATAACTTTATAAACTATGATAACAGATCTTTTTCGCTTTAAAAACTAAAGGTATTTTTTTCAATTTTTCACCAGCTGCTATCTCGGAGTCAGGCCATTTGTAATTATTAATTGCTTAAATGTTATCGAAATTAATATTATCAAATGTTATTATAATTAATGTTATCGTTACTAGATAATCATATAACTGATTAAAACTGTGCAATATTCAATAATTTTAACCGAGTACAATAATAATTATTATACTATTACGCCTAGGTTAATTATTTAAACATTTTTATACAGTAACTAATATCATAGCTTACTCCTTACTTAGTAATGATGTTATTCTTACAAATACCAAAATTTAAATTTAATTTCTAATATGAATTGCATTTATGAAACGTCAGACTCTAGTTGCACGGCTCCAAGAACCGACAAGAAACATGTGTACTCATATTTTATCTTATTTATTAGTTTGTTTATTCTTTATACAGTTTATTTTTTATACAGTATTTTCATTATAAAATCTCTTTTTCATAAAGCTAAATAGAAATGAGCACTACTTGACTGATACATACAAAAGTTAATACATAGTAACTAATTCTACTCCTCTCTTCTTCTAAGTGTATTTTAATGTTCTTCCCAGGAAGAAGTATATGATGCTGTCTGTGCTCCTCTTGTGGGTGACACCCTGCATGGTATCGCGGGTGCAATATTTGCGTATGGTGCCACTGGTGCTGGGAAGACTCACACCATGACAGGTCTGATGTCAAGAGCACTCAATCATCTCTTCAAGGCCATTGCTGAAAGTGGAGCTTCAGATTCTTTTGAGGTAGGACTTAAAAGATTAATGGTTACTCCGACCTTGTACAAATTATTTATATAATGTATTTGTGTCTTATCATTAGCGTTGCCATGGTAACGTATTAATATTTAAACAATATTACAGGTGATTTTCCATCTATGATTTTTATCTATCTAACTCATCACTATATTTCTGGAATTATAAGGTTTAGAGACCTGAAATTTGATAAGAACTTTATCAGAATCGAAGATTGGGAGGGCGGTTAGTTAATAAATCAAAATTATAAACTTTAGCTTTTACATAAGTAACTTGCAAGTATGTAAGTATCTTGAACTTTGCTAGTATATTATTTTGCTACATGTTACAAATGACTACGAATGGATTTTATTAAATTCCACTCACAAATTGATTGCGAGGGCGTTATAATGGAAATAAAAAAACGAATAATAATTATAACTATTATGAATACTTATATATTTATTGAAGAACATCTATATTAGAGAAATAACAACTGTGTAGAGTTTAGAAAACATTGTAAAAAAATTATTGAAATTATCATGTGGGATTTAAACCCACGGGCCTTTAGCTCAGCAGTCCACTAAATATTAGACAAATCAGCTGTCAAAAATTTTCCTACCATATTGGATACCAATATACCTCTAATCTAATAAATATATAGATATATATAGATAACAAGTACATTATTGTTGGAAGCGTTATTAGACCTGTGGCTCTTCTTACACCAGTTGTTGGGTAACGTATACTTTTCTAGTGACAATTTAACTCTTTTTGCGAACTGAACGTATATGACTACTATATTCTAAACTCAATTTATTCTTCTTTTATTAATATTATGGCTATCTCGAAAATTTGAATACTGTCTGTCGGTGTCGAAACAGACATGAGAGTATCACTTTAAATTATGGAGCGGTATTTTTTTTATATCGTCTCAGTTTATCAAAGCTGTCAAATACGAAACTTATCGTTTCGTACAAACGAAAGGAAAAATCGGAATCCCTATAGGATCACTTTATTGTCTGTCTTTCCGTCCGTCTGTGTCGAGAGCCTTTTACTCACGAACGCGTGAAGGTATCAAGCTAAAATTTATATAACACTCAAGTTCCTTTAAGCTGTAAAAAAATCGAACTTCTAAGCCAAACCAATCAAAAGATACAGCTGTTTATGCCGCAAATTTCGGAAAAATGTCGAACTTCTTAAGGGAATCAATCAATCATATGAACAGGGTGTTTCTATAAATTCAAAATCTTGAAATTGGTTACGAAGCAACGTGTTATAGATTAAGGGAAAATTGCGAAAACCGTTTTTTTTTTGTTATATCATGTAATAAGTATATGTTTTATAATTTTAAATTTACTACCTCTTTCCTCATGAACTTTCAATTGAAAAACATATAAAATATTGAGTATAATAACTCTACGTTTGATAATCATTGGTTAAACTTCTCCTATAGTGATTATCATTTAAGCTGAGAAAAAATATAACCAATAAGGATAGGGTGCGACTGGAACTCTCGTAGCTTTAATTTTAAATTAAGGGAGTATCTTTAAAGGCTTTTTTCGTAAGTGGCATTCATAAGTAGGTAAATGGCATCCATGATGGTCCTCCAGACAGTTCCATTTGAACTCCAGACAGTTCCAAATGATCAGATTCAAAGTATTATTAAATATACAAATTAGATAAAGCTTCTTAACATAGGTACTAGATATGATTTTATTAGTTCTATTATATATGTATATTTATTTTGTAATAATAAATAACCAAATCAATAAAAAATATATTTATTATAACTGCAACAAATCAAACTACCTAATTAATGAAGGGGTAAAAAAAAATTGTAGACTCTAGGGACGGTAAATAATAGCTGAAGAACAAAAGAACAAAATAACAGAAGCTATTTACGACCATCAATAAAATCAATATACAAATAGTAATTATATTTTATAAATGGTTCGTGTAATGATATTTTAAGTATCAATTTTGATATTATTTTAGAGTTTATTAGAAATAAGAGATCTATACTGACATTCATTCATTCATTCATTCATTCATTCATTCATTCATTCATTCATTCATTCATTCAGACGGGAACATTCATTACAGAAATACCGTGCACTTCCAATCACTAAACTAGTTCATAATTTTACACACACATACAAGTTCATAAATAAATATATTGTAATGTATGATAGTGTGTGTAAATTAAATTTCTAGCCTCAAAATCACTCATCACACTCATAAATATTTTACACACGCACACATACAAGTGAATAAAATAGATGAATATAATGTATAGTGTGAGTGAAATTTTAATTTTCGCTGTCTGTCATTATAGACGAGGTCGTTCTAATCGGTGCCAATGTTACTGATATCAAAAACTAACCTATTTAACCCAGAATCCAATACTTTTAATAATAGCGTGCAGTAAAGTGTGACAGACGGACATTATTTATATATATTTCATACTATAATTGCTTTTCGTCAGGATTTTGGTAGAACTTTAAGACCTTGTATATAATGACCCTATTAAAAATTCATACCGTTTTGGATTTCCTTGTCTATTATTGGACTCAATACACATATAAATGCGAAAGTCTGTCTGTTTTTAACACTAAAATGATGAATAGATTTTGATGAATGTTTGCATGGAGATAGAAAAACTGGGCTCAAACCTAGGATACCTTATTTCCAAACATTTCATAGATCTTACCAGACGTGAACCACTTTCCACGTTGTTGAAATGACGGGCAGAAACTAGTTTCATATAGGTTTTCTACATATTATTGAGGAGTTAAATTTTTAATTATTCAATCAGTAATATTAGTAGGTAATATTTTTATATTACCTACAATTCTTAGTATTTCGCAAATGAATACTAATAACATCTTACGTCATATTTGTCGCATTTGCAAATTATGTCGTGACACATCGCTTAAATATTTGCTAAATATACTTGAAAATAACTTACAATACGAATAACTTTACTTTACCTTACAAATTAAAAAATACTTGAACGAAATCAACCGTTCACTAACCTCCTTACAATTTAGAAGAAAGTTTAAAAAAATTAAACAGATTTTAACTCGCGTGTTTAGTCTAGTTTGAAAATGTTTATAAACCAATTTATTTGGTTTATTTAAATTTTTAATACATAATCCCGAGACGGCTATAATACGGTTATACCTATGTAGATTGCTAGATTTCATGAGGTAATGTCACGTTAGCTCAATTGGTAATATGACCGCACTGTTTCTTAGAGGTGGCAGTTTTGAGTACTGCCCGTCTCGATATTTTGTGTTTGTGTTTCTATTTAAATTCAATATATCTTTATTCAAGTAGGTATTGACTACATTCCACCTGATGGTAAGTGGAATGTAGTCATATGTGGTAAGGCGCATTACCCTAGCAACCTATTCACTCTTCTCTTGAATGTAACCACATTGTATTTTAATAATTACCAAATATATTAGTAATTGTTATTCTACGCTAATAAAATTAGAAATTCAAGGAACTATTTAATTAAAAAACAACTGTGTACCATATCGTAATGTTATGAAACACTTTCATATTCAAAATGTTTATTAAAATTCAAATTCACTTTTTCATGTAAATCACGTTAGCCTTGACCTCCTGAAAGTTCTAGTATATTGTAACTATGACTTTTCTTTTTATTTAATTTCCCTTGTTCTAATTATATTTCATATTCTAGTAATAAAAGAATACGAATATTATTTGCAATGACGTAAATTTTCTAGGAAATTTTTACCTTTCCAATCCAATGTTATATATTATAACTAGTTATATATACATAATAATATTAATATGTTTTTTTATAACTTGTATATTTTGCATTTCCTTTGAGTATGAATCAATAAATAATCGATTTTAATAAAGATATTGACCTTTGAAGGAGTTGTGTGTCAGGTGTCATCTGTCACCTCACTGTCAGCCAAGGCCAATGAACGTAGCGTGATTCCCTTTTAGGTAACAAAAGACAATTAAGATACTTAAATAATCAGGAAAATTATCACTAAAATAATTTATTAAAGCACAAAAATAATATGGAATATAGTTTGTATATATTTTAGTGTGTGTTGTATTTTAGAGTATAAATTTGTAATATATTTTGTTCTTGTATCCTTATTTGTTCTAGAGACAAATGATTTCTTCGAATATCGATATTATAATAGTATTAAAAAGTTCGTAATGGGATACTGTTCGAATGATTATGCCCTTGTAGTAAAGTTGTAAGATTGGTGACCCTTACCTGGTAGTTATAGGTATTTATGTTAATTCACATATAGAGTTAGAAAAATCAAGTTTCAAGTAATATTACGTTTTTCACTTAAGTTATTAACTTAAAACTTAATATTTGAATTTAAGGCTAAAATAAATATTAATAAATTTATAGTGATTTTATAGTGATATTTAAGTTAAATTTAAAATCTATCTATAATAATAGTAATTTTGTTCGACGTTTATTTTAAGAAAATAAATCCAATTTGCAAGCACCAGCGACCCGTTGCAGTGTCAGTGTCACATACCAAGGCCATGTTTAAATAATTAGGAATGAAGTATTATGTAAGGAGTTCGGAAAGCGTAAGGTTTTAGTCGAATATTAACGATAAGCCTTGCTACAGTTAAATCTTGTGACGTCATGAAGGCTAAGTAGAGTCAGTGGAGTCGTTAAATATTCATGGCCATTTTCTTCACACGAAATAGTCCATTAGTATTTAACACGAACATCAATGCCTTGTGCCTTACAAAAATATACTCCAACTCATATAATATTCAAAATGCTACACTTAATCTGGCTATAAATGCTTTAATAAAAAAACTTAAATATTTGAATTTGGAATTTGTCATTCTTGTATGAATGTTTATTTTGCTTTTATTTTTCGCGCTATTATCGTTGTATTATTTTTTATGATTTTAAAACGGAGTGGGGTTATAAAGAGAACTGAATTACTGAGATATCATTAGGTACGCAAAATAATTATGCAGCCAAATTCACCTTTTTAAAGAATACATCCATTTGATATTAGTCGGAATACCTTTGTGCCGGTCTATTTTTAAATAAAATAAAACTTCTGTTTATGACAAAAAAAGATACACGTAATGTTCACATGAAAAAAAGCGATCAAAGTAATAAGAGAAAGAATCGGAAAAAGGTAATTTAATAATAAATAGAATTGTAAATTAAAAACAACATAAACGGTTTACAAAGAGTGGACACAGAAAATAAATTACTAACGACAAAAAAATAATATTGAACATTATTAGGATATTTTTCGATAGTGTTAGCTATCAAGGTGTGACTGGTCAGTTTTTTGTGAAAAATGCGTCAAAACTTCGGCATAAATATATCAATACATCAGATACAATGCTTGAAAGGGTGGTTCAGCTTCTTAACAATATTCCCAAAAACATTTCAACATTTCCCATTTACACAAAATGTTTTTTCAGCAAAGCTCATAGGGTCTTAACCTGGATTTATCCAAGCATGGTTGGAAACGAACTGAAGAGTGGTCGTCGTCTATCCAGATATTTTGGATAGTTTTAGAGAGTATATTATGTTTTAAAATCCAAGACAACTTCGATTCCATTAATAACAAAATCCATTAGATTGACAGTGAAGAATTTTAGTATAAAGAGTGCGTGTTACTATTGATAATTGTCCTTAACGTTTAATGGACTCTATTAAAACCATTGAAGATTATTTTTAATAAGCTCAATTATTTTCTTATATTATTAGATTAATGTATAACCTAACACATATGACAGTAAATGTTTTATGCTGTAGAGGATGTTTTTCATGAAGCAACAAGTCGATGTTTTTTTATAAAAATATAGAACGTGGTATAGATTACTGAACTAATAATAAAAAAAAATATTTAATATATTTAAACAGTTTATTTATGTAATAAAAACAACAAAAACAAAACTCCAAAATAATCAAATACATCTTATTGGAAATTATAAACTGTCGGTCCGTATGTTTCCTTTAAAGGTCGAGAAACTACGAAACATATTTTAAAAAACGATAGTAAGTTGCCAACGAAAATCTACATCCACCGGCTTGCTATACGCGCGAAATTTGCAAGCAGTGCCATAGATTATTCGTATCTATAATTACCTCGTATGAAATAATCATAGTCTACCTTTAAAGGAAATATTTGTGAATTTTTGACAAGAGGAAATAATAAAAAGTGGTTTGTCAACCAGCATTAGAATCAATTAGTACATAATCGATTTCGTCAAATGATTTTATAATTGGATAATAACAGTAGAAACTACTTTCAGTTTTAGAAAAACGAGGTTTACCTACTTAAATGATTGTTAACACTGACAGTTTCATTTCAATATTAATTTTACACTTAATTTCTTATGATTGAAATTAATTTGAATCGAATATAATGTAAGAAAAAATAAATACGTTATAGATATATTCTAACATGGAAATTTAATTTAATTTGTTAAGTGATTTTGATTTTCAAATTTTTTTGAAATAATATTAAGTAATTTTAATAATACGTTTAAGCCATTGCTAGTGTTTAGATTTAGTAACAATATCGTTTCTAAACATAAAAATAAAATATAAGACCTACACAGATAATTAAAGACATTGATTTATGTAATGTGAAAAAATATATTCGAAGTGAAAACTCGTTGATTTTTTACAATGCTTTTGACTGCAACTTTGACGTTCTATGGATTTTGACAAAACTTATATGAAAAATACTAAAAATGTCGTAGGTGGGAGTATGAATTCTACTATTGGATCCCCAAATTAGAACCTATATTTTCATAATAAAGAAAGAAAGCAAACTCTAAATTTTATAATTTTAAATCCCCCTTTCAGTCCGAGGAAATACTCTTTGGAGTGCAAAAGAGAAAATATATACCAGTATTATATTTCAAAATTACAATTTGTGCCCAAAAAAAAAAGTATCAAGTGATATATTTTGATCACAAATCCGTTCAAAATTGTATATTGATTCTCCAATCCTATATTTAAAATGAATGTATACGTATATAAAGGCTCTTTTACACTGTAACAAGTGACCGTTGCAATGCGGCTAGTGCAGCTTACACACTATCTAAGATCTGATAGCACTTGACTGGTTTGTTGGCTTATATATCCTGACATTCACCCTACTTATAAATTACTGCGGCTTACGAAAATAATATTTAATTTTACTTTGTTATAATTTGCTGATATTTATCATGAAATATGTGATTTTAGTAATATTTAACTTTAATTTATTAGAGTTTAGATTGTTTTTTTTAATTATTGGACATAATTTGGTAGGTATTTTTATAAGTAAGAGTTCTTTACAAATATTTAAAGAATACATCTTTTGTATAATAATATAACGTTGAAGCTACAAAGCAAGTAAATCAGTATGTATATATATATAATGTATCTGAAAAATATACAAAACATATGTTTATTCCTACTAATGTTTGATGATTACTCTCTGAAAATTTCTATAATATCGGTTGTAGTATCATGAATGATCTTTACTACAAAGCAAGAAACATTGATTATCATGTTTGAAAGAAATCCCAATAGATGTTGCCTCTGTCTAAAGAACATTACATATTAAATACTAACTTCATCGATACGATCTCTCAATTTTTGCCAGATATCGTGGGTTTGAATTCTGGCCGTGTAAAGAAATTGTACATTCATTATATTATAAAAATTATTATAATAATTTGAAAATAAAAACAAGATGTTCACTTTTACCAAATAAAATAAAACAAAAAGCATTTTTAAATAATATAAAGGACAAGGGTAGATAGATCATTACTCATAGGTCGTTAGACAACATTTTATTATATAGGTAAAGACCTACAGTATTGATTTGTATATTTATTGCTTGAGGCAAACAGCGTGTGAGGGAGTTCCTTGAATTACAAATACTCGTATGTGTTTACCTCATATGAGGCTTGTGTATTTTATTGAATGAATGTATTGTAGAATCGATCAAGAATTTAGAGTCGATCAAGAATGTAAAGTGGAACAAAAATGTATAGCAAGGATGTTCAGTCTAGCAAGAATGAAAAAGCGACTAAGAATGTGGGGGTCAAACAAGAATGTAGAGTGGAGCAAGAATGTTGAGTCTAGCAAGAGTTTAGTGGGGAGCACGAATGTAGGGTGGATCATGAATGTAGTGTGGGGCAAGAATGTAGAGTGACGCAAGGATGTTCAGTCCAGCAAGAATAAAAAATCGAGTAAGAATGTGGGGTCAAACAAGGATGTAGAGTCTACCAAGAATGTAGTGTGGAGCACGAATGTAGTGTGGAGCAAGAATGTATAGTGGCGCAAGAACGGTGAGTCTCGCAAGAATGTGTGGGTCAATCAAGAATGTAGAATGGAGCAAGAATATATAGTCTTGCAAGAATTTAGTGTGGAGCACGAAAGTAGTGTGGAACAAGAATGTAGAGTGGAGTAGGGATGTTGAGAAAAACGAGTAAGAATGTGGAGGCCAAACAAGAATGTAGAGTGAAGCAAAAATGTTAAGTCGAGATATTACGAGAAATTGTTAAAAGATTGACTAAACCTGTAACTTTCATAACGCTCGTAAAATCTTTTCGAAAATAGTTATTTCATTAATATTAAATATAGTTTTATTAATTAATAAGTAAAAAAATAAAAATATGTTAAAATAAAAAATAATTGTATCTGAAAAATCTATTTTGATTTATGTATTATTCACATAAACCCTACTTTTGAGTCGGTCTTACTAGAGTAGGTCTAACTTCATCTAGAAACTTCTAGTTTTTATAATAATATCTACAGTAATAGCGTTCAACAGCGGTTTTGCCCGCGTTATAAGTAACCGGCGGAATGCAGTCCCTTTGTTCTTGTTTCTTGATGATATGTTAAGTTAAGACGTAAAAGAAAAACTCACATCCTCTTTTATAATAATAATAAGAGTAAATGTATCTGAGTTATGGTTAATTTGATGCAAAATTAAAAAAAAACCAATTGAGTAAACAGAAGATATGTGTTGAGAACTTGTTACTTTCACCTTTTTTACTTACCTACTTTTATTTAGTTGTACTTAGATTGATCTAAATTCTATTTTAGGGCTCTAGTAAGAGGTCTAGTTTTTCGTAGTACTAATTTGGTCTGAACATTATATCTATAAATAAATATAGTCGGTAATAACAATATAAATATTATTGAATGAGCCCTTAATTATATTATTAAGTTAGAGAAGTCTTTTGATTATATCAATGTTTTTGACGACGTTTATAATTTTAAAGTGCTGTAACGCATTTTTAACAATATAAAACATTAATATTGTATAAAATATTAACTGGTGCTGTGCACTGTACCGATTATCTATTGCATGGAATTTAGTTGCTCCTTATGTCACCATCCCAGTGCTTACAATTATAAAAAACAAATCCAAAATAGTCTCACAATTTATTCACAGATGTGCTCTTTTCGAGAGTACATATACCGTCATAGGAATTACAAACCTTTGTTCGTCTATTGTCCAAGAAATTGCCTTCTACTAAATCTAAGTAATACATATTTTCTATAACAATCTAATTATAGGTGAAGATGTCGTATATCGAGATTTACAACGAGAACATACGAGACCTCCTGAACCCTGGCGCTGGATCCCTGGATCTCCGGGATGAGGGCAGCAGCGGGCCGCCTGTAGTCGCCGGATTGAGTGAGGTACATGTCTGAACATGTTCAACTTCCTCCTTTAGGTACCTTAAAACTAAGTAGGTACTTTATTTTCCCTGTTCCATTTTATGGCAATTTTTGTTTAGTATACGAAATGTTATAACATTCTTATGATTTTTTTATTTGTAAGAAAGATCGATAGAATTAATTTCATATTAATCATCTTTTATTTATAAACGTTGTATAAATAGTAGATAAATGTATATATGATAGCCATATTTATAGCCTATTGTTCAAACGTAGAGTCATATATTATTTAATATAAGACAGAATTTATAACATAAATATAAATCTATGAACCAATATCCTATTAAAATTACGTATCACAGACATCAAAGGTGAAAACAATTACTGAAAGATCAAAAGAATCAAATATTCCGAGTCCATATTCATGAAAATAACTTTAAATTTATTAAAATTGTATAACATGGTTCTCTTTCCAACCTTGTAGTTCTTAAATATGTAAAATGCTGTATATAAAGATACATATAGTTACGTAGATAGCGTGGCAGCTCGATTAGCGTGACACAGACGAATCTACATGTGCCGGCAATTACACTGTATTCGCTTTAACGATGTCATATAACTAATACATCATGTATAATATTTTGTATGTTATTATTCACTTTAAAGGTATGGAAATATGTACAAATATTTACTAAAATATCTATCGAAACAATTTAATATGGTTTAAATAAATATACAATTGAATTCTTTCTATTTCTATCTATTTCTTTGGTTCTAATAATAATAATCTAATAATAATAAGAACTGCAAAATGCAGTTCTTTAATTAATAACTTTATTTAATTCTAATAATAACAACTTAATTTAGATTTAATAATAATAACTTTATCTAGCTAGTTCTAATTATAAAAACAATAATAGTGCTAACTACATCTAGCTCTAATAATAATAATAACTCTATATAACATTAATAATAATAACTTTATTTAGTTCTAATAAAAGTAACTTTTTCTAGCTAGTTCCAATAACAAAAACAATAATAGTACTAACTGTAGCTACCTCTAACAATAATAAAATAACCGAAGTATATCAGAATACTAAGTATCAACAATTCTTTGAACGTGATTTACAAATGAGTAATGTTGTCTTCGTGATGCCATTTAAAAATTAACACACAGTACTATTATATATTTATTCAAGAAGGTAAATGTTCATCTCAGGTTAAAGCCGAAAATGCAGCGCATGTAGCAGAGCTCCTAGCTAAAGGAGATCGCGCCAGGACTGCCGAGTCTACTTACCAAAACCAACATTCTTCTAGAGGACACGCTTTACTAAGGTGGGGGATAATACCATTTTAGACACATAAACACAAACATATATACACAAACGAATGCACGCATGCACATACATACACACTCACACTCATATGCACGCACACACATTATTACACACACACACACGCAGGCTGTTTAAATACACATGCACACGTATATACCGACACACACATCATTACTTCTATACTTGTGTTTATTAAAGTATGTTTTATTGTTTTACGTCTAATTTCTGCTCTTATTATTCATTTTTGTTTAATAGATTCATAAGCTAACCGTGCATTATATATTGGAGTACTTATAGTGTTTATGTGTGTAAGTGTGTCGGTGAGCAAGTCAGTGGTTGGTGTGGTGCAGCGCGGGAGGCTGTTCCTGATCGACCTGGCGGGATCTGAGCGCGCCGGGCCCCGTGCTCGGAGGCTAGAGGGAGCACATATTAACCGCTCACTGCTGGCTCTAGGGAACTGCATCATGGCACTGTCGGGAGGAGCCAGGTAGGATACATATAACATAACACCAAACCTTATACGATATAGTTGTTAGTACAATCATCTTACTAATATACAAGTGTGAATGTTTGGAATTTTTGATAGATGGATGTTTGTTACTCAATCACGCCAAAACTATAGAACGGACTTTTATGTAACTTGGCAATATTGTAGCTTATGTACTAGAATAACACAAAAGCTACATAAATAGTAACTTTACTCGTGGTTTTGTCTGTGACATAGCATAGATTGTAGCGCGATTAAATGCCACGGGAGATCCTGTTTTTAATCGTTTAGTTCACTGAATTTGACATGAGTATTAGTGAAAATCCTTCTTATTATCCAACGACTTTAGAAGGAGTATTATGTTATTCAAATATATTATCAATGTAAATAGAAATATGTTAGTCACGGGCAACAGCTAGTAATTTATAAGGTTGTCTACGTACATTAAGAAAATAATGATATATTTTTTATTTATATTAAAATTTTCTTTTTATAAATAAAATTAGAAATTAGTAATGTGTTGTTATTTGTAAAGTAGGGCCCTTGAAAATCAATGCATTAATAATGGTAAAAAATACAATCCCCTTTCATGACTTCTAGGCATTCTTATAATCGCGTTTGGACTATCAGAGATCCGTTTAATAATTTGTCGAACACGACAATTTATAAACGGTATAAAACGTAGACAGAGAATGTAACAAGCCACCATGCCGACGAGCGAGACAGAGTGATTGTGGAAGTGTTCCCTTTAAAATAAAAAATAACCCATTCTCGGTAGTTTTATCCAAGGGCGAGGTTTGCAAATTAGCTTTATTAACAATAATATCGCTGGACGGGATACGTTAGGCACCGAACTACGTTTAAAATTAAACCAGAGTTGGTAGTTCATAATAAGAGTGTTGAGTGTTTGATCGCAATCAGATATGTGAACTATCGCGACTCTAAGCTGACTCGTCTGCTGCGCGAGGTGCTGGGCGGGCGATGTCGCACGGCCATGGTGGCGCATGTGTCGCCCGCCGCCACCCACAGGGACACCACGCGCTCTACGCTGCACTACGCCCAACGAGCCAACGCCATCACCAACAAGGTATACATACATACAAGGTGTTGGCGACCAGCGCACGGCCATGGTGGCGCATGTTTCGCCCGCCGCCACCCACAGGGACACCACGCGCTCTACGCTGCACTACGCCCAATGAGCCAACGCCATCACCAACAAGGTATACATGCATACAGGGTGTTGGTGGCCAGCGCACGGCCATGGTAACACACGTGTCGCCCACACAAAGTTTCTTTTTGTAGTTACGGTGTTTGCAACCAGCGTCAGTCAGCTTCTTCTTACTAAGAAGAAATACAGAATAGACCTTTTTGATGTATAGTTAGCATTCTCGGCAGCTGGCGTCTGCAATGGCTAACAAGATATACAGGGATTTTTTTTATTGTAGAGTATTATACTACCTAGTATTGGCAGCTAGCGTCTGCCATCTGTAATAGGTCATGCAGGGAGATGTTTCGAATGGAGCCCCTCAACAGTGTTACTGCGGATAATATTTTTGAAGTAAAACTTCTTTAAAATCAATGTGATTTGTAGGTGAAATGAGAATGCGTCAAACAAATACATACCTGTATAGGACTAAGCCAGCGAGAAAAAAAAGAGAATATATTACACAGTCTCTTATATTGTAGACCTCTCGTGTACGTAATTTAATATGTATACGTTTTGTACATATTTAAAATGTAAAATAACTTCTAAACTTAGTAACAATATTTAAAAACAAACGTCACAATTATCCTACTCCTGGTAGGTATATTCGTCTCATACTCTCGCAATTTTTACCGTGCGTGAAAATAACACACTCACATTTTTTTATTTAAAAATGTGTACACAACTTAAATATATATATGTTATGCAAAAAATCTATAAATCCTTATCTACATGTATTAAATTACCCGTTAATCTGCTTGTTTAAAGCAATGACCAGAATACCCATGTATTTCACTTAATCCACAATACATTTAAAGACACGATTATTATAATTTTATATATTTTAGGTTGAACGAGAAGTTATTGAGACTCCGATGCACTTGTCTCAGTATCGTACAGTGATCAGTGAACTAAGAGAAGAGATATCTCGTCTCAAGACCAAGATGAAAGACGACCGCTCCAAGTAAATATTACTTTTGTATATCTTGTACTAAATTCAACAAAATGACTAGCACTTATATGTTGTAATGATTATACCAAGTATGTTTTAAGGTTTTAATTACGGTCTTAAATATTTTTTTTGTAATATATATTTTTTATAATAAAGTATGTATGATGACTATTATGTATACAGGGTTATTTTTAATTAGTTGACCACCTCTTGTAGGCAGCCTCTCTACATCAATTCCAACAACATTAATTGTTCTACAACTTTTTACAGATCTTGATAAACAACGCAAAACAAAATGAAAAAAAAAAAAAAGGCTTCCTCTTTTTCTTATTACTCTGTATTTTGTAAGAAGTATCTAAAAGGTTAATGCTCGGGTGCCATACCGACGCTCAGAGTTAATGCCAGTTCAGAGACAACAAATAAATTTATGAGAAAATTTAAATTTTAAAAACTATTCATTTTAAAAGGTCGTAGAACAAGTGATGTTAGGATTAATGTAAAGAGGATTAATGCAAGAGGTGGTCAACTAAGTACAAATAATCCTGTACATTTTGCCGGGTAAATTGACGAAGTAAATAGTCTTTGGGGTTCCTACTCATGGACCTTGCAGCATGGCTGAATGTATTGTTCATTTACGTGCTTAGTGTCGGGTAAATATATATTTAATAACTTTAATAATTGTTTTGATATAATTGAAATCTTCTGATCATAGCACGTTGTTGATACAGTCTTAAAAAAAAATCAATGTATTTGAAAATTTTGTGCAGGTTCTAGCGGACATATTAGACTAATGAGATATTTTAATTGCTTCTGTAAAATTTTTCATTGTAGATTTATTTCAAATTTAAACATGACTAACATGCCATTTTTAAAATAATATGTTATTACTGACCTTTTCGCACATAAACAACAGAAGCAGAGAAGAGCAGCAGCAAATAGAAGAAACAATATCTAAAGAGGAATCTGAAGAGAACTCTGCTCATTTAAAAACTCTTCGGGAAGCAATCGTTTCTACATTCAAGCAGCAGATGAGACTTAGGAGGAGACTGATGGAGTTAGACAGTCACCTGCTGGGCCTGGCGCTGGACGCGGAAAGACAGCACGCAGCCATCTCTCACTGGGAAGCTCGCTTCAACAGACTCTATAAACCCATCAGCTTCACCGGCTCCAGGATGAGCACGCAACAGAGTTATAGGTGTATATTTTTTAAGTTCTTTAAAATTGTTGTCCTACTTTATTATTTTTTTATATTAATTCCGCATTATTGATTTTTAGAAATGGAAAACAGGATGTTTCAATTCGAAACATATGTTGTTTTGACACCTTGAATGTTTTTTTGTCCCCTTATCTTTAATGTAATTTAAACTATCCTGATTAATAACTTAGTATTTTTGGTAATCTCATGGAAATTTATAATAATATGAACCTCAATAATGGAGTAACCTCAAATAAGGATTCGACAATGTTGCTGATATACATCAACATTGTCGAATCCTTATTGTATCGGAATGGTACTTAGGGGTGTGACGGGCGGGTCCGGCGGTGAGAGGGCGGAGGCCGAGGTGGCGGTGGAGCAGGCCTGGACCGAACTGGCTGCCGTCGAGAGACAGCAAGAGAGTGCGCGGGACGAAAGACTCCGCGTCGAGAGACACCTGGAACAAGTGCGCCTCAGAGGAGCACAGCTGGAACAGGTCCGTGTGAGACCCTATCACCATTTAATTTTATTATCAGAAGGCTATAAGACTCTAAATCAAATACATATTTGATTTAAATCAATTTTATCAATTGTTTATGAATTAATATACAAGAGTTGTATTTAAAAAAATTAACAAAACAAATGTGGAGCAAAACATTTGTCACATAAGTTCGTCTTTTAAATGCGCCATCACGCATCTTCATAGGAGCTCCCAGCGCACATATCGAGTGGTCCGGAGCGCGAGGTGCTGGCGCTGGTGTGTCGCGTGCATGAGCTGGAGGCAGATAAGCTAGCGCTGCAGGGAGAGAGAGCGGCCAGGGCGCACGAGCTCAGGAGGAGAGACCTCGCACTGCAGCGGAGGGACGCACAGAGGAGACTCACTGACGAGATCATCACCAGGCAGAGACGAGCGCTGGAGGGTACTGACTGAAGGCTTATTATGTTTTTACATAGTTTCCCCTCAAATATACATACCAAAATATACATTATAGTTGTTTATCGTAATTGCTATATGTAAGATAATTTCTTTAATTCTAGAGTATGGCGTCGGAGTGCAGTCAGATTTAGCACAACTTTATGAACTCTACCAACAGGAAATACACGCGTCGACGTATACAGAGAATAACGAATATTACTCACCTTATCGACTACCACCTATATCTTCCAGGTATTTATTTTTAGTAAAATGTTTGTCATCATGAATTTAGCCGCGTCTATTATTTCTTGGCTCATCGATATTTAGTGTAGTGAATTCTTCTTACTTCATTCACTATAATCGTAATAAATATTTAATTCTACTTGATAGATTTTCTTCCTCAACTCTCTTGATTATAATCATAATTGCTGTTGGGTTGGCATCACAATACATGTATTTTCACTAAACTGTATTTAACTCAGTTCTTTTTGCTCTTAATATACGGCAATAATAGATAATTACAATCTATTAAAGTAAAAATCTTCTGGATCTGGTCTCCGGCCGATTCGGAATCTTGGTAGATTCTTTAGCCAACGTCGCCAGAACTCATCGGCCAAGCATTGCGAACGTAGCCAGCTCCAAGCTGAGCGCAATGCTTGCGGTCCGGCGGCGTATATTTCTTTAATGGCATCTACAAACACGTGTATTTCTCTTTTAAGCACCTTCAGTATGCTATTGATCGAGCGCGGCATATTGATGTTCTTTAACTAGGGAGCGCCGTCCAGTGCCGTATCAATCGATTTCTCACATAATCCTTTTAGACGGGATCCTCTCGATCTCTGGTGCTGTTATTTTTTTCCCTTGATTTGACGCATTTCGTTTATTGCGTTTGTACAGCCGAATCTTTTTCGTGATACTAGTTGCTAGAGGTATCTGTTCTTGTCGTCTTGCTGGTAAGATTCTTAGCTGTCATCATCACTCGAGAAGTAGTTTCCTTGGCCTGAGCTGTGATATTTTAGGCACCCGCTACTCTTTCCAAGTTTGACCGATTCTCAAGTATTTTGCTCTCACTGTTCCATTTGGAAAACCATACAGCTAGACGGACCAAATGTTGAGTATAGACTTAATAGTTCCAAAATTTGGTGAATAATAGGCTAATGAACAGATTTCTTTACTGATACTCGTCACTTTCAATTTAACAGTCACTTGTACAAACAGTGAAAATAGCAGTACATATCATACACAACAATATAAGTACCGACATTGACGAAAAACTCTGAACGAAATTTGGAGGCGATAACTGCGCGATCTGTAATGTCGCTCACACAATACTTTTGTAACAAATATATATATTTTTATTTATTTTAAATAGTATGTAATGTAATGATTACCTAGAAGTCGTATTTTGTTAATTTAAAATTTATATTATAAAAAATTGTTGATAATTATTGCCTACCATGGTAATCATACTTGTTAATTAATTAATAAATATGATTAATAACATTTGTTAGATCTGTTTCGAGTATTTCGTTTATTTATCTAAAGATAGTTAATATTATTATTTTATAAAATTTATTTTATAACATGTATCCACCAGCCTAACTGGTCCATACCCCTTTTAATCAACCAACAGAAACCATTAAGTAAGTAACATGCTAAACTTGTGAGTTATAATCAGCATGTCGGAGCTGACGTGGTCGGAGAGCTCCAGTGGGTCAGGGCGCGGTTCCAGCTCGGGCTCGGGGGGGACGGGAGGGGTGAGCCATGGGACGGGAGGAACCACGGCCGGCCTCGAGCGCCTCCCGCACCTACCCACGCCACGACCTCGCACATGGTACAGGTGCGTTGGCTTTAATAGCATTTCAATGAGAAGTTAATTCAATGCCTTTTTATTTAAACGACAATCGATTATTTGACAGTTTTATATAGTTTTTTTTTTAATAACATTGGCGCTATATATTTTATAGTGTAATTAATTTTAGGTGTATTTTTCTCAAATTTCAGTTTTGAATTGTTCATGACTTTTACAGAGGCTTTAAAAAAACGAGTATTGGATTATTATACATATATCCAAAGCAAGTAATATATAAAATCATAGTTAATTAATATATATGCGTTACATAGACCGACAAAAACTGCAGATATGTTATATAAAATGTTAATTTTATTAAATTAAAACAACATCCTGTATGTAGTCACGCTAGTGCTACCCTCAAGCGGTACTCCAGCGACGACAGCCTCGTCATCACGGCGCCTCGCCATGATAGAGCTGATCCTTGAACCGATATGGACTTGGAGAGGTCTCTTTGATTATACTTCCAGCATGGGCTGGAATGAATACTGTGAGGAGTTCTTAGAAGAATGAAGAAGAGGAATAACATCTATCTGAAATGATATTAAAATTTATTGTAAGGTTTTCGTCATAAAATGGTAGTAAAACTGTGCTTGATATAAAAACTCGATTATAAGGTAAATTATTTTAATATTTTTAATTCTGTTTTATAGAAACAATATTTTTCATGTAAATAAATATTAAAAGTAATAGATTTATTGAGTTTAATCTTGTGAATTTATAATTATTATTGTCAAGAATATAAAGTAATTAATTGTTTGTTGGTCTGTAGCTACATTTTATACACATAGTATATATGAAATTGTGATAGATTAGAAATTATTTTTATAGAAAAATTATATCTTAGAAAGTTTGAAAGAAGTTTGTAGGTCAGTTGATATATTTATAAATCGTGTGTAAAATAAATGGAAATTGAAATTAAATTCTTTTATTAATAATAAAAATGATTTTCTTAATTATAAATAATCTCAATACACTAGTGACTACTTACAATAAGTTATAAACATTTCATTTTGATACTTTACAAGGGTTTTATTTTGACTATCTAGTAATACTTGAATAACTTTTGAGCTTAATATTTAATATATAAATACCTATTCTAAGTAACATGACTATAATATACTCGACGGTATTATTTATCTAATTTTTTTTTGAATTTTCTAAACATATATAAATATGTATATAATTCTCTTTAAAAAAATCATTTTAATAATAATATAGGAAGTCAAGATAAAAACTATTAGTGAATGTATTTTGTTCTGTTACCGTTAAATTTTAAAGTTATTAAAAAAGTAACATATAAAATTCGAGATAAGTTATGTATTCGATAATTCTTAAAATATAAACCAACTAATGTTAAATCTTGTTACTTTACGTGATAAGGAACATTCCTAATGCGTTTAATTCACTATCCAATCTACAGCGCACTATTTAACCTCAAAAAATGACTAAAAGTTTCCACTAATCAGATGAGAGCACTAGCTCACTAACAGCCTTTACACAATACGATATTAGTACACTATTTGACCTAGCACACTGTAAATTGGACAATGTAATGGCCGCGTGTAGTTTGCACACACACACACACAGTGCAAGTATCATAGACAGTAGACGAACGTCCAATAGATAATATTGAAGAAGATAAACATCAGTGGGAAGAGAAGTCGGGATCTCTTGTCTATCCAGGTGGCGATCTCCTGTGGGGTCATCTGTGTCCAGGTGTGGTGTTGTGGGGGCTCGTCGGAACCCTCGCTGGCGCCGCTGGCGGGGCGCGCGCGGGACCCCGACATTAGCTCGTCGTAGCTCTGAGTCGTGATAGTCGGCAGGTTCAGCGCAGACGGGAAGCTCTGGAAATATATGTCGAGAGAATTACATTATTTTTTTGCATTAAATTAATAAATTCGATATAAATATATAATATAATACCTCCATCCTTCCTTTTTTACCGTTAGCAAAGGAAAAAAAATTGTTTAGAAATGGTTGTAATTTAGAAACAGACAGGGCGATAGTCACAAAATTATTATACGTAGAGTGGGGAAGCCAGCCTAAAAGGTGGCCATTGAAAAGAAAGATAGAGCAAATGAGACTATTTAGTCTCTCCTTTTTACATGTGTGATTAGACAAAGATAGGTATCAGAATCCCCTATTCTATGTAGAGTATGTAGTTAGTAGTGATGTACTACCGTCTACAGCGAAGTAGTAGGGTGGTACTGTCGGTTACAGCGAGGTAGTTAGTAGGGTGGTACTGACGTGTACGGTGAGGTAGTTGTTGTATCCGGGTCCGTTGGGGTCGCTGGAGGCGTCCTGTTGCAAAGAGGAGCAGGAGCGCGACTTGCTGAGTTGAGGCGAGGACTGCAGCTCCTTCTGCAGCTCGCGACGGGCCAGACGGGGCGTCAGCGTGCTCTTCAGGATGTACTTACTGTTCACCTTCTTCAGGTTCACCACCTTCCTGGAACACACTCACTGATTTCTCATACTGCGATGGTATGCTCCTTGATGTAGCGACGGGAGTTTTTTACATTATTTGCATGGATATAAGAGTATATGTATATACGACAACTTTAGAAGAATTGTTATGTTGTTCAAATTATGCCATTTCTATGTTTCCTGCTACAGTCTAAAAGGCTCAAAGGATTTTAATGTATGAGGAATAGGTAGATACGTCAAAAATAATTGAAAATAATATTTATATGGCTTATGTTACTAGCCATAAAAAATATTATAGTCTACGTGAACGATGTCACGAGCTAGTAGTATATAAAACTCAGGCAAAACCACAAACCAGAGCTAGTATTAAAAATGAATACTTACTTTCTACGCCAAATAGTATTAACAAAAGCGAACTCCACGAGAGCAGAGAAGATGAAGCCGATGCAGCCCAGGAACCAGATCTCACTGGCCTTGATGTAAGACACCTTGGGCAAGGTCTTGGCTTGTGAGGAGGCGAGGGTGATGAACGATAACATGGTACTGGTACCTGGAATATAAACAAACATATTCTAGAAGTCCAGTAGATATCGCCACTGTCCCAAAAAAAGTATCACTTATTGAATGCTAAATTTATTGAGTGACACGGTAGTTCAATTGGTAGAGCGACGAAACGGTTTCTCAGAGGTCACTGGTTCTAATCTCTGCCAATATGGATATAATTTTCATTCGCTATTTATTTAAAACATGTATATTATTTCTTATTTTACATAAACATTACTCAACCAGAAATTAAAATTTTAATGCGCTAAAAACTTTTGGAATACACTCTAATTGGTTTATAGTTTATTGTAGTGAAAATATATATATATATTTTAATTTTTTTTATAAATTTATATTTTATATGTATTATTTCCGAGAAAATAAAAAATAAATAAAAAAAAACAAAGTTTTAGAAAGTCAGAAAACTACAAACGATACTAATTATTGTAGTAAAGTTCATTTTTTCAGGTCTGACAAGGTCCGGCATGCGAGCCTTGTAAGCAAGCCTTCAGCATACGGTATATCTCCTGGTTTGATCGTTTGGGTAACGGACTTTCTGAGTCTAAGATCTTTCAGAGTAGTTGTCGACGGGTGTTCTTCGGAACCCTTGACAATAAATGCCGGAGTGCCTCAGGGGTCCGTTCTTTCTGCAACTCTTTTCTGCTGCACATTATCGATGTGTTGAAGCCGGTATCTATGGGTATGCAGACGACAGCACAGTTGTAGAAAGATATCTGCCGAGTACACGGGCTAGTAGAGATTATGTATAGCTATAATAAGAAGCCATTTTGCAACGTTTGAGTGACAAACTTCAGGCCGTCTCCACATGGAGCAATGCCAATCTTGTCAAATTCAACGCCACTAAAATACAGAAGTGTCTGTTCCCCCCCCCAAAAGGAGCCCTTTCCTCTTGGCTTCAACTTTCCAGAAGGTATCCTTGGAATACAGTGACCGGCTTCAGTTGGTATTAGGCTTAGAGATTTCCTCGAACCTCAACTTTAGTCGGTTCATTGAGTTCAGAGCAAAAGCAGCAGCGGAAAAGCTTGCCGTTCTTGCGAAGGTCCGACAGAACTTCAAACCGGGACAGCTACTTGTAGTATACAAAGCACAGATCCGGTCGTGTGTGGAGTACTGTGGTCACATATTTGCTGGTGCGGCAAAGTCTCTTGCGGATCTGGACTCAATTGAGAGGCGAGTAAAGAAGCTTATAGGTGACCCCGAGTTAGTTGAAGCGAACCTCCGAAGCTTTGAACACAGGTGTCGAATTGCTAGCCTCTCAGTATTCCATAGGATACATTTTGGTGAGTGTGCGCAGGAATTACACGAGTTAATTCCTTCGTCCCCCTTCCATCACCGGACGTGCCGACGCACGGCAGGTATGCAGCCCTACGTTGTAAACATTCCCTCTGTCCGAACGAAGCGTTTTGCTTCATCTTTCTTAATTCTTACAGCGAAGGATTGGAACACCTATGACTACATCTTCACTTTACATCAGGTGAAATGTAGTCAAACATTGACCTAGATGGTATAAAACAAAAAACCAGTTTATAGCCAATTAAAATATTAATTTCGGTTGTGCCATCTTTTCAATGCTATTATATACTGTAAATATTGTAAGAATCATTGGTTATGATTTTCAAAAGAAGTGTAATAGATGTCACCACGGTCCTGATAAAGACGATTACATATATAAAATACTAGATTAATCGGTATCAGCGTCACGATAGCTCAATTGGTAGAACGTAGAGACTGTTTCTCAAATGTCACAAATTCGAATCTAATTCTCAAAGATGTTTTTTTATTCTCTGTTCTCTCAATATTTAAATAAGTTTAACATTCCTGACCATATTTGTGAACAATTGTTTTTTTACCTAATGTAATTCTTGGCGCTGAAGCATCAGCCTGTAACCAGAAGGTAACCCAAGACATCGCTACAATCATCATCGAGGGGATAAAATAATCCATGAGGTAGTAACCGACTTCACGACCGAGCTTAAAAGTAAATTTAAGCGCGCTGTAATTACCAGCTGAAAGGAAATTATAAATTAGTAATAATGAAAAATAGTATAATTTCACATAGAGGGGACAATCACAAAACGACATTACATCTACCTCCAGCCTGGCGCATATTAACAATATCGCCTTTGACCACGGACTCGTTAGTCCAGAAGTCTAAGAGTGAGTACTCCGTGAGGTGGAGCTCACTGGACAGACGGACAGGATCTTCCTTTTCCCACATCAAACGCAAGATCGAAGCATTATATTTCCCTGTAATGTAACTTTGACTTAACTTCTATCAATGATGAATTCTCCAATACGTAGGTAAGTCAGCACGTGTTTTATCTTAACATGAACAACATACAAATATGTTTATGAACGGACGATTACTTAATAATTTAGTTGTAACTTACAACTTTCTAGGTTCATTGAGCATTTTTGGTCATCAAATGGAAATTTTTGGAGATTCATCCAGCAGTACAGAACTGCTTGCATTCTTCGGCTGAACAGAACTTCTCCATCTGGTGCGATAGATATGAGGACGTCTTTGCTGTCCGTCCCCATGAGACTGGATGATTGTTCATTGGACATGTACAAGTGAGGAACCCAAATTTTGTCTCGAAGGTCACTCTCTCCTATGATCTTCGTGCGTTCTGGTGAATACAAGGTGTACGCGAGTCGTGAGTCAGTCCATCGCAATTGCAGGAGAAAATGCAGTTTGAAATTCTGTAAGCAAAAAAAAGCTGCATAACAAAACCGCCTCGTTGGTCAAGTGGTTAGCGCAGATGCCTAATGTATCGCGGTGGGCTCTATTCTTGACAGAGATAGGCATGTAGGTAATGAGCATTTCTGTATTTCTGGGTTTAATCCTTTATTAAAAATATTTCCAGTATTTATGTTATTTCTATGTATTTGTATCTTAACACAAGCAAATAATTTGCGTATTTAGGGGTTAGATTAATTTGTGTATTTTGTTATGTGATAATATTATTGTTAACCACCATCATAACCACAATCGGTAGTGCTTATTACAATTTTTGACAAATAGCCTATGAAAATGATGAAACAGATCCATTCTTGGGCTATCCTCTTAGACCCTTACCAAATCATGAGCTTCAGCTGGCTGTATGAAATAGACGTAAGCGCTGGCATGGACATACACGACTTCACCAGTCTTGTAGGTTGGCAGCAGCAGACGGTCGTAGCGACACTCATGTGTAAGTCGCCAGAGGAATTCCGACTGAGTGTAACTGTCTCCTTTCTCGAGGGATGGGCACTGCATGACTGCATTTTGACTGGAATAATACAGCAAATTCAAAGCCTTGATAACACATTAATATAGTTTTGTGAAACATGATCGAACATGTCCGAACGAAGCGCTTTGCTTCCTCTTTTATAGTTCACACAGCGAATGAATGAATGAAACAGCTTGCCTGCGTCGGTATTTCCGTTCGAATAAAATGGTGGTGTCTTCAAGAGAGAGTGAATAGGTTGCTAGGTTAATGCCTTACCACCTATGACTACATATCCACTTGTCATTCAGTCAAGCATTAACTTAGACAGTATAAAAAAATAATAATATCGGGATGAGTTTGTTGTATGGTTCTTCTCAGGTCAGAACCCTCATAATTCAAATTTTCCGTTAGAAAGTGCTGGATAATTGTCAAAACATTTGACATACACAAGTGATCAGGTATTGATTCAAAGTGGAAGACATAAATAAATATGAAGATACAAATACTGTCATGAATATAACTATATCTTTTGTCACTAATACCCGTTTACGAGTCAGTATCTCGGAAGCAAAATGTAAATACATTCAACGTTGCAAATGATAGCATTAAAATCAGTGCACGTTACATTTTACTCGGCCATTACTTCAAATTATACATGTCTTTGTTGCGATAATTAGTTCGTCACTCTTTATAATAATTATTGTTGTCTTACGGGGAGTCTTATTTGAGGTTAGCATGGAATCATGTTGGTCCAAGGTCGCCTTGGGAGCTGCTGGCGCAACTGAGCCAATGTTTGTTGTTCCCGATAACATTGTAAACCAATTCACCGAGATATCAACGAGATTTGCTTTAAGATTAATCGCTAAGCCGCTGGCTACGTGTGTACTAAACAAACATAAGACTATATGATTATACCTACTCTATTAAAAGAAGGTAAATGGAGACATCGTTTTAGGTGTGAGTATATACTTAAGAAAATTTGTTTTATTTTACAACAAAATTTATTTTTAATGTTTCGTATTTTCTTCAATAGGTATATAGGTAATATGTTAAACAAACTTTCAGGTAATAATGAATAAATCCACATATTTTTATTATATATTCGGTATATACCTAGGTACTGTTACTGTTTAAAATTGTTCACAATATGAATAAAAATATTTTAAGATTGATTATATATTATTTTGTTAATTGCCATCTAAAATAACAATAAGCACTACTGTACACCCATATGCAGTCGACTTCATTGTTCCGTTATCATTTTATCTTATTTAAATCGTAAACATACACTATAAGATCCAAACAAGCATGTAAATTTAAATTGACTGTTAAATCAAATAATTAATACTATTGTTGAGTAAATTTTGACTCATATTAAACATCAATGATTCATTTAAAAAAAACAAGTTATTATAATACCTACTAAGAAGAAATTATGTACAAATACGAGTATGTGGACTTTATTTTAAAACGATCATATGATCTTTTTTATCTGTGCAATTATACAGATATTAAATACTAGACTTCCTGTAGGTATAATAAAAATATAAAATCTATTCGTACATCAATCTACATTTTGCTACATTTTTTCATTTGCTTCTTTGAATTCGCATTTCGCGCGATTATTCAATTTCACTGATGACATTTTATTTTATTAATTAATCAAAAAGGAAACGGGAAAAGAAAGACTAAATTACTAAATTTAAAATATTTTGAAGGATAGAATTATATTAGTACTTGATAATTAAGGATGAGATGTCTGTTCTTCGAAAAGCTGTAGGTTAGGTAAAATCAAAGATGTATGGGTTATAACTTGCGGGCAGCGACATTCAGTCCGTGAACTTAATCAAACATAGGTACATAAACCTGGACATAGAAAGAAGTCAATGATTGTTTAATAAAACATATATTTAATAACCTTAAACTTTCATTTATTTTATTTTATTCACTAAACACAGAATACAATAAATTATACAACTATTTACAATTTAAATACATAAACTATAAATAAAATACTATTATATTTCTTAGTAAAAATTAGGATATAAAAATTAAACGTGATGTATTTAATATATTGTTTATTTAATACTTGCCATAAAGTTATAGTATCCATATAGTTAATGTTTGTACATAATCTGTCTTCCCTACAAAAGTAAATTTACTCTTTCTGACGTCATAGTTATTAAGACAACTTTTTGTAAATTTCTAAATATTATCAAAGTAATGTAAAGATATCAAATGTGTCACAATTATTATTATAACATGTAACAGCAATCACAGATGCAAGAAAGAGAGACAGTAAGCAGCCTCATTTGCTTTTTCTTTTTTTCGATGGACACATACTCTATGTATAATAACTCGTATGTTAAATATCGACTAAAATTTCATTTTGTTTATATGTAAATAGGTTACACAATTTCATCATCATCATCATCATTATAAATAATATTTTTTTTTTATTCAAGTAGTCGATGAGACGTAAAATACTGGCAGCCATCACTTTGTTAACTATTTAAAAAAAGCGCAATATTGTAATGCCTACACTTCAAGAACGAAAAACTAAATAAATCCTAATTATTCTTTTACCATTTATTATAATTATAAGTAAAAAATAATAATTTTTAAAAAAATATTTAAATTCCGGGAAATCATAACATTTTAACATAGCTATTAATTGAATAGTTTGATTTATAAATTGGGAGACTTTTCGCACGCGTTGTAGATCGTGCCACGATAATAAATACTAATATTATTTATACATTCGTTAAAATGAATTTTATTTACAAATTTGGTTATTATTAATTTGCGGTGTTTTTTTGATAAATCTTATTCATACAAACCATGTTAGTGATAACTGTTAAGTTACCTGCATTGAAATACTCTGTATGCCAACCACACAGAGGTTAAATCTTTTACCTCAATCACTAGGTCATCAGTCAGGAAATTGATTTTGGTAGTCGCAAATTACAATATAGGCAGTCGTGATCGGCGTAAAGTCTTCATCTACATCAAAATGGCTGAGTTTTGTATGCAACGTGAATACAAACTGATATTTCAATACACAAGTAACAAGTTTCTTTGATGATACAAAATAAGAAATTGTTGTTCAATATATTACACCATTAGAAAGATAGAATATGACTTAAAAGTTATATATTTCATAATATGTTTTAAACCAGATTTACGAGTAAGAATAACAATTACCTTTGACACTTAAGACGATAATAGGCACACGTAAATTAAAAAAATAGATAACTTACGGTAATGTAGCCATTAAATATATTATTTATGACAATATGAAATCATGTATATTCTAAGTATTTTATAAAAAAAATAATTAGTCTTAGTTGATCAGCTGTGTGTCAATATTTTGACCCTGACGCGCGCACCTCGGTCACGTGACTGACAGTGGATCATTATTCATTACAGAATACTTTATACTTTATAGACCCAATCGTCGAAGGTCAATCTAAACCTTTCCCATTCATGGTTCAAATTACTTTTTTCCTCATCGATTTCGCTAATTACATAATGTTAACTTAAAGATATAATGTAATATATTTAACCTTATAGTACGTAACAGTTTAAACCTTGTTATGTTTTATTTTCATTGCTTCAGTATAAAGGTTAGTCTAGGTTAAGTTATAATTAGTGTTATTTCCCGTAATATATTCACATAGAAAACATTACTAGATTTAAATAACTTTAAATAGCATGTCGCGAGAATTATCGTTGTTTAATTTTATTATTGTTATCTTTATGCATGAATGAATAAAACTTGTTTTGAGATATGTTATACAAGCTGTTGCCCGCGACTCCGTCCCAGTGTACTGTAAAAGTATTATTTACATGGCTTACCTACCACGAACCATATGAACCCCAAACGATTAAAACCAGAAGTAAAAGTTAGTATTTTTATAGCCTATCTTTTATTCTAGTACATAAACTACAACATTGCCAAGTTTCATCAAAACCCGTTCAGTAGTTTTGGCATGATTGAGTAACAAACATTCATCCATCCAAACATCTCAACTTTCGCATTAATAATATTAGTATAGACTACAGATTAATTAATATTTTGGTTTTCAAATTTTATTTTAAGAGAGATTGGTCATTTAAAATGCATTATCTTACATCACGTCGGAAAATATAACTTTCGTCTTTATTCCAAAACCTTGAAGAAAGATAAAAAGTATTCGATAAATAAGGTCAAGTTTCTTGCCTTTGCTATAAAATTCGAATTAGGTACTTATTAAAAAAGCGGATGTTACCTACTAATGAGTTCTGCTTTTTACTGCTTACTTACTGAAAAGGTTTTAGTCGTTTTATTTCCTGACTCTTTTTTTGATAATTTTTCCACTTATACTCTTATATACTTGCACATTTCTCACGTATACACAATATGGGTAAAGAGGATTTAATGTTATTTAAAAAAATCGTATTCTTCATTTTTTGAATCTTCATTAACAAACACGGAATTTGAATTAGATAATGAAAATCAACTGCTTAACAGACCGTTAAAATTCTAAGTAAGGTGTTTTTATCAATCAAGAATCAGGGTATTACAGTTGTTCATTTAACGTTGTTAAACTAATTTATCAAAAGATACGAATCTAATCAATTAAAAATAACTTATAAACATATAATAGGAATCAGTTATCATGTTGCAAATGATAAATATAAACTTTAATTATTTTTCCAACTAAAGATGTCTTTGTAGAAACAAATTAATTCTATATTATTATTTTCACAATAAAATAGTAACGACAAATCTATAGGTATGTTAAATACTTCTTGTTGGTAATTTACTCGTATTTGGTTTTTGCCTGTTATTAAATATAAAGATACATAACATCTATTTTAGATATACATTTATTGTAAAGTTAGCAACGATCGGCGATAGTAACGTAAATCGTAATAATTTAAAAAAAACACTCTGACATAAGTTACTTCTATCAGTGACAATAAACTTTCCCGCTTTGCGTACCTACAATGAAGGGACACATGAAAAAAAAGTATAATGTATAGTTAAGGTATAGATAATATTATGTTATGTCGTTGTTTCGTGGTAACATAATGTGTTTTTAATTAAGGTAATTTTAAAAATATAAAGTGTCTATTAATGAAAGGTTATCATATCATACGTTTTCATATACATATATATTGCATGCCGTGTACTACCCTGACTTTGAACCGGTGCCGAAAGTAACGAACTTCAAGTACCTGGGATCAGTTATCTCGTAGGGCGGAAATATAGAAGAAGATGTGGCACATAGGATAAATATAGGGTGGCAAAAGTGGCGCTTACTAACTGGAGAACTTTGTGACAATCATATCCCTATTCGCGCAAAAGGAAAAGTGTACAGAATGGCTGTTCGACCAGCGATGCTTTACAGTACCGAATGTTGGCCTGTCAACGAGACCAACGTGCAAAAACTACACACAACGGAAATGAAGATGCTTAGATGGGCGGGAGGAGTCACTCGGCTAGATAAAATCAGAAATGAGTAGGTACATTCGCCGCAGTTTTAAGGTAGCTTCTATTCCCGAAAAACTCACCGAAAACTCAGAAATTAATTTATAGGTAATAGTTAATATGGCCATAGGTAGATGGTAGGTATATTTTATATAAATTAAATGAAGTCGCTGGCAACAACAAGGTGATACATAAAAAACGACTTCTGTTATAATGATTCCATGGAATTCATAAGGTTCTCAAATATAGTTAATTCCGATAACTGACTCATTCACTGAATTTCGTATTGACTATTAACCCAATTCTAGGCTTTTATAATGTGATGGGTGATACACTTAATTCAATAATAAATGACTCTTATAAAAACTCTTTAGTGATGAACCTCCTTATACGTGCGTCAAGATATTGTTCAGGAAGGTTCATTTACATTTATATAATATATTTATAACAATTAATATTATTTGAAGTTAACAAAGTACTGACGTAAATGTCAGAGTGTTGATGAATTCTTCAGAAGACAGAAACCTTTATATTAGGTACCTCTATGTATAACAACTGTATGTTATTATCTACAGTTGTTATACATAGAGTAGAGAAGCCATAAGCAGACCAGCGAGTGTGTCGCACAAATAAAAAAGTGGGAATATGGGAGACCCATAATAAGTCTTGTCTAATCGCCCCCATAACAGAGAGAGACAGATAGGTAGCCTCTTTAGCTTGCTGTGTATACTATGTATAATAACTACTTTATGTCTAATCCTACTCTATACATAATGACTCTATGAATAAATAGCGCCCATTTTCACCCCTACCTCGACACCCAAACTGTCAAATATATACCTACTTTTTTATACGTTTAACAAAAGTCTCATTCACTAGTACTTAGTAGAAAAAATAAATGAACTTGACGATTTTGATTATTGATATAATATTGTTTATTTTTTGTTTTTTAAACTTTCGTCGGTCTCTGGTGTTTCCGTTATATTATTGGAGAGCTCAGGTTGTTTCGTAGGTATTATTAGTTATTGTCACGAGAACACAGACTTCAGAATTAATCAGATTTTCCTTGAAAATTCTCAACAAAAATATCTTACATATAGAGAAGTCTACGTGTTGTCTGATAAGAAGTTTTTCCGCAAATCCAACAAACAATTTGAGACTTCGGAATTCCGATAAGAATAGATTCAAAAATCTACATTCCTTTGTTAAATATTAACCTACTATATTTATAAACGGAATGAGGTTTGGGATATTTGGACTTAATACTTAGTGCTTGTAGGTCCCATTTAAAACTTATAAGAGTGCTAAAAAAAACTATTCGATATATTAACAACCTTTGTTATTGAAACGTAAACTTGAAATGAAATAAATTTTCTACAATTTGCACAAATGCATAACTTTTTTATTTCATTCTTTATCTCAATTATTTGTGATCGAAGCAATGTGTCTAGAATATTGCAAGAGATTTGTCGAAAGTTTTTAGGACCTTCTGCATTTCGTCGGCATGACGCGAACAATACTTGGTAATGTGTGATAGAAGGATTTCATCCAACGTTCGGAAAAGGGATGTAGGTTCTCTTACATTTTTGTCTCTTAGCCGGATCACGGCACCTTCGGAAAAATAAGAAACTGTTCCAGCCGTAACCGTACGGTAAAGAAAACTTTCGTGAGATTTGGTAAATTTTTATTATGGGAATGATTGAATTTAGGTTTTGATCATCGTACGAAAATAGGTAGGTATAGGATGGTACGTAATCCACCTACATTTTTGACCCTCAGCCGGCTGTTACAGCAATACAAATTAGGGATGAGCCGATGAGCCGCGAACGTACAGTAAAGATTTTTTTTTTGTATATTAATTACAGATAATACAAAATATCACTTTATGATCCATTTTAATGAATTAATACGATGGCTATCAACGTAATTACCAGCTTAATATCTGCGAGATAATCTGTTTAGTTTGAGGTTAATTAATCCTTCAGTAATGTGTGAAATTCAACTACGAAATTTTTCAAGACTAGCTCTTGCATAATGTAATTATTATTGTAAAGAAAGGTTATTCAGTATATTTGAAATTAAATTGGTGAAATGTGAACTAAAGGCGGATTATTTGTGTTCTTCAGCGTCTAATGATTGCAAGCATTATTTAGTTTAAATGTCAGATAAAATTTTGGAATACCTATCTACTCTACATTACTTTTGTGGAATAAAAGAAAAATAGAATATAGGTAAAATAAGTAATTATTGTTTAAAACCTCTTTGTAGTTTACCTACGTGTTCAGGAAGACATACAAAATATTAATGAGAGTTATTATCGCAAAATAAAAATACCCACCTTATATCTTATCTTTATATACTTTTAAAAGAAACCCGATCAAGACTTTGATATTCCAGGTATATTTTCATTAGGATTTTTTTTGAGGCATTGTTTTATAGCACCTTTGCCATATAAATATATAATAATTATGAAAACTAATACCCTTGTGAGTGTTAACGTAAATATTGATTTTAATATTCAAGAAACACTAATTATTATCTGTTAATAAGCTAAGTCGTGACCATACTTAATTATGACCACAATAATATCAATGTACCTGTGTATATACCAACATACAGGCATTAACATACTTTTATGTGCATATTTAAGGTTAAGGAAATTATAGGTACAAATATAAAAGGATTAAAATTGTCATGCTCGTGATATAACAAAACATCTATTATAATAATAATATTTATTTGCACTGAATAAAGTTAGGTACAGGTGATAAAAATAGTGAATTTATTTCGACGTTTGACTGTATCTACTAACATTGTATTAATAAAAAAAAATGTTAATAAAAATGTTGTATTTTTTTTTATTAGTACGCTTACATCTGATATTTTCCTGTTTTTTTCTATGTTAGATAAAATATTTTAAAGATTTCAAATGTTACTAGGAATATTGAAAATCAAATCTAGGGTTAATATTAATGTTTGTCTGCATTTATTTTTAACATCCCGTGTTTGGTGGTTGTACTTGTATCATGTGTGTGCAAGTCTTATTTAGCGCTCTAATATAATTTAAGATTATTAATATAAAAAAAAAACTAAATATTTATTATAATTTCAAAAATCTATACCACCTAGTTTGGTTTTATTATTAAAATATACTTAACATTATATAATTTGCGAAATAAATATTTTAATAATTATCATTTTTAAACGGTTGAGGTGTGCGGTTTATATAGAATTGTTTATAGACAACAATCGTAATTTTTTTTATGATATCCACAACATTTTTAAAACCAGTGATGTAAATTAATTGTTAATATTTGATTCAATATATCATGTGATCATGTTGGTAATATGTATGATTATTGCGTGCCGATGATACACACACATACAAATATGTCTACAACCTATTGTTTTGATAGAACAACATTTGCACAGGACTCATGGAAAACAAACGCTAATAAAATGAATTGGAAATATAATTATTGTTATTTTGATACTAGTGTCAAAAGTGTGCCTAGGCACACTGTCAGAAAAAATGATCAAAAATATTATATTTGTATCTTAAAAAGTATATTTTGCCTTGTACAAATATATAAGGCAAAATATAACTAATACCCTTGTAAGTGTTAAAAACTTTTCTTTCACTGGTTAACATAGGTATATTATGTCTCGAAATATTTATTTAAAAAAATGCAGAAAAGTGAATTAAAATAATAGTACAATTACAATAATAAGTAAAATTTAACAAAAAAAAAAAAATATGAAAAAAAATGCAAAAAGATATAATCTTTAACAGAAACATATTTTAAAAATGTATCAATACATTAGAAATAAATGAGCCATTTCTTTTTAATATATATGAAATAAGGCATAGAAATAATTAAAAAAATATATTCACTTACGAAGCAGCCTTTTGTCCTTTGGCACTATTTAATATAAACAATATCGCACTATATAAAAAAGTTTGAACATTCATCTTGGATTTCTTTTCATAATACGATACGTCTGATTAGCGCTGCAGATCCGCCACTACTGCTTAATATCAAGATGTTCAAACCCGTAGAGGCTGCGCAGGCGCCGACGTGTTTCGTTTGAGCTTTTGCATATAGATCGTGTAAATATCAATTCCCAAGTTCCGATTACTTTATTACATCATTGATTATAAATAGTCTAAACTTTAAATAAATATAGAATTAAAAATGTATCATATGACAGAATTTGAACCCGTGACCTCTGGAAAACGGGACGATTTTTTCATTCTAGTTAAAAAAATAATAAAACAATCCTAACATAGGTTCTTTATAAATTTAAAGAAAGTTAATAATCCTAACGTCTTTAATATTAAAGAATTTCTGTTTAGAATATTAAAGAATGTTTTTTTTTACAAACGAAATTACATTTTAAATTAATTTCGTTTGTAAAAAAAAACAGGATCAAATAAAACATTAATATTGTTATAAATATTTTATTGATTTTTAACTGCATGAGGTTGCATACAATTCACAGTGTATGTAAGAAAATTAAGATCTTGTAGTAAATTCGTCAATCGTTCAAAATGACGCTCAGTGTAGGGCAGCGCGCCTTCAATGAAACTGCCAATGGATGATATTTTCAGGTTACCTGATATTATTTCAGGAGATAATACATAAAAGACGAATTGGGCTGCGTGAGCGTTTTTATTATTTGTATTCCATTCCGATGCAAATTTAAGTAAAGTTTCCTTTTGTGTATCGTTTATTTCCTTTAACGTTTCCGAAAGTTTTTCGGGTCCGAATTTCAGGACTTCATTTATAATTTTCAACACGTGAAGTGGTCTTTGCATTCTTAAAGCTAGTTTAAGGGCTTTTACTAATTTCTTGTCATGTAACAAATTCATCAACTCTTGCTCTTGTAAGATCAATTCTTCTCTTTCTTTGGACAATTTTTCTCTTTTTTCAACAGATACATCTTTTAACATCACCAGCTTGGAGTCTGAGCCACCGGTTATTATGATAGATTCATTGCTACTCACCACCATGGACCATACTTTACCATCGTGGTTATCTAAGGACATTTTGCATTCTGAAGTTTTAATAGTCCAAAGTTTCAAAAGACCATCCGCTCCACTTGATATAATTTGCTGTCCCTTGCTCAGAAAATCTACTTTTAAGACTGAACTTTCGTGACCTTCGAATGTTTTCAAGCAACTGAGGTCTGCTGTGGACCACAGTTTTAATGTAGAATCTGCTGATGATGTGAGGACTACCTGATCAACTGGAGAAAACTTGACACACCATATACCTCTCCTGTGTCCTTTTAATACGCCCAATAATGATAAATCTTCAGTCCAAAGCTTGGCTGTCTTATCCTGAGAACCCGTGGCAATAATTTTGTCATTTGGTGACACAGACACACAGTTAATATCCATATTATGAGCTAATTCTGTGTGACTTGAATTAATTTTAACATCTGCCATATTTAACTCTTTAGGCAATGTCCACAATTTTAAACAATTGTCTTGACTAACAGACGCAAAGAAACTTGCAGATGTTTGAGAAGTAAAAACAGAACCAACGGAAGCTGTGTGTCTCATCCCAACACCAATACAATCGATTTCGTTATTCTGGTCTTGCAACCAAATCCTGACGGTATTATCTTTACCAGATGACACAAACAGATCTGGTCTGGTCGGAAAAACAGCTAATGACAGAACAATATCTGTATGACCTTTTAATAATTTACTATTCATACTACCTAACTCATAATACTTTAAATCTCTACTGTTTGTCGCAACTACGATATGTAATTCATCTTTGCCAACAAAAATAATATCCAACACTTCATCTGTGAAACCAATTAGTTGCTTAACACAGTTAAAAGTCTCTAAATCATGAATTATAATGTTATGGTCAGCTGTGACCACTGCGAACATGTTTCTAGCTTCATTAAATAACAAGTGAGTAACTGCCAAACCTCCATCTTCATTGGCCGGTGACACAAGACTGTTTGTTTGTTCATACATCAGACGACTCATTTGTATATTCCATACTTTCATAACACCTTTTTCACCGACACAAGCAACATATATACCTTCAGTTTCAATTTTTTTTTTGAACTTAGGAATTTTGAATGACGGTGGCAGAAGTGCAATTGTTTCTATACTTTCATAAACTGGTAGAACTCTAACGGCCTTACTTTCACCCAGTTTCCATAATATGAGAACTCTGTCTCTTCCAGAACTTACCATATGTTCACCATCTGGTGTAAACAGTAAAGCAGTTACTTTACTGAAATGACCAGAATACATAATACTATCCTTACCCGTTTTAGAATCCCATGATCTAATCTTAGTATCATCTGCAGATCCAAATACCAGGTGTATTGAAGAATTTGAGTGGTACTTAAGTACTGTGAACACTCCTAAAGCTCCTTTTAAGCTGCTGGTGCAAGTATTATGTGTGATGTCCCAGAGCCTTATGTTACCGTCTGTACTACCAGAGGCTACATTCTCTCCATCAGCATCAAATGCTAATTTTGCTATAGCACCTTTATGTCCGGACCTCCACATTTTAAGTTGTGACCCATTTTCACGATCCCAAAGTTTAATTAATCCACTTTTGTGACCTGTTACTATTGTTTTGTTATCATTTGACATTTGGAAGGTATATATGATATCAGTTTCGTCTCTTTCCTCCGCAACTTCTCCAATAGTCAAAACATTACAGAGTGTGTTCACATCAACAACTTTTATAACATCCTCACACAAACAAAGGAAGTTTCCACCATCATTGGTCCATTGTATATCTCCTCCTGTATAAAATGCTTTAAACTCTACCGTTTTTTCATATCTGTAAAAATATTAAGCATGTACATAACAAATTGTATTAACAAAATGGATGTTTTTAGATTTATTAAATAATAAGAAGTCTTACTAAGACCGAAAGGTGCTAATTAGTTATTGGCGTTCATATTTATTTTATCTTTTTATTAAATTGCACAAAAAGTATTAAAAGTGTTAATAAATTACAAAAATTAAAGTTACAGTTACTTACAATTCTTTAAGATTTGCCATTTTAATAAGGATTCTCGAGTTTTTTTACATTTAAATGTATTATTTGAGAGGTAAAAAACTGTTATATGATATTTTTTTCTTCAAGGGTTATATACTTATAAAAGTATAAAAATATTTAATACATTTCACACGTGGAATAACCATAACAAAAAGTCCGTAAAACAAATGTCAAGTGTCAAAAATAACTTGTTATTTGTTGTTAATCTGGCAGTGGCTGTTGACATTTAAGAACAGATAAACCATTTCGTCTACGATCAGGCATTTTTCTCATTGGTTGAACTTTTTCCATAGAATTATGTATAATATCTCTATTAAATTTTCGCCTAAATTTACCAGAAAAAAGTTAATTTTATTAACTCTGTTGGGATCATTTTACTAATTTTAATATTTTTTTCAATTCAGTAGGAATTGATTAAAATTATTATTATTGAAATATTATTTTTTTCCATTTTTGGAATTGAAAAAAATAATAATATTAGTAAAATGATCACAACGGAGTTAATAAAATTAACTTTTATTTAGTTAATAAAATTAACATTAAGAGCGTTACTATTAAAAATTATTTCTAGGAATATTTTTTTAAAGGAATCGAAGACTAAATGTTTTTTATGCATAATTATCTGCTATATGGTTGTATGGTTGTGATTTTACGTCTGATTTGATTGTTGACTGATTGTTCGTCGTTTGTTCTTGATTGTTCGATTAAATTGAGCGTTTGTTCGATAAGGCCTTTTTTTCTAAATCTTTTTAAAAATCCTAAAGTTTCTTAAGCGAACAATGGCTTGGGTCTGCCTTGTTGGTGGATAACTGGATTAGACATTTGACTAAGAATATTAACTATATAAATTGCAGCACACGTATATTATAATAATTACTAAATAAAAGCTAGCTGATGTTTTTCATGTTAAATACTTATTCAAATGTCATTTGTTTAGTAGTTGTTTGCCGTATTTTTAATTTTTTGGTTTCTTATTGCAATTTTTGTTTTTTTAAATTAATGAAGAAAATAACAAAATTTTTAATTAAATTTTTTAAGCTTTAATGGATTAGTTCGGATTTAATTTACAGAGGTCGCTACTTCAAAATTTTCGCATTAAAAATTGTCGAACGTACGGAAAGCCTGTCCATTATTCAATCATGTTGCCTTGGATAAAATTAAAAGTTTAACCCTTGTCAAAACTCTAATGTCAATTTGAAAAATAGAAATACTTTATTTATTCTTAACTTTTTAATATATTTAAAAACGTTTGGCAGTGTAAACCTTTTTATAAATTTTATAACTGTTATTTAAAACAAAATATGTTGTCTCGAAGGCTATTTAATTACACTAGAAACTTTTCATACATCATAAACAAAAACTACGCGACTGTAAAAAATGTTGAAACTAACCAAGAAAAAGTGAATTTTGAGAATGTATTTTCCTTTCCACAAATAAGATACTTCGCTTTAATTAATAGGCTAAAAGTGTATCAATGTTTTGGTTCCTGCGTAATTATACCCTGCTGTGGAATTATGGAAATGTTAAATATTGTACCTGAAACTACTTTCTTTCTCACTTCATACATAGGTACATTATTTAAGATTTTAGATATCTTTAAATTATAAAATTCAAACTCGCCTTTGTAATATAAATGGATAGTAAAAAATACAATAAACAGCGCTATCACTTTGAAACAATCGCGAACCATGATGATTATTATATATATATTTACCTATGTTCACGTACATTAATCGTAATATTCCGGTTCCTATTCATGAGCTCGGAGCATGGAGGACTTACGGCGTGAACTTCACCAATGGAGTTCAACCTGAATTTGTTCAAAACTAGTCCTATAACATTCCGATTAATTTATGTTAACATAGCCACGGTAAAATATATATATGATATTAATGTTATCTTTATTTACTCTAGAAACTTATACAACCAGAATTATTAATGTTTGTTTGTTTACAATTAGGGAATTCTAAAACTTATATATCTTTCAGGTGTGACGGGGGTAGCAGTTTTATCTTTATTTACAATGCCATTTAAAAATATAATCGGCCAGTTGTACATAAGTGAGGATAATAAAGAAATTAAAATATCCTTCTTAAATTATTTTGGAAACAGAATAGACAAAATTGTTAAAGTTGATGACTGGGTTCCTTTATTAGAAATACAACCAAAAATTACAGATTCATTATATCTCCAACCACAGCTCACAGATGGAACTAAATATAAATTATTCACAAGACATGGTATCATAAGAAATGCCACACGAATGGGTCAAGTTTTGGATTAAGACAAAAATGGCTTCACCAAATTAAAAATCACGTTTGATAGTAGACTAACAAATAAGTAAATAATATAAATATTTAAGGAATAAATATATATAAAATAAAAATGCATACTGGTTTTTAATCTTTCTATATCTTAATTTTACATTAAAATGAGCCAAATAAGACGATACTTGCAAACTCGTGTTTTTTTATTAATGATTTTGAAGTGATTTGCTGCCATATAAAAATGGTTGCTATGTAATCAATTACTTATTCATAGTTATTATCTGACTGTATATACAAATTTATTACATTACCTCCTATACATATGATCTGATAACTACAAGCATTCACAAACACATTCTAAAAACAATATACAATCACTAATCACACACTAGGTCCCCAATGAATCATTTATTATTAAATACAGACATACATCTAGACGGAGATATACGGGCATTCACAAATTGCACTTCTAATTCATTTAAATTTACAACCTCTTCAATTATATTGTACACAAAAATACAATTTGTATATCATGTAAGTAACTTATTGTAAACGGGAACCCAGAGTTCATATCAATTGTAGACTGCACAATAAAGACCATTATCTACGAACATCAGACGTCCCATAGTGCTCTATAGATTGCAGATTATAGAATTGTTCTACTTCACCTAATAATGTTAATTTATAAACTACAATTCAAATAGTATAAAATATACAAGATTTGAACTTTGCTTCTATGATAGTGGTTGGTATCTTAAAAGCAAGCTAATTTTATAAGTAACATTCCAAACAAATAGAATAATAAATATGATGATTGAAAGTGCGTATAATATAAGAAATGACAAGTTAGACTTGCAAGTAATTCTATGATTTGTTGAAAGATCAATTAGTCTATCCAGGCCTGAGCTGGTTGATCGGTGGTGAAAGGACTGACTCCATTACGTTCCATGGCATCTAAGATTTCACATACATAGGTGGCAACATCCACTCTACATTGATCGGTCCCCTTTATAAACGGATGCTCCAATAGTCTATTGTATTTGGGCCTCTGTGTTTCTTCTTTTATTAAACTAAAATAACAATATATATATATAGTCACAAATTATTTAAAATTATTTCCAGAATAATTTCTACTTACCAAGTATTAACAAAATTTACAAAGTTGTTTGAAAATATATTGTTCTTGTTAGTCAGACGTGGGGGGTCGCCCTGAACCACTTGTTGTAATTGTTCGAACACGGAACCCCAGCGTGGGTATGGGAAGGATCCTGTGGCTACTTCCATCAATGTAATTCCCAGTGACCATACATCTGATCTTACGTCATAGCCTCGAGCGCGGCCGGGGTCAATCCGTTCAGGCTAAAAATAGTTAATTGAAATAACAGTCTCAGCATAACATAAAGACGTTGTTATATTTTTTATTACATTTATGGCTTCTATGATATTCAATGTAATGTTTTATTTTATGAACAGTATTCATTAGGTTTCTGACTAACTAAAGCTTTTTTTTATGAACATTTGAACAATGAAGTCATACTGATACCAACTGTTACTTATTGGGTTTTATTGTCAATAAAAATAATATTCCTGTGTACTTGCAAATTAATGTTTTACAATCAAATATAATGTAAATAAATTATTTATTAATTCTGATTAAAATTATAATATCTAAATATACAATCATTAAATACTAACCATAAATTGTCTTTAATGTGAAATGGAGATAGTTAAAGAAGTATTGATTGGTAAGAATAGACAAATATTTCAATTGACTTACCGCCATATATGGTCTACATCCAGCATCCCTGGTGCGAGCTATTGAGTCAACTAATTTCCCAGAGATACCAAAATCGCATAGCTTGATGTTGCCTCGCCGGTCTAGTAATATGTTTGAAGGTTTTACATCCCTGTAATAAGATAAATACTAAATTCGTTTATACTTTTATAAATTTTGACATAAAATCCAATGAATTTACTGTATTATATATGCAATATATGATCATCATCTATCTGCCAGTAACATAATTTTAACAGATTGGGCAAAATGATACTAAGACCGGCAGCCTAATGTCTATCTTCAATCTTAGTCGACAAATAGGCAGTATGTACAAAACATATAGAAAAAATATAAACTTACAAATAAAATAACATTTATTTACTTCTTCAATTTCTACAAATGTTTAATTATAATAAAGTATCAAACATACCTGTGTATTATTTTAAGTTTTTCTTTTAAATAGTTTAATGCCTTAACAGTAGCTAATGTTATTTTAGCCATAATATTTTCAGGTATCCGAGTTTGCATTCTCTCACAAATGAACTTATAGAATTTATCTAAGGATGTATCCATTAACTCCATACAGATCCAGCAGTCGCCCTGAAAAAAGAAATTGTTAGTATTTCAGTTACAGTAGTAGGTTGCTACCACAATAATGTTTGAATTTTCGATTTTCAACATATCAAACAAACATAAACAGAATATTTTATTATTTTTTATTTTAAATATTTAAGTTTACAAGAAAAATAAAACTTCTAAGTAGTACTTCCCAATACCTCCATGAGTATGAGTTTTCGACACCGTTAAACAAAATTAAAAAAACAAAACAAAAAAGAAAATTATGTACCTAAATTTTATAAGAAGCGTCATCCTGTCTCAGGCATAACACATCATATTAAAAATTCATCATCCTCTTTTAATAAATGTATCCTAACTTTCACATATACATTTTATATATATAAGATTCTTGTCATGTGGAATATCAAATAAAAATATTGAATCACCTTGTGGTTTTCTTATAACATGAATGAAATTTTCATAAAATATATTCTTAAAATAATTTATTTAAATCTTTATCCTGTTTCGAAAATTAGTTTCTATTCTTAGAAGTATCTTAATATTTTTTGGGTTGAATATTTTTAATAAAATAATCTAAAATTGTTTGCAAAATGTACTGTCTTGGAAATTTTCATTTTTAATGTAACTATTAAAATATGTACTTACTTCTTTGAACAATGCCCCGTAGAACTGTACAATGAAGAGGCAGTCATTACTTTTCATGACTACTTCAAGGTCCATTAGCAACTGCTTCTGCTCTTTCTCGTCCACAGTGGAGCGAATACGTTTCACAGCCATTACTCGGTTACTCCTGAAAATATTACATGTATGTGTTGATATCTTGTAATTATACTTGAAATAAATGTATATACATGGTAGAATCTCACTAATTCGATACTTCAATAGACCGACAAGTCCTATAATCCGCGCCATTTTTGTTTAATGAAGATATAAACTTTTTACTAAAAATTAAATACAAAAATGGCTCAATCTAATTTGATTTTGGGTTATAAAACAAAATCACCTAAATCAATCAATCAAGCAGTTTTAGCGAGACTAACATACAGCAATTGTTTTTAATAATAGTATATACAGATGTTTTTTTCCATAGGATCCAACAACCTGGCACACTGGTTTTTAATACTGCAGAATTAGTGGGATTCTACTGTGTATATAATTATTTTATTTTTGTTATAATTATGCCTATGAATATTTTTGTTATAATGATAACTTTTCTGACAGATTTTCATAATTTCTCTGGTAGTCTTAAAAAACATGTGGCATTCATAAAAACATGTAATATATATAGAATATGTCCTAATAGCAATATTTTTGAGTAAAGGGTAGGTAGTTACAAACTACAAAGCATTTATTGAAGCAATTGTGATCTTACTTTCTGTGGACCATTTTGTTGACTGCTCCAAATGCCCCTCGTCCTATTTCCCCAAGGTCTTGTAAATCATCAGCCGTAAAGTCATAAACCTCGGTAGCAGATAATTGTAACTTTCCTGATGATTGCATTGAAGGGTAAATGCGGCATCTATCTCTGTGAAGAAGAAACAAGTCTAGTTGAACTCAGCACTCCTTATAATAAGTTATAATAATAAAATACCAATAATAACATCACTGAAATTTTGAAAGTCTAAATCTCCACATATAACTCAATTTTATTTAATAATTGATTATAATTAAACACTAAGCTAATGTTTATTCATTAGGAATTATATTTTATCATTTGTTTATTTGTTACATAGCTATATAACAAAAATAAAATCTTGTTTACATAGCTATGTAACAAAAACAAAATCTGGTTAACATAGCTATATAACAAAAACAAAATCTGGTTAACATAGCTATATAACAAAAACAAAATCTAGTTTACATAGCTATATAACAAAAACGAAATCAGGTTTATTAGTTATACATGCATGTTTGAGTGTAAGATCAGCTTTTTCCTTTTTATTTTGTTTAATTGACCAACATGTATTTAGAAATCCTCCAACACAGTACATAAAAACTAAACAAAACGAGAAATATATGTATGCAGGATATATTTGGTTGTGTGTTTCATGAAAGAATGTTAAATAAAAAATATTTATCTAAAATGTACAAGAAACAATATAGCACCTGTCATTGCACAGATTTAGTACAATAGTAAGGGTTATCCAAATATAAGTAGCTCTTAAGCTATCTTGTTACTGTTTCCAATAACCCATTATAATTACTGGTGAAAATAAATTGTCAAGAACTGTACTCACCTTGGATGTTCAGATAAAACATCTTTAATAGTTCTTGATGGCATTCGCGATTTCTGAGCTGATGTATTCGGAGAAAAGGGCATAAATGCTGCGCTTTCACTGGATGATCCTCCAAGTTGAAGGTTTAATACTTTACGTTTGTCCGTGTTGAATAAGCTCAGATCGGGTTTGGGCATATTTGGTCTGCTGGGACCTATAAATATAAGATGAACGTAAGTAGAACTAAGAGCATTAAGTCTGCTAGTTACAATGTTAGTGTTTATTCGATTTACTTTTACCTTGATTTGACGACACTTCGCCATTCTTCGACATGTTTAACGATTTAAAGCAAAGTAATCAGCAAGTCTTCCAGTGATTTTTATTAAGTATTAAGAGCCAAATTCTCCATTGGAAGCTAACAATTTAAAACAATGTTTATGTTTTCATAACAAGAAACAATAAAACCTCACATTCAAATAATGCATCGTAGATGCCAAAGATTTACGACAATACTAATTCGCTATGTTGACTGTTGTACACCGTTCACCTTCAAGGAGTTTGACAAATTACAGCTAATGTTACCATTTATAATTTATTAGAGCTTTAGTAACGGCCAACGGTTGCGCCACCTAGTACCGAGTAACGAAACGTTACTCACGAATCCATTTCGCTACTCGCATCTTTCATACTATCGGTACTGACTACTTATACTGTTGCAGTTCATGCGAGTAACGTTGATGCGTGTAATCAAACGTGGCTGATCGTGCGAATGCGGGCGTTACGAATTTCATCGTATAATAACATATTATAATGATTTGTTCATTGATGATTTGTCGCCCCAGTTTTGTTTTATATTTAAAGATATTACATATGTGTAAATTATTCAATCCAAAGTTAATTATAAAATTTTAGTATTTAGTTCGTTTGAAATACGTTTTATTTTATTATTATGTTCAATTCAATTCTACCAAAAAAATCATAATAGTGCTTAAATCCATTGCGAATTTAGTTGATTTCGTCATCACTTACGTATAACTGCAAGTTTACTACTACTTTACTAATTAAATCAAATTAATTTTAGAATAACTTATACATAAATCTGGCTCACAGTACAAATGTCAAACCGTACAAATGCGACGAATCAAGTCTTACGTGCGATTCGTTACTTCAATGTACATAGCATGTCATAAGGTATTAGAAATAACGAGTAACGTAACGATACGATAGTAACGAGTAATTGTTAAAGTAACAAATACATACGGGTACCCTTTTTTTCTTTACTTTTACATTTATCAATATTATAAGTTGCCATTTTCCAGTATTAAGGTCTGCTATGGCCTATGAGTAAAGGTTATACATAGTCCCAAGATTATTAATTTTTAATATTTTAAATTTCTTAAAAGATTTAATCCGTATTACGATTCCTTAAAATTAATAAAATATATTAACTGAACTAATAATACTGATGATAGTGTGTTTAGCCCTCTAAATAGAGGATCGGTTAGACAATTGTCATATTCAATAAATTTAAATGTTTTTCAACAGCCGTTAAACTTTGTCGATATAGTAAAGCCATACAATATATTTTTATGTCTCATGAGAGGTCTGTTTTTCAATTACATAAAATCTTTGTTATGAGGTTTTGTATTCAATTAGATAAAATCTTGTTAACACAGCATTGAAAATGCTCACAAATTTGTTTGTTAGATCTGTGGCTCTATGAATGTAGGTTTTTAGAAATGCTTATGTTGATAGTCAAGTTTATATTTTATAAAATAATACGTCCATTATCGTTTAATTTAATATAATACTGCCAAATACTATTGAAAATGGATTTAAGTTTGGCAATTATTTTTGGGAGATATTCTTAATAATATAAAAAAAAAATATTTGCCAGTATCTTAAGAATAAATACGATACTTATCTACAACAAGCAATTTCTAAAATTGGTTCAAAGCAGGAAAGATATAAGAAAAATCATTTGAGTAATCTAGTTCTTTCAATTGCCACCATCCATAAATTCCATCCATAGAAAAAAAGATTTTGTATTATTTCTAAAATATATTTCATATAAATCATATAATTATAATTACTTTATTTAATTTATATAGTTACAGTTGTCTATTAGACATCTTTTTTTCGTTTTTTGGGTTTAGTCGGAGAATCCTCTGAACAAGTTCCGTCAATGTCAGTTATTTTACTTTTTCTTTTGATTTTCTCACCAGTGTTGTTTAAATTTTTTTCGTTATTGTTGATTTTTGCATCACTATTACTGTTTTCAGCTACATTATTTGTATTTGCTGAAGAGTTTTTACTGTGTTTGGTATTATTTCTTGATGAGTTTGATTTCTTGCCACTTTTTACTTGTTTGTGACTGGGTTTGGTTTTGTTAAAATCTACATATGATACATTTATTGGTTTTGATTGTTTTATTTCAAATGTTTCATCGTCACCTTCTTGTCTTAGCTTCAACCATCTGTAATTATTAATTATATTAAGCAAAACATACAAAATATTGGTAAATAATTAAAGTAGGTATTCATTGTAATCTTACTGCTCATCCAACTTTCCCCTAATATATGGTAAAGCTCCATAAAGATCTAAGACGACTATTTGAAAGACAACTTCTTGTCCTTCTTCAATGTTAGATCCTGTCCAATAATTTCCTGGTTCTTCGGTAGGTCTCGGGATAACTACATTAAAGACTCTGAAATTTAAAACCAGGATATAATATTCATGGTTGTAAAACCTACAAAGTTGTAAAAATATTTACCTATGGACTAGAATAGCAAGATGGGTTGCACTTTTTTTATTAACTATTCCTTTTAGTGTTGCTCCGACATACGGACGAAATAAAAAGTAATCTGCTTGCACTTGAAAATGTATATCAGCATTGTCGTTACGAATTGCGCCTACATTTTGTAGGACTCGAAGATTTTTATAACTGATGAGAATTCCGTTAAATCTGTAAATAATATAAGGTCTCTCTTTGTTTATTAGGCCTTATAAATATTATTTTATTAAGAATCTTGGATACTTACTCTTTGTCAAACTTTCCTATTTTATAATCCAGCAAGCTCTTAATCGAATCTTGTAAATTACCAAGACACCAAGGTTGTAATGCTAAGTTTTGGATAACCTTTTTTTCAACTACACAAGAGTTTTCGTCGTTAGATAACTTCCTGAGTTCTTTTAATTCAAACTTAATAATAGTAGACATCTTATTTTCTTATTGCAGTATAAATATGTTGATACTTAATAATGAAAAAAGGTTCATTTTGTTGATTATTATTATCGCACTTCAAAGCTTCTATTTTATAAACTACGGAGTACAGATAATGGAGTTGAGATTTGACAGTAAAGTGTCAAATGTCATAATTATTTAGGACAGTTTCTATTATCCCAAAAATATGGCTAGAAGTTCCAATGAGTACATTTCAATATCGAATCTACAGCTCACTAAAAGTGAGCAAAAGGTTTCCATTAAAGACTAAAGTTGCTAAGGTTAATCAATATCAATATTCAAAAAAAGGTTTTTTTTTGTATATTCATGTCAGGAACATACAAAATCAAGTACATAATACAGCAAAATTTATAAATCGACGAAGGATGTAGGTGTATGTTTTTTTTAATAATGAATAGCGAGGATAGAAGTCGAATGGGTCTTTTCTATGTTATTTTCTTGGTCTAACAATTGTCAAAATCTTAAAAGTTTACATTATGTATTGATGTTGCAAGTACCAAACTAATTTGGTTAATTAGATTTATCAGATTGTTAAAAGGAATATTTTAAAATAAATAAAAGAATTATATTTCATTGTTTCAACGAAAGTTTTGACAATATCTTTTTTAAATTATTGAAGGACTTAACTTTTCAGTCTGTATAGTTTACTAGAGTCAAGTGTCAACTGTCTATTGAGGACGAATGACATGATTTCAAAATTAAGAAAATAAAATGAAAATTGCAATATAATAAGTTTAAGAAATATATATGTTGTAAGGGAAAAATTAAAATCACTGAATATTTATTTATACGGACAAGATGAACAATTTAAGAATAGCATTACGAGAACTTACGGCTACTGGTTTAACTACATTTAATAATAGGTTAGTAATGATATCAGGCAAGACATAACCAATCTTAAGTATAATTTAAAATATATACAATAAATAATTCAATAATTATTAAATAATAATAGAATTGTATATAAGAAGCCGTTACCGAGTTCGATTTTAAAAATTTATTATACATTAGTAATTGTAAATAAGCCGTTACCGAGTTAGATTACAAATTGAGTATACATTGGAAATCGAAATAAATCTATCTTCGGATTAAATATTTTGTAGGTTGCCAAACTTAACGCAGTGCAGATTTTATTCCCGGCCAACGAGCTTTCCAGATTACTTCCAAAATCCTATATTTAGAAAGGAAGATCAAGCAAAACTAATTGAAAATAATGAGTTTAGTAAATACGCGTCTGTTCCTGTAAAACCTCCCGGGCCACATGAGACTTCTTCAGTATATCACGACCCACTTGTGAAGTAAGTCAAATTACTTTTTTAATATATTGCAATTCCGATTTGGGTTTGACATCATTATTGATTTATATATTTTTTATGATAATTTAAATGTTTATAATTGATTATACATCAAGTAATTGATTTAATACCAAATAGTTTAACCAAAACCTATATTTTTTATTGTTATTGTAATTTGTAAAAAAGTATCACAAAAAGAAAAAACAACCATGTAGGATTTGAACCTTGAAATATTGTCCCATATATCAAACTAAAATATTATATTACCCTATTTTGCAGAACTATCCACTTTGTTGATTGTCTAATTGAACTGTATTTAAACTTAACACTCCATACAGATCCTCCTGATTTTTGAAGTGTATTAATGTAATATTGTGTAACAAGAACTTTAATAAATAAGTAAATAAACAAAAAAAAACTTTTTAATCATCTTAAACTATGAATATGTTACTAAATGTTAAAATAGAGTTAGGTAAATGTGTTGATAAAAAAAAAGTAAATTTTATTGAAAAGTAAATTTTATTAAGTATATAGAAAAATTTTTAACCGCTGGTATTTTTATTTTAGTAAGGTCATCAACCATGTAATGAAAATGGGCAACAAACAGTTAGCTCGGAGCCTGGTAGAGAAGGCATTTGAAAATATAAAGAGAACACAAATAGAGAGGTACCACTTAGCCTCAACATCCGAAGAGAAGGCAAAAATTGTGTTGAATCCTAAGGAGATTTTGCATAAAGCTATAGAAAATTCTAAACCTTTGTTACAACTTTTGCCGATCAAAAGAGGAGGTATCACTTATCAGGTTTGTTTTAAAAATTTAAATTATGGAATACGTATATAAATGATTTAATATATTTGTATATATTTGCAAGGAAACTTCTGCGGCAAACATAACCAATACTGATATTTAATTTACAGGTTCCAGGGCCAATAACTGAAAAAAGGTCTCTGTTTATGGCAATAAAATGGCTCTTGGATGCAACATTTGATAAAGAGAGAACAATACACTTTCCAGAACAATTTGCATGGGAACTGCTGGATGCTGCAAATAACACCGGCAAGGTTGTGAAGAGGAAGCAAGACCTGCATCGGCAGTGTGAAGCTAATAGGGCCTACGCACATTACAGATGGCAGTAATAATATAGGAAACCTGTAGATATTATTAGAAGTATTTTTAAAATAAGTCAAGCCTGAATTTGTGAAGATTTAATAAGAAATAAAAACTTTAGGAAATAGATTTGTTTTTTTCCTTAGATGTTGGTCAATGGTAAAATAATCTATACCCAATGTTACAATATTTTTTTTTTATTCACGAATTTTTGACCTCCTTTTGAACTCCACAAAAAACTGTCAAATAATAATGGTTTTCAGAGTAGGTACTATTATGATAGTCTATTTACCTACTAAGAATTATCTATCTATACTAAGATATAGTAAGTTACCTTTATATTAGGTACCTTTATCGCATCAGATCGTGGTTAAAAAAAAAATGTACAATTACTCTGTCACGGTCGGAGATCGAACCGGACCGATATTATATATTTTTTAATTTGTAATATTTGTTAGGCGTAAAAAAAACTTACAAGATGGTTTCAGCTATCTATGTAGGTACATGGCATATACTACACACTACAGGTGGTGTACAAGGTATATCTAAATTAATCAATAAAGAGATATACATCTATCTAAACTAATCAAGAGAATATTGCGAAAACCACAAATTAGATCGGAATAATGCTTATACCATAAGTAGCAGCGTTATTTGGAGAAGGTTTTAGATTTTAAACTTAAGGTTTTAGTATTAGAAACTCATATCTAAGGATCGGCAAATGTTACAAAGGCGAATGAGGTGTTGAAATGCAGAAAATTTAAGCGCGGTATATGAGTTGGCGCAAAAAATAAACAATATTTTTGCTATAAAGTAAATCATAAAATACAGAAAAGCATTTGACCGGAAGCGTTCTAACCATGTAGGTATATTAGTTCTCCATATATTTTCTTCGCATTGCTAATCGCATTCAATATTCTGTTAGATATCCCAATTTATAAATTATAAAATTTTTAAAAAATCATTCAAAAGAATGTTTTGTGGTGTGATAACTAATTGTCGAAATTTAAAAAAGGCCCAACACGAGAGCGAGACTCGCGAACAATGGATCTCGTACCATCGATCTATACCTATAAAAGGGAAAGTAGTTATGTCTGTCTGTTCCTTAGAGACTCCAAAACGGAGTGACCCAATTCAACAAATTTTTCAGAGAGTCTTTAAATTGATTTAGCGTGTAATCCTGTCATATTTGGTGTTAATAAAAACATTTTATTTAACTGTAAGACAGCTTTTTACTACCGACATGATTTTTACATGAAAGTATTTAAGGTCAGTTATTTCTATGATCTATCCTTGTACCGGCTAGAGAAACGAGAAGAAGAAAATAAAATTCTTGATGAATCATAATTATTACTGCGGTGGTTTTATTCTCATATTAATTGTATTTTTCATGATGTTTTTCGAATTAATATAGGTATATTTAAATTAAGCCCGGCAAAGCAGGCTGGGTATGCAAGTATATGTAACTAAATAATAATAACAATATCAAAATAAGAGAATATATATATAATAAACGACCAAACTCAGAAATATACATATATGCTCATCACATACATGCCTGTTCCTGTCGGGAATCGAATCCGAGTCCCTTTGCGTCGCTGTATGTTAGGCGTCTGCCCTAAACACTCGACCAACGCGTACGGAACGGTACATGTAGGTATATAGTAAAAATAATCCAGTCTTTAAATCTTTATTCTAAAAATAAAATCCTTTATGAAATATTAATATTTAATTTATGCTACACTTCACAGGTCGTAAAATGTATCATTAACATAGAAATATAAATTTAACATGCTTAATATTATGTCGATGGTTATAACCATGTTAAGCGAGAAAAATAAAACAGAATAATTATTTATTTAACAATAACAATTTAAATAAAATCACAGGCACCTTTTACGTTCTTACTTTTAAGGAAGCTTGACTATTAAATATATATTTACGCTATAATCTTGTAATTTAATCGGAATTTGACTAGCGTAAACGCCGCGAGTCCGCCATGCTTCGGGCCCGAAAGTATTCGAATCTAGTCGGTATATATTTAATAATCATCGTGCTCACGAAAGTTTAAATAAAAAAAAAAAAATTGTGAAGACAAGGAGATTAATACATATACGAAATATACCTATGTATGCTGTGTGTGTGTTTAAAAATGTTTTAAAAGAAAACTTTTATCCCCTCCAAATCCCGAAGGGCGTATTGTGTTTTGAAAGCTGGCGGACGGTATTTTAATAAAATTTGGTTATATCGCTTTTATTCCTGATCACAATATGGGATACCGATAATGTATACCAATAATTGGTGAATTATTATTTGAGTCAAGAGGGGGGCGGGGGCAGTCAACAACTAGTCAGTAGGTAATATGATAATTGATCGATTTGTTTTAATTTTATTGACAGGATAATTACATTTATCAAAGATTTATTCGTTATCTTCAAAGCGTTGATTATTTCCGAAGCAAGCATTGGAAATTTTGTATAAGGATAGTTTTGTTAGAAATAATAATAATAATAATAATAATAATAATAATATCACAGAACAAATTACACAAATTGGTCTAACTCCAAGTTAGCAAATTATTTGCACGTGTTAAGGATGTTAGACAACGATACAAAAACATATAAATATACATTATAAATACTGAGAATATATTTAATAAATGACCAAACTCAGAAATACAGACATCTATGCTTGTCGTCCCTGTCGGGAATCGTGCCGCTATACTTTAGGCGTCTGCGCTAACCACTCGACCAATCGGACGGTTAATTTTTAATTTTAATATGGTAGTATAAATGTGGTAGAGTTTATTTGATAAAATAATTATATACCACATAGATAAACGATTTTAGTTCCAAATTATAATATCTCATGCCTGAATTTGTTTTAAGGTAATAAATATATTTACATTTTGTGGGAAACAAAATGTAAATATATATTTAATTATAATGACATATAATTAAATATATTTTCACCTCGGTGTTTATCAATTATATCGGTATTTTCGAAACACAATTAACGTTAGTACAGATTGGAAATGTATATATAATAATTAAATGAATAATGTTTAAAATAGTTTAATATTAATGAGGTCTGTCGTGTTTTGATTGCAAAATGTTTAATTGGAAGTTTGACAGTAAGTGGCAACAAGAGCTGTAAAATTCATAGATATTGTATATTAATTCTATGGTAAAATTATACTTGTTTAATCGTAATAACATATTTAATTTAAGCAACTCCTATATTGATAAAGATTTATTTAAATAGCTTAGATTTAATTATACAAAAATAAAGGGTAGTATAAAAATTACAAGTACTTTTATCTAATTGCCGTGATAAATCTGCTTAACAACTATTTTTACACTTATTTGTGATTTATAACTTTAAATAAAGTCAAAAGACGCTCATCGACTTTCAGCTTAAGTCAGTAGGTAATGTGTTTCATTGTTTTACAATCATAGAATTATTATACATAATCATACATAGATCAGGGAAATCAGCTTTAAATGTGTCTATCGAAAAAGAAAGAGAAAGCAAATGAGGCTAGACCTATCTATATCTCTTTTTTGCATGTGTGTTTAGACAAAATTAAGTATCGGTCTCTCAACCTCCCTCTTTTATTATTTGTCAGACATAATTTGTATAATAGTCATATTTTTACAATACGATAAAAACCTTATTTATACGCCATTCAGCTGAAAAAAACTTTAAAATTCACACCTAAGTCTGATTTTAGATCGACTGATAAGTTTGCTATCTCAAAATGTTTTTAAAATGTATTAATGTAAGTGTCGTCTAGATTATTAATTAATGTATTAGGTATTAATTGTTTTTGTAATTTTTATATATCCTGATTTGCAATCTATACATCAATATCTAGAACGTTATATGTGATAATTTATTAGGTACAATTCGTAAAATATAATATATTTTCATAACATATAAGTTAAGTTAAACATATTTACCGCACCATCGCATTGGTCGAGTTGTTACTTGTTAGCGCAGACGCCTAACGTATAGCGGCGAAATGGGGCTCGGATTCGATTCCCGACAGGGACAGGCATGTACGGTGTATGTCTCGAGCATAGATGTCAGTATTTCTAGGTTTGGTCGATTATTAAATATTTTTCCAGTATTTATAATATGTATTTCTGTGTTTGTATCGTTGTCTAACACCCTTAACACAAGCAAATAATTTGCTTACTTAGGGGTTAGATCAATGTGTGTAATTTGTCCAGATATTATTATAATTATTTAATTATACTTATTTGTAGTACATCATATTATGACTAAACTACTAGTCAAGTAGTGCGTAGTAGCTTTTTGTTTAAATATTTTTCCTTATTTCCTGACATCCTTATGTACGATACCATGTATCATAATACCACGAAATCTACCGTTTACTCTACAACTACTACCTTACCATGATCCCTACCACCTTCCACATATGTACTTTGTACCATAGCAAGTATTATGTACAATACCATGCAACATACTGTCTACCATACCGTATTATGAACCATACCACGTACCCAATACAATTTTTCATAAACTCCACGTCAAGATATTCTGTCTATGTCTTGTAAAGAAAATTGTTCAATAAATATTTTCTTATTAAATTTGATAATAAAAAAAAACAATAAAACATGCGGAATTCCAGACATTATTGCCTGACGTTCTTAGCGAAATTAATATCTAGGTACGGAATGATAACAAGCTTGGACGTTCTTCGGCTGAATTTGTCAGTTATTGGATAAGTAGACGCGAGGTCGCAACGCTTACAATATAACTGTAGTGTACCTTTGAGTATTAATATTACAATCCTAGTGTACTGTGATATATAATTATATAACACAAATAAATTACAAGTGAATAAACACTGTGTTTTCATAGTTATTACTCTATGGATGATTCATAATATTAAAAAGGTAAGGAATATCAAAATGTATAATTTAATGTAAAAGTTTTTAAATATCCTTTTTAACATATATTATTTTATTTATTTTTTAACGTATCTTGGGACCCGTCTGGCAGAGACATCGTACTTAAATGACAGGTCCAGGGGATTATTCCTAGTTGAATCCATTTTCTAATCTATTTGTGAAGAAGCATATATTCACACTTTTACAAACTTATACCAGATCTGGGCATAGGTCCGAACCTGGTAACAGTTAACTTTTTCTAGTACATAAATAAGACTTTAACACGTCATACACTCTATATTTGTGAATAGAAACCTTTCAAAATTGACAATATTTTTTCCAATAATTCTACCATTGATAATGTGATGATAGTTTTGTCTATGATCGAGTGGTTAGAACAGACGCCTAACGTATAGCGGCGCAATGGGGTTTGGGTTCATTTCGGGCATGTATATAATAAGCATAGATGATTGTATACTGTCTAGGTTTGGACTGTATAGGTTTGGTTATTTATTAAATATATTCTCAGTATTTAAAACATGTATTTCTGTATTTGTATCGTAGTCTGACATCCTTAACGCAAGCAAATAATTTCCTTTCTTAGGAGTGTGTAATTTGTCCAGGGATATATTTATGAAATTATAATTATTGTATCAAAATTTTCTTTCTCCATTATTCATAACAATTAAAACAATTGAAAAATGTATATAAATGTTTACATTATTTTACAAAAAACAACTGATTCATTATCTTGTCAATACCTTTATCTAAATATTAACATAGATAGTAACACTCTGATTATATGATAACAGATAAAAGGATTCATGTCCAAGTTTAACCAAGACGTGATAAATTAAACTAGGTCATTAATCTACTCACTTTATTTCTGTTCCAATTTACTTTAACACCTAAAATTACGTGAAAACGGAAGTTGATACTTTTATCCACACTATTTCCTTTATCTATTAATTGCGAAACCATTAATATATTTTACTATTGTTATCGGTTGCTTAAAACACTTCTAGGTTTTACGTATTTCCAACTATTTTAATGAATATTCGTTTACAATTTTTTGCGTAACGATCTAACTTATCCCTGCTCTAATGATTTGTTGTCGGCAAGTTTTAAGACCCCTTGCTATCTTCCTCGGATATGTAGGATAGGTTGGTGGTATACCCGCCATCTTTCGGATAAAAGTCCATAATCTTACCATCCTATAATCGTACCCGCGTGTATATTTGGTCCCCAAACCGGGTGTTACGGCAGATTCGGCGGGATAAGGGATGGTAACATACAAAAAATGTTTATTACCGTCAACTGTACTTAGGACGTGACGTCTCCATTAAAAAGTGCTTTTGATGGAATCGGCCTCGTCACTATTTTTTATTATAGATAAAATGCAAATACACACACATTCACATTATACCTAACCACATAGATATCTTTTATAAAAATATTTTTAGTCTGAGGTATATTTTATAATTATGTTTTTCGATGCATACAATGTAAAATGTATCGACCCAGGTAGGATGTAAACCTGCGAACTGGAAACCGTTCCGTCTCTCTGTCAATTGAGCTATCGTGCCGCTAGCCGCCTCGTCCAATCTAGCATTCTACATAAAATCGTTTGGTATTTCTTCCTTAAAAAACTTTGACCAATATTTCTAACAAAATTTTTTTATTTGTTTCTTTTTATAATAACATAGATAAGATGGTACAACTTTTAAATGTACTTAAGCATAACATGGCTGAATATGTTTAAAGATAATTTTTATATTTGTATTTAAAACAAGAAATCATATTTACTTTAATTATCTGTTCAAACTAAATTATTATTTCTGTAATTATTTCAGTTTACTTTCGTGAACCATGATGATTATTAATTATATATTTGTTCGGTTATAATCACGTAATTTAACCGATACTGCATAACCGGGTAAATATATCTATATTTAATAAATTATTATTTATGGATTTATGACATTGATAAACATTTATTATAAATTGGAAGCACTTTTATTGGATTCAGTTAATCGGTCATTCTAATATATCAACTGATAAAATATTTAAAATCTTTTTAATGATATTGGGTGCAATAAAAAATATTACAATTAAAAATATCAATCCAACGATACAAAAAAGTGTAAGTATCTAAGAGTATATATGTATCTAGGAATCTTAACTTTTCAATATTTGTGACCATTAAAGACCTTAAATGATATAACAAAATACCTAACTAAAGTTTTTTACTTATTTTAAGTTCAATCTTGATTAAATTACATATATGTAAATATGGTAGGTATTCGATACGAATACGAACGTTAAGATATAATTTTTATTTTAAAAAAGCTCTAGATTTAAGCAATGTAAGATATTTAACAGTTTTGAAATTATTATTTAGTTACCTTGTTGTTGCACACATCCCGGGAAAAATACTAGATAATATTTTATTAAATTTTATGTTACAGATTATTGAACTAATATATAGAATGTGTACCTGAGAAAATTCTCCTATTTTAATAGTCAAACTATATTATAATTACAATTTATCAAAACTGCTAGACAGATTTTAATTAAATTGTCATATTATTATGTCAGTCTAAATATAAGACGTCATCTCCCGGAAATTGCTAATTACATAATTACATATTATGAAAAAAAATATATTGTATAATAAGAATAAAACAACACATATATGAATTTAAATATTGGTACGATTATTATTTGAGTCCTTGAATCAAATACTATACGAATAGTTGCTGATATCTTTGTGGCATCTTTGAGTGTTCCTGTAAATCCTGAAACATTCTATTTATCTTACCTTTACACAATCTATTTGTATGACAGAATCAATGTATTCAGACGGAAATTCAGTTTCTCTTAGTTATTTTTTGTTGTTGACGTGTTCCCTCAGTAGGCAAATTAACTTGATCCCACGTAATGACCAATGTAATCTTAAACGGTCTACACAGTAGTTGCTACGCAGATATTTCTAGCTAGATGCTGTAAGTAATTTTAGTTTCAACTTCCTTGAAAATATAACTGAATATTGAATTGGAATCCAAAATTGTATGGTTTTTTAATAAAATAATAATTTGTTAATGCTGGACTGTCAAGTTTATTTATTTCCGCTCAAGATTATTATCACTTATTCATCTAGCCCTGCAAAGTACATTCTAGAACTTGCTTACGCGGCAAAACAATAAAATGGTAAATCAAATAATTCAGACGAATATCCAATTTGGTAAACGTTAAACTGATTAGTATTCGGCATTCGATTATCCGGTAAAACCCGGTGAGCGCAAGTACAAGTCCGTGTTATTACATTTTTCATTGTATTTTAAAAGTTTTCTTTATTTGCCGCCTTATCTTATCAATGAACAAGAAGTTACTAGTAATCCAGATAGTAGGTGAATAACACTTAATCTGCTAATGTATTAGTTTCATTTTTATAAAAAACAGACAATACAAGATCACGTAACAAATGCATCCGCAGAGTTCAGAGACCGAGATGAAATCGTCGGTAATAATTACAGGGAGTTTAAGGAGTTTTGTTTCAATCGTGGATGGTCTAAACTCTAATCGATAATTATACACTAACACTAGCTGTGCCTGCGACTTCATACACATAGATTTCGATTTCGATAAAACTTACCCGTTCACAATTTTATCAAACTCCGGCAAATAGTTTTTGCGTGTGGGAGTACTTCTAGTTTATTTTTATTTATTTTTTATATACTTATGTTTTAATTATATTCACACATATTTTTTTTAAAGAGTAAGTAGTCCAACTACGTATTTATTTGTATTTTAAAGGACCACAGGACCAATTTATTCCTGAAAACTGCATTCAAATCGGTTAAGCCGTCTATGAGATAAGCGTGCACAAACATACAGACAAACAGACAGAATGAAAAGACATTGGTTTGGGTTCTCTTCTTTTATAAAGATTCTCGATTATGTTTTTTCCATGTACAGAAATCGATCAGTGACAATTTTATTATGTTTATAGATATCGGTCTAATATATAACATTTACAAGTACATATTATGAGTTTTATTAAAATATTATTATTTATGTTGGTACTTAGACATCACGTTACGCCTTCCATATCATTCTCTAATCAGTTCAATTAGGCCAGCAAGGTTCTTAATGTTGTTAAACTATTTGTTGCTATATAAATTAACTTGTGTAATTAAATTCAAATGCTGATAGAAAGTCAGCACCATTTTCACTGATACTACATACAATACAATAAGAATAAATTAAAGTAAATTGGATATTGCACTAAATTCTCTATCTGTGCCAACGATAATATTATGAATATGCCCGATAGTAAACAATACTATCTATAAGATCGCCAATAATATAAGCCTTCCTTATCTATGACGTTAGATAAATAAAATGTATATTGAACATACTCTTCCACTAAATATGTATTTTAGAAACTAAGATGAAGATACACTTACCCGGCTCAAATTCCTGTATCAAATTCCGTCTATTAATGTGGAAGAATTTTCTCCAACAATGGAGACATCGCATACAAACTTTAGTGGAGGTTCTATTACCGGTCGCGACGATGGCGTTAGTTCTTATTTTAAGACAGCAGATTGAACCAGTTAGAAGAGAAGCAATCTTTTACCCACCTGTACCTGCACATACACTAAAATATTCAGCACCAGTTTTGTAAGTTTTTAATTTTATATCTTTTAATTATGTATTATATTTATTCTTAGTCTCTAAGTATACGTATGGTACATGAGGCAGAGAAATTCTTCATTTCATTCATTTCATTCACTGCATTCATACTTTAATTATTAAGATTTTCATTATCACATTTCATAGGGACATATGTTAAGTGAAGGAGATAGAAGAATTCTACGTCTCTCTTAATACATTCGCACATTAATTATTAAGATTTTCCCCATCTCATTTTATAGGGACATACGTAAAGAAAATGAAACAGGAATTTTTCATCTCTTTCACTACATTTACACATTCATTTTTATGTTTTTCCCTGTCCTTATATCCACGTATGAACAGACAGGGAAAACTTCAACTCATACACTATTTTAGTGGGTAAGAACTGCACCCAAATTATATTTATTTAATATAACACGTGTATTATATATAATGTAATGTTTGTGATTCTTTTTCCACACACAGAGCTTACAATTTATATTTTTAAATTTTGTTATTTGCGACTAATATAATCTCAAATAACAAAAATGATGTAGGTGTATAATCAAAATTGGAAACTACTCTTTATTCTTATAATGAATTCTGTGTAACATTTTGCATCTTATTAATAAAATACATATACTATTATGGTTTTGTTCTTTCAGGGTGACTTTTGATTACACCAATCTGTCAATAGCATATTCCCCAGAGAGTCCAATCTTAGAAGCTGTTGTACAAAATGCAATAATTAATTTATTTTCTCGGAATATAAAAGAGATTATTGACATAATATTGAATAGAATACAAGATCTACCCGAGATACCAGATATACCAATAGAAATACCACCTGATATTAATCTGAATTCAACCATCATTGAAGAAATTCTGAGGCGGCTTGTCAAAATAAAGGCATACAATAGTAGTGCAGCACTGGAGTCAATTTACTCTGATGAAAATGATATTCGCAAAGTTATAGCTGCTGTAGAATTTGACGACAAATTACAAGGCTAGTGTGCAAAGTTTTTGGAGAAAATAGATGAGCGAGCAATTTTTGTTATTTGCTAATAAAATTACTTTTTTGTAGGTTTTGACGATTCCTGGGCTGTACCTTCAAACTTGTCGTATGCACTACGTTTTCCAGAAAAACCACGTTTGAATTCGTTGGCTGGAACTGGAGGAAGTTCTTGGAGAACAGACAACGTCTTTCCGTTTTTTGAATTACCTGGACCACGATTTCCGAGTTCTTGGGAGGGTGGCAACGATCCAGGTGAGTACTTCTTGAATTTTATAAACATTAAGTAATTAGGGAGTCCTCTGGCAAATAACTGTAATTCATTCAAATTTTTCAGGTTACGTCAACGAGATTTTTATTGGCTTGCAACACGCGATTTCCATGGAAATAGTATCGCTTATTACTGGACAAAATTTAAAAAACTTTACAGTGAATCTGAACCGTTACCCTCACCCTCCGTATCTCCAGGATCTGGCTGTGGAAGCATTAATATTAATATTTCCGTTGTTTTTTATGCTGAGTTTTAGCTATACCTCGGTGAATATTATCCGAACTGTAACTGTTGAGAAGGAGTTGCAACTAAAGGTTTTTATATTTGTTGAACATATGGACTTTGACTAGCTTAGCTGTAGCCTGCTAACTGTTAGCTAATTATGTTATTTTCTTAGGAAACAATGAAAATTATGGGTTTGCCAACTTGGCTGCACTGGCTGGCCTGGTTCTGCAAGCAATTTCTTTATTTATTTATAACAGCTGTTCTGATTATAATCCTTTTAAAGGTACGTTTAGATTGTTTTGATATTATTTGAGATGTGACGAATTTTTAACGCATTTTTTTTTTAGGTAAGTTGGTTTTCGAACGAGCAAGGCTACAGCAACTATTCTGTATTTACTAATACTTCGTGGAGTGTCTTATTGTTTTACGTTGTGTTATATTTAACTTGCACAATATTTTTCTGCTTCATGATAAGCGGTTTCTTCTCTAAAGGTATTACTATTTCTTTTATCTTACGATAATTAGTTATATCTAAGTATAGAAAGAAATAAGAGGTTGTTTCCGTCAATCGTCACGATATGAGTCAGAAGTCAAATGATACATTTCGAATCGAATTAATATTATCGACAAATGTTGGTCAAAATTCGTGAATCATTATTTATTTATTTAATATCCAAAGAGTCACTTAGAATGATAAGGATGTGACGTGGTCGCTTTTTGTATGAATCAACTTATATGTATTTTTAATGGTGTTAGAGCTAGCTCTAAAGTCTATGAGCACTTATGACTTATTTAGAAAATGTGATAACATTTATCTATCAGGACTTAAGTTTTGAGTTACTGATTTTTCCAAATCGATGTCCGTATTTACAGTGAAAAGTTTCATTTTGATTTTGTTTCTACTTACTATTCACTTTATTTCTGACAAAATTATGTTATTTATGAAGTATTTAAGATTTTATTTTGGACACTGAATTGTTCAAATATGCTTATTGAATTAATATTTAAGCAAAGAATTAACTTCTCTGGTATTAGAAAGTTTTAAATTGTTTTAGGTAGTACCGCAGCATTATTTGGAGGAATTATATGGTTTATGAGTTATATTCCTGCTTTTCTGTTGGGAATGGACGTTCAAGTATCACTTGCTGTTCAAACAATCACTTGCCTGAGCATTAATTCGGCCATGTCATATGGATTCCAACTAATTTTACGAGCAGAGAGCGGTCAAGGTAATTAATTTGTTTCCTTTTTTGAAATGAGTACATTCAATAAATTTAATACAGAAAAAAAAGTTTAAAAAAATTACGTTTCAGGCATGCAATGGGGCGAGTTTTTCGCTAGTCATGCCCTGGATTCAAATCGTCTGTTGTTTGGACATGTCTGTGTGATGCTTCTGGTGGATTGTATATTGTACATGTTGGTGGCGCTGTACTTCGAGCAGGTGTTGCCAGGTCCGTTCGGGACGCCACAAGTTTGGTACTTCCCATTTCAAAAATCTTTCTGGTTTCCCTCCAAACAAGTAACTAATGGTAAGTTCTATTGTTTTATTTTTTATGTCATAAATAAACGTCTCTTTGTCATTACGGTACCATTGCTGCCTTTGATTATCCTTTAAACTTCACTCTCCCACTATACTTGAAATAAAGACACTTGTCGATAAAGATATTTCAAGATTTCTTTCAAACATTAGTTTGAAAGAACACTCTTGGAGCAACCGGGTGGGTTACGCTTTTTATCCATTGAAATTTGAAGCTGTCAGAATTGTGCATTTGTCCAAGAATAATGCTTCGGTATTTCATGGAACCGGACTAAAGTAGCTTTCGCGGAGAAAGCAGCCCAAAGCCAATATAAATTTGTTGTTGGCCGACTTGAAGAAGTAGAAACAACGGACAAAACGTGCCACATACAGCGGATTGTCGGCTCGAACCAGATTGAGAAGTCTTATCATAAGAATTGTAAACTTTGTGATATTTTCTACCGAGTCCTCTTAAGTCTGTCAACAAGGTACCTCTATCAAGTAAGGAGGATGTACTTAATCATCGATCAGTCGGAAGATATCATAATGACAGCTTAATAAATCAACTGCGGCTACTGCTAATTTCAGCATAAAGATAAGAGATAAAAAGATGGAGGTGATGTCATTAGACATCTATGGCAATGAAACACTAGGCGTGGTGAAAAAATATATAAAAATAAATAAATAAATAAAATAAGGACACCTCGGGAATAATCCCGGATGGAAGATACAGGATCCCGGTTGTTGTCATTTATATAACATAAATTCCGAACTTGCCGGACGCTATTATTATTATGATGAGAAGAAAGATCTATCTCGCAGAGGATCATCTGAAAAATAAATATTTTATTAAAATATACGAATAGTATTTAAAATAATTAACCTTGTACTTCAATCATTGATATCTAGGTATTATAAAGATATTGTGTTTGTCAGAATGTATTCTATATTGATAAATATATGTTCTTTGTTATTGTACATTTTTATTGTGGTTTTACGCTGAACATTGATCTTGTGTTTTTTACATGTTGCTACATAACATCATCAAAAATGAAACAATTTATGTTCAATGCTGTGCTATGTAAATCAAGTCTAAAAGACAATGTTCCAAGCAAATTTAGACAACTACCTTTTCCTAGTACTTCCTTATCTGACCAAAAAAAGAAATAATTTTGAATACTAAGACACTGGTCTTTAGGTTAATAGCTCTTTTGATAGAAAAAAATATAGTACGTCTGAGGAAACCGCAAAAAAAAATATCAAACCGTTGTGCTTGTTACCAATCGTCAACTATAAATTAAATGTTTGTATTTTATAAATAAATTATTCGGATCATTTCAGATAATTATGGACTGTATGAGAGTCCGGAACTGGACGTGACTATTAAAGAAAAAGATCCCACTAATCATCAGATAGGAGTTAAGATGACGGTAAAATAAGTACCTATAGGTTTTATACGCATTGATGATGTTCTTAAAAATATTAAAGTAATTTATTTTACAGAATCTTACTAAAGTGTATGGAAGTAATACAGTCGTGAACAATTTAAGTCTGAATATTTATGATGATCAGATCACCGTGCTGTTGGGTCACAATGGTGCTGGGAAATCCACGACCATATCAATGTTGACAGGTAAATTATGAAAGGTTACGCTGCTTTCAATTCATATGTTGTAGATGCAGATATAGTACTGTCTATCCATGTACCCACAGGAAATGTAGAGGTAACCCGTGGTAACGTGTGGGTTGCGGGTTACGACATGACATCCCAGACACTGCTAGCGCGTGCGCACATCGGTCTCTGTCCACAGCACAATGTGCTCTTCAACGAACTCACCGTGCGGGAACATCTCGAGTTCTTCTCACGGCTCAAGGGTTACAGTGGAAAAGAGCTAAATGAGGACATAGATAAGCTTATCGATAGCTTGGAGTTGCAAGAAAAGGTTTGTTTTTAATTGTTTTTTTATTATTAATATATGTAGATATGTTGAATTCGTAATTAAGATTATCGAGTAGCTATCGTTAAATATTTTTAGTAATCTTAGCAATCAATATCGATTAAGTCTAGAACGTCTAGGTTGGTGGAATTCCTTTTTGATTAAATGATATTCTTTACACGTAGTGACATAATTGTCAATGTACGTAGTGACTTAAATGTCAGTGTACAAATGACTATTTTCGACAGGAAATAGTCATGTGAATGAGAATCTAAACTCGGGGAAACCAAATCGAAAAAAAAAAAATCCTGCCCGTTTGGATAAAAAAATAATAATAAAAGTTTTTCATTAATGAAAATCCTTTACATAGTAGTTGTAGGGGTTTCCCGTTAAGTAGTCATTAAGACACTTGTATTGGGAATGTCCCTTCTCTCAGGTACAGTATTTGGATTTTTGCACTAGTTTTACAAAAATAAAATCAAAATCAAAATAAAAAGCAATTGAAACCTGAAGTATCTGAGGTATATTATTCTGTAATTATTTAATATACATTATATGATTTAAGTACATAATTAAATATTCTTGACGTACATCACGCAATCAAATCATTATCGTAATTAATTTTTAATTGTGATAATATTCAAATTAATACGAAGGCAACGCACTGAATGACTTTATTTCTTTAGAGTTTAGACGATAATCACAATAACATAAAATCTATTTAAAACAAATATTTAATGGCTTATGAAGTTAGATATATGCACGTAAGCAGCTATTGGCTATTGTACATTTAAATTCTATTTTAACTAGCTGTTCTACCCGACTCCGTCCACGTGGACAAGGGTGGCGTCACTTTTGAGGAACTACTAAGCGAACTTTCATGGTACATGAGGATACTTATATATATATATGAATATTCTTGTATGTATAACCAAAGATGCTCATGTTAGTGATAGAGGGATGCGTCCAACTAGTTTCGAACACATTGGGGGTTCTTAATTACGGACTAGCAGCATGATTTTGAGCAGTGCGTACTCACTGCGGGAACTGGTTGGTACTAGTCGGTCAAAATTCCGTAATTCTGCAATATTCGTTACCGCAATATATATATTTACCCTGCTGTACAACGAGGTAAACGTCAAAACCCGAACGAATATTATTCGCATATTGGGTTCAATATTTGTAAGAATTGTAATTTATAAAAAAGTATTATAAAAAAAGACTCTCTGTTATAATAATATAATAATATAATAATAACTGCTTTCAAATATAAAAAAAAACTTTATCATAGAACAGAGACATATATTGAGTTTTTTTTAATTCTTAACAGAGGAACTACAAGGCTGAGGGTCTTTCGGGGGGTCAGAAGCGTCGACTGTGTGTGGGCATAGCTCTGTGCGGGGGGGCGCGGGTCGTGTTGTTGGACGAACCCACCTCTGGCATGGACCCTTCCTCACGCCGCGCACTCTGGGATCTCCTACAGCGGGAGAAGAAAAGTAAGATAACTTATACTATTGAGATTGTATAAACGAAATTTGTGGTTAGTAATCGTTTATATCTGATAATTAGGGTTTGGGTTTCAATTATTTTTATTTTAATGTGTTAATTAAGAATATTGTATTATTGGCTTTTGATTCTAAAGTATAATATAACATATAATGTTTTATTTCATTTAATGTGATTATTTTTTTATTGTAATCTGTAATCGTAATAAATAATGACTTTTTTGATTGGTTTACTCTGGAATGTAAGTAAAAAATAATTACAATTGCAACTTTATAGACCGTTCGATGATATTAACCACTCACTTCATGGACGAGGCTGACTACCTCGGTGATAGAGTGGCGATAATGTCTACTGGAAGACTTCAGTGCGTCGGCTCCCCATACTTCCTAAAACAGCATTATGGCGTGGGTTACACCATGGTCATAGTTAAAGGAGAAGACTTCCAAGTGGAGCGCTGCACTGAACTCTTAAGAAAATATATACCAGACATTACTGTTAAACAGGATCGCGGTAAGTGTTTTACATTTATAACACCTTATACATCTAGTGACGTTTATTTTAGTTTCTAAATATCTTGAAATTAATTTTATAATATATTGTATGTTTAAAAAGAAATACGATATATATATTTATCTAATAACTGCAAAATACCTTTTTATACAGGCATATATTATATAGTTTATTTCTTTAGGACTGAATGATACAGTTGTCGTAACTACATTTATTTGTTCTGGTGGTCGTGCATTCAGTTCTAGGTAAATAGACACTAGACAGATTATTGTATAATTTGTATATTAATATGATCTGGCTGTATATATATTATTTACAAATAAACACTTAACCAATAATTGTATAATTTGTATATTTATATAATCTGGGTGTATATATATATGTGCAAATAGACACTAGACAAATAATTGTATAATTTGTATATTTTATGATCTGTAACGAAATTAGGCGAAAAAACCTTTGTAAATTGTATATGGCAAATATAAGTACTCCCGAATAGATCTTTTTTTCAACTAATTTGATGTAATTTTGAGTTGGTGTGCATGGTAATATAACGAAAAAAGGATATATGCGTATATAAGTACTCCCGAAGAGATCTTTTTTCTCAACTAATTTGATGAAATTTTAAATTGGTGTGCATGGTAATATATCGAAAAAAGGATATATGCGTATATAAGTACTCCCGAATAGATCTTTTTTTTCAACTAATTTGATGTAATTTTGAATTCGTGTGCATGGTAATATGATGAAAAAAGGATATATGCGTATATAAGTACTCCAGAAGAGATCTTTTTTCTCAACTAATTTGATGAAATTTTAAATTGGTGTGCATGGTAATATATCGAAAAAAGGATATATGCGTATATAAGTACTCCCGAAGAGATTTTTTTTTTCTCAACTAATTTGATGTAATTTTGAATTGGTGTGCATGGTAATATATTGAAAAAAGGATATATGCGTATATAAGTACTCCCGAAGAGATCTTTTTTCTCAACTAATTTGATGTAATTTTTAATTGGTGTGCATTGTAATATAACGAAAAAAGGATATATGCGTATATAAGTACCCCCGAAGAGATCTTTTTTTTCAACTAATTTGATGAAATTTTAAATTGGTGTGCATGGTAATATATCGAAAAAAGGATAGGGCCCGTGATCAAATCTCAGTGTAACCAAAAAATATCGTAACTCGAGAAGGATCAAACTTTTTGATAAAACTTTTTCTTTCTTTCGTTTTCGTTTCTTGGTTGGAAGGACTCTGAGAGTCACGTTGTTATATGTTTAGTTGTTAGTCATGGCTATCATGGACAGGGTTTTCAGAAGTTGTTACTATGAGTTTGATGCCATTTATATGCACTGCTTGCTCGGTCTGTCTCCAGTGTAGAGCAAATTTAAAATTAATGCTATTCTATAATGACGTGATAATATTTTTCCAGGTAAAGAAGTGACGTACAGACTTCAAAACGATTTTTCGCACCTATTTGAAGAAATGCTTAATGATCTTGAAAGCAACTCGCATATTATAGACTACAAGAATTATGGACTAGTAGCTACTACTTTAGAAGATGTCTTTATGTCGTAAGAATTATATTTGATTAATTACCAACATGCAAGCTTGTTAAAATCTTAACTGCACTGACACATTGAAGTTAAAAATATTAAAATAGTTATTTAAATGTAGATCGTTGATACTAAGTACATGCATTAGCATTTTGACAGAAATGTGACTTATCAGTGACATATTACAGAGTTGGTTCTGACGTAGAAGTAAACTCCGAGTCCGACGATAATACCACTATCAGCGCAGACACTGAATATATGGAAAATGAATCTGATGAAGGTTCCTTGGAACAACGTAAGTGTATAAAATAATAATAATAATTTAAATTATATATTTATATTAAAATAATAAAAAAAATACCATGTTAATGATGTACAAGAAAAGTAAAGAAAAATCGATACGGACAAAATACGAACCTGGAAACTCTGGGCAATTTTCACGTCGCGCTGCTCATTGAAATACTGTGGTGCTATCCGCTTAGATTAATTTAGCATTCTATATTATATGATCTTTATCAGGTCACAAGCTATATAATGGACACTTTCAAAAAATATCTGAACTGCAAAAAAAAAATAATTTCTTTTTTTTCAGTACATAGTAATGACCAAAATGAAACCGGCTTTAGACTGACGTGGCTGCATGTTAGTGGCATTTGGTTGAAGCTGTTTTGGGTGTCCACTCGCTCTTTAGGATTCTTGTTGCTACAAATTTTAGTACCTATCGTTATTATAAACACAAGTTTGGCTATTTTGCAATATTTATTCGCCAATCGACCAACGGTGATATCTCGGCCTCTCACACTCTCCGAGGGGTACGTATTCCTATTAATATATATACGATTATTATTATCAGTAAGAATGTTTATTTCATACCAACAATGTAATGTTCATTTAGTAGGGGTAGCTCAATGAAAATATAGATTTTTTCTGACAAAAAAAATATCTAACCTTCAGAACTTGTATCTTCGATATAACTTGTACTTGTATTCGATATAACTTGTACTTGTATTCGAACTTGTACCCGAGGGCTTCATATCATTGATAGAGCTGATTCTAGGAAGCTACGCCCTTGTACTAATTGTTATCATACAATGCGAATAGATATTAGATTAGATTTTTTATTTAATTAAATGTTTGTTTTGTTCAATTTTTTGAAATAAACTGTAATAACCTGTTTAAGTACTTAGTTATTCTATCTACTATCTAGAGGACAAACACAATATGTACTTGTTATCGTTGCTTAGATACGAAATGAAAATAGAATGTCGAAAATGTTATATAATATTTAGTTGTAAAATTTATATTTTTTATTTTAATCAATATAATCAGATAACACATTTTTTTGGAATAATTGTATTAAATGGCTGAGTTGTACACATACTATTCAGTATGTACATCGGAGACCGCAAGCAGGGTGGTAATTCATAGTTTCATTCATTCATTCTAATGAATGAACCTGTAAGCTTAAGTTTTATTGATTTTAAGCAAACTATTATAGAACACGAATCCAAAGTTTTACCAAAGGTGTTTGAGTAATGCCATCTCTACGAGTCTTTACATATATAAATTACAAAACCATTTCTTTGAAGTTGAGAAGCAATTTCATTCGCTCGCCCCGTTCACTCAGACTTCAAGGTTTTACTCAGTGTATGTGCCAATGAACACAATTCTACCTTATATAGCCACATCTTTTATGAAGTGGGAACACCAACGGCCAAGTTATATATAATCTAATGCTAATATAAAACTTATTAACTTGGTAGCAAACTCTCATAAACATTATATACAACAAATTCACAACACTTTTAATAAAATGTTTTATCACGATTATAAAAGATAACGTATAAGTCGATAATGAAGACTGCAGAGAAGACTGTACGATTTAGATTTTTTTTAAATTATAATAGTTAAGGTTATAAAACCTTCTTCTTTCTTAATAATCTTTTATTTTAATAAGCGATAATGATATTTTTCAACCATTTTGGTTTTATAGAATCAATAATTATGTTTTTACAAAAGCGAATCAATGAGCTACGCAACAAATATTCAAGCTGTTTTCGAAAACAACTTTACATGATTATTTATAATTATATGTTAATAGATAAACAATATTTCGATTCCTCTGATAAATGTTTCTTTTTATCATATTTATTGTTATTAGTTATAGATAAGTCTCAGATACGTTTTTGTAAAACCCAATTCATTGTCTTAAAACTCAAAAATAGTAGGTACTACTATTTCTTTATAAATGTAGGTAATCTTTTAAAATACAATCTTTTTTTTATATTTAGAGCGATTATAGCAATAATTACTTTGAATTCTTTCTCCTACTAAATTAATAAACACATTAAAAAATAATATTTTCAGATATCTATCGACCGAAACATTCTTAGGAAGTAATGGAACAGACGAATCGGCAATTGGTGCTCTGGCCTACAAGGGATATAAAGTATTGTTTGAGACCTTCAATATTGAGAGCATGAAGCTTACAGTTTTAGATGACTCTCCACTTGATGACTACTACTTAGAAAAGGTATGTGTAATCATTTTGATGAGTGCGAACGTACTTACGAGTTTTTTATGATATCTGTAGGTTTTGTTGTTGTCTATAGATGTGATAGACTACATTATTCTATTTTCAAATTCAGGTATTACAAGTTTTTTTTTGTGTTCAGAATAGGATAACGATTATTTAAAAAAAAAATCTGTTTATTTCTCTGATTGTCTGTTTGTACGTACAAAATCTAAAAATCTATGAAGACTATTTAGATGAAATTTTATAAGGTCGAGGTCGTTGTGATTAACATAAAGGAGAACTTACATTCAGGGATATTTAAAATTTTAACGGAAAACGCTAAAACTGTTATGGGATAATTACAATACAAAAAATATACTTTACGGGTTTTAATAAAGTTAAGTGTTCTGTTATTTATTATTTAAGTATATACATATATATTTAATAAAATGTTGTGTGGCTTATTATCACCAGCACCATAAAAAACGCTTTCTACCCTGAAAACAAAAAAAAAAAACAATTCGAATCCCTGCTCAATTTGGTCATGACAAATCGCTTAAAATTATTGTTGAACAAGGAGGATATTTAAGATGAAGTTGCCTTGTTTCTCTTTCTCTCCTCCTTACTTCATAGATTCTTTCTATTAAGATGTAATGTTATAAAATTGTTTAGACTGATGATCCAGTCGTTATGGCAGCAATGCGGAACAAACTGTTAATCGGTGCTTCATTCGGGAACAACGAGGCGGTCGCATGGTTTAGCAACTTCGGTTACCACGACGTGGCCACGTCGCTCGCTACCGTACACTCAGCCATACTGAAAGGATTTAATTCCACAGCCATTTTAAACGTGTTTAACCATCCTATAAAGGCTAACTACAGGGACAGAGTAAGTTTTGTGCTTTATTGAAAACTTATTGGGCTTTTGATGTATGATCACAATGATAAAACTTTAATATCTAAAAGAAACTGATTCCAAACAATCAAAAAGTTCAACGCAACAGAAATATTCTAATCATTATTCCGAAGGCCCTGATCAGATCGTTACCACATTTTGAATCTTCTCTGAATTATATTTATTTCTTTACTTATTTGAAGGTCGGTTATCACGTTAAAAGATATTTGTTAATTTTTATTACGAAACATATTTTTATTTACGAGATAATGAATTACTACTTTTTGTTTCAGACTGATCTTCAAATTATGGTGACACTATTGTCAATGCAAGTAGCGTCCAGTATTGGTAACAGTCTTGCCCTCGTCAGTGCCGCATTCATCATGTTCTATATTAAGGTATAAATGATATGATATAAATTTGAATATATAAATATACATTGGAGGGTAGTTTTATAATTAAGATCCAAAGAGAGATCCAACTTAAATAAAAAAGTATTAATATTTTCTGGAACAGCTTTCCTCTACGGTAGATTCTCTTTACGAACCGTTATCACTTATGAGTGAGGGTTTGGGAAGGAACGCTGGTACTCAACACTAACCCATGCGCACCCATCAATGTGCCCTCAGTGGGAATGGGCCATTGTTTCACGTCAAGTCTTCTTGTCTGGCTTGACAAAGGTCTTTCCTATCTTTATTCTTAGTGTGGTACGATTCTGCTCGAATCAACCTATTCGTTCTGCAGTCAAATGATCGCAAGGTTATTCTGCTGCATGTTTGACACTAAGTCGTTATTTACGACACCTACACGATAACCCAGGTAGTCATATTCGTAGACTAACCTAACGTTCAAATACATACTTTGATCTTAGGAGCGCGTAAGCCGTGCCAAGCTATTACAGCGAGCGGCGGGCGTGCGCCCCGCGGTCATGTGGTTCGCTGCTGGGCTGTATGACTGGATGTGGTTCCTGCTACTGTGTATACCCATCATTATCTCGTGTGCTGCTTTCGCGGTCATTGGCCTCTCTACTGCGGCTGAGCTGGGTGACTACCACATTTCTACTTTTTAATCTTCGTCTGTTATTTGGTTAATCATAATTTGAAACTTTAATTTCAGTGTCAGTAATCCTTTTAATGTTTTCTATACTGCAAATTAAAATAATTTTTTGGAAGTGTTTATTTTTTTTAACTAAAATTTACAAATATTTTATATATTTTATTACCACCTAGAATGAAGTCGATATAAAGTAATACTTTAATGCCAGGTCGCCTGTTCCTGTGTCTGATGGTGTACGGTGCCGCTATGCTCCCACTACACTATCTGTTTTCTTTGTTATTCAAAGGACCCGCTATCGGATTCGTTGTCATGTTTTTTGTCAACGTTCTTTTCGGTGCGTGTTACTATTATGTTTTTTTATTCTGTTTGGTAAATTTTTATTATATTATTATAAATTTGTACAGGGTTTAAAGTCAGTTAAATGTTCGTAGGTCTTATGGGAGCACAAATAGTTGAAGCATTAATGACAATTGCATCAAGTACAAAGTTGGCAGCTACTATACTGGACTATATTTTGCAGTTTTTCCCATTATACAGTTTAGTTACATCTGCTAGGTAATGATTTTTATGGTGACCTTTGTTAAAATAATAAATAGTTTTAATAAATTAAAATATCTTTAGGTTGATAAATCAAGCGGGATTGAAAACATTTTCATGTATGGAGTTGTGTAATAGCTTCGTAGGAGGAATATCGATGCCTAATATTACAAACTGCACGATGGATGTTTTGTGCCAGAATTTCCCCAAAGCCTGTTGCGGTATGTTTAGCTGATTATTATATTTGCTTAAGATATTACTTTATTAAATATTTAAATTCTAGCGCTTAAAACTCCCTTTGTGGTAACTTTACAGTTGCATATTAAACTAAGTATTATGTACTTTATACAATACCTATTATTATAGGTATTGTATAAAGTAATTTAAATGTATTATTTAGCCGGCTGTATTCACGCCAATTATATCAAAATTTTGTCTGACTAGTTTTGAACCTATTTGTTGCTCACGAACTCATAGTATAGCTGATACGACACTGGACATTGGTGGTAGATAGGTAAAATTCCAAAATATTTGAGGTGGGTAGAGCCGGTTATAAAAGAGTTATATAGATCACGGAAGTTTAAATACAAATATATTATTTCAGTAAGTGATAACATATTTGAATGGAAGGACCCTGGAATACTACGCTATTTAGTGTGTTCGATCGGTAGTTGTATATTCTTCTGGTCTCTACTGATGATTATTGAATATAGTCTGTTTGGGAGGGTAAGTCGGACGTTGATATATATAACACATACAACAATTACATGTAATTTTAGGTTTTTATTTTTGGACTAGAAAATTTATTCCATTTAATATAAATGTTTTTAAATTACAACATGCCTCAAATGTTCTTTGACTATTAAAAAAAATAAAACCACAACAGATGGAATAAAAATACATTTAATGATATAATACTCGTCACGTCAGTTATTGACGCGGCTTCGTGCGGCGCCTCCTGTAAACACGCGTGCTGACAAGCTAGACGATGACGTGGCCGCGGAGGCAGAGCACGCACAGCGAGCAGCCAGCGACCGCGGACTCGTAGCGAGAGGACTCACTAAATACTACGGGAAACATTTGGCTGTGGATCAGATATCTTTTAGTGAGTCATATGATGTTAATCTTTTATGACACCCATAGTACTGTAGAAACACTTCACGATGAATGTGAACTACGATACGATCTGGATAACCGTGGTTGGTTTGGCTATAAAGGAATCTAAGCCCGAGAGATCTACACATCCTTTCTCTGCTATCCGCTGGGCTTAGCGGTATTTATATAGGATTTTTCAACGGTTTCAGTATTACCTTCATCTTTTAAAATATTAAAAAAAATCATGCTCAATCAGTTGATAAACCACATGAAAAGAGGTCGCTCTACTACGTGCCTTACGCCGAAGCCTTTCTTATAAAGCATATATTTAAGATCTGGAATGAATTATGGGATTCTCTTGGAGTATTATGTGATCTATCTAAATCATACGCTTGTGTTCAGCATGAAACATTGGTCAGGAAATTACACTGCTATGGAATTAATTCCATAGCGGTGTAATTTCCTGACCAATGTTCTTGACCAATGTTCTTGACCAATGTTCTTAAGAACATTAATCTCAAACTCTTGAATTCTTACGTGTCCAATAAAATTCAGAGGGTAGAAGTGAAAGAAAAAGAATCATAGGGGGGTTCTTCAAGGTTCAATCTTGGACCTATACCTCTTCTTGTATATGTAAATGATCTGCCTACTTTTTTAGACAAACATAGTGAGAAAGTATTATTTGCTTATGATACTTCTTAAATATTTAAAGTGAAACAACGATGTAAACAAAGGCTCTTTCTCGAATAGTGCATTAGTTTAGAGTTTTCAATCTTTTGCTACGATGGGGCCTTCATATAGCTAGATTGGGTTGTTAAAAAAAAATAAGATTTCTTAGTGACGAGACTACTACCAAGATAGTTTATTACAGTTACTTTCATAGTATGTCCTATCATTGCCTACTGTGGGGTAGCCTGTAATGTTTTCGAATATTTCTAGGATGATGCCCCATATAAAACGATCGCTGCAAGACTACTTCAATATTTGTTGAGAGTAGAATAGGCAGTATTGTAATATATTTATGTAATTTAGAGAAAGTCCTCACTGTACTGGCTACAGAAATAGCACTTTTCTACAAAATCTTACAATTTCATAAGCAGAAGTCCACTTTAATTGAAAAGTTCTAACATTCATCACCATCGAGTTGGTTAGCTGTACCATCTACTTCTATTATAAGTTAATATTTAATTATTACTAACTGCATACCTCCTAAAAACTATGTTGTATCCATACCAAACATACTTTTATTCTCTCAAAAATATTAACATTTTGTAACCATACACAAAATTTCATTTTAGCTGTAAACGAAGCTGAAATCTTTGGACTACTTGGAGTTAATGGAGCTGGTAAAACAACAACGTTCAAAATGTTGATGGGAGACGAATCAGTTTCTAGAGGGGATGCTTACGTCTGTGGATACTCCGTCAGAGAGAATATCACGAAAGTTCACGAAAATATTGGTAATAGTTCGTTTTTATTATATAGCTTGGACACTGTAGGTAGTTGAGTATGCAAAATATGAGGACCGCATACTGTGGATGGTTTCAAACTCAGAAAAGCTTGCAGATTATGATGCTTCTGGATGTTGCCAGGAGCTATATTGGTTCCATTTTTTTACCCTACACCCTTGGATATTCATATAATCTTCTTTTCTAATTAAAGACATTTATGACCAGAATAAATATAATTAATAAAAAAAAAAAATAACAATAAAATGTAAATAGTGTTTTCTAAGGTTTTCACGAGTACTACTACTACATTGAAATAAAACTATTTTTACGGATTTAACTCGCGTATATTGAATCAAATTTTAAATATACATTTTAAATCTAACCTGACGTTTCGAATGCTTTGCAGCAATCGTGTTCACGGTAAGACGAGATGGAGGTGTCTGTCAGTAAGTCAATTAATTAGTCATCTACTGAACTGTACGCCCGGAAGCTTAGAATTCGTTGGAGGTCCTGGCAACATCCAGAAGCATCATAATCTGCAAGCTTTTCCGAGTTAAAAACCATCAACAGTATGCGGTCCTCATATTTTGCATATTCAACTACCTACAGCGCCTGCACTAATAGTAATATCGTTTATTTTGTGTTCTTATTGTAAAATGAATAATTTTCAGGCTACTGCCCACAATTCGATGCAGTTTTCGGTGAATTAACGGGCCGAGAAACGATCCATCTGTTTTCGAGGTTCCGTGGATTAAAATACGCTAATTCTTCGTTGAGGGCAGAAATTATCGCAAATGCGCTTGGCTTCTCCAAACATCTCGATAAGAAGGCAAGTTATTATAAAAACAATATTACATACTAAAAAGTTATTAAGGCACTATTTGGTATCACAGTAAATCTTAATAGAGTTCTAGCAAATTGGGTTACCACTCCACGTTTTAAATAAGAGAAACTCTGTCACTAAGAATGCCCATCGCCAGAAGCGTGACTAATAGCTATGCCGAAAACAATATACGTATACGTGTTCAGCGGCTACGATTACTAAACTCTATTATTATAATGGTCCAGGTGGAGCAGTACTCCGGTGGCAACAAGCGCAAGCTGAGTACTGGCGTATCTCTGCTGGGCGGCACGCGGCTGGTCTTCGTGGACGAGCCGACGACGGGCGTGGACCCGGCGGCCAAGCGTACAGTGTGGCGCGCGTTGCGGGCGGCTCGGCGCGCGGGACGGGCCTTCGTGCTGACGTCACACAGCATGGAGGAGTGCGAGGCGCTGTGTGACCGACTCACCGTTATGGTCAACGGACGGTTCCGCTGCCTGGGTTCGCCACAGCATCTCAAGAACAAGTTCTCGGAAGGTAAGTGCCGAACACCATGTGGACGAATGCATACCCCGTTATCGATTCTACTCAAAATAATATTATAATAGTATGATGTTAGACGCTTTTATTCTTTTCGACTTGAAATATTCAGATCTGAAGTCATTTCAATCTGGTGTGAAAAATGCTGTAATGTTTCTCGAGTGGTGTTTTCTTATTACAGTATTTATGTTTGAGAGTAACATAATATGTGGTCCAATAAGATATTTCCTGTTTCATTTTAGGATTCACATTGACGATTAAGATTCGATCCAACGAGGATTTGCCTAGAACTTCTGTTAGAAGCGACAGCGGAACTGATGCTGTCAGGCGCTATGTAAACGCTAATTTCAATAACGTAAAGTTAATGTGAGTACATAATAATTCATAATTATTCTTTGAAAACTGTTTAGTATATCTAATGAGTATTTTTATGATCTAGGGAGGAATACCAAGGTATATTAACATACTACTTGCCGGACCGCAGTGTGCCCTGGTCGAATATGTTCGGCATCATGGAGCGCGCCAAGAGAGAATTAGACGTTGAAGACTATAGCATATTACAAACCACTCTGGAACAGATTTTCCTACAATTCACCAAATATCAACAGGAGAGTAGTACTTTGTAGTAAAATATTATTAGTAGGCACTATAAACAATGTTATCTTGATATATTTATACCTATTAACTAGACAATTAGATGCTTTATAGCATCTAGATATTCTTATTAAATGTCGTACAAAAAATATAGGTATTATTTGTTAGCAATGCATATTGTGAAATATTCACTGCCAGGAGTCGTCCGTCCCTCACAGGTTTTATAAGGTAAATTCGGTAGAATCGGTTCGATTTCTAGACTAAGCAAAAGTAAATAATTGAATTTGTTGACAAGAAGGTTAGCCATGTTATCCTTCACATGACCTACCTTATTTTAACTTTAAAATAAATATAGAATGAAAAACTCATCAAAACGGGCAGGACTCTAATATTGGGATAACTTTTGGTCACTTTTCCAATCGGGCCATCGCGTCTCTTCCCATCTTGATGAATCTAGCACTCTAAATATAATCGTCTTTATTATGAGGGTGTACTTTATATTGTCCTAAACAAAAGCAATTAAATTTACAAATAATTATTAAAATGTTTTATATGTAAATAAAAAAAAAATAGTGTAAATATTTTTTAGTAAAATGTTTTAAATACTAGTCCTATTTACAAAGTGTTGAATATTTATTACTACTATGTTGACAATTTATTAATATTTTTTATTGTGTATACAATTATTTAATCATGACATTACAGCTTAATTTTATTTTGTTCATTTTTAAGTAATAAGTATTGTTTTATTAGTAGTTGATTTCAATAAGAAAAAACTACCACAACAATTGTATGTGTAAGTATATGCAATGACTTCTTCATAATTGTATATAAGTATGTACATATCCTATTTCAATAGAAATTATAAAACACCAAAGGAATATCGGTTAACTAAAAGAGAAGGCAACGCTTATTTTTATGTACTTATATATTATATATGTCATATATTATTTCTGATTAAATTAACTTTGGTCCTATTGTTGCTAAGTCTGTTTGTACTTCATGTTAGTATGACATATGTTTATATAATTGGCAAATTCTATTGAAATAGGAGATAAAACTATACTTGAATATAATAACTTAAAATGTAAATATAGATTCATATTTTTATAACGAGCAATTTGTTTTTAATATATTTATACACGACAAAGCTTTATTAAGGTTATAAATTTTCAAAAAATATTATTATTTTATTTATAAGATTAAAACCTCCAAATATATACATACATATATACGCTTACTTTAAAAATTTCTCTCGAAAGTATCAAAGGTGAGACATCAAAAGCCTTAAATATCATTATTATTATATAAGAACTGAAAATATAAAAGTACTAAAATATATTTATTGTAAATAATTTTTCTTATAAATTATATGATGGCTGTAAAAGAAAAGAGAACTTACAAAAGATAAACGATCTTTTTCAAAAGATATCCAACCTTTTTTAAAAGATTTCCAAATCAATAATGAACAAGGGTGCGAAGCCTGCCCAAGGATTGTGTTCTCATCTTATTTATAACTCATCTCACTCCTTAACATTTTAAACTCGAAATTTAATCAGACGTTCTTAATGCTTAGCAACAATCATGTTCACAAATTAATACATAGACGACTAGATGTATATGTGAATCAGTAAGTTAGTTAATTAGTTATCTGCCTACAAAGGGTTCTAAAGTTCGGGCATAGAATGAAGCATGTTTATTTAATGGCGAGAACTTGTGGTTTATCAAATGAAATATAATGATTTTGCTTGACTATGGTATGTTCATACCAGACTTCGGTTACTCTTGACATCCGCAATGAGGTCCCGAATTTTATATATTTTTAATATTTTTGCACAAATTTATTTACATATTTTTGCACACATCCTGCATCTTCCAGCAAGCTATCAAAAAAAAAACAATAAATGTGCATAAAAAACAGGATAAAAACCATAATACTTATTAAATTATAAGAGAGAAACAAATTCATTGTCTAACAATAAATATTCAAAAAAAAATATCAACGAGAAAATGATAACAGGATCTCCAATAAATAGGAAAACATGGAGACAAAAAGGAAAAAAGGAGAGCACAAAATTCGTTAACTATCGCAAAGTTTAACAGTTATCTAGGCTTAATCCGACAGTCGAAAATGTGATCATATTTACCAAGGCCTAAAATTAAACATTTATTATACAATTATTGAGGAGACGATCCAGTTTAATTAGAATTAACTTTTCTGCATACCTCGTCTATTTGTTTTTAAGATAATGTCAATAGTCAATATCCAGTCGGAAATTCTTAATTCGAGATAGACATGGTATTCTATAATCATTCAAAATTATAAAAAAAGTGTTTAGACGATTATTGTTATTAATTCAGCAGGAACTACCAACAATAATAAAATCGCTAATAAATTTCAGCCACTCAACATTTATAAAACCTATCAGCAATATAACTTAAGACATCATTTAGCTCAACAACTGCAATACTTATATTACAATAGATCCGTCCGTATACAGATGGTAAAAGCAATTGAGGTTACTAGTGATAAGATAAATGAAAATCGACAAAAATAATGGAGAAAGTATGCCGTCTTGGAAACACACACCAATCATTTGGTAAGTCACACCAATCATTTGGTAAGTCACACCAATCAGACTTATTATACCCAAAGATAAGGAGAGGTTCAGTCTCGTTCTATTATAGAAATACCCAGTTGACATAGTAAGGCCAATAGGATGTTACTATCTACAGTGTTGAACGTGGTACTTTGACTTGGTCTAAACCCAGATGGGAATGAGTGAAGAAAATTGTAGTTTATAAATGTAGGATCAGAATTGCTTATAAAAACTATACTTTATATAAAACAGCTACTAGTACTTTAGACAGGAATGGAAATATAGAAAAAATAGAAATGGGATAAAAGAGCACATAAGGGGGATGGGGATATATCCAAGAAGTATTCCAAATAAGAGAAAATTTGGCCGGCGTAAGGAAGCAGCGGACCTCTTGTGTATTTTTGGTAACAAATAAAATTTTGGCGCATTATTATGATGATTAACTACTTGATGAGTTAATAAAAAAAACCGAGGGCGAAGTAAAGTCAAAAACTTCTATTAAATGATACGAATAACATGTTTTAATTAACATGTAACTTCTAAATACTTATTAGTTTTATCTACTAAATAGTCAATTCGATGTACTGAAGTAATTCTCCACAAAAATATCTCGAAGGCAATTTATCTTCCCATACTGTACTTTTACCTCTTCCTTTATTGACGTGAATCTCCCATTAGGTAATTTAAACTACCAAGTAATCTTGAACTATCTACTCTAAGCACATATTTCTAGCTAGATGTTGTATGTAGATGAGGTTGGTAGAGCCTCAACCTCCTTAATACGACTAAATGTAATTGCCATTACCTTAATTGCTTATTTTTTTATTAATGTTTTTGGTCGAGTGGTTAGCGCACACGCCTAACGTGTCACGGCGCAATGGGGCTCGGGTTCGATTCCCGGCGGAGCCAGGCATTTATGTGATGAGCATTGATGTCTGTGTTTCTGGGTTTGGTCGTTTATTAAATATATTTTCAGTATTTATATGTGTATTTCTATGTATTTGTATCGTTGTCTAACACCCTTAACACAAGCAAATAATTTGCTTACTTAGGGGTTAGATCAATGTGTGTAATTTGTCCTGATATTATTATTATTATTATTCTGCTTTGCTCAGGTCGAACCTGGTAGATTTTTTTTTGTATTCTAGAAACGGGCGTATTGCCAAAGAACCTAGTCTACATTAAAAATGAATTAATTTTTACACGAAAAAAATGAATATAATATTAATTTTGAATATGTTCAATTATTAATGTGTTGCCTACGAAACGTCGTACTATTGCGCATGTGTCTAAAATAACTGATTTTTGTATGCCTATGTAAGAATATTTGTGGAGTTCTAATTCGCCTAAACTATCATGAATACTATTTGGTACGATGCCTGTAGAGGATAAGATGATAGGAATCACTCTTACTTTATTTTGATGCCACATCTGCTGTATTTCGTCTGCCAGGGGAAGATATTTTTGAATTTTTTCTATGTATTTTGATTTAAGATTATCGGTATTAGGAACTGAGATGTCTATCAAGTAGGTAGTTTTTTTATCTTTTCTAATTAATGTTATGTCTGGTCTATTGTTATTTATGCTTTTGTCTGTTATAATATCTCTATCCCAGTACAGTTTGGCTATGTTATTTTCTAAAACATTTTTAGGTGTATAAATATAATAAGGCTCTAAATTATCTATAAGTTTATATTTTATCGCTAGCAATGCATGTATTTGTTTGGCTACATTGTTATGTCTGTGTGTGTACGGTTTTGTTGCTAAGACTGGGCATCCTCCTGTTATATGTTCTATTGTTTCTTGATATCTATTGCAGAGTCGGCAAGCGTCTGATGTTAAATTTGTGTTTTTTATTATATACTTTTCATAGTTCCTAGTTTTTATAACTCTATCTTGTATCGCTATCATGAAACCTTCTGTTTCGCCAAAAATGTTTCCTTTTGTTAACCACATGTTTGAAGCTTCGGGATCGATATGACTTTGTTGTAGATGATGGGGATGTTTTCCATGAAGGCTTTTTGATTTCCAATTGTTTATTTTTGTATCGTCTTTTACTATTTCATTTAAAGAATCAAATTCTGGGTCATTTAATTTTAATGGTTGTGCAAACACATTTGATGATATTATAGCCTTATGTATCGGACTGTTCTTACTTCGTTTAAAAAAGTATTCGCGTAAATTATGTATTTGGCTATGGTGTAAATTTTTAATGTCGATGATGCCCCTTCCTCCTTGTTGCCTCTTTAATGTAAATCTTTCAACTGCAGAGTGTATGTGATGTATATTATGTTTATTACAGGTAGTCCTAGTCGTAATATTTAACGCATCTAATTCTGTGTCTGACCATTTCAAAATTCCAAATGAATATGTTAGTACTGGAATAGCATATGTGTTTATGGCTTTTACTTTATTTCTTGCGGAAAGTTGTGTCTTGAGTATTGAGATTAATCTGTTTTTGTACTTTGTTTTGAGATCTTCCTTAATTTCTTTGTGAACAATTTCTTGATTTTGATGGAAACCTAAATATTTGTAGTGTTCTTTTTCTTCTAAACATTTAATGTCGTTATTCGGTTGGTTTAATCTGTAAGATTCCTGTTTTTGATAATGTCCTTTTATTATACTGCTTATGTTACATTTATTTATACCAAATTTCATCCTTATGTCTGCACTATATTTTTCTGTGATTTTCAGTAAAGAGTTGAGTTCATGTCTTGACGCTGCAAATATTTTTAAGTCATCCATATATAATAAATGTGTAATTTTATTGAGTTTATCTATTTTGTATCCATAACGGCTATTGTTAAGTGTATGTGAAAGTGCATTTAATGCTAAGCAAAACCACAAAGGGCTAAGAGAATCCCCATGAAATATGCCTCTGGAGATGTGTATTTTTGAAGATGTTAAGTTTTCCCTTTCTGTTCGGATATTCAGTACAGTTGACCATTGCTTCATTATATGCTTCAGAAATGCTATTAAATTGTAATTTACTTTGTATAAATCTAAAACCTGCAGAAGCCAACCGTGGGGTACGCTATCAAACGCCTTCTGGTAATCTATATAAGCAAAGTGTAGGTTTCTGTGTTTTTGTTTACATTGTGTGTGTATGCCTGAGTCTATTATTAGCTGTTCTTTACACCCTCTCCCTCCTTTATAGCATCCCTTTTGTTCTTCTGACATAATTTCATTAACTCTAACATGAGTGTTTATTTTAGAAGTGATTATTGATGTTAGCAATTTGTATAGTGTAGGTAGGCATGTGATGGGGCGGTAGTTAGCGGGATTTTCTGTTTCAGAGTTTTTTGGTTTTAAATATGTTATTCCTTGTGTTAATAGATCTGGTACCTGAGTTGGATTTTGAATGAGTTTGTTGTAAATTTTTATAAGGTGTGAATGGACTGCTGTTAATTTTTTTATCTAAAAGTTGTGTATTTTATCAGATCCTGGTGCTTTCCAGTTATTTATTTTTTTAATTGCTACTTCTAAATCTTCCAATGTAATTACAAAATCTGCCATGGGTTCGATATTCTTCACTCTCTCCTTTTCTTCTTGGATCCAGTCTGCATTATTGTTGTGTTCGGTTTTGTGTGCCCATATATTTGCCCAAAACTCTTCAACTTCTTTAATTTTTGGTGGCTCTTTGATATCTGACGGTTTCTGGTTTAGGGTTTGGAAAAATTGTTTTTGATTATTATTAAACTTCCAATTGTCTATTTTTCGTTGGTATGATTTTATATATCTGCTTAATCTTTTAGCTTTGGCCTGTAATAATTGCTTCTTTTTGTCTAATTCCTCTTTAACCTCATCGATGTTTTTATTAGTAATATTAAGTTTCCTCTGTTTATTTTGAGATAAATTTCCGCAAATAAATTGTGTTAGTTGCCCTATTTCTTTTCTTAAAATACTAATTTGTTTTTCCAACCGTCGCTGCCATGGTGGTTTTTGCAAATTTATGATACTATTGGTTGTTTTCGGTCTTTGTTTACCATTGACTATTATAGTTACAGTCGTTGCTGCTGCATATATGACGTCTATTATATATTCTAATGTCGGCTCAGTAGTTCCGAGCTTATCAAAGGTATTTTCAATTATATTATTTACTTTGTTTATAGTTTTAAATGTTACAAAATTAAGTTTTTTTAGTTTTGGAATGTACGGCCGAGCGTCTGGGCTCACACCTTCATACTTTATAAATATTTCTTGATATTGTTCGTGTATATTGTTAAGATCTTGGGGTTGATATTCGTTCCTATTATTGTTATCTTGTGCTGTAGTTGTGTGTACTTGTAGATTGTTGTCATTAATGTTTTCTCCACTTGAATTTTCACTATTGATAATGTTGTTAACTATGTTTGCCGGTTTTGAAATTATCTGTATTGTAGTGTTGTCAATTACATTACCTATTACTTCTGTACTTGGTTGGTTTTGTTGTCCTAAGTGTAGTAACTGCTCTATTTCCTTTTGAATAATATGTCTTTCAGAAAGAGTAATTCTATTGTTTTTATGTATGACTCTAATTTGATCAGCTAATCTTTGTTCTGTAAGGTGGTTTAATTCTGGATATAATTCAATAAATTTTTTGCGCAATAGGGGTCTATATCCCGTAAGAGAATTTTCTAAATTGGTAACTATGTAGTAGCAGCGAAGCAGTTGAGTATTAACTTCATTCGTCCATTTCATTCGCTGTCTACTGCGGCCCCCCAGGGTGGTTGCCGGTAGCATATCCTGCAAAACACTTCTGGTGGAGTTTGTTGTCGTGGTAGTCGGTAAGTCATTACCGTGGGATTCGGCGGTAGCATTTTGTGAGACCGTTGCCCGCCGATGTAACAGACGGCCACTGGCGGATCGCATGCTGCCACGTCCAGCGCCAGTTCCAGACGTGCCCCGGCGATTGTCCCCAGGTAGCGGCATTAAACTCAAATCGTTGTCAGTACTCTCCATAATTAAAACGGGTTGCCATTGCCATGTTAGCCGTGTTAGAAAATTATTAATATAATATCACGTGTCCGCCCCCCACGTGAGTCAGATGGTCGACTCGGACGAATGGCTGGACTTTGGGGGGCTATTATTATTATTATTATTATTATTATTATTATTATGTTTTAAGCATCTCATTCTATACTTTCTACTGTATTTTCGGGTTGACTGGTAGAGAATGCTTTTAATCTGTATTGTACTATTTTGGCAATAAAGACTAAATAAATAAATAAATGTTGAAAAAGCATCTAAAACTATTTTATGCTTTTTTATGTGAAAAAAGAAATTGTTGATGACATCATTGAAAGATTGTCAAGTTGACTAGTCTGTAAGCTAGAATTGTTTTATAGCTGCCCGATAAAAAAATATATAGAATGCTAAATTCATCAAGACGAGAAGCGACAAGGCAGCCCAGTTGGCAGAGCAACGGGACGGTATCCCAGAGGGAGCAGGTGCAATTCCGTGTTGATGAATTTTTCATTGTATATTATTTAAAAATTGGACTATTGTTTGTTTCACGCTTTATCTTAACGACAATGGAGTTGTGGCTAGTAATTCAGACAGCGGGTGAATAACATTCAATCTGCGAATTATTAGTTACAATTTTTTGTTGGTAACTAACAAGCAGATGGCAGACAACGAATTCACATATCTGCGTCCGCAATATTAATAGAGACCAACATAACGCCATTGCACCGGTTTGAAAATTGTATAGAGTTTAATGAATTAGTTAAGGATTAATTTTTGTATCTTCAACCATACAGTTTATTTAGTGAAATTTCTATTCTATTCTAAGTTTATTTTGTGAAATTTCCATGTATAAATTATTATGAATACGTAAGGGTATATAGTCAATAAGAAGTAAAAAAAATATAGTATATAATATTATCCTTTCATCTATGAAATTAGATAATAAAAGTTTTAAAGATACTTTTCCATATCTTTTAGGAACCGAAAATTCACACAAACTCCTGGATCAAATTCCGTCTACTGATGTGGAAGAACTTTCTACAACAATGGAGGCATCGAAAACAAACTCTACTGGAGATTCTTGTACCAGTCGCGACAATGGCATTAATCCTCATATTACGACAGCAGATTGAACCAGTCAGAAGAGAAACAATCTTTTACCCACCTATACCAGCATATACGTTAAAATTTTCAAAACAAGTTTTGTAAGTTCTTTATTTTAAATCTCTTATTTATTATTACATTTTTCCCTGGCTCATGCTCGGAGTACCTGCATGTGTGAAGTGGTTAAGACAGACCGATTCTTCTTTCTCAATTACTTTATATCTTTTTAAGTATATACATATTTTATTAAAGTTTTGTTCCTTTCAGAGGGTATTTCGATAATAGCAAACTTTCTTTGGCGTATTCCCCAGAGAGTTCAGTTTTAGGAGCTGTTATGCAAAATGCAATCATAAACTTATTCTCTCGAAATACTAAAGAGGTTATTGGCATAATATTAGATAAATTACAAGATACACCCGGGTTACTAGATATACCAGATGAAATACCACCTGATTTTAATTTGAATCCAAACATATTGGACAAAATTATGAGCCACCTTGTGAAAATAGAGGCATACAGTAGCGGTGCAGAACTGGAGACAGTTTACTCTGATGAAAAGGATATTCGTAAGGTTATAGCTGTTGTGGAGTTTGATGATAAATTATTAGGCGAGTCTGTAACATTTTCCGATAAAATGGACGAAAAGGCATATTGATACAGTTAAAGTTGAAAAATATTTGTTTATTATCATTTCTTTCATAGGTCTTGACAACTTAAAGGATGTGGCTGCAGACCTATCATATGCATTACGTTTTCCAGAAAAGCCACGTTTGGTTTCGTGGTTTCAAATAGGCGGAAGTTCTTGGCAATCAGACAATATATTTCCGTTTTTTGAACTACCAGGACCACGATTTCCCTACTCTTATGAGGGTGGCAATAATCCTGGTATGTACTTATTATACATTGGGAAACGGGACAATACAAAATTTTGGCATCTATATCCGGTTCACATGTACAATACCCGGCAATAAATATTGCACATCGACTTTTGGAAAGACACAATCGGCTAATTTCGGCTTCGTAGAGCGTTATCTCTGTCGCACGAAATAGAAACATTCTGGTATTTATTAGGAGCTGTAAACAAGTATAATTTGCGTTTTTTGGTAATTATTTCCATTCTTTTAATAAAAGCCACAAATCTTTCTATAAGTTCTGGCTTTTAGTTGGGGTAAAATGAAATAAAAAAACATGCTTATATTACGTTTACGTAAAAAAAAATATTATTTAGGAAAATAGCTATAACGGTCTTTTTTTACGCACAGTTATAATTTTCCTAAATAATAAAATACATAAACATAATGTAAGCATGTTTTTTATTATTTAAAAAAAAAATACATTTAACATTTTTTAAGAAATGTGTTGTTTATACAAAGAATAAAAATAATTATCAAAAGAAGCAAATTTTACTTGTTTTACAGCTCCTAATAGATACCAGATTGTTTGTATTTTGTGCGACAGAGATAACGCTCTACGAAGCTGAAATTGGCCGATTGTCTCATTCCAAAGGTCGATGTGCAATATTTATTGCCGGGTACTGTAGAATGTTTGTTCAAAAAAATATCGCGAATTTCGTATTTTTTTAAAAAGTATTAATTTATTCATGAATATCTAATCTGTCGTCTTCAGAATACTCCCCTGCATATATAATGCACTTGTGCCAACGTTTTTTCCAATTATTCGAAGCACTTAATAAAATATTTTTTGTGATCTTGTTCAACTCCTCCTTAGATGCCGTCTTTATCTCCTCAAACCTGGTGTAGCGTCGTCCTTTTCAGTGATGGGAGCAGGAAAAAGTCACAGGGGGAATACGGTGGCTGCGGCACCATCACTGTGTTATTTCTGGCCAAATATTCACGCAAAAGTAACGATTTTTGAGCAGGGCCGTTATCATGGTGCAAAAGCTAGTTTTTGTTCTTCCATAAATCCGGGCATTTATAGCGGATAGCTTGGCGTAAATTGCACATTACTTGCATATAATATTCCTCATTGATAGTACTATCCTGTGCTAAGGTACACCACGTCTCTGCAATCGAAGAAAACTGTGAACAAAACCTTCACATTTGATCGACCTTGGCGCGGTTTTTGTGGGTCTTGGCTCATGCGGCAGCTTCTATTGGGATTATTGAGCTTTGGTTTCCAAGTCATAACCGTAAACCCATGATTCAGTACTAGTTATGACCCTCTGGAGCAAATTTGGGTCTCGGATCGAGTTCAACATCACCTGAGCCATGTTAACGCGATTCTGTTTTTGGTCGAAATTGAGCAACTATGGTAAAAATTTAGCTTCGACCCGACCCATGCCCAAATCATTTGTTAAAATCGAAGGGCACGAGTCAATTGACATAGTTAGGTCCTCAGCAACTTCTCTAACGGTGGTTCGAGGATTGGCCGATACTAGATTCTTCACTTACCAATGTTTTCGTCTGTTGTTGACGTGATCGGACGTCCGCCACACTGTTAGTCGTTCAGATCTTCTCGGCTTTCCCAGAAAATTTTGCAACACTGACATAAGTACCAACACAACATAAACAAAAAATCAAAAGCTAAAAATACGTAGGCCGCTGAAAATCAACATTCGCAATACTTTTTGAACGAACTCTAATATGAATAAATACTTTTTTTCAGGTTACGTCAATGAAATGTTTATAGGCTTGCAACACGCGATATCTATGGAATTAGTATCGCTTATTACTGGTCAAGATTTAAAAAACTTTTCAGTGAATCTGCAACGCTACCCTCAACCCCCTTTTCTGGAGGATATGGCTGTGGGAGGTTTTAAAATAGTATTTCCGTTGTTTTTCATGCTTAGTTTTACCTACACCGCGGTGAATATTATTCGAGCTGTAACTGTTGAGAAGGAGTTGCAACTAAAGGTTGATATTTGTAAAGCAATTTGTCTTTAACTGCCCGTTTTGTAGTGAAGCAATTATATATTTATTTTAGGAAATAATGAAAATTATGGGTTTGCCAACTTGGCTGCACTGGCTGGCCTGGTTCTGCAAGCAATTCCTTTATTTATTTATAACTGCTACTCTGATTACAATCATTTTAAAGGTACGTTTGTATTGCTTTTATATTGTTGAAGATGTAACGATAATTTTTATTTTTTTTCTAGGTAAATTGGTTTTCAAACAAGCAAGGCTACAGCAACTATTCTGTATTTACTAACACACCGTGGAGCGTCTTATTGTTTTACGTTATGTTATATTTAACTTGCACAATATGTTTCTGTTTCATGATAAGCGGTTTCTTCTCTAGAGGTATAATTACTTTAATTATTAAATTAAATGTTTGAAAATATCTTTAAACATGTATAGCCATGTTAAGCTTATTTAAATTTATATAAATATAGAATGAAAAATAAACCGATACGGGCAGGGATTCGAACCCGCGACTACTGGGAAAATTATATTAAATTAAATTTTGCCTTAGTCATCCTGGTTTATCATCATTACGTCATATGATGATCAAATTTGGTATTTTTTTGTAATTTTTATTTAAAATAAAAAATGACAGTTAATTGTTAAGTGGCTAGTAAATTGTATTTTAAATTTGTAATGGCCAGCTTGTTATGTTAATTATAAACTTTTTAACATTATGTTTTAAGCTATGCATAACATTCTTGGTTCGTTGTTTTTGTTTTAATAACATGTGCATAAAAATCACATAAAAGAAAGGCATGAAAATACTAAGGTATCTAAAATAAAGCTTATTTTTTTAGCCAGTACCGCAGCGGTATTTGGAGGAATTATATGGTTTGTCAGTTATGTTCCTTCTTTAATGTTGGGAATGGCCGTAGAAGTATCACTTGCTGTCCAAACAATTACCTGCTTGAGCATTAATTCGGCCATGGCATATGGATTCAAATTATTATTAGGTGCCGAGAGTGTTCAAGGTAATTGACTAATCATGTTCTTTTGAAGATTACTATAGTTAACAAATCGTACAAAAGAAGTTTAAAACAGATTTCTTTTAGGTATGCAATGGGCCGATTTTTTCAGTGATCGTGCCCTTCATTCAAATCGTCTGTTGTTTGGACATGTCTGCGTGATGCTTCTGGTGGATTGCATATTGTACATATTGGTGGCGCTGTACTTCGAGCAGGTGCTGCCAGGTCCGTTCGGGACGCCACAATCTTGGTGGTTCCCATTCCAAAAATCTTTCTGGTTTGCCTCCAGACAGGTGACTTCGGGTGAGTCGTATTGTTATGATTTTCTTTATATTTATTAATTCTTATGAGTATTCCTTGAATTGTTGGTGCCTTTTATTTAAGGATCTTTCTAAACATTAGAAAGGCTAGGTGGTTTCCTAAATTACTGTGGTAGTAAAGACTGGTGCTACTGTTTGCAAGATAAATTATCTGAACCCTTCTCTATTTGAAGTGGATATCTGTTGATGATGGAAATCTATGATAAACATCCTTTTTGAGTCTTTGATAATAATGTGAACTTGCAGGTACGAATATCTTGTGCAAACTTCCCACCAATTATAAGGCCAGATAAAGGCTCCCAATTTAAAAGCACTGTCATACTATCGACTATGATGTCGTAAACCTAAAAAGATTGTGTGTTGGTCGGATCACAGGTTTGTTGTTACTAAGCTAAAGCCTATCTCAAACAATGGCTTGCAGATTCGAACCAGCATAGGGTGACTTATTATGAGATACGTAAGCCGATTAGTACATCTAACCGAATAAGTGTGCCTCTTAGGTCTGAGGGATACAAGTAAGGAGGACATACTTAATCGTTAGGCAGAGCACTTTAACACATTCCGACTCAATGTCATTCCATAAGGCGATTTCTATCAGATCAAATTAATGTGTCCACTACTTCTTGCTGTTCAACTAGATAAGCCGTTGTCATGTGACGAGGTTGTTACTGCCATTCAAACGGGCAATTGGTATTAAACCTATTCCGGGATAGTTGTTGAAATTTAGCGGTGAGGAAATGCTGAAATGATCATCCCAAATGAGGTTTTCATCGAGGTTTGTCTCAACTCATTTCTTGTCGGCTTTAGAACTGTAGCACGAACTTTAGCAGAGTTACCATCTCAGTAGACAGTATGAGAGTATTCCACCGGAGACTTTTTCTCGCTTTTGATTTGACCGAGGCTCATGCAAGGATTTTTTTCTTTACAATAACTGCATTAAAAAAAAAGAAAGTGTGTCGTGAACAGTCATTGTTTTTCCCGTTGCCAGTGAAGTAAAACAAGGGTTTTTTTTTTTTTTTTATTAATTTCTACTTTTATCCACGGACACGTCGCCCGTGCACTTTTCGCATTTGGTTTGTATTTTGCATATTAATTGTTGAAATTTTGAGATAACATACTCAAAAAGGAGTCTATTACTACAGGTACCTTAAAAACTATATTAGTAAGGTAAGTCCTTTGCACAGCAATTACACATACTTATATAAATATAAATATTATATATATATATATATATACATATATTTTTTTTATTTATTTATTTAATTATCTTTTTTTATTGTACAATGTTATAATGTGAAATATAGTATAAGTATTTGATGTATAAAAAGAAAAATATTATTAAAGTTAAATTTCTTACATTTTCTCATTAATGCCTTCCTACGAAAACACTATTGTGGTGACCTACTGTTATTTTTATTTTTTTCACTCATCACGAGCAAGGTTTCCACGATAGCGAAGTTTCTGTCTTTTATAGCCATCTTGGTAATATATTCTATGATGTTATATTTTGTCGCCTTCATCGTTCTCCTGATGAATCTGCCCGTCGCGTCGTCCTCGCTGTCGGTAAAATACACACAGCTCTCGGTAGGACGCGACACTGCTACAACCGCGTGGGGAACGCTGTCGTGCAGTTGCATCTTACTCCTGGTGTTGATTATAAAAACGGAACTGAAAGTGAGTCCTTGTGCTTCGTGTATGGTTAAGATACGCGACCCTTCGCCTGATCCATAACCCTCGTTAGACAATGCTATCTTCTCTTCCTGGGTGTGTACTAAGTACAGGGTATTAGGTTGGGATCTGGGTATTTTCGATCCTGTGTAATTGAGCATTGTTAAGGACTGCACTAGTTTCCTGCTGGAGTAGATGCCGGAGTAGACCTCTTCTAAGGCATACGCGACATCTAAGGGATTCCGATGTGTGCACAGTAATTCTTGGCTGATGGACGTTATCAGGGTGGGACGACAGTACCTCATCTCGAATAGATTATCTCTATCGATGTAAGGTAACTGGTTCACGTCACCGACGAGGAGAATTTCGGCAGCGCCGGACAACCGCGTAGCCATCGCTATGGATCCGAAATGGTTCATAAGAGCCTCGTCTACCACCAAACGTTGATAGATTTCTGACTCTTTGAATCCATTTACTAATACAGAGGCCATCGTACGCACTCGATTCTTTGATTCGTCACCTATACGCTGAGAGATCTTCTCTCTCAGATCTTTAGCCGCCTCAGTTGTGGTTGTAACGATGACGTCCTTCTCCGCGTCGAAGTGCGATATTATCCACGTGGTTTTGCCATATCCTGGAACCCCGTTGACCCAGTTTAGTATTGGCACGGTCCAAGCTTCGAAGTTCGTTAATGTGCTAGCTTTGTCTAGGATCATATCCTCTAGCATAATCTTGGTGCATTGGGCCGTGACAACAATTGGGTCGTTAGATGGCGTCGTATATCTGGCTTTGCCTGTTCGCTTCGTCTCTTCCCTATCCAACATAACGAAACCACTGGTCGCATTGTATGCTGCCATATGCTCTCCTGCCATTGTGCCGTGAATTATTTTTGCAGTTTGGTTGTTGTATATGGCTGCATCTGCCTCCTTGAGTTTCAGCTCCAAGAACTTCCGATTACCGATTTTAAAGGCCTGAAGAATTTCTTCAAGAGGTATTGATTTAGCCTGTTTAGTCGCTTTTGTTAAAGCTTGAAACTCAAGGAAAGCATTTATGAAGTGATCAAGTGGTCCCTCTGCCAGACGAAGACAAGGCGAACTGACTATTCCCATCTTTGCCTTTGTTTTTTTTTGAGATTTTACGGATTCAGAGCTGGTTTTATTTTTCATCTTTATGAGGTTAATTACTGCCGTTGCTATGGAGCTGGTGGGCTTTAGTGTACGACGTGAACTAGTGTGTTGGAGATTTTCCTCCTGGTCATCGTACACCACTTTCTTACCTGGTGAGGTTCTTGATGCTTTTACCATGGACCCTACGGCGGTTGTGATTGCCTTCATAAAAGATTTTGATGTCAGGCTAGGTTTTGACGTGGAGGCTTCTGCTTGTTGTTGTGCTTTTGCTTTCTCCTGTAGTCGTTCCGAACCACTCTTTGATGCTGGTTCTGTATATCCTCCGTTGCCCGGGGGCTTGGTTGGTCCCAAAACATGATGTGGCCTGAGGTATTCAAGGTTTTCTCCTCGGTCTTCATAGACAACTATCTCGTGGTGTATGGAGGCCTTTAAAATACCAATCCTTTGTGATACTTCAGCCTTCTCATACACCAGTACCATAGCATCAACACTGATTGTTCGGGGAGTGATGTTTTCCCCTCCTAACGGCTCTCCGAATTTCGACAGCAGACAACTAGCCTGAGCGTAAGGTGGCTCCACGTCTTTCCGCTCGATTAATATGATAGTTTTATTTACTTTTCGTAATAACCGGCATTCGATGCCTGCCACCTTTGTTACGGGCAATGCTTCGTAAACTTTGCGCTTCATGTTCTGTCTCGACGTACTCCCATTTATTAATGCCGCTAGTCCCGGGGAAATCGCCACTCCACTGCGACTACTAGGAACGCAAAAGCTTATACCTAGCTTTTCCTGATTAGAATTCATGAATAGGGCCACCCCTCGAATTCTTATGGACGGATTACTTTTTTCACCACAAGATAAAAGTTGGTGAATTGTTATCGCGTTTGGCTCGGAGTTTATGGGTAACACAGGATGTCTTCGGGCAATCACTTCGCGTGTTTGTATGGGTTGATGAATAGATGGATTAGCGAAAGTACTATTCCTTCTAGCTGCGTTGCGGAAGACTTTTTCGGCAAAAGTAAGGAATGCAGGCCTGATCTCCGAATCTGCCAATATTTTAGGCAGTTCAGACTTGGCCAGATTTCTGCACATTTGGGTCTCCAGGTCATGTCTAGCATAGCATAGCATAGCGGGGACATTACAGAAGGACGTGCCAAATTGTCTCGCTTATGTTTGGGTCGCATTCGCAGCCGGGACTATCTTTGATATGGAATCTGTATAAGTATTCCGCTATTCCACCGTGTCCCGTGAAGACTTGGGTGAGAGTGGGGTTTGTTTTTATTTTTCTGAGGATGTGGTATGACTCTTTTATATCTGGCCAGAATATTTTAGTAATGGCTCCTGTGGTGGAAGTTTGGTAACGGTCCTGCCATTTGCGGACCGTTTCTTTCCTGATGGTTTCTTTGACCGTACACAGAGGTATTTTATCGTATTCTGGATCACTGTTAGTTAGAGCTCCCTTCTTCGCAAGTTCGTCTGCTCTCTCAAGGGTAAAACAAGGGTTTGTATCAGCACCAGCTCTTTTCCATAGTACTATGCCAGCAAAGTCTTGTAAATTTCGGCCAGAGGTGTAGCATAGATCATTAAGAAATACCCGAATGATATCTACTACGATGGAATATCATTTGTATTTTAAACATTTAAGGATGGAATTACAAAGTTAGTGTCATTGCCAAAATGTAAATTTAGTGCTGTTTAATAGAAAATTAAATAATGATATTAGACATTTTGTCATTGTAAAACATCAGCCTAAAGTATATAAAGCTTTTCTGTTGTGGTTGTAGGTTTGTGAGCAATAATTAATAGGAATATCTACTATGTTGACTTGCACAATTATTAAACCTATTTTATTCAAATACATATGTAAATTACAATGCTCAAGATGGTTTTATAATTTTTTTTGAGGGAAAAATATATTGGAGTAAATGCAGGAAATCTGGGGAAGACTTTTGAAAAGCCTATTTTGTCACTCACCGGTTAGTATAATTGCAGGTGCCTATTTTATAATACCTGTTATATAATTTCAGATTATATCGATTACAGATTATGTAACAGTTTTGGACGTAATGTTATTATTAAAGAAAGAGAGCCCACTAATCATCAGATAGGAGTTAAGATGACGGTAAAATATATACCTACAGATTTTATAACATAAACATCATTGTCTTTTCTAAATAATGCAGTCGTTTCTTTTACAGAATCTTACAAAAGTATACGGAAATAATACAGTCGTTAACAATTTAAGTCTAAATATTTATGATGATCAGATCACCGTGCTGTTGGGTCACAATGGTGCTGGGAAATCCACGACCATATCAATGTTGACAGGTAAATTATGATAGGTTACGCTGTTCTTAAGACATATATTGTAGATGCAGATACAATATTGTCTTTTTTCATACCTAAAGGTAATGTAGCGGTAACTCGTGGTAAAATGTGGATTGCGGGTTACGACATTACATCACAAAAGAAGCTGGCGCGCGCGCACATCGGTCTCTGTCCACAGAATAATGTGCTCTTCAACGAACTTACCGTCAGAGAACACCTCCAATTCTTCGCTCGGCTCAAGGGCTACAGTGGACAACAGCTGAACCAGGAGATAGATAAGCTTATCGATAGCTTAGAACTGCAAAACAAGGTTTACTATTTGTTTGTAATAAAATGCTAAGATATATCGAGTTTGGCATAATAAATACAAAGTAGCTATTAGTTTATTATCGGGTTACATTTCCGACCGGGACAGGCACGTATGTGATGAACATAGATGTCTGTATTTCTGAGTCGTTTGTTAAATATATTCGAAGTATTTATATTCATTATTCGTCATTGTCTAACACCCTTAACACAAACAAATAATTTGCATACTTAGGGGTTAGATCAATGTGTGTAATTTGTTCTGATATTATTATAATTTATTATTTAAAACCTATCCACGTTGACTATACATTTTAGGGTCAGCTTATTAAACTTTCGTGATCATAATTCTTATATCATCATCTCCTTGCCTCCCTGCATCTTTATATGGGGTGCGCACAACATGTTCTCCTCTGCCATTCTTGCCTATCAGCCGTCGTCTCAGCAGCACCTCTCTTTTACTCATGTTATTTTTCACATAATCCATCCATCTTTTTTTTGGTTCACCTCGAGCCACATGTCCTTCCACATTCATATCTAGCATTTTTCTTGATACATGGCATTTGTTCCTTCTCATAACATGCCCATACCACGCAGGCCTTTTACTCCTCATTTTGTCTGTCAGTGGCGCCACTTTTAAACTTCTTATCTATTTTTGTTATCCCACATAACTTTCTCAACATTCGCATTTCCCGTGCATGCAATCTCCTCTCGTCTATCCCTTTGACTCAGAACCATACATCACAACAGGTCTTATGACTGTTTTGTAGATTATTCCCTTAAGGCATACGTGGGTCGCAAGTAGTTCCTGTGACCTGTCGCCACTTCATCCATCCATCCCGCATTTATTTTCTATTTTGCACGTCTCAGTCTATATTACCATAATTTTGAATCAATGATCCGAGGTAGCGGAAGTCGGAGTAGACTGGCCTAGCCTTTCCAGGTCAACGAACACTATGTGCAGGTTTTTGTGCGCTCTCCTGTATTTTTCACACATTTGGCGTAGTGTAAATATGGCGTCCGTTGTTTCGCGCCCGGGAAAAAATACCAATTGGTCTGTGATAATTGACTTTCTTCCCTTATTCGTGTTTTTATCACTTTCTTCCACATCTTCATACTATATGATATGAGCTTTATTCGTCTATAGTTATTACAGTTCTGTACATCACCCTTTTTTAAATAGGTACCAGTAAACTACTGCACCAGTCCTCTGGGATCACCTCCTCTTGTAACAACTTGATAAGGAATAAAGTCAGCCACTTCAACCCATCTATATTAAAAATCTTCCATACTTCAGCTGGTATGCCATCTGACCCAGTTGCCTTACCATTCTTCATGCCTTGCACAGAAATTTTGACCTCGTCCATAGTAATCTCATCACTAATGCTATGTTTAATAGCGCTCTAGGTAGAGCACCATCGCAATTATTCTCCTCATTCATAATAGGAGTAACAAGCAAATATCATAATTATTATATATAAATCCATTATTTTCAGTTTTATTATATTACTAGAGAGAATTATATTAAGTTCTCTTTTTAATTCTAAACAGAGGCACTACATAGCTGAGGGTCTGTCAGGGGGTCAGAAGCGTCGACTGTGTGTGGGCATAGCTCTGTGCGGGGGGGCGCGGGTCGTGTTGCTGGACGAACCCACCTCTGGCATGGATCCTTCCTCACGCCGCGCGCTTTGGGAGCTTTTGCAGCGGGAGAAGAAACGTATGATCATATATAAGATAGAGATTGTATATACAAGAGATTTAAAGGATTGTATATACACGATATTTAAAGTAACCTTTTTCATTTAGATAAAAATCTATTTGAGTTTATATTTTTTAAATAAATATAAAATGAAAAACAAAACTGACACGGGCAGGGATTCGAACCCATGACCAGTACAAAGCCTTCTCGTCGCTTTACCAATTGAGCTACCGTATCGCTATACGTTTCCGTGATTTATATATGATCATGTTTATCGGGATGGTGATGACATCAATTAGGTTTTTTACGAGAATTTTAAGCAACGTTTATAACTTTATAGCTTTGCAGTATGGATAAACATTAAAAAGTTGGGTAGATAACAATTAACAATTTTCCCGCTGAGTTTGTTGTGCGTTCAGCTTGGAACTCTCGTAGCCAGTCGCATAAGATGTCTTTTGCAAAGTGTGAGCTAGAATTAGATAATGTATCATGATTATATGTAGAATTAGATATTTTCTTTTCATTGTAATCAGTATTCATGATTATGACTTTCTGACCGAATTTAGTCTAGAAATAAGTATACACTGATCAAAATAGTTACAATTGCAACTTTATAGACCGTTCGATGATATTAACTACTCACTTCATGGACGAGGCTGACTATCTCGGTGATAGAGTGGCGATAATGTCTACTGGAAGACTTCAGTGCGTCGGCTCCCCATACTTCCTAAAACAGCATTATGGCGTGGGTTACACCATGGTCATAGTTAAAGGAGAAGACTTCCAAGTGGAGCGCTGCACTGAACTCTTAAGAAAATATATACCAGACATTGCTGTTAAACAGGATCGCGGTAAGTGTATTACATTTATAACATTTTCCTATGCATCACATTTTGTACAAATCACAAGTTCAATTCTTCGGTGTTTGAGGGTCCGATCCTTACCGTAAAAATAATTATATATCTTATACTTTACTGTAGTCTGCGTGTTGTCTATAAGTTTTATATGTATGTATCTAACAAAAACATAGTTTCTGTAGGTTCATGAATTATTTAGTACAGATTGTACAAGCTATGCTTAGTTTGGGGCTAGATTGCGTTGTGTGGAAATGTCGAAATCCTAATGATTATAGTACATTTTTAGAAACTAAAAAGAAATCAGTATATTTCTATCTGCTTTTAGAGGGCATTATTATTGTTATAGACAAAGAAGTGACTTACTGCCTGCCAAATGATTATTCCCAACGATTTGAAGAAATGCTAAAAGATCTTGAAAGTAACTCGCAAATTATAGACTACAAAAGTTATGGACTATTAGCTACTTCTTTAGAAGACGTCTTTATGTCGTAAATAATAAATTCTAATATTCTTTTATGTATCTCTTGCTACTCTAACAGATATGAAAAAAAAAAAGTTACTAACTTTGCTTACAAAAGTTAAAGGTATTGAGATAATATTTAAAGTGTAATTTAAAAATCATAGATCGTAGATAATATTTACGGGTAGTAAACATTTGACAGATACTTATCAATGACATTTTACAGAGTGGGTTCTGACGTGGAAAAACACACTGAGTTCAACGAAAATGCTACTATTAATAGGGATGCTGAATATACGGAAAACGACTCTGATAAAGTTTCCTTGAAAAAATGTAAGTATAGCATAAATTAATATTTATTTGCTTATTGGATTTGCTTAGTGGTGGTGCGTGAAAGAATGTTTCTTAAGAATTACACTGTAAAATCACGTCACAAACCCAGATGGTAGGAATGGTATCGTAGACTGTGGTGTACGTGATATCGAAGACAGGATTAAGGTCAAAAAGTTCTTCAAAAACCAACTAGGCCGTGCCTTCCAGATGACACTCATGAACACTTGAAATGTCTAGACCCAATATTCTGAATCTTTTCGAGGCATTGAGAAGAGTGCTTTTAAAGAGCGGTGATAAGGCTAAGGGGTTTTTTTGGGAAGCGCATAGAAAGATGTGTAATGGCAATGTTTTTGTAATTAGCCAAAAAAAGCCTTCCCTTTTTAGGGATCGAATGGATAAGAGCAGATTTGCAAGCGTCCGGGACTACGCTTTTTATGTACGAGTATTGAAATGGATGCTTTAGTACTGGAGCCAATTCCGGGACACGATTGCAGAAATGCCATAAAGTCATCTTGATTTAAGAACTTCGGAGGAAAAACGTGTTTGCCGTACAGATTATTTTCTGAACGCAATATTCAGCATTGATCTCTGATACCGCAGGATGGAAGGCGGTGTATTTCGATTGTCATTCGAATTCGTGTTTGAGTCAGTAAAGTAAAATTCCCAAATCAGATCAGCTTTCTCTTTTATTGTGTGGGCCAGGGTCTTGTTTCCCAAGTTCAACGATGGAAAGGACAGATGGGTAAAGTTTGCAAGAGTATTTACACGGGTAGCTCACAAAATGTTTGACAATTTGGAAGAACCTTGTTCTGGCGATTGCTGGCTGAAGAATCTGGAATGATGATTGTATTTCCTTTTTAAAGAAATTGAATATCGGGTGTCTACGTTTACCTATGCGAAACGTAGTTGGACGTGCCCACTGTTTCACGCCGGTGTTCTGTGATTGTAGTATCTTTAGACACCTTTTACCTACAGGTACCAGGGGTGGATATTTTCTTAACAGAAGCCATACTGGGAAATTGCCAATTCCCCCTGTGCAGAAGTAAACATTCTTTATATAACCGTCTTTATTTTGGCAGAGGTGATATTTATTCAACTTGTACTGCAAATAAGCAAAACAACAAGTTTCTTAGAATACTTCAAACTGTTTTAATGGTTATAATTCAAAGTTCATGTATGAATTGAAATTAAGTTTATTTGTTTATTTTTCAGTGCATAAGATGGACCAAAACGAAAATGGGATTAAATTGACCTGGCTGCGTGCTAGTGGCATTTGGTTGAAACTGTTTTGGATATCCACTCGCTCTTTTGGTTTGATATTTCTACAAAGTTTAGTGCCCATTGCTCTTATAAACCTCAGCTTAGCTATTTTGAAATATTTATTTCTAAGTCGACCTACAGTGATATCTCGGCCTCTAACACTCTCCGAGGGGTACGTATGTCTTTAATAGGACATTATAAACTATTTAAAACAGGGCAAATAATAGTAATCATATTGATTGGTCAAGATGCGAATCGTTATTAAGCTAGGTAAACAAGCTGTAAAAAATCCTGCTTATTTTCATTATCTTCTTGTTATCGATTTTAAGTATTAGTATATTTATTATACTATTATTTCTATATTTAGATGTATAAGAGTAGGGAAAGTGGGAGCGGTTATGGCAATATATTCCCTGGATTCGAATCTATAAAAAGACAAAGAATAACTGAAATTTTGCAAAATTAGTAATTAGTATTTACAATAATCATATTTTCAGATATCCGTCAACCGAAACTTTTTTAGGATTTAATGGAACAGACAAATCGGCAATCGGTGCTCTGGCTTACAAGGGATATAAAGTATTGTTTGAGACCTTCAATATTGAGAGGATGAAGCTAACAGTTTTAGATGACTTTCCACTTGATGAGTACTACTTGAAAAAGGTATGTGTGAAAACTTTTGTAAATACAAACGTCTCGTACGTTTGTACTCATAAAGTTTACGATAACTAAGGTATAAGATAACTTTTTTACATTCTATTTGGATTTGTTGTTATCTACACATGAGATACAATAGAAAAGAGGCAAAATTACATATTTTTAATTTTTAGGTGCTCTTTTTAAGGGCACCCAAGTTATATCTTTTTTGAAATACGTACTGCGAAGGAAGATTATTCCACATACTCGTCGTACAAAGTTTCTTGAGACCTGCACTGTTTAGGAACGTCATGGGAGTCCTGTAGTAAAGACTGAATTGTAGACGGTGGCGTGCGGTGCGTTTGTAAAAACGCTGCGTTTTTAGAGTAGATACGGTATTCATAATAATACATCGCTGCATGTAATAGATAATAAAAGCTGATAGTGGGGCAATAGATGAGAACTCCATGTCGAGTCGGCCCTGATCTTTATAAAGAGCAAGCTCTACGTAAAATACTGCCTCGCTCTGTCGAGTACTACCCTTTTATTCGAGACCGACTTGGTCTCAAAGTCCTTGATACTAAGGACTTGCACCTTTGTCTTCTCGGTATTAAACTATACGAGATCCAGTTTATCCCATTACGAAACCTTTCCTAAAAAAAAAACTTAACGAATTACATAATATTGATTTTAATTATTATATATATATAGGAGAATTTAATCTTAATACATATATATAAATTACGTGTCACGTTGTTTGTCCGCGATGGACTCCTAAACTACTTAACCGATTTTAATCAAATTTGCACACCGTGTGCAGTTTGATCCAACTTGAAACATAGGATAACTTACGTCTTAATTTTAAGTCGCAGTATAATTTTATTGCAAATTATTTCTTTACGATTATCTGTTAGTACAAACAAGTTTAACAGATGGCGTTGTATCTGTTGACTGGATTGAGTTAGTGTTAAACAGATGGCGTAATGTTAAAAGTATAAATGTTTCACATACAATTTAACATCATAACCAACACGCGATGCTGAAAAGAAATTATGAGTTAATTTTGAGTGTTAATATAGCCCGCCACGTATTACTTAGACTAAAGTATATATAAACTCATATTATAATGAACATAATACAGTCAAATTGTACCTGCTTCTTCGTTGAATCTATTTATGTGAGAAGGGTCAACCAAAAATATTGTGCACCGATTAGTACAAAATAAAATTAAAAATTTAATTATTAATAATTTAAATAAGAAATATTATTTTCAAAAATTTTAATCTGCCCTACATATCTTATTTATAAATTTGTAGTGTACTCATTTGTTACCATCTTAAATAAAATAATAATAATTAAATTTAAAATTAAATACCTCAACTGTACGATAATTTTGCTCAATCGTGTTCAAAGACCTCTTTCAAATCCCAATCCGGTGAATTTTTAGACCGGCTTTAACGTTTTCGTCTTCTTTGGTAAATAATAATTTTATTGTTGCAACCACCCTGTTGGTCAAGTAGTGGAGCGCATACGCCTAACGTATAGCGGTCTAGTGTCGTATAGTATAGCGTGGTGTAGCCAAAAAAATAGAAATACTCGAACCGAATATATTCGGCATCAAAACCGAATAGTTCGGACTAATACTAATCATTGTTATATTACTGTATAAATGGTTAGGTAATGGTAGTAGAAAATCAGTCGTAGAGGTCGCCATGTCATTTACAAATTGCATCTATATAAAAAAACATAGCGGTCCACATCATTATTTTTAACCCCCGACCCAAAAAGAGGGGTATTATAAGTTTGACCTGTAGATTTGTGTATCTTTGTGTCTGTCTGTGGATACGTAGCGGCCAAATACGTAAACGGATTTGAATGCGGTTTTTTTTAATCGAAAGCTTGGTTTGTCAAGATGGTTCTTAGCTATGTTTGGTCGAAATAGAAGCAGTTGTCCCCAAAATTTTATTGGTGTTGGCGAAAGGTTTTTATACAATATTGACAGTAAAAACCTAAACAGGGGAAATTAGTGTAGGTATTCGTAGGTTCATTTAGTACAACATAGAAAATATTGTTATTTCGTTATTGGCCTTGATAAATTTACTTGCATTTTGATTTTTTCCTTTACTTAGCGGTCGGGGGTTTTTAAAATTTTTATTTTATTTTTTCTAATACCGTGACTTCTTAAATAGTTTACTACAATGTAATAGGTATATCCAAAACCTTAGCAACCACAGCAACGCGTGGCCAGGTCTGCTAGTTAATATATATATACACATATTATTGATATATAGAAGACAGCAGGAGCGGTTATGGCAATATATGCTCTATATTCTTTTCAGGAAAAAGACAAAGATTAACGGGGATTTTGAAAAATTGTTTAATTATATGTTTACAATGATCCTATTTTCAGATATCTGTCAACCCTAACCAATAATATTTTATCGCCACGTGTCAACGTTTTCCTGAGAGTCTCCTGCCCATGCAGGAGACTCTCACGAATATTCAGCACCCGTGGAGTTATTATTCGCATAAAAATGAGCTTTTGGGTGTATCTTTAAACATATTATTGATAAGCTTGTCCAAATTTCCTTAGCTTCCCTCCTGACTAACGACGCCCCGAGCCGAGGTCCGTGTCTCAATCTGAGACGCCCTCGGGACGTCGTTCCCCATGGGGGCCCAACTGGCCCCCCCTTTTAAGGGCGGGTCTCCTGACCCACCCGCTCCCCCGGTGACGCTGTAATAGGTAACAGGGCTAACAGCATAGACAGACAAAAAAAAAAAAAAAAAAAAAAATTGATAAGCAGAAGGAACAGTATTAGGGGTAGAACGCAGGCCTTTTTTACACCTGTATTTACGGGCACGGGATCCGACCAAAATTCGTCGATAAATTCATTTATGCCCCCCCTAGTAAGAAAACCTGGTGATCCACTTCCTTGAGCTTTCGGAAAACCCATAGGAAGGGTTTCGAAAAAAGCGCCTTGTGCTAAAGACGATCGAAGGCTTTCGAATCTATATATCTAAACCAACCGCTAGGATCTTTCCCTTACTTTTGACTGCTGCCAGTATCTATGTGTTAGGTACACCAGAAGATCGCTCACTGATCGACAATATTGCTTGATTTACGATCAAAAAAGTAGGGTTTATCATATTGATTTTTACCATATCTTTGACTCCTGAACTAGAAATACCTTTGTCAGGAGTCAGTCTTTTCCAGTTTCAATCAAATGATAAATTGACAATACACTTTACTAAAATACTATATAGTAATAAAAACACAAAAAGATAATCCGTCCCAACACTTAAAAAAATGATTTCATGCATAAAAACCAAAATATAGGGTTATTTTATGGAATAGGTGTGTGTGATCTTAATATCTAAGACAGGTGTGATCTTAATATCGTAAAAGCATAAAAACCTTCTCTCTCTGGAAATCTAAAATTCTTAAGCAATAACCAAAATTTATTTGGAATATAAATATAATAAAATCAAATGCATTTATGTAAACTTTATGATACAATATTGGCTAATATTGATAGGTGGCTCATAATTTAATTTGGAAATAGATAAAAAAGTCAATGATGATAATTAATTTTAGATTTTTTCATTGATTCTTTCTATTCAGTACAATGAGTTACTGTATGTATGTATGTATGTTTATATATTTGGTAACAGACTGACGATCCATTCGAAATGGCGAAAATAAGGAAGGAACTTCTCATTGGTGCTACATTCGGGAACAACGAGGCGGTCGCATGGTTTAGCAACTTCGGTTACCACGACGTGGCTATTTCCCTAGCTACTGTACACTCAGCCATACTGAAAGGATTGAATCCTACAGCTATTCTGAAAGTTTCCAACCACCCGCTGAAGGCTAACTACAGGGACAAAGTAATATTTTTGATTTATTTCTAACGGCTGTTTTTGTTGGATTTTTGTTGCATAAAATTATATTCAATGTCATAACACTTTAATATAAAAAGAACCGATCTTAAAACATAGAAAAAGTTCAAATAATCAGGAAAAAATCTGGTCGTCAATCCGAGACATTATCAGTGTCACCATTTTTTAGACTATTTTGAAATTATCCTGAATCTAAATTAAAGATTCATTTAAATCGGATTACTACTCTATATATAAGTATTCGAACATAATTTATTTAAAGTTATGATCGAATACTTATATATAGAGTTGGATACCTACATTCGAATTAATAATGTTCTGCTTTTTTGAAGTTACGAATTCAAGTATGTGCATTAACAACACATAATTAATATTAAAATAAATAATATTAATAAAAGTTCGGTCCTATGATTAAGAATTACTTCGTTTGGTTTTAGACTGATCTTCAAATGATGGTATCAATGATGTCGACGCAACTCGCTACCAGTATTGGTAACAGTCTTGCCATCGTCAGTTCCGCGTTCATCATGTTCTATATTAAGGTATGATACCAAATGAATATTAATAATCTATAAAATCTTAATATTTTATAAGTTTTAGTATTAAATGGAACCAACTTGAGAACTTTAAATTTTACTTACTAACAAATAAACTCAAATCAAATTCAAAAAGTTTAATACAAAAACAAATCATTCAGCTGGAAAAAATAAATTTCCACACAACTGAGAACAACTGGGGACAAAACTCTTTGGATTGGATGGGATTGTCATGTTATTTGTTTTTGTTTTCTACTTAAATTTTTTTTTGGAAGTTGGGAGTTTGTTGTAAAATTTTATTTATACCTACATTGCCCCATAAAAGATTTACTCACTTTTTGATGCAAAGTAGCAGGTAACGCGAAATTGTTTTTGATTCTCGTATTTGCACTGTATATATCATTGTGCTTAATTTAATTATCAGTATATCTATATAAATTTAAATAAGTTTAACATGGCTATATATGTTTATATATATATTTTCAAAATTATCAGTATTGTTATGTAAATAATTAAGATTTTCAAAGTACAGTGACCGGCGACCGTAGATACATATATATTGCTTAAACTTATCTCGTAAAGAGTCTCTAGTTTTAGTTTCTAGTTTTTTTTTAGAATGAAAATGGCATTAATAATATTTAACACAAACTGCAGCACTACCTTTTAGTAGGACAGAATATGCAAGACAATGTGCCATGAAAGTAACTATAATACACTAACTTGACAGTAGAGGGATCTTATTTTTTTATAACCGTACACGGCAGAGCTAAGTTTACTATTTAATCTAGCTATGTGAAGGCCCCATTTTAGCCTACCATCAACAATATATCCTACAAAAAAAAACAATTACACTACATCCATCGCTTCCTCATCGAAAAGTACATTAGTCTGCACTGTCTGTCTGTCTGTCTGTTTAATATTAGACGTTGAAATATAACAAGTTAAGTATTTTTATTATCAAGCAACATATTTTCAAGTCTAAACCACTATTCGAGAGATATTTTTGTTTATATCGTTATACATTACCTGGTTCCGTCTTACTTTAAATATCAAAAAATACCGTCTCATCAGCAATCAATACTATCTCATTGTTTGTCTATATAAGAAAACAGATCATTTATATAAACGAGGAAGACAAATGGGTTTAAGATTGAACCATGAGGGACCCTCATATCGGAGCTCCATTCAAACCATCAACTCTGCCCTCGAATTAGGAGCGTGTAAGCCGCGCCAAGTTGTTACAGCGCGCGGCGGGAGTGCGACCAGCGGTCATGTGGATCGCGGCCGCGCTGTATGACTGGTTCTGGTTCCTGCTACTGTGCATACTGATTATCATCTCGTGTGTTGTTTTTGCGGTCGTTGGCCTCTCCACTGCCGCAGAGCTGGGTGACTACCACATTAATATTTTTGTCTTTGTATGTTATTCCGTTCTTCGTTCTATTCTGGCAGAGGTTTGATTAGGACTTGTATATTAATATATTAAATTCATTTCGCATTTTTTTTATTGTCCTGACAGTTAATCAATTGTGATGTAATTAGTTTTATATATTTTTTTACCACCAAGAATGAAGTCGTTATATATTAATAAAGAATGAAGTCGTTATATATCGTACTTTAATGCCAGGTCGCCTGTTCCTGTGTCTGATGGTGTACGGTGCTGCTATGCTCCCACTACACTATCTGTTTTCTTTGTTATTCAAAGGACCCGCTATCGGATTCGTTGTCATGTTTTTTGCCAACGTTGTTTTCGGTGCGTGTTATTATTATGTTTGGTACCATTTTAATATATTATTATAATTTTGTACAGAGTTTAAATGTTCGTAGGTATTTTGGGAGCACAAATAGTCGAAGCATTAATGTCGATTAAAAAAAATATTAGGTGGGTAGCCACTATCCTGGACTATATTTTGCAGTTTTTCCCGTTGTACAGTCTAGTTACAGCTACTAGGTAATATTTTTTTTGTTTACTTTTGTTAAAATAAGGAATTACTGTTATAAATTGAAATGCTTTAAGGTTGATAAGTAAAGCGGGGTTAAAAAAGTTTTCATGTATGGAGCTGTGTAATAATTTAGTAGGAGGGAAAGAAATGCCTAGCATGAAAGATTGCACGTTGGATGTTTTGTGCGCGATGTTTCCTGAAACCTGTTGTGGTATGTTTAGTTGAATATCATATTATTATAAAGCATTATTTATTCAAATGGAAATTCTAGTTTCTAAAGCTTCCTTTGTTGCAGCTCTACAGATTTGAATGAAACGTAGAGAAATTGTAGCACATGTGTAGCAGTGCTACGTAGTTTCTTTCGTTAAAACTAAAGTATTTTTATTGTATTATGTGGTTTATTGTTTCATGATTGTAATAAATTAAATAATTGATAAATTTCTTACATACATTAAACCTTCATTTAGATTAGATTCTTGCCCGACTTATTTTGAACCCGTTTGTGATTTTATTTCGTATTCGTATATCGTTATCAAGCAAGACAGATTTGCGCCGTCAAAATGTCGATATAATAAGACGATTATCCCAGACACGTAATGAGTTGCGAAAGTTTAAATTCAAATGTATTGTTTTATTGTTTCAGTAAGTGATAGTGTATTTGAGTGGAAGGACCCTGGAATAGTACGTTACTTAGCGTGTATCATCTTTAGTTCTATAGTCTTTTGGTCTATACTGATGATTATTGAATATAATTTGTTTGAGAGGGTAAGTCATTGTTATATATACCACATAAAATAATTACGTAGAAAATTATTTCTAAAAAAATATTTCTAAACTATTCAGTTTCGAGTCATGATGGTGTTGATAAAGTATTCATTCTTTGAGAACCATAACACAGCTAACAAGTTTTTAAACAATTTAAAAAATTAAGAAAACAACATATAATTTATTGACAGAATAACAATACTTATAATAACATAACACTCGTCACGTCAGTTATTCACGCGGTGTCGTAAGACGCCGCTTCCGCAAGCACACGCGCCTGCTGAGGATGATGACGTAGCGGCGGAAGAAGAGTTTGCTCAGCGAGCAGACAACAACCAAGGGCTCGTAGCGAGACGGCTTACCAAATACTACGGGAAGTATTTAGCCGTGGATCAGATATCTTTTAGTGAGTACTGTGATCTGCATCTTTTATAATATATTAGTTAAACTGATTTTATAGTAAACACACGTGTCACGTTGACTGCGAACAGCGATACGGTGAGGTAACTGTTGGTTTTTAACGGTTATTACGACGTTTCTTGTCACGAGTGCTACTTTATCTTCTACTATTAGATAGGCAGGTAATAACGGATCGGACGGATCTTCCTTTCCAAGGGTGCCATAAATGGCCTTTTAAGGCCTTTTAAGGCGGCAAAGGAAGAAATGTAAAAGTTGTTACCATCCTTCAACACTCATCCCAAATGTGGAGGAAATACCACCAACACGTGGTCCCATTGTATAATCTGCTAAGGGCAGATGGATGGAATCATATTTCATAATCATATTTTTATTTTCATTTTAGCTGTAAACAAAGCTGAAATATTTGGATTACTTGCAGTTAATGGAGCTGGTAAAACAACAACGTTCAAAATGTTGATGGGAGACGAATCAATTTCTAGCGGGGATGCTTACGTCAGTGGATACTCCGTGAGAGAGAATATCACGAAAGTTCACGAAAATATTGGTAATAATTCATTTTTAGAAAACCTTTTACTTCAATTTTTTTTGTAATATTAAAACCGGTCATTGACAGGCTACTGCCCACAATTCGATGCAATATTTGATGAATTAACGGGTCGAGAAACAATTCACTTGTTTTCACGGTTCCGCGGCTTAAAAAATGCTAATTCTCCCATAAGGGCGGAGATTATCGCAAAAGCACTTGGTTTTACCAAACATCTCGATAAGAAGGCAAGTTATTTTATATATACTAAAAAGTTATCTTTATAAGTTATAAGCATTTTGGAAAAGAATTCCATTCCAATCCCAGAACGAGGATAACAATACGTGTTTGGAGCTCAAGATCACTAAACAATTTTGTAAGTGTCCAGGTGGTGCAGTACTCGGGCGGCAACAAGCGCAAGTTGAGCACCGGCGTGTCTCTGCTGGGCGACACGCGACTGGTGTTCGTGGACGAGCCAACGACAGGCGTGGACCCGGCGGCCAGGCGCACGGTGTGGCGCGTGTTGCAGGAGGCGCAGCGTACAGGACGAGCCTTCGTGCTGACATCACACAGCATGGAGGAGTGCGAGGCGCTGTGTGACCGACTCACCGTCATGGTCAACGGACGGTTTCGCTGCCTGGGCTCGCCACAGCATCTCAAGAACAAGTTCTCGGAAGGTAGGAGTCAACCAACATGTAGAGGAGTGGTTAACCTTGTTGTTTTTTCTTCTTAAAAATCATGTCGACAGTGTAAATTACTAATCTCAAACCTCGATTTAATATTTTCGACTAGAAATATGATCCTATGTCATTTTTATCTGGAACGAAAAGTACAGAACGATTACGTACTGTGCTTTTTACAAAGTGTATGTACTGAAGTGACATAATATTTAGTTCATTATGATATTGTATGTTTCGTTTTAGGATTTACGTTGACAATTAAAATTCGATCCAATAAGGATTCTGCTGGCTCTTCTGATAGAAACGACAGTGGCACGGACGCTGTCAAGCGCTATGTAAGCGAAAACTTTAATAACGCTAAGTTAATGTAAGTATACTGAAATTTATTTTTTATTAGTAAAGTTTATTCTATAGATGTTTGTGTGTGTATACACTATGTATTTAATGTTTGAATACATCGATCGTATAGTTACCCGTCACGATGAGTTTAGCATTCAATATATGATCATCTTTATCGGGACGGTGGTGGTCGTCGTCGTCTATTAGGTTACTTAGTCTGGCCATAAATACTGTTACAATTAAAAATAAAAAATATTACATTTGAATTTGGAATCTGTCATTTTTATACGATTGTTCATGTTTTCTCATTTTAGCGTCAATACATTGTACAATATATTGCGAAAATAAAATGGAGTGCGGTGATAAAGAGATAAGATTTTTAAAACTCTCCTTACACTTGGTATTAGTCAAATGTTCGTGTACTGGGCTATTAATAGGTACAATGAGACTTCTTCTGTTTGTGACAGATAAAGACTTGGCCGATCCACGTAGTGTTCGTACGAAAAAGATGGTCAAAGCAGTAAGGGAAAGAATTCGAAGAAATTCTGTCCGAAAGCAAAATATATTATCTCGGGAAATGAAGATAGCACCTAGTCGCATATTTTAAGAGATTTTATTTTATTTTATTGGGACAACAAACAGCACCAATTTACAAAAATATAACAACAAAAACAAAATATTACGAACATGCCAGTATCCACTTAAGAAATTTAGGTACACAACGAAAGTAAAAATTAAAGCTTCTAAAGCTACTTTTGTCGAACAGAAAATAAAAACTATAACTAATCTACAGACTATTAAGCAATGGTATTTCCTAACTGATAAATTAAAGATGAATGGGGTGGTAGAATCGAAACAATTTTTTTTATTTGAGCAACATTTTAACAAACAAAATGACCGTATGACTAATAAATTAATAATAAATGACTTTATGAAGACTGGCCGTCGTCTAGTCCCGATCTTGATCCGCTGAATTATGATTTATGGTCAGTTTTAGAGGGTACAGCTAGCTCTAAACGCCATGACAATTTGGAGTTCCTAAACCATTCCATACGATGGGCAGTGAAGAATTTTCCTATGGAACGAGCGCGTGCTTCTATTGATAACTGGCCTCAACGTTTAAAGGACTATACTGCAGCAAATGGACATCACTACGAATAAGCTTTTTATATTTTTAATTGTTTTATATTTGTGTGTTAAACTAACTCACTGTAAAAGTAATAAATGTTATTTGCAACAATTTTTTTTTCTCTTTTACAATATTTATGGCAAGATTAGGTATATTGTGGTAGATGAATTTGTAGAGCCACGGAACAGTATTCTAAAGGTCGCCTGATCGAATCTATGCCCGTAACAATTTCATTTCTTTGCATATGTAATGTTAGTTTTTGTTTCATTTGTTGTCTAGTTTTTTATTTACAAAATTTTTACAGCGAGTATTGGGATATCTACGTCTCATGATATTCAGGAGGCCTCTGTTAATTAAAAAAAGTGTTAGATAGTGTCAATTTTTTCGGTGATTTTGAGTAGCATCTTTTCCGGACATCATTGTTTTTTTTGGTTTTTAATTCTTTATATATTCTTTGTTTTTTTTTTTATGTACCTTTATTATTATTTTTTCGTGATGTTGTTTAACTGTTTTTCTTTATACTTTTGAAAATGTGTTAGTCTGTCTAAAATATTTTTTCCTTCTTTCTTGCTGTCTAATATATGTAACGAGTATTTTTATGACCTAGGGAGGAATACCAAGGTATATTAACATACTACTTGCCGGACCGCAGTGTGCCCTGGTCGAATATGTTCGGCATCATGGAGCGCGCCAAGACAGAACTAGACGTTGAAGACTATAGCATATTACAAACCACTCTGGAACAGATTTTCCTACAATTCACCAAATATCAAAAAGTGTAGTAAAATACAACTGATATTATAGAAAGTCATCTAGATAAATAAATATAACCAATTAAACTATAAGTTTTTTTAGTGGTTCAAAATATGGACCTAAATAAAATACATTTAGATAAAAAAATCCAGTTTATTAGGTTTTTGTTTATACAAATGTTTACCACGTTAAGCTTATTTTACTTTAAAATAAGTATAGAAAAAAAAAATCAACAACATGTGTAAGACTTGAACCTATAATAATAGAGTTACCGTCTCGATACTCATTCGTTATACCCATTGAAAAAGTTATGATGTATAGAAAAAGCATTAACAATACAAAAAATATATCAAAATGTAAAAACGTTGAATAATAATAATAATACCAATACCTTAAATATACATAGAAAAAATATTAGGTGATATATGTTTGGATAAATTTAAAATACTAGTCCTAACTCCAAAGTGTTGATGTGTTTATTATTATTTTTTTATTATGCAATTAATTGTTTATTTTTGACAGTAATTAATTTTATTTTGAATTTTAATGTTTAGATTTAGGTGATAATCGATTTTTTTGTAAGTGCAATAAAAAACAAATAAATACTTTTGTTTAAATTTAGTTAGTTTCCAAATACCTACACACTACACATACACACACAAAGAAGTTCACTAAACATAAATGAGTATTATACAATGAGATTAAAGCAAGAACTTAAAAGAAAGCGACCGGCATTTATCAAAGGGTGTGGTCTTTCAACACTATAACTCTAGACCACACATCTTTAGCCACTCAGCAAAAATTAAGAGAGTTTGGCTGGGAGGTATTAATGGATCCGCCGCATAGAGCTGACCTTGCAGGTTCAGATTTCTACCTGTTTCAATCTCTACAGAATTCTTTAGCCTATGTTAGATTAACACCAAGGTACTGCCAAAACCACTTGTCTCGTTGTTGGGGCCAGTGCCCTGTGCCTATGTGGTAGGAAAACTGACTACCCGGATGCTGGTTCAAATAAAAGAGTGGACTGTATATAAATGACTATAATGAATACACACACACACACTCTACCGACAATAAATAAAGATGTGAATGGTAGCATGAGCGAAGTCGTACTGCTCGTCGAGCGGATCACCACCACTCCTCCTGCACCAGCCCGCGCCCCGCTGCTACGTCGCCCTTCTGGAAGCTACGATAAACGTTGCTCACGCGTTTGTCTAAGGCGTGTCCTTAACATACTCCCCGCGTTGAAGAGTTGTCTTCAATGTTGGATGTTGGCAGGGGACATATAGTATTGAATGCTCTTCTGATTATTCCCCTTTTTGTCCGAATATCTGCAACTCTTGCCACTCCATCTCTTCCTGGTAGCACTCGAAGAACTCGCCCAAGTAACCACATTATGGGTGGACTAGCTTTGTCTTTTATGATTACAAGTGCCCCCTCCCTTAAAGTATCCTGCGACAATATAATACAATATAGCAAGAGATGATATTTTGTTATTGTTCATCTGGTTCTGTGGTGCAAAGATAAGAGATCGTCCAATGTACCTCCTAAAACCCAATATTTGTGTCTTGCTGTGGCTAGCAATAATTGAGGACCCGGGTGTAAATATTTAATGTGTAGCATTATAAAAAGTGATTTAGATAATGGATGCTTACTACTTAGCAAAATTGGATGCTTTACATCAAAATCATAATTAGTAATTGACAATCTACCACCAACTCTAATTAGTTTATTTTCGTCAAGAAAGGGCGAAAATGGTAAAAGTCTATTTTTATAAGGTAAATTTTTATTCTGAATAAATAAGTCATATTCTTCCTGAAAAGATTCCTGTTGAGCAATCTTTAACAGAAAATTAGTAGCATTAGAGAGTTCAGTAATTGTTATGTTACCGCTTATTCTGCTGGACTTATTAAGACAATTATTAATAAATCTAAATACAAATGATATTATACGCTGTAATTTTGAAAATAAGGAAAATTTTGTGATTAAATTTGTAAACATTAAATTGTTTTCATGGAGAATATGAAACCATTTAAGAGTTTCTGGTAAGTCGGATAGGACTATTTTCTGTTTAGGTTGAACTGGCCAATTTGTTTTTTTTTTTATTATTTTTTTTTTGGGGCTTTTGTCTACATAGACATGTCAGCCAATTTGTTTGATCTGACTGAAGAAATGAAGGTCCTGATCACCACAAGGAAGATTTACTTAGAATATCTGCCCTTAAACCTCGCGAAGTAAGATCTGCAGGATTATCCTTGCTGGGCACATAACGCCACTCATGATTGGAAAATCTTTCTTGTATCTTAGAAACACGATGACGTACAAATGGTTTCAGTTGACCTGGAGAAGCTCGAAGCCAACTTAAAGCTATTGTGGAATCGGACCACAATATACACTTACTAAATGTAAGGGTTAAAGATTTTAAAACCTTTTTACTTAGTCTCACTCCCAGTAGCACACCGCAAAGCTCTAATCGAGGAATACTAATCAGCTTTAATGGAGCTACCTTGCTCTTAGAAGTAAGAAGACGTGTAGTAATAGTACCATCAACGTCAACGCACCTAACATATACGCACGCACCATAAGCCTTCTCGGAGGCGTCTACAAATATGTGCAGTTGTGTTTCAATTGGTGATTGAGAAGTAACACATCGTGGTATGCGAAGCTTATTTAATGTTGGCAATGACGTGGCAAAATCAGACCAAGCCTTTTGAATAATAACAGGAACTGGATCATCCCAACCATATTTCCCTCTCCATAATTGCTGCATTAATACTTTAGCTTCCACAATACTAGGCGTAACAAGACCTAGAGGATCAAAAATCTGTTGTTTTATTGAGGTATAAAATAAATAAGTTTTCGTAATATATTTTATTTGTAAAATTTGTAAACCTACAAACGTACATACTCGTACATGCGCTTACTTTAAAAACATCTCGTCAAAACATCAAAGGTGAAACATCAAAAGCCTTAAATATCATTACTATTATATGAGAATCTTCATAAAAAGTGGTAAAATATATTTTTATTTGTAAATAAATTTTCTAATAAATTATATAACAGCCGATGAAAGAAAAGAGAACTTACAAAAGATATCAAAACTTTTAGTTTACTAGGAACTAATTTATATCTTAAGATACGAGTGTGTACTTCTCCAGAGATATCACAAAATAATTAAATGAGATTGCAATACTTTTGTATATTTTTAATATACATTATTTACTTCTTGGCTATTATTTATGAAATAAAAATAATTAAAAATAAAATAAGATTCACATTTCATATCACATTGTCAAAATACTGAATATATTTTCAGTGAAGGATTGCTTTAAGCAAAATACTGAAAAACTAACTTATAAATTATAATATAAGATTTGCTATTGATATATAAAAAAAGAGTTCAATACAAAAAAGTATATGAAAATTGTTATTTTTATATAAATTCATTTTAATATATTTTTAAAGCAAAACTTTCATAAGTACGCATATAATATTAATGGTTTAATAATAATAAAATTATATTACATTTTCTTACACACACCCAGACATGAATACAGATAAGTACTTGTACATACAACAGTAAGACACGTGGTATATGAATTATTATTATATACTATATAATATTAAAATAGTTTTAGATCATCATGTATCGGTCCTCTACACTTTCAGTCTTAGAAAGTAAGCAGCCATAGTTAGTTTATTAAGGTGGGTACAAACTACTATTAGAGGGAATAGTGTATACCCGCCTTTAAATATTTAGTTTAACATCGTGAGTATTCTGAGTCTTTGAGACAAAACTTACGTTATCTGAGTTAACTGCAAAATGCTTAAGTACTTAAAAATACAGCCGTAAAGGCTAGTTCACATTTGTGACGAAACAGGTACGAACATGTCCACAACACTTACATATACATGTCTAAACACGAATACACGAAAATAATATTTACTAAGTCAGTATTGTAAGGATCAATGGCCGCTCCCAATAACTAACCACAGTTAACCTAACCAGTTACAGTTAGTGTAACTTTCTATCTTAGGTTATAATATATAAATGTATAATGAATAGATCTTGTTGATCCAATCTCAGCTGTGAAGAGATAGGATATTGAAAACAAACATAGATAACTAGATACGTCAACATTGGTAAAGCAACATTATAAAAAACTTTTACAAATGATTCTAGCTCTTATGTGTATGAGATAGTGTTCTAGTCGGCTTGGCCCTGGTTCCTGGTGAATTGCAGGAACACCTGTTCGAGGGTGGTCTGCGACACCGAGTAGTCTTCTATCGGAAACTGACTGCGAGCTTCCTCCATGAGGCGGAACACTTGCCACCAAGGGAGGTCCTTGTCATTCAGGTAGTAAGTACTGATACCCAAGTACGATTCTCTAAAAACATTATAATACAATCTTATCCAACCGACAATGATCGTCATTTAGTATATAATTTTTTTTTGTAAGCTAATGCTTGCCTACATTCCACCTGATGAAAAGTGGAAATAAAAATAGGTGGTAAGGCGCAGTAACTTAGCAATCGATTTACTCTTGAATATACAACCTGCGAAAGTTTTTCCTTAATGGAGTTTTGAGAGGGCGACTGCATGAAATGTAAAAGTCCTTACGTAGCAATGTGATGCGCTAAGCAGGTTAAATAAGTTGGTGACAACGGGGTTAAAAGGACTTTGAACAGGAGTAAGAAAACATGCATCTTGAAAAATTGTCTTAAGCATATTGAAAACAAGTCATAGTGCAACCGTTAGGAGTCTTTTTGGTTTTAATAACAACTCTTCTGAAGGAACTCCCAAACTACAACACAATAATCAATGAGTGAATAGTAAAAATCATCCAAAATTTTCTTAATTTTGAAAGGAAGAAAAATTATAATAGTTTAAGCAAGTGAAGATAGAAATGCCACACAACTGATACTGTGTCCCGGTTAGAGTTTTTTTTATGTAAAACCATTTTTTATGTAAAACCTTGGCGTTAAAGGAAATAGAAATACCATAAGAACAATATCAGGTAATACCATTCCGTTTTACTTAGAGAGATAGCTCCAACTTTGGATGGACGGAAAATACAAAGTTTTTTGCCCTTTCTAAAATTTAAACAAGATCTCCATTGAAATGTTTGATAGAATCGTCAATATTTGTGATCGAGGTTGAACCTTAATTTTACAGATCAAAATTAAATGGATCTGCTCAATCAATACTCGAAGAAGTGTTTTTAATAAACAAGGAAAATAAGATGAGCGAGAGTATTCCGCCCTGATGTTAGATGAAATAGGATTGAACAACTCATGGGGGGCCGTCGCCGGGAACCTCCTCGTGTGCCCGTCTGTTTCCCTTGTTGCTCGGATTCGTCCGGTGGCATCGGAAGTGGTACGGGCCGGTGCTCCCTGGGCAACAACGGTTAATGTGATCCTTCGGGTTTGCATTAGCCGTTGGCTAATACTCGGCGCGGTGGAGGTCGGCCATGGGGGTTTGTGCCCGGTTCATGGCTGGCTGGCGGGCAGGCTGCCTTTCGGGGTGGTCTGTCTGCGGGGGGGCTCGGGCCTCTTTCCATCGTTTGATCACGTTGGAAAGTTGGCCTGGGCATTGAGGGTGGGAGGGCGCAGGCCCTCTTTGCCGGCTCGGCTGCGGAATTACTTCTGGTACTTCTCTGATAGCAGAGTGGACTGTGGAGTGGTTCCGCGGCTGTGTGGGCGGGTCCGCGATTAGGGTCTGGACCTCTTTCCACCAAGCACTTTAGAGAGGGTGCTTGGTGGGGAGACGGTCCGAGACGTTGCCTGGATTAATCGTTGCCGAGCGCGACGTCACGGTTGCGCTTGGTGATGGATGGTCTGGGCGTGGTGGGTTCCCGACTTATGCCTTTTTCTTGCTGGTCTCGGCTGATCACCGTGGCCGGCGGTAAAGGCCTGTCGGGTTCGACGTTGGGCCCCCTACGTGAGCGGACTCACGTTCGACTCCAGTGTGTTGCAGTGAGGCTGTCTGCGCATCACTGGGTCTTATGGGAGTGTGCTCTTCCAGGGGGTCTGACCGGTGGTCTCCTCTCGGGGAGATAACCGGCGGCGGAGCTGGACACGGTCAATGGTCGAGTCGGTCTGTCCAACTGGCTCAATTCTGAGACTGAGTCCAGCTAGAAGGGGGTCTCGGCCCCCTTCAGAGGCAGCAGGCTTGGGTGGGGGGAAGGGGATCCCTCCACGATCTATCAAGCCTGCGAAAAAGGGATGGGTGCTCCTCGTTGCGGGGTGCCCTCTCCGTGGATCACGTCGGGGCATCGCGGTGAGTAAAAAGGATTGAACAACTCATATCATACCTAAGTATTTGGTGACAGCAAAAAAGATATGACTTGAACTATGGGACAACTACAGTTATGTTTTCGATGAAGACATTAGCTGACATGAAGTTAAAATTGATATTGTTGACTATAGTACTACTGAATTCAAAGATCAAAAAATTTTACAACTTTTTATTGGCAAAAGAAATACGACATGTCCAGTTCAGGAACCAGATTAGAACAAATTAATTAAATAAAATTGACGAAAATGGATTATAGTACTGGTAGGACGGACAGTATGTTCCTATATTTAAAAAGACAGGATACATATAAAATAAAGATAGCATATAGATAAAATATGGAAATATGGCAAAAATTTGATAAACTCAATCTTTTCGTAAAACTCATAATATAAAAAAACTTCATGATTGCAGTAATACAACGAAATAAAAAGAAGATGAAAAAATATGAGCAAGAAAATAAAAATAAGTTGATTCATCCGTTACTTGGCGTTGCATGCAAATAATTTCATTTTTAGAGATTTAATAATAGATGACACTTATGCAGGTGACACTTCTTCAAATTTATAAAGAAGAAATTCTTTGTTTTTTGTGATATAAAGTGTGGCCAGCTGGACATACTAAAAAGAGAATCTAGACTGTCTAGTACATATTGCAAAATCAAAGGTAAATCTCACAATAATAATAATAATAATACATACATTAGTTTAGCCTCCCGGAAGTTTTCCAAGACATATTGATTTATCTTCTCTACAGTCGTGTCTCGGTCTGGTCCGGCGGAACACTTCACAATGAGAGTATAACCTGTTTAATAGATATAGAAGCTTATTAAAAGCAATTATCTATACATATAATATTATTGTCACTGATCCATTCATGTACATGGAATTAAAAAAAATCATAGGAGGCCTTTATAAGATCAAAAGAACCCAAAACAATTTTTTTTTTGTCTGTATGTCTGTATATTTATGCAAGCTAATCTCAGAAACGGATTAATCGATTTGGATGCAGTTTTCGGGAATATATGGGATTCACTGTACAAATTGTGTTTATTTTTATTCCAATCATTAAACAAATAAAGTAAAGATAGTACGTATTGATAGTATATATTTACGTATTGATAGTACAAATTGATAGTATATATTTATAGTACATATTGATAGTACGTATTGATAGGACGTATTTATAGTTTATATTGATAGTACGTATTGATAGTACATATTGATAGTATATATTGATAGTACGTATTGATAGTAAATATTGATAGTACGTATTGATAGTACGAATTGATGGTACGTACTGATAGTACGTATTGATAGTAAATATTGATAATACGTATTGATGGTAAATATTGATAGTACGTATTGATAGTAACATATTGATAGTACGTATTGATAGTAAATATTGATAGTACGTATTGATGGTAAATATTGATAGTACGTATTGATAGTACATATTGATGGTAAATATTGATGGTAAATATTGATAGTACGTATTGATAGTAACATATTGATAGTACGTATTGATAGTAAATATTGATAGTACGTATTGATGGTAAATATTGATAGTACGTATTGATAGTACATATTGATGGTAAATATTGATAGTACGTATTGATAGTATATATTGATAGTAAATATTGATAGTACGTATTGATAGTAAGTATTGATAGTACGTATTAATAGTAAATATTGATAGTACGTATTGATGGTAAATATTGATAGTAAATATTGATAGTACGTATTGATAGTACATATTGATGGTACGTATTGGTAGTACGTATTGATAGTAAATATTGATAGTACGTATTGATGGTAAATATTGATAGTAAATATTGATAGTAAATATTGATAGTACGTATTGATAGTACATATTGATGGTAAATATTGATAGTACGTATTGATAGTACATATTGATGGTAAATATTGATAGTACATATTGATAGTACATATTGATGGTACGTATTGGTAGTACGTATTGATAGTATGTATTGATAGTACATATTGATGGTACGTATTGGTAGTACGTATTGATAGTAAATATTGATAGTACGTATTGATGGTAAATATTGATATTGATAGTACGTATTGATAGTACATATTGATGGTACGTATTGGTAGTACGTATTGATAGTAAATATTGATAGTACGTATTGATGGTAAATATTGATAGTAAATATTGATAGTACGTATTGATAGTACATATTGATGGTAAATATTGATAGTACGTATTGGTAGTACATATTGATAGTACGTGTTGATAGTATACATTGATAGTACGTATTGATAGTATATATTAATAATACGTATTGATAGTACATATTGATGGTACGTATTGGTAGTACGTATTGATAGTAAATATTGATAGTACGTATTGATGGTAAATATTGATAGTAAATATTGATAGTAAATATTGATAGTACGTATTGATAGTACATATTGATGGTAAATATTGATAGTACGTATTGATAGTACATATTGATGGTAAATATTGATGGTACGTATTGGTAGTACGTATTGATAGTAAATATTGATAGTACGTATTGATAGTACGTATTGATGGTAAATATTGATAGTAAATATTGATAGTACGTATTGATAGTACATATTGATGGTAAATATTGATAGTACGTATTGATGGTAAATATTGATAGTAAATATTGATAGTACGTATTGATAGTACATATTGATGGTAAATATTGATAGTACGTATTGGTAGTACATATTGATAGTACGTATTGATAGTATACATTGATAGTACGTATTGATAGTAAATATTGATAGTACGTATGGATGGTAAATATTGATAGTAAATATTGATAGTACGTATTGATGGTAAATATTTATAGTACGTATTGATAGTACATATTGGTGGTAAATATTGATAGTACATATTGATAGTACGTATTGATAGTATATATTGATAGTAAATATTGATAATACGTATTGATAGTACGGTTTGATGGTAAATATTGATAGTATATATTGATAGTACGTATTGATAATAAATATTGATAGTACGTATTGATGGTAAATATTGATAGTACATATTGATAGTACGTATTGATAGTATATATTGATAGTAAATATTGATAGTACGTATTGATAGTAAGTATTGATAGTACGTATTGATAGTAAATATTGATAGTACGTATTGATGGTAAATATTGATAGTACGTATTGATAATATACTTTGTTTATATTGATAGTACGTATTGATAGTACGTATTGATAGTAAATATTGATAGTATTGTTAGCTTTCATGCATGTGGTAGTTTGACTTTAGTAGTAGTTTGTTGTGTTGTGTAGTGGTAGTTTGTTGACTAAAAATAAAGATACAAAATTGTTGATTTGACTAAAACAATTGAATCTCTGTATAGAAGTTTAATTGATAAAAGAAATATAATATTGTATACTTTGTATGATATATTGTATGATTTGACTAAGAATAAGAAGTATACAGGGTTATTTGTAATTAGTTGAGCACCTTTTGCAGGCAGCCCCTCTACATCAATCCTAACAACAATTGTTCTACGACTTTTTAAAATTAATAGTTTTAAAAATTTAGTTTTTCCCATACAAAATTTATTTACGGCCTCTGAACGAGCATTTAACAACCTCGCAACCTTGAGCAAAGAGAGGCCACGCACCTTGCGTAGGCAAAATACGTGCCAAGGACACGAGCAGCGGGGCGCGTGGTGGCGGGTGGCGTGGCGATGCAGCGGCGGCGATGCACGTTTGAACTTGATCCAGTCGTTTGTCACGGTCAATTAGATAAGCGTGTGCCGCGCGACCCGCTAGCTCCCGTTACTCGGTAACCGAATTTCGATTAGTGAAAACGTACTGTGATGCCGTAACACAAATATCGAGTACACCAAGATAGTGCGAGTGCTGGCTAAGTGTGGTAAGAGGAGTCGGTGAACTGTTGATTTTTAGGTGTGGTCTTTGTGTTGGATATGAAGGGGACTATTTTGCACCGGTATCGACGAGATATAAATTTAAGAGGTAATTTGTAAATATTGAATCCTTTTGTAAGTAACACATTGTATTATTGTAAATAATCTGATTCTACCTTGATTAATTGTTAACAATTTTAATACACAATACGACGATTGGGTAATTATTACATACTGTTTGAAATAAAACAAAAAATAATAATAAGTTATAATAGTATTACGTGCGTGGTGCCTTACAAATTTCGTACAGCGCTAGACTGCCGCGACCTATACTTTAGACTGCTTACAAAATACAGAGTAATAAATAATCGAGGGAGCAAAAATTTTTTTGTTTCGTTTATTCTGAGTTATTTATCAAGATTTTTTAAAAGTCGTAGAACAAATGTTGTTGGGATTGATGTAGAGAGGCTGCCTGCAAAAGGTGTTCAACTAATTAAAAATAATCCTGTACGATTTATATACTTCTTATTCTTAGTCAAATCAGTATTCAATATTACATTTATTTTATCATCTAAACTTCTATACAGAGATTCAATTGTTTTAGTCAAATCAACAACTTATATCTTTATTTTTAGTCAAAACCAAACTACTACATGTATAAAAGCTAACATATAATAAGTATATATAATTAAACTCCAACTACACGCAAAACACGCAAAAACTACTTGCCGGAATTTGATGAAACTTTAAACAGGTTTCTTTATCGAAATCAGAATCTATGCGTACGAAGTCGCAGGCACAGCTAGTTAATTATAATAATTTAATAGTACATAATAATCAAATTTGATATCGAGCAAGTGGAGCATGGCCGGCTATGCCATACATGGTCGAGAATGGTCCAGGATGCTGAACAAAATCGAGCATACCGAGCTAGTTATCTACCTTGCGAGAACTTGTTCTTTAAGTGCTGCAGTGGTCCCAGGCAGTACAGTCGTCCGTTGACCATAACAGTCAGTCTGGCGCACAGCGCCTCGCACTCCTCCATGCTGTGTGACGTCAGCAGCACGCTGCGGCCGCGCGCCGCCGCCGCGCTCACACACGACCACACGCGACGCTTGGACGCCGGGTCCATACCTGGGGGGTTGTTTTGTAGAGGGTGCAAACGACTCTAATAATTATATTGGAACCTTTTGTGACTTTTCTAAGACCGTTGACTGCGCTGACTACATTACCTTAATCCATAAAGTAGCCATTCCGGAGTTCTGGACCGGGTAATATTTATAAATTAGATTGCAGAAAATTAATTTAAACAATGCTTATTCTGTATTTAGTATTAAAAGTGGGCGTTCTTCAATGAAAAATGTTTGGTCCCATTTTCTTCTTAGTTTATATTAACGCCTTTCTCTACTACATGGCTGATCAATGTATTGATCAATGTATTGTAATAACATGTTTTGAACATTTAATGAGATGGCTCATTGGTCCTTTTCTAATATTTTGCGGCAAACAACATGAAGATTGTGGCGAAAAAAGAAAAGTAACTTTATATTCAGATTATCTCATAAATATTATAGCAACGATATGTAGGTGATAAAGGTAATTTTTTTTTTTTCAATTACACCTTTTTTAGATTTAAAAAGATAGCAATAGACGTTATATTGTCCCTGTGTCGCGGGGACTTTACAAACAACTGGTAACAACGTAAGTAACAGATCCAAAGTAAGCCCAGGCTCGAAACAACAATTGTTGTATTAAAGGAGATCATAGAACCTATGCGATCCTAATTTAATTACTATTCACAAATTTTTAGCAATAAATAAATAAATATATATATTGGAATTATTTTTCCTTAAACATCAGTATTATTCTTGGAGCTGTTCTTTGTTGATAGCAGTACCTTGTGATGTTCTAATTACTTTAAAGTTATAAGTTATTTAGTTACTTACATTTTTAATTGATTTTTACTTACTTTCCTACAATAATAAGTATATTACAGCCATAGTGTTAATAATTACAAAACATTATCATTATTAGTTACTAGTTCCTCACCTGTAGTGGGTTCATCAAGGAACACCAGAGGTGAATCACCTAGTAACGCTAGTGCTGTGCTAATTTTTCTCTTAGTTCCACCACTACATTCATGTACCTGTTACCAAAAATAAATACATTACATGTAACCAATATGTTAGTTACTAATATTTTAGGACTTTAGAGTTTGGGTTACTTTATTATTAGCTCTGTTTAACTACAGTTTAGGTGATCGTATTATTAAAATTTTATTTCCTTTACAATATTATAAAAATGTAGATACCTATTTTATATATATTTATTATATATTTATTATATTTATATTTTTATTTTACCTTATTAATAGGCTTAATTAACAACAAGATTAATAAATAGAGTTTAGGTTACCATTTTAATGAGTTTATTTATTAGGAATTAAATATAAATAAATTTATTCTCAATAGGACTAGAGTTTTGATTAGTTTTTTTAATAAGTTTTTTTATGAATAATATTATTATATTTACCTTTTTATCGTAATGTCTCATGAAGCCTAACACTTCTGCTAACTGTATAGCCATGGCAGATCCAACTTTAACTGGAATACCTCGTAAGAGACAAAATATCTTAAGTGTTTCACGAGCTGTTAGGTTTTCTAACAAGGCATCAAACTGGGGACAGTATCCTGTAACGGAAAATATATAAATGTCTCATAAAATATATATAAGACTTTGTATAATATAATAACTAATAATCATAAAAACCGCCCCCTTAGTCGAGTGGTAAGCGCTGACGCCTAACATGTAGCGGCACAAAGGGGCTCGCGTTCGATTCCCGACAGGACAGAGGCATGTAGGTGATGAGCATAGACGTTTTGTATTTCTGGGTTTGGCCGTTTATCTAATATATTCTCATTATTTATAATATATATTTTTGAAAAATGTTGAACCCTTTATTATGAAAATCGGATTCCCTACGATAATCGGAAGAGGTCATTCCAATGGTTGGATCTAGGTCAGCTAGCCAAATCCAGCTCCAAGCGAAAATTAACAAAAAAAAAAATAACTTGTAAGCGTTTGGTGGACTAGTGCGGGTATTGTTCATTACAGTTTTTACAAATCTGGCCTGACTGTTACAGCAGACGTGTATTGTCCGCAATTGCAAACGATGATGGAACAGCTAGCTACTAATAAACCTAGGCTGGTCAATCACTCCACACCGCTGCTGCTTCGCGACAACGCTAGACCACACACTGCACAACAGACAGCTACCAAATTAGAAGAGCTCCAATTAGAATGTTTAAGACTTCCACCGGACCTTGCTCCAACGGATTATAATTTTTTTTTGATATTTGGATAACTTCTTGCAATGGAAAAAACCAACTCCGATGTGGCAGTCCAAATCGCCTTAAAAGATTTTATTCATTCCTGTCCAACTTGTTTTTTTTTTAGTAAAGGGATCAATGAACATTATTTTCTATAAAAAAGTGCAAAGAAAACAATGGTTCATTCTTTGATTAATTAAATACATTATATTAAAAATATATTCAACTTTTTTTCCTCCCATACAAAACGCCAATTTCATTTGTAAAGAGTAAGGACCTAATAATTTCAAAAAATCGTATAATTTAGAACCTTACCTTGGCTAGAGTTTGTTTTTCGTGAAAATACGAATCCCTATCCCTAACAAGATTTCTAGGCTTCTATGTATCTAGTACCCTACGGGGGTAGATGTTATTAGGAGTTGGTATTCAAAAGTAATTTGTGAAACTCATTAGCATTGTCCTTTTCTTTGATCGTGGTTTTTCTATGTGAGTGTGATGCTGGTAGAATCAGACTTATCGTCAAGAGAATAATTTTACTGTTTTTGGATTCACAATCACCTCACGTAAGGATACTAAAGGTAATAAGCTGAACTGAAACCCCACACCATCACTGTGCACGTGGCCTGCCGGTCTTCGCCTTCTAGATTGGACTGTATGGGCGTTAATAGAATATATACTATACATATAACTTCATTGTCATAAATGTCAGCCCATCGCCCCTCCCCCTGCATTCCCTGTATCTTGAGCTAGTTTAAAATTACCATAGAAAAGGTACAACCTCAAACATGTGCGTGCACGCGGCTCTGCTCGTTTCCACCTCCCTTCGATATAAAATAAAGTTAATATTAAAAAACAGTATATCCCACCGATATGTCTATGTACGTCCCGTAGTTGTCCTCGTACGTCCCACCCGTGTACTCGTGCGTGTCCCGCAGTGAGCGGTGCGTCCCCTGTCAGCATACGGAACGTACTGGTCTTACCGGCACCGTTCATACCGAGGAGACCGAAACACTCGCCCACGCCCACCGCTGGGGACACATGATATGATGTAATATGAATTTGAGTTATATTATCCGGTCTAATTTGAGATATGTTAGGATATGTCATAATTTTGCTGGACTAATTATATAAATGGAATTAACGAATTATAATATGATATTGTAAAGGATTTTTAATATTGGCAGTTAAGGTAGAATTAAATTCAAATTCAAATTCAAAATATCTTTATTCAAGTAGGCATTTACACGCACTTTTGAATCGTCAATTACATTAAATTGGTCAGTATAGTCAGTCTGTGAGTAAGCTACCACCAGCTCGGAATGCTGTTCTGCTGAGAAGAGCTGGCCAGAAACTCAACAGTTGCTCTTTTTAAATAAAATTTAACAATGTTTGACTTATAAATTATAACATCAACCCTGCAAATGAGTCAATTTTATTTATTTTATAAACTTAAATGCAATTTTGGAACAACTAGAACCGTCGCAATCAATCGGAAGAGAAGCCCAATGATTTCAGGCAACCAAAATTAAATAATAATAACAGTAAATATATATAAATCTTCGGCCTGCCACACAACCAGTCACCGCAAGCAGCACCCGTTCACGAGCATAACACAAGAGCCAGCCATCACCCCCTTCGCACATATTTGAGGGAGGGAGGCAACCCGACTCCCGATGCTACCGCAAGTAGTGACTTCTAAGGAATCGGTGTGATGCAGAAGGTCGATAAAGCAAAATTAATTTACAACAAAAAACAAATTGCGGAGATTACTAGCTATTCGCAATACAATACAGATTTATGATACAATGACCCAAGTTCCACACATTTCGATCAACCAAAAACTCTTGAATGTTATAGTAAGATTTATTTAATAATATACCTTTAATTTTAGATTTGAAACCAAGAAAAGGAAGATCTAAGATATCTTGTGGAACCTTATTATATATGCGTATACTCAAGCCCATGAAGGATTTCTGAACTTTTTGAAGTCTAAATTTAGGCGTTACAAGCCTATTTTTATTTCTTGTATTGATAGTATGATTGTCGCTGTTTTTTTTATAGTCATTTAAATTTTGGCGTATATATAGTAAGTTATTAAAAATGTATTGAGAAGCGACCGTAAGAATACCGATTTCTTTAAAAACTTCTCTTAGGGAGTCTCTAGCTTTTAAGTTACAAATAGCCCGTATAGCTCGTTTTTGTAAAATAAATATAGAATTAATTTCGGCAGCGCTGCCCCATAGTAAGATACCGTAAGACAATATACTGTGAAAATAACTAAAATAAACGAGTCGAGCCGTATTAGCGTCTGTTAATTGTCTTACTTTTTTAATTGCAAAGACGGCTGAGCTAAGTTTGCTTGCGAGTGTCGAGAGATGGGGGTTCCACTGGAGCTTTTTATCTAAAGTTATACCTAAGAAAGTTGTCGAGTCAGTCAGTTCTAACACTTCATTGTTAAGGCGTAAACTACAATTTTGACTTTTGACATTAGGAAGTGCAAATTCCATGCATTTAGTTTTTTTAGTATTTAAGACCAAATTATTAATTTCGAACCAATGAAGAATACGTGACAGAGCATGCCGAGATTAAAGATGAAAGAGATGAGAAAATAAAAGAAGTCAATTTGGTATGTGATCCCTCTCTCTCTCTCTCTCTCTCTGTATTCCAAAGAGAGACAGAGATGAAGATATCTATATATAAAGTTAATAATTACCGAAGCTAAGTCTGTTAACCGCTAGGAAGTCTCCGTAGTACTTGGTGAGGTCTTTACACACGAGGCTCTGTTGTGCTATTTCATTTCGTGTGAGTCCGTTGACTCTCCTTCTTTCTTCAGCCACGTCGCTGTCTTCGTCCGCTATCGCGGGAGGAAGACTTCTCTTCCTCTCAGCATAAAAAACCTTTGAAGATATTTAAACTAACTTGAAATGTACTAGGTCATAGTTTATCTGATTTTTCTTATTTATGTCATAGATTTTCTTGTACATTATACTTTTTTTTGTAACAAAAATGTTCAATTAAATGTTCAATTTCAGTCTCATAAATTTAAATTCCAATATAATAAAATGTACTTGATAATATTAGGTGTTTATTTTAAAGAACAGTTTTGTTTGAACGTATTATAAATAACTATAATTATTTTTTAAACCAACCTTATTTAATACTTCATATTCCTTAATAAGTAGTGTAGTGAACGCTATCAGCCCCACGAGGCTCATCGTGAAGAGATACCGACCGATGCCGGGCTCACTCCATCTCAGAAATGGATCATCATCCACTGCACCAGATACAAATAGGTTACCAAATTAAAAAATAAATAATATAGAAAATTAAAAACAAGGTGTGGCCAACATATGTTCATAGTTTATTTACAGACATGTTACCAATTGAAATAATATTACTGCATTATTCACAATATGTTTTTTCACATAAAAGGTACTGTAAGTCAAATTTGCTGCGTGCACACTGTATAAACTCACGTACTACAACAAACCGACACGTTAAGCTGCGTGCACACTGTGAGACGCGTGCAGTTGACACCCGGCAGCTGAGCACACAGCGCGTCACATGCCAGTAACGAGAACGCCGACACACTCATGTCCCTGCACAGACATGTACCTTGTCAGGGAATTGATTTACCTTAAGGCCTTAATTTATTTCAACAAAACGTTATATAATTAACATTTTTTAGTATTTACTTTTGTGACAGTTGAGTCGTAGATAGAGAATGCTTTAGGAGAAGCTAGATAGTTAGAAGCAGAAGAAGAAAAGAGACTGATTATGAAAGGTTTTCCTTTATGATGAAAATGTACACCCTAAGACCTACTGCTACCCAGATAGCGGAACTTTTCAACTGGCTTTCATGACCATATAAAACAACCAAAAACATAACCAAGTCTTTTTAAATCTAATATTCAGGGTCTTTACACCCACAAACAAATAGCTTCCATATCAGGAATTGCAATTTTCCACCGTCTTATATCAACAGCTCTACTGGTATGAGGTACGGACTGACCCTGGCTTGAAGAGGCCTGAAGAGGGAGGGGAGAGGGAGAGACAGATAGAGAGGGAGAGAAGGGGGGGAGGGAGAGATAGATACAATCCAATTGTGGTTGTAACCACCTTTGGAGTGGAACAAAACAATTTTTTTGACTATCCTTGATGGCATAGCCTTTTTTTAGTTTAGTTTAACACTAATTAGTTCTGACATGTTATTAAAATCGATTTTTATTTCTTGTCCATGTTCAATTATATATTCAAGATAGTATTGTTGTATTGTTTTCCGCAACAAACTTAAAACAAAGAGTACAACAAAAAACATAGTTGTCTCACTTCATTATATGTAAGCATACGTAACTCTCATTCTTGTGTAAATGAAACAGAAAATGAATGGTCTATAGTATTCTCTATCTACAATAATGCTACTGTATATTTATTTATTTGAATTGAGTTAATGTCAAAATATTAAGCTTCAGTAAGCTAGAATTCAGAATCTAGTGAAGCCAATATTTCAAAGTGTCAATTATTTGAAAATTATCAGGTGTTTGTTATATATGAAAATAAAGTTACATTTATGAATTTTTTATTTAACTCCTAACTTTCTCTAGAGTAAAACTTAGTTTCATCAAATCGTCCTTGGTAGGCTAACCTTAAGCACTATTTTTTTAATTTTTATTAAAAAAAAACAAAAAAACTGAAAAAATACCTGAAGCTTCTGCTGATACAATAGATAGGTAAAGGTGAAAATACCCAGTCAAATATATGTGCATAGTATGGGTTGCCAACCTCAGGCAACCTCAGAACTTCTGTTATTAAAAATGGCATACATCCTACAAATGAAAATATATATTAATATCTTTTATATGTATTATAACAGTAACACTTTAAATAAATTTAAAAAAATAATTAATAATTATACGGCAAATATAAATTAAATGAACATATATATCCATATATACGGCAGTATATCGATCGAGCAATAATATCGATTAAGGGCAGGGTTCGAAACGAACTTTGGAAAACGATTCTGTCGCTCTGCCAACTGAACCATTTCGCCTTTATCAGTCTAGAATTCATGTATAAAAGTATTTATGAGGTGAATCTTAAACAAATGGCTTATAACTTTGTAGTAAAGAATATTATGGAAAAGATGACACAATCGACATTGTGACTATATTTATAAAAAAAACATTTACCTGAAAAAATATTTATAAAACACATCTTCGAGAACCCCGTGGCAGACGCTTCAAAATAAAATGAAGCCAAATAGTGTAACGGTATCATCGCGAACGCGAATATTATTAACACTAACAGCACTCTGCCTGAAAAAAATATATAATTTACCCAAAAACTATTTAACCGAGACCTCTGAAACTGAACATCTACAAAACTAACCCAGTTCAGCGGGAGTGGCCAAAGTATTCTCCTGGAAAAAGGCCAGCGTGAGTACGATGGCGATGAAGACCACGAACAGCCAGAACCAGTCCCACACTAGGGCGGTGCTCCACAGCACGGCGGGACGCACTCCCGACACGCGCTGGAGGAGCTTCGCACCGGTTATGCGCTCCTGGTACATGGGGGGCAGGGACGGTTACTAATTAATAATTATTTTGTTTGGCCGCGGACGGGAGGGAATTCGATATGAGGGTCATTTTAAAGTTATTCGTACTATGTATTTATATATATATATAAATCTATATTAAAATAACTGGAAATGTGTTACTGACACACACACACAGACACAGACGATTTAAAAAGAATTGCCATAATGAAGTGTATTTGAGAGGAGGGTCGGGGGGAGAAGAAAATGGGCGGTTAGCACTCATCGTCCTTCTGTCCCTCTAAGTCTGATTTCATTATTAAATCATAACTGACCTATAATATACCCGGTACAGACAAGAAATCTATAAGATAACACTATTACTTTTAAATAATAATAAAAATAATACCTTGATAACGAAGAGAACCAGGAAAGAGGTCACAAATGCCATACAGAATCCAATATTGAAGGCGAACTGAAATCCCATACTACTGCCGCTAGCCATCACCCGGACCTACAATCAAACAAACATACATACGTGACGACGACTTCATCAAAACAACATGTTTCCATCACTCCACCACTGGCCTATACAAGTTATTTGTTCTACGACTTTTTAAAAATCTTGATAAACAACACAATAAACACAAAACAAAAATTGTTTTGCTTCCTCTTTTACTAATTACTTTGTTTTGTAAGAAGTGCTTAAAAGGCGATGCGATGCCGGGAACCTCCTCGTGGTGCACCCTGGGCAACAGCGGTTACTGAGAACCTTCGGGTTCTCCCGCTGGCTGATACCTGGCGCGGTGGAGGTCGGTCATGGGGGTTTGTGCCCGGTTCATGGCTGGCCGGCGGACAGGCTGCCTTTCGGGGTGGTCTGTCTGCGGGGTGGGCTCGGGCCTTTTGGCCTGGGCACTGAGGGTTGGAGGGCGCAGGCCCTCTCTACCGGGGACAGCAGCGGGGTCGCCCCTGGTACTTCTCTGTGCGCAGAGTGGACTGTGGGGCGGTCCCGTGGTTGTGTGGGGGGTACGTAGCGGTCTCTTCCTTGCTGAGGTAGAGGCCGTTGCGCTGATAGGGTGGTGGCCCGGAATAGTCATCATCAGGTACAATAGCGCCTGACGATGATTAGTCTTCCTAGGGAGGGCTCCGTTAGCGGGGGGGCGGGACGGTCGAGGTCGCATATTCTGCGTCGTCTGCAGGTGGCAGTTTAAATTGCGGCGCAGATGTGTGTACCTCTTCCGGCCCCGTGTGTCGGGGTGGTCTTCTTCGGAGGTCACCCGCGACGCACACCAGCCGCTGGTGGCGGCTTCGGGTTCGGACCACGACCGTTTTTGGAGGCCCCAGGAGGTTGAGTCGGATCGGGACACCTTCTTCGTTGAGGGAGTCCTGATTTGGCTCGGCCGGCTTGGGTGGAGGGCAGTGGAGCCCTTCGCGATTCAACAAGCCGGCCACCGGAGTGGGAAGCGCTCAAGTCAACCGGGCGCGTCACTCCATGGAGGTGGTGGTCGCTCACGTGGCCTTCCGTCGGAGCAACGCGGATGTGTGCGCAAGCGTTCCCGTGGCGCTCCATTATGACGTAGAGGTGTTGACCGTCTGGTTTAGTGAGTAAGAGTCTCACATAACCGCTTCCATCTTCCCCTGGATGGAGGTGTGTATCCATGAGGATTCCAGACGTTAAAAAAAAAAAAAAGAAGTGCTTAAAAGGTCAACGCCCGGGCGCCATACCTGCAGAGGCATCAAATAAATTTTGTATGAGATATCTCAAATTTTAAAAACTATTAATTTTAAAAAGTCGTAGAACAAATGTTGTTAGGATTGATGTAGAGAGGCTGCCTGCAAGAGGTGGTCAACTAATTACGAATAAACCTGTATAAAACATTCAGTAGTCGATTGTGACCCAGAGTTACGTTACGTTAAAGTAACTCAGTGACTTTATTATCGTGTTGTCTCGATATTGTGTTGATTCATTTTGTTTATTAAAATTATATGAAATTGAAGAGAATCGTAAATTGAAATAAATCAAGTGATTGTGAGAAAATTTTGGGTTTATTGTGATTTTAAAAAAAAGGAAAATGTCGGAACCTGACGCTACACATATAAAAAATAGTAAATAAAATAACAAACGATACAACTAATTAAAATAATTACCAAATTCTCAATAGAGTACGGCAGTGGATGGTTAATGAAGGTCAAGGAGGTGCCGGGAGACAGAGCGCCCATGATGGCGTTATTGGCGAGTGCGAGCGAGATGGCAGAGTCGTGGTAGCCATAGTTACTGAACCACGCGGTGATGTGGTGGGGGGAGAAGGTCGCTGCTATGAGGTTCTCGTAGCGAGCGCGAGGTAAGTCTGCTTCTAGCTGAAAAATATAAAATATATAAAGACATAGAATATAATAATAAAATACTTAAGGTTTTAGAACTACTAGTTTTCTGAAAAAAAAAAAATTATTTGATGCAATTTTCTTGCAAAAATAGAAATAATTTTTAAACTATTATAGGATAGTGTCATCTAGGAAATTAAGTAAAATATTAGAAGTGACGTTTACAAAAATATCAAAGAAATAAACATCTTTCTATCCCGGGTTCAATTATTATACTTTGTCCTTTGACAGCTGACGCCCATGAAGATTTGTATTGTTTACGTTAAAATGTCATACAAGTAATATTGTACTTCAAGAACGGGTACCGCCCACTTAGTGATATGCACATATAATGATTACTACGATTGTGCCACAGATTACAAATAATCGGTAGAAATCACTGCTATGAGTATTAATATCTGCTAAAGAAAAACTCTTCTATAATGTTAAATAAGGTGTAATTAATATGTTATTCGAATATAAAGACATATTATAAACTTTATATATTAATATTATATGAAGTTTTATTTTCTTCTTAGTTTAGGGCATACAAATAGATAATTAGGATAGATTATTTTTTTTTATAACACAAGTCGTCTGAATAAAGGACGGACGAAGGATCTGTTGATGTTTCCAGTTGACGTGTATATTTTTAATGATTATAATAAATACAGACGCAATCACACTGATATCAATTTATTTTCAAAAAACTAAGACCTTATTAAATCAAAATGTAAATTTCTATATCTGTTATTACGTTTACGTAGGTAGGTAGTCATTCGATTAATGGTAGTTCTACAATCGGAATGGTATCGCTTTTAAGAATTTTTAGGACATCCTAAAAATTCGTAGATTTATGTAGTGTAGATATGTGTAGTGACGTCACTACACATATCTACCGTCAAGCTGTCACAAGACTAATAATATAATGGACAAAGCATAGTTCTAAACTAATGTTCCAGGTGTCCTTATGTATCTAAATGAAAAGTTTCGTTAAAATGATAGTTAGCTACTAAAAATAAAAGACATACCAATTTCACATAAAATTTTGACAAATCCAGCGTTCCTATATCAGTCAATATCATATTTGTATCTGAGCTAGTTTTAAAATAATCTTTATACACTAGCATTGCTTTCCTTTCCAAGCTGTTGTCTGTTAGATTTAATCCTTCAGATATGAGGGTTTCAGTTTTCCTGAAACCACTCTCCAGGGTCAGCTCCAGCGGTGGCAACTGTGATATGAACTTCCATGACCGCGCAATCCAAACAGATATTGATATATTAATTATTGGTGTTATTATTTGTATGAAGGCTGCGAGTTTATTTCTCATTGTGTTATAGGAGAGTTTTAAAAACATTGCCTTTATGTGGTTTCTGAGGAGCTTCAATCCTCTTACTTTTTGTATTGGTTCGTTATCAACTGTAAGAATAATGTTAAGTAAATATGAATTTAAATGCTTTATTAATAGGGTTTAAAATAAATATAAAATAAAAAAAATATTTATACAGGATTCGAACCCGGGTAAAGCTTTGGAAACTTAATTCAAATTGAAAAGAAATCAATGTTGCTAAAAATATTTATATAATGGATTTTAAAAATAACCTAATAATAAAGTGTCCGTCCCGATAAAAAATAATATAAATATATAAATGTTAAATTCATTATATCGACTATCGAATCCTGCTTTTTATGATTTTTATTTTACCGTGTTTACATTTTAAATAGACTTAACAAGTTTAAAGGCAAATGTATATATAATAATGTGTTTACGTACATATGTTGTTTGGATGTTTGTCTATTGGTACCACCGCACAGTCATTGTGGCTGGTGGTACCGTTCCTCTTCTTCTCCGCCGCTTCACTATCCTCAGCACCAGCTCTGTCACCAAAAACAAATAGACATACATATTTCTATATTGTTTATTATAAAACATAATAATATATAAACTACTTACTTCATAAATACTTCTTCGAGGCTGGTTACTGACAAGCCGTAGCTGGATACTTTTAAGTTTTCTTTTTCCTCCTCAAACTTTTTTAACATATCTGGAAATTTGTTAACATGTTCGTTTGGCAAGATGTATGTTAACTCTGAACCTAAAAAAATACAAATATAAAAAATAAATAAAATTTTAAATGTATCTATAAACATGTATGCCATGTTAAGTTTATTTTAAATTTAAACAAATATAGAATGAAAAATAGACGGACACGGGCAGGGATTCGAACCCGTATCTTTTAGGAAACCGCATCAATGGAGTCTTGTTAGATATTTTCAAACATTAATTTCGGTTGTGGCATCAAAGATAGAAACATTGGTCAAGAGTTTCGAAAGAAGCCTAATAGATGTCTCCACCGTCCCGATAAAGAGGATAATATATAGAATATTCACTTTAGCGAGAACAGTAACTCAATTGTTAGAGCGGCGGAACACTATCCCAGAGGTCGCGGGTTCGAATCTCCGCTCGTAAAAGTTTATTTTTAATTCTATATTTATTCCAATAATATTTACCTATATTAGTATTTTCCTTGAGATCTGGAACATACTCCTTGAAGAACTGGGTAACGTCTTGTACTCTGCAGTGCTCACCCTTGACGATGGTGAGTTTGTATCCTATTCCGTAGTGCTTCTTGAGGAAGTAAGGAGTCCCCACACACTGCAGCCTGCCTCCAGACATGATGGCGATACGGTCCCCTAACACATCCGCCTCGTCCATGAAGTGGGTAGTTAGGATTATTGTACGACCTAAAACAAACATATACCCTGTATGTAGGAAAATAGTGATAAATTTTAATATTTAATTTACGGTTATTAACCAGGCTGTATACAGGGTGATTATATCAGTATTTTTACTACGATTATTTTCGAACCCTAAATGGGTTTTAAATCATGAAAATGAACTTAAAAAATATTTCATATACAATAAGTACAGTTGAGTAAGTACGTATATGTGTGTGGGTCATTATGAACCCCTGAAGTTTAAATATAGAATGTATATAATACTGATACTGTACTGATATAATACTGTATTTGAGGGTAGATTGAAAACTATTATTTTAAATCAGTAGAGGATGAATTAAGAGAAAGCAATGGTACTAGAGTGTATGGAAATCTTCAAACATATAATGTTACAGGAAGGAACGGAATAGGAAGAATACAAAGACCATAGAACATTGGAATGTAGGTAGAAGAGTTTAGGCATCCAGATGTCACCAACTGTTGAAATCATTGCTATAAAGGTTACTTCACTTTTATTTCCCGTTATATATAGTAGAGTGAGCTGGTATACTAATAACAATTCATTACAGATGACATATAACAATTATAATAAAAAACCATTTTTAGACTGAAGAATAATCCCTGTGACATTATAATAGAACGGGAATTTCATGAACATAGGATTAATGGAAATGAAGAATCGAAATATATCAAAATTAAATGACACAAAAAATGTCCCAAAGACTATCATTAATATTCAAGAGTTTTGGTTAGTAAATATGTATGGAACTTAGGTCCTTGACTCATTTGAAGGATTGATGTTATAATGTACTAGGGGCCCGCGACTCCGTTTTTTGTGTTTCCTCAGCGCACGCGAGGAAAGCTCTCAAAAAAGAAATCTTTTCCCGTTTTTGCAGCATTTTTCATTGCTGCTTGACTTCTATAAGTCACAGCGAGATGACATATACCCTATAGCCTTCCTCAATAAACGGACTATTCAACACAAAAGAATTTTTCAATTCGGGCCAGTAGTTCCAGAGATTAGTGCGTTCAAACAAACAAACTCTTCAGCTTTATAATATTAGTATAGATTAGTCAAACATTGTTAAATTTCATTTTAAAAGAGCAGTTGTTGTGTTTCTAGCCAGCTTTTCTGAGGCGAGAAGTATTCCGAGCTGGTGAAAGCTTACTCACCGACTGACTATACTGACCAATTTAATGTAATCATTTACGATTTAAAAGTGCGTGTAAATGCCTACTTGACTAAAGTTATTTTGAATTTGAATCTCCCACCTTGCATCATCAGCGAGTGTCACATTGTCCAGGACCAGGTCCTGTTCTCACCTTTCTTCTCTCTCTGCAGGAGGTCCCACAGCGCGCGTCGTGCGGCGGGGTCCAGACCCGACGTGGGCTCGTCTAACAACACCACGCGACTGGAACCACACATGGCAGCACCCACTGACAGACGACGCTTCTGACCACCAGACAGGTGCTTCGATATTACTTTGCGCTGGTTGGAAATAAAACTATTAAAAAAAAATAAAGAGACAAAAAGTATAAATCGGTATATTAATTGTGTGTAAACATAATTTCCAAAAAACCTGAAAATGTTGGGCAAAACATGTTTTTTGGAAATTTTATTTAGCAAGTACTTATACTATATAACTATTTTTGTAGCTAGTACATATGACTGTATTATTAAAGAATCTGAATTATCACAATCTTAAGTAGTTTCATTGCTTGTGTTTCTTATTATCTCGACATAAAACAAAAAATCCTTTTATATTAGTTTCTTACTTCTACAGTATTACATAATGTAGCTTGTTTATTCCCAAAACGATATTTTTTACAATTCCATTATTTTACTTATTGTTCCACATAGATATAGATTCTTTAAAAGTATAGATAGGTATATAGATATAAAACAAATAAATTGAAAAATGTTTTTTTTTTAAGTTTTCAATGTAGTTTTGAAATTGTCTAACATGTTTAGCCATGTTGAACTAATTCGGACAGAACAGTTTAACAGAATTCGAACCTGCCACTTCTAGGAAACAGTTCCGTCACTTTCTCACTTGAGCTACCGTGTCGCTAACCTTGGCCTTGATGAATTTAGCATTTTATTTATGATATTTATAAAGTCAAAAGTGACTGACATCTGTTAGATTTCTTTTAAAAATCCTAACCATTGTTTCCAACTTTGCAGTCTAACATTGAAGAGATATTACAAAAATGTATAATTTTTTTTTTACAAAAGTCTCAGGTTCGAATCTTACCTATATCGATTTATGTTACATTATAGAATTATAACAAAAAATATTTAAACTAACATGGCTTTATTAAAATTTTAAATAAATATAGAATAGTAAAAACAGTATCAATACAGAATCGAACCCGCGACCTCTCCACTTCCTATCGCTGTCAACATTATATGAGTTTATGTACAATTTCAAGTAATACATAGTTTTTGAAAATATCTATAAACATGTATAGCCATGTTAAGCTTATTTAAATTGATATAAATACAGAATGAAAAATAAACCGGTACGGTACGGAAGATCGACGGGACGGTTTCCCAGAGGTCGCGGGTTCGAATCCCTACCCGTATCGGTTTATTTTTAATTCCATATTTAAATTTATAATACATAGTTATTGTAAAGTATAAATAACAGGAAATACAAAACTTATTAAATAAATAAATATATAATAACATAATGATAATTACGATAACAAAACAATAGTAAACATTATAATATTATTTACTGGGATCGTATAATAATATTTAATACTAGCTTTTGCCAACGGCTCCTCACGCCATTTTTAGGTAAAATATATATTTTTCACGTTAAATATTAGGTATATAAAAAAAATATTTAGTTTTTTAAAACAACAGTTTATTTATTAAATGGTATATCTTGGAGTTATGTAAGTTCACATAATTATAATACTAATCAGTTGAGAATATATCTACAGTGTTTTTAAATTTACTGGCAGACACAATAATGTTATTTACATTTATGTACATTACTTATGACGGTGTCGTGACGTAATATAGTAATGTTTACTGTTGCATCTACGGACTATAATATGGCCCAAAATATCTCCGGAACTGGTGAAAAAAAAAACAATGTTGAATCTACTATTATATATATAATCATCTTTATCGACGGGATCGTATTCCAGTGGAATATTTCTGAATATGTTTATAGACCATTTAAATTAATAAACACATGCTGTAGTTTATATAATACTAGCTGTTGCCCGCGACTCCATCCAGGTGTTTATTGACAAACAATGTTTTTCTTCCAAATTTTTTTTAACCTTTCGGCTAAAAATTTTTTTTTAATAAAAAGTGTCCCAAGTTAAGTACTTTTAATACCTATAACAGTATGTGTACAAAGTTTAATAATGATCGGTCAAGTAGTTTTCGCGTGAAAGCGTAACAAACAAACTTACATTCGCATTTATGGTATTAGTAAGATTTGATGGTAAGACCAGAGACCGATTAAGACTTTGCAATTTAGCAATGGCTTATGAAGTTATATTATTTGTTTTTTTTATTGTTATTATCATTTTAATAAATTTGTTCCGTTTTTTTTCATTTCATTTGTTAAAATCAATGTGTTTTTTAATACCTCAATAATACTAGCGGTTTATTTAATTAATTAAACATTACTACATTAATCCCAATAACATTTGTTCTACGTCTTTTTAAAATTCATAGTTGTTAAGTTATAGTTCATAAGTTTGCCCATACAAAATTTATTTGTTCAAATAACTCCAACTGAATGACAACCCACCTTTTCCTCCAGCTCCAACAGCTTCACGAAATGGTCGACCTCCGCCTGTATCTTGTTGTCGGCGACTCCCTTCAGTCGTGAGTAGAACACCACGTGCTCCTCCACGGTGAGGTCCGGGAACAGTACGTTGTGTTGAGGACACACACCCACTGACGAGCGAGCCTGGAGAGTCTCACGAACTATGTCGTAGCCATTGATGGACGCTGACCCCCAGGAGGGAGGAACCATGCCTGGGTACAGACAGGAGGTTACGAAGGGAACAGCTGTATGGTTAAAGGGAGAATACCTGCATGGTTAAGGACATATAAGTACTAAGACAACACCTGGATGGTTACTAGGTGAACAGCAGCATGTTTAAAGCGAGAACTGATGAAAGGTTACTAGGAGAACAGATGCATAAGTACTGAGAGTACACCTGGATGATTACTAGAAGAACAGCAGCATTTTTAATGCGGAAACTGCTGCATGATTAGCAAATGTGGGAGTAATTATTATAAAGTGATTCAACGATAATATATTGAATATATATATTATACATTGACGACTATTGATAGAACTATTTTTTATGTGATCAATAGTATGCAAGTATTATAAGGAAGATCAGTGATTATGGAAGGAATAATTATTATAAAAACTGCCAGTTGTGGATGATACAGACATAATTAGGATCAATTGTTTAAAAGTGGTTATTATTATTATTTATATAAAAAATAAGACTTCATAAGAAAACATATACAAAAGAAATATAAATTGAACTGTTAAATTAACTTTGTCTAATACAATGTGTATGTAGAAGATTAGCAATATTTTTTTTAAATTGATTTTTGGAGGTCATTGACCTGAAATATATAAATAATATACTTACCAGTTAACATAGATATAGTAGTAGTTTTTCCAGCCCCATTGTGTCCTAGTAATACTGTAATTTCATTTTCATACATTCTTAGATTTAAATTATCCACAGCTCTCTTCTTTCCTTTGTATACTTTTGTAAGATTCTGAAATAATGTAAATTATTTATAAATTGTTTTTAATTTATATAAAAAAATAAGTTTCGTATGTTTTTTTTTTTTTTTTTAATTTATTTTATATATATTTTTTTGCAACTTATCTATATGTTGATACAAAAAATGTGATCTAATAAATTATTTTTAAAAATGCCAGATAAATAATAAAACTAATGACGAAAACAATAAAAAAATGAATAAATTGTGTTTTTAATTCAATATTATCTATATACATGTTTAGTCATGTTACTCTAAAAGAATAAAAAAATCAACTCAGATATTTGATCTTTGATTTCTGGAATATTTAATAAATATAAAATTAAATTATCAACATCGGCAGCAAACGGACCTCTCAGATTTTAATAAAATCAGGATGAGGGCTAGGGCTTGAATTTGTAGTTTAGGATATTAAATAAATTTTGAATGAGAATATCATCATCACAGACAGGATTCAAACCTGCGACTTGCGAGTATTCATTAGCCACCAGTGTGATTTAAATTTTCATTTTATATTTATTAAAAAATCAACTTTATGATATTGTTATTGTATTTAAAAAGACCGATGCTTTTTTATATCTAAGTTCCATAACGTAATATTGTTGTTACAACAGCAGCTCACTCTTAACTGTCGGTAAATGACAAACAAATAACTACCGAATATTATCACAGTTCAAGGTTGAATTGCATCAATTTCGTGATATGTAAATGAACTTTATACAACCTTGTACATTAGACAAAAAACTTTTTATTGTTACCCAATTGTATATTAATATATTATCTTGAATTTTTAATCTCAAAATTTACGTTTGAAAAAAAAACTGTTTAATATTTAAAAAAAGTCTTTTGTTAATTGCAGATTGCGTTATTACAAAAAAGGTAATAATGCAATTATGTATCCTTTGTTTAGTTTTAATGTGATTTTTATTTATTTCTTATATAAACTTTTTAATTATTAAACGTATTTTTTTAATCTGTTTCTTTTTAAGTCAATATTTAAATATTTTTTATTTTATTTATGGTTTATGTTGTTATTTATAGGAATGTCGTTTGTTTCCAAAATAAATTAATAAATGTATACTAAATTCTATCTTCAATAGCATTTTCTTACAAGGATCTTAGAAATATATATTTTATAACTTAATTTTCCAAAAACTCTGAATATCGTAGGTGATTTCGATCTTCAGAAGAAAAAATATTAAGTAGGCACATATACAAAAACACTTTTATCTGGGTATTCTTGATATGTATTATATGTGAGTATACGATAAAATAATACTGGCAACTAGATGAAAAAGCGTTTATAATTAACAATGGGTGCAAGATGCCTCTGTAGTATATAGCGATTCTATGGATTTATTCATACATTTTTCAATATTTAGTTTTTCGATGATTGCTCAGCAAGTACATGACCGATAACTTATTTTTTTGTTGCTAAACCATAGATGATAATGCTGCTATCAAATAAAAAACCCGATGACAATCATTTAAGTAGTTTAGGAGAAGAAGCATCAGGAAGATCGCATTGAAACCAAATATGCTCATGGCATTGCTAAATATAAATACTCTTAATAATTAATATACTCACTTCTATATTAATTCCCATCGGAACACCCTTTGGTTCTTCATCATGAACTACTTTTAATAACGCATTCTTATATTCCTGATCGACGCCATCTTTATTTGATAACGCTGTAAAAATACATTTAAATAAATACAAATGAATAGGGGCAGGATTCGAGCCCGCAATCAGTATTATTAAATAATTATATTATATAGTGATAAGTATGTGAAATAAATAATATTTTTATAATTAAAAATTACTAACTTTTTAAAACAAAATTAGGTTTGCTTTGCAAACTATGTTAATTTTTAACTTAGTTTAAAGCTGTTCCAAATATAGTAAAATTAAATTAAAAATTTAAAAACCTCCGATACAAAAAGAATAAAAATAATATTATAAAACTTCAATCTTGGAGACGATTATTTCTATTTTGACCAAACATAGCTAAGAACCATCTCGACGAATCAGGCTTCCGATTAAAAAAAAACCGCAATCAAATTCGTCTAAGCGTTTGGCTGCTAGAATGCCACAGGCAGACACACAGATACTCAGATCGACAGGTAAAACTTATAACACCTCCCTTTGAGTCGGGGGTTACAAACAGCTTGGCTTTTAAGTATAATGTAGTTGGTGAACCCAACTATCATAGAACGACGGAAGCTAGTTATTATCACTTTCAGTATAGATTGCACCTATAAAAATTACTGAATGAATAAATCGCTAAGTAATCTAAGCTATTTTTCACATTCAGTGTGACTTGTACCTATGAAAAGTTGCCACAGAACGTAAGCTATGATAGGCTATTATCGCTTTCAGTATAGCTTAATCCTTACAACTGACCTTGACACTTAAATGTCAGAAGTTAATAATACTTCAAAGAAATCAATAATGTTAATACGTCAGTGAAAAATAATGAAAAATGGATGGAATTGTTAATGAGGATAACTTAGAAATAAATTATAATTAAATATCATAATAATAAAAAATATATACATATATATTACCTGCAACCTTAGTTTTGTTCGGTTTCCAGAAGCTTTTAGTAAATGGGAAGTACCAGGGTAGGGGTACTCCATAGAGACCAGGTCTGGTCTTCTCCACATACATAGCTACCAGCATGTACAGTATGGAGTCTAGCACCAGCATGAGAGCCACGTGACCTGGTTGGAACTGATCGTGGTAAGATACCGGGGTGAAGAATTCGTTCCATTGTAATCCTGGAAATATTATATACATACTTGTATTTTTATTAATACATACAGAAGATTTTTTTACTATAATGTAATATTAATCTATACATATAATAAAATTGTGAATGATCGAAAATTGTACATGGAAAATATTTTACAAAATAAAGATGGGGGCCTTTATAAGAGGAAGAGAACCCAAAACAAAAGTTTATCATTTTGTCTGTATGTTTGTGTACGCTAATCTCAGAAATGGCTCTCTCGGGAATATATTGTAATATTCTTTACTTAACATTAAGTGTTTATTTCATCTAAATCAGTTAATAATGAAAAAAGTTATTTCAATTTATATCAATCACGTAATAGGTACCAAGCAAATCTTATTCTATACAAATACTAAAGCTGTAGAGGAGTAGTCTTTGTACATTGAAAGTATTAAAAAAATATACTAGGATTTTAAGTGATACCTAACAGAATCCATTTTTAACATCTTTTAATTTTTTGTCAGTTTATCTGTTTGTCTTTTAGTTGTGTACTCATCACGAAAAATATAAATAGCTAATGTAAACTTTTATACATAGAAATTGAGCGTCACTCTGAGAAACATTCAGTTTTTAACTTTCATTACATACTTTTCACTCTATCAAAAGATATATTATGTAAGTATTTAAAGTGTCCAGAAATCTATCTTTATACATATAATAAAACTGTAACTGATCGCTATCTGTACATGTAAAATATTAAAAAAAATCATAATATATAAGCAAGATAACCCAAAACAATGTTTTTTCATTTTGACTGTATGCATGTGCACGCTAATCTCAGAAACGGAAATATATTGTCATGGGATTTACTTTACATTTTGTTTATTTTCTAACAATCAATTCACAAATAAAGAAGTTAATAATCTCTTATTCTCGTATCATTGCTGCTTACAAGGGATTAAACATAAAAAAAATATATACTCCTACACTCAAAAACTACCTACTTGATTGAGCTTGACGAAACTTTGAAGGTATAATATGTAGTACAAAGAGTATGTTTTATCGAAATCGAGAGCAACGCGTACGAAGTCGCAGGCACAGCTAGTTTTGAATAAAATTTAGTTCACGACATTCCAAGTTATATCGACAGTTCGAAGGCTTTTTTTTGTTATAGGCGACATTTTTTTGCGAAGTGGAGTTGTACATATTTGGAATCAGCGATGTTATCTGATTCCAAATATGTATATAATCCAATTCACAAAAAAATATCTTAGACCAAATAGCCTTGGTACAGTATATATTTTTCAAGTCATTTACTGATTGGTAGGTATTGTACATTCACGTCTCATAGCAGTACTCTGTAATAGACTTAATCAAAGTGGTCTATAATATGATTGTATGAGAATTATTGTAACCTACTTTCAGTGTATACTTGATAAGAAACAACTGAAATATATATATTTTACAATAAATGATTATTTATTATAATAAATTATTATTATAATAATAAAATATTACTTTACAAATTACTATTCTATCTAGATAACACTAAGCAAATTATTTACTTGTGTTAAAAGTGTTAGAGAACAATACAAATACATAGAAATACACATTATTATAGACACCAACGACCAAACCCAGAAATACAAACATCTATGGTCATCACATACATGTCTGTCCCTGTCGGTAATCGAACCCGAGCCCCTTTGGGTCGCTATACGTTAGGCGTCTGCGCTATTCACTAGCCCAACAGGGCGATTAAAAACCTGAGAAATTGAGTGGTAGTTGCTACCTATTTTTTTATCTGTTATATCTTTTATATTTTTTAATATTTTTGTTTATATAGAAAATATAATAAAGATAAAACGAAAGTGAACTAACGTTATAACATTACTTTTTTAAAATGAGTTACAACAAATCTGTTGACTTTTATAAACGGACATAAATATAAATCAATTACAAGATATATAAGTAGGTATATAAAAGTAAACACCCTGAATATGGTTCTTATTTCTAATTCTAATTGTTTCTTAATTGCTATCTATATGGTAAAGTTTGTGAAACATTGAAAATCACAAAATGAAAAAGATATATATCTATATCTATATCTATATATATTTCTCTCTCTTTCTTTTTACGGTCTTTAGCAATATCAGAGGATGTACAAGAGTGTTGCTGGCCAACTATACGAACCAACAAATAACCGAAAAGTTTTGAAAGCTAAGTACCTATTTTGTATCAATCAAAAGCTACATAGCTAATATATCAATAGCTATATAGCTAATATATAAGCTATAAAAGTAGATACAGGATATCAAAAACATTTACCTAAGGGGGATTAATCAGTCCATTTTGGAAAATTGCTTCTAGCCTAAAATACTTTTAAATCCCTGTTGAGTAATAAAAAATAATAACATGACATATTATCCGTATTTTGTTTTTACATAATTTGCTATGACTTGCACAAAAACAACAAATACAAAAATGAACCCTATGGTCAAATGAATAAGAATAGATTAACCAAAACAAAGAGGTTTTTGGTAACCTTCATGGTTCAACGAATTATTTAAACATACCTACTACCAACTAGTAGTCTGTTTTAATTACCTAACTACTAATACAGACAATTAATTGATGGAACAAATTCCATTTAAATTAAAATCCTTATTCATAGTAATGGTCTGTTTTTAAGTTACTTTAAATGGTTCGATATTAGATGACGTGTGTAGTTAGGGGTCAATGTAGGTCATGTCCTCGTTACACCAATTATCTGTTCACATACTAGGTATATACGAATCAAATGAGCTTCGATTTCCGTGTTGACAAAATATAACAAATGCTTGTTAGGTTCTTCCCACCCCCCACTACCACTAAGAAAAAAATATTAGGTCTAGTAGATAAAATAATATGAAAAACCATGTTTGTTTTAAAAATTTCATTTTTGCATACCGCTTTCCAACTTCCTCCAATTTCTGCTACGAAAAATTACTAAAGTCATAAATTATGAAAAAAAACATGATTTAAGTCATGCATAATTAATTAAATTTTAAATTTATATTTTAAATTTAACCCGACGCGACGTTTTGAATGCTTTGCAATAATCGTGTTCACTGTAAGACAAGATGGAAACGTCTACATACATACATACATACAGACAAGCAATACACTTTTAATGGATACTCGTGATCTAACGAGCATCATTAAAAACATAATTGTTTTACTTCTCTAAACATATTTATAAATACTATTTTACAAAGTAACAGATAGACAACAATTATATAACGATTATATGAATTGCATTTTTTTATACATATATAATTTACTAGTTGCCCGTGACTTCGTCCACGTAGACTGTAAAAATAATATTTTTATGGCTAGAAACATAAGCCATAAAAATATTATTTTCGATTATTTTTGACGTATCTACCGATACCGAATGTGTCAAAATCCTTTAGTCCGTTTAGACTGGAAGTTTATTTCTTTGTTACGTATTATCTTCACAACAAAAACGTCAACACGTCGTTTAGAAAAAAAACATATTGTACTATATATAAAATGTTCTTAAATAAAAGTATTGCACTGACATGAATATAGTTTCAGGTTCCAGACAAAGCAAGACTGTTTTTTTACGTGAAAAGCCGCTGAAAAGTACTAGTTATAAATAATAAATAAATAATATTAGTCATAGATTTTTATCAAGTAAATGACATCATGAGAATATCACTTTCATTTTCAGTCAGAATGTGATACGTTTCAAACATGTGCTTTAATGTCAAGGACAAACATACAATTATAGGTATATACCCGCTGTTCATACTCGGCCAAATCCTAATTATTTTTACCTTTATTATAACGCGTTCGCAATTTTTTGTGGGTGGAATTTAATAAAATTCTTGGTCTTATTTAGCATGCCGAAAATAATATACTTGCAAAGTATTTTAGGTATACAGGGTTATTTGTAATTAGTTGACCACCTCTTGCAGGTAGCCTATCTACATCAATCCCAACCATATTTGTTACACGACTTTTTAAAATTAATAGTTTTTAAAAAAATTAATTTTCCCATACAAAATTTATTTGTTGTCTCTGAACTGGCATTAACTCGGAACGTCGGTATGGCGCCCGTGCGTTGACCTTTTAAGTACTTCTTACAAAAGAGGGAGCAAAAATTTTTTTGTTTCGTTTTTTTGTGTTGTTTATCAAGATTTGTAAAAACTTTTAAAACAAATGTTGTTGGGATTGATATAGAGAGGCTGCCTGGAAGAGGTGGTCAACTAATTAAAAATAACCTTGTATACGAAAGTGTGTGATACTTATTACATGATTTCCAAGATACTTAAAAATATGACATTCCGTAATATTTTCATAAGGAAAAGGAAAGCTTTGCGATAAAAAATCTGTGTCATGTGTCATAAGGAAAACAAACATTAAAGGAAAAAAAAATGCATAAAAAAAAATAAAAAAATGTTGCGTAAAAAGGAAACATTTAAATTAAAAAAATATAGACCTCATGAAAAAACAACGTATTTAAAAAATTATAATAATAACTTGATCTCTCATTCCCAAGTTCCAAAACTCATAAACGAAGAGAACTGAGAAATATAACAATATATAACTGGATGAAACAATAAAGTTACAATACATACAATAAATCTAATCATACAATAATCTTACAATACATTACCTCTAGAAGTTCCTTCGCAAATAACCAACATCTGTAACGCGTACCCAATGGCAGTATTGGAAATCAAACTCAGTAACAGTTTGGTCGTCAGACTTATATCTTCATATAACATTTGAGTCAACATAAAAGCAGAATACGTAGAAAACCATGCGAGACCCATAAAAGAGGCTGCTGTGTTAGCTATAAAAAACAAACATACAGTCGTACAATTTTATATAAATATATATATATATATAGTTTAGATAAATATAGAATGAAAAACATTATATTTTTGGGGTCATTTTTTAATCTTGTGATGTTTCTTAAATACCACCGTTATTGTGATAGTAGTGAGTTTTTAAACTAAAACCCCTCTCCCCCTTACAAAATATCACGTGAATTTTTTTGGATACTAAAAAATTCTTAAGCCGTGCGAGTCAAGGTCAGTCTCCGGCTTTTTTGGAAATAAATAGCAGTATTAACCAAAAAAATAAAAGGTGATATATCACTGCGACCCCCTTCCCCCCTTGTCTATCTCCCTGTCATGACTCCCTATCCAGCTTCACGTGATTAATTGACGATCTCGTGTTTGAGCTTCGACAGTAAAATATTACTTAGTTACAAGTTAATCAATACAAACCGGATTCGAACCTGCGACCTATAGAAAATTCCGTCGGTCTGTCAATTGAACTATTGTGTCGCCACCCTTGCCCTTGATTAGAAATAGAATTCTATAAGAGTATGATCTTTATCGGGACGGTGGTGACTTCTATTAGGCTTCTTTCAAAAATCCTAACCAATGTTTCTAATTTACAATATAGAATAACATTGGAAATACGGCACAACTATATTAATAACTATATTATTAATAAAAAAGAATGTTTGACTGTTAGACAAAAAACTTTAAAGTAATATTATTCTCCGGATTTTGTTATGTATTTTTTACAACTAGTCATAAAAAATTATAAAAACACAAGGTTAAAAAGATCACACAATTTAAATAATAATAATATTAGACAAAAACCTAACATAATTTTTTTTTAATTCTTTTTGCGAAGACAAAATTTACAACTGTAGACAGAGAAGGCTGTAATAACTGGTTATCTTCCATTTCTTTCACACAGTGAGACAGATATAGGCTTAAATAATGTAGGTATGTTTAGAAAAGAGACAACGATATGATTTTTTTAGCTAATTCCGTCGGACGTTTCTTTCATTTATTTCGCATAATTGTATGAGAAATAAATTTGTTTCGATATTTTGACTATTGACTGACTTTGACTTTGATCGACGATTTGACATGGCCTTGATCGGTAGCGTAATGGGATCTAAAAATTATAGTGAACGGAAAGTCCCCATGTGTACATTTTTGACTATATAAAAGATTTTAGATTTATTTATGTTTATGTATATTTTGAAGATAATACTATTTATAACTAATATTTAAAATTAGCCTAAAGGAAATTAAGTGATACATATAGGTATTTGAGTTATGTTTGGTGTTGCATGTATCAGATATTAAAAATACCCGAATACATTCATAAATTTTTAAATTGTTTTATTTTTAGTTGTAACATATTTCTGGACAGTTTCTTTATTAATGTATGATATTTGTTGTAAAATAATTAATAAAAAAAATCAGACAAACTAAAATAATGTTTGAAAATTAATTTAGGATGTATTTTTTTTTGTAAAAAAACACTAATCATCAAAATATCTATATATAACCATGTTAAACTTTTTTTAATATTTAAAAATAAATATAGCTATGTATATAGCAGGATAAATTAATAGAAATGTTCAAGCGATACGGTAGCTCAATTGTAAGAGCGACGGAGCGGTTCCTAGAGATCTCGGGTTTCTCTCCCATCCCTGCTCTTATTGGTTTATTTTTCATTCTATATTTATTTTTTTTAATATATCCCACTGACCTCTGGTAAAAAACACGCTGACCATAAAACTAAATGACAGCGAGGCTATGACGAAGAGAATTAGGAAAAAAAATAACACCGTCCACGGCGTGAACGTCAGTACGGCGTACCCTTCACCGTCCGCTGTAGCATTGAACGGTATCTACAACACAAATATAAAAATTACATAACTAGAAAAATATTTTAAAGTTTTTTCTAAATTATTTTTCTTTAATAAAATAACACAAAAAAAATATTTGCTGCTCTGTTATCACTCTGTATTTTGTAAGAACTACTTAAAATGACATCGCTTACTTAAAGCAGTAAAAAAAAATAATTAAAAAAGAACCCGTTACAAAAAGACGTCTAAAAAGGATTAAAATAATATTATTATGTAGGGCGATTTCAAAATGCAAGTAAGTTATCAAGATAAATAACGAATTGACAATATCAAATCCTCATTCATAAGCTCCGAAAATTTTGTAAAATTGACACCATGATCATCGTACGTACAACGGTCCCCCGACGCAACGACTTCAATAAGTAGGCACAATAATATCATTTTTATCCTTTTTAGACGTCTTTCTGTATCGGGAGTTTTTAATGATACATTTAATATACGTACCTTAAATAGTATGACCAAAAGGATAACAGATATTAGTAGGAAGGAGAACTGTTTGATAAACCAGGCCAGCCAGTGCAGCCACGACGGCAGACCCATTATGATCATTGTTTCCTGGGGAATAAGGTTCAGATTACTTTATCTGAACTTAGTAACGAAACCCGCACGTACGTACCTACCCTGTACGCCAAGTACAAGTTTTGACGTTATGAAAACTATGACAGTGTACCAAATCGTAAAATCAAAATAAACAATTATTACACACTCTATGAATCAAAATATATTGATATATTTAAAATCTGTTAAAAATTATGTTTATATTTATTTATTTAGGATCATTCTATTTATCTTCCTAAATAATATTCTATATTATTATATAATTATTAGCCGTAGTTATAAGCCGAGCCAAACGACGAATTATAAAAATTCTTTGTTTTGATTTAACGATTTGGTAAACTGTCATAGTTTTCGTAACGTCAGAACTTGTTCTAATGGTACACGATTGTGTTGTAGGTAAACTATAAACTTAGGATAAATCGGTCAAATGTCGGTTTAAAGTTTTATTAAAGACATTATTTCGGATAATTTCATTACATCATCCAATATACAGTGCACTATTTGACCCCAAAAATAGTAAGACTTTCCACCATTCAAATGAGACCACTAGCTCACTAGCTGCCTTTTTACATACTGTATTAATACACTATTTGACCTAGCACACTGTAAACTGGATAGTGTAAAGATCTATAAGGTTCAGATTGATTTGATGCACGATTCATGAATAAGAGCATGTAGGGTTGCCTAATTTTTACAAGATAATGTTATATTTAGGTTAACAAGTATTATAGAGAAATTAACATTATTTTATGGTCAGCGACATAATATATAGTGCTTATATTATAATATTGATTTTTTAATTTAAAAGGATATAGTCGTAGTAGTAAATGTTAAAATAAATATTGGCAACCCCAGTTACCTAGATCATAAATTACAACATAAATATAATGTCTATAAGATATCAAAGTTCAAATACTTTATAAACTGTTCATAAAATAAATCATGAAGATTAATGACAGGGACTGATAGACATATTCCATATTTCGCTTCAAATAGCTAAGAAAAAACAAAAAATAATAAAGTATAAAAAAAAATTTAAGAGATGCCCAATATATTTGATTCGAGTATATTTATTGTCTTGGCTACATGCCACGGTAAAGAACTAAAAGACAAAACTAAGATTTATATCATATTATAAGTCAAAGAAATTCTATAAATAATGTGTTAAATAAAACTTATTAATATAAAGCAAGCTTCAAATTAACATTTATTTCGAAATATATCAAGTTAACATCTTTATTTTATTATTCCTAATTAGTATTCAGAATAGTCAACATTTATTTTGAATGTTAAATCAGCCTTTATTTTTAAACCATAAATCAACAAATATTTTCATCTAGCCAGTAGCCACACAGTAGAAATGGTAAATCGAATATCCGGTTCGGTAAAGGTTAAACCGAATAGTATTCGGTTATTCGGTGAAACCACTCTTCGTCGCATCTAATAACAACAATGATCGAATCGGTAACTTAATAAAAAATCTCTGCACGTGGATATTCCTCTAATCACTATTAGAAAAATAATAGAAAAATAAAAGTAATTATACCTATTATATATACATGTTGCATGGTACCTGATTAGTGTTATAATTATTTGAATTGTTTTATCTCGGCAAAATTGCAAATAAGAATTATTTATGTTACATATGTATGTATTAGTTTTATGAAATATACCTTTATTTTTATTATTTGTTATGTTGCAGTAGCGTTAGAATTATTTACAATAATAATATCATATTCATCTTAAAAATATATAAAGATGAAATACTGTTTGAAAATATCTATAAACATGTATAGCCATGTTAAGCTTTTTATTTAAAACAACAGCATCATTATGATAAATGGAAAATTCCAATTCAGTTTTTTGCAATAGGAAGTTACGTAAGAAATTACGCAAGTGGCGTTTATGGCTTATACTTAATTTAAAGCAATTATGGCTTGTTGTGGTTTGTGGTATTAATGTGTATGTATGTTTGTTTGTAAACCGTATGGGGGAATGAATTGAATAAGCTTAACAAAGCGTCATTCAGACGCGGGTCAGAGCTCAGTTTGCGATGAGATATGCGAGTCAAGCTATATTAACATGTGTAAGTCACACTGATATCAATATGATGTACCTGAATGACAGTGAAAGACGACCAAGGTGTTGACTGACAGTCTACATAGGGCTTATATACTTTTTTTTTAAACCTCGCATACGTACACTGTAGATTATTTTCACGGGCTAAGTCATAGTTTTATATATCTAGTACATAGATATTTCACTTATTAAACGTTGTTAATAGGAGTCTAGTTGGTTCATAGGATTAAGTCTCATTAAAAAAAATTATAAACATACTTCAGCTGTGTCCAGTAACGTCAGTTGGTTACGTTTGTAGCTTGTCTTATGTTAAATATCTGTTGGCTGTATACAAAAATATTACAGACAATACTATGAACAATTTTTAAATAAATTAATAGTATCCATTTTTCTTGTCGGTTCTTCTCTATGGCAACTCAATTGGAAACGGACATAGAGTCTGACATCGTCTCCCGGGACTCCCACTTAATCTGGTTGGCGCATGTTCTTCTCTTCCATTCTTGACTATCAGCCGTCATCTCAACAGTCACTCTTTTACTCACGTCATCTTTCATGCAATCCATTCATCCGTCTTTGGTCTACTTCGATCCTCATCCATATCTTGTTACATATTCTTCTTTGTTTCTGAATACCCATTTATTTTTGGCAAGGAACTCATAAATCAAAAGCAAATTGAGATTCAAAACTTCATGTACTTTTAAAGCAAAAAATTCGTTTAACAACCGACATCTTGCGAACTATTTAAAACCCGCGGTTATGACCGCCATGCCATCTCTTCGATTTTAACCGGACATGTTTGGCTTTCTCAGCTCGTGTCTGGCTAAATATTTGTATGTACACATTGTGTAATTTAAAAATCAAGAATCAAACAAGTCAAGGATTTTTATAAAATGATTTAATTTCCAAAGAAAATAAAGTTTTGGATAAAGTAGGTGAAAAAGTCAAATAGAGTCCGGTTTTTAGGACAAAACGTCTTACCTAGTACAGCGCAGACTCAGGCTTCTTTATTTTAAAAGATGGCATCTCTCTCCGCGGTTGACATTATTTTTGGGTAATATTCAGAGTCTTATTTATTATAATCAATCCTGAACTCGAATGACATCACCATTCGGAATTCGAGTAATGACATTTTGAAGAACGTATATCCAAAAGAAATACTACGACAGTAGAAAAGTACACAATGTATTCTGAGATGACCTACTCATCTTAGTAATTACAATATGAATTAAATAAAACGAAATTAATTACAAATAGGCAACAGTAACATAGAATTAGAATGGTATTTCGTAATTGCATACGTCGTATGAAGGAGTATTTTATGAAGAACAAATATGTCGACATTGTAGCCTTATTGATGTTTGTACATAGGTCAATGATCTGTGACCCTATTATTTTTGACATATTACCTGAGAAGTATGAGGTTCTATAACATTTGTGTTTTTATGACATTATCCTGTAATTATCTAACCGTAATTTAGTTTTATTTTTTTTTAATATAAACCTGATTTTGTCAGTTTTTGCGTATTATTTTTTTTAGTAATTTCATTGTGCAAACAACCAGCTATACTACATAGATATCAGTATAAATAAATATCTTAATCATATTTTATAATCCTATATAGTCCTGAATGTCATTTTCCTTGTATTTACAAACATAATTACTAACTCCGCTGACCTAAGTTTCTAGGAAACAGTCATGACGATTGACGACTTCATACATATTTATATTCGATCTGTTTTACGATTTTTTTCATACGAATAAAAATAAACGGATGTATTAACGATTATAAATTATATATATCTATAAATATATAATAACGCCATTAACATACTTCAAAAACATTAGACTCACAAAATTAAACACGAAAAAAATACAACACGTAATAAATTACGATAAGATTTGCGAGAGATCGATATAAAATACGTCGCTTGAATGAAATTAAAGTGTTATTAATCTTTTTTTATATTAAGTAAATATATCTTACCTTTAGTTGCATTTCTTTTTCAGCGGTGACAACCCTGACAGTGTTCACAAAAGTATAAGCAAAACACATCATAATTATCATTGATATAAATCTCTCCATAGCCACTAGTAAGTCATCCTGCCGGTAAGAGAGCTGCGGTAGACGTTGAAGATACACTTTAGTATTAACGGCCTTCCCCGTTTTTTGTTTTATGATCTCCTGCGATACAGCGTGCTGGACAGCCAGGAACATCTCCGGGGAATACCCTGAAATAATAAAAAATATTATATTTGTATTTTATATAGCTTTATATATGTTAATTTTAATATACCTGGTGTTTTTCCCCCGTACATGTCTGTGGGGTTCCTCGGACCAGGCTGAGGGAATAGTGGAAACAATAAATTCGTTCTCCAACTTAATCTAACTGGATGGTCAAGCATTGGAGTCCTCATTACTGCTGGGAATCTCAAGGTTACCTTTATATCTTCTGGCCATTCGGTTGCATCTGATTAAATAATTTCAATGTATCAAGACTCAAAACGTATCTACATACTATTAATATAAACTATAAATAAATTAATTTTGAGACTATTAAATATATTAATATTTAATTACTTACTTGCCATGTTATCATCAAACTGAATCCCAACAAGGATGTGATTCATAACATTTGATTTAGAGAGGGCCTCATGCAGTGCATTTGAATCATTGAAGCCCTTTGGCTCTGGTAGGACTTCAGGGTCAAAAAGAAGAGCAATGAATCCATTGAGATTATCCAGGGCCACCTTGGCCATGGCATCCTTTGTCACTTTTCTTGTGAGAGGATTTTCAGGAGAGAATGCTAAAGTTCCTTCAGCTTTTGCTGATGTGAGATTTCCACTACATAAAATATAAAATAATATATATTTTTATTATTTTATTTGCTTACTATATTTTACGTTTATGTACTTACAGATGTCTCCCGCTGATATTGAAGTAGGTTGGAAGAAAAGGCTGGTAAGATACCTCTGGCTTTGATTGCGGATCGACGAGACATCGTATTAATATTAAAAATAAAGAAAATATCACAGGAGATGCTATTTCGAAAAGCGTTTGGTACTTGTGTCTTCTTTGTAAAAGAAAATTTTTCCAAATAAGAAGTTTTAATTTATCGTATGAAGACATTTTCGTCGAGTGCTAAAATACATTTAAATTATATTGATATTTTATTGTTGTTTGGAAGAAAATAAATAAACACGAAACTATCTACGCGTTATATTTTTAAACCCATTACTAACACTGTTTCATTAATTTTCAGAGACTACAGCTCATTGTATATTTAGGCGGTAAGTTATATAAATATCGCACCACTTATTTCGTAGTAGATTTACTTAAAACCTTTAATTAGTTGATATAGGTAAAAAGTATAAATAGCTTACCAGAACATTACACTATTTAATTACACATATATGAGGTTTTTCAGTTTCAGCGATATATTAAAAGCCACAATCAATTCAAATCATTTTTTTATCATAAACTATGATTTAATAAGTAACGAGCCAATGGTCATCGTTTAAATACTAATTAATAAATGATTATATGTCAATGTCAAGACATAATGTCATTTGTCAATGATTCACTACAGTCTAATTAAATTTCAGAAGTGTTACTTTAATTAAAGAAAGTTATTTTTAAATCATATCTAAATATTTGGCATGGAAATAGATGATTAGTTTGTATTTTTTTTTTAATTATCTTTTTTCAAAATGATCTATGCATAACTTATCTCTCACTAAATGGCAATTTTAAAATTATTGTGTCTTTTGTATATTTCCCCCACTTTCAAAATATGTTTTGCTTATAAACATAAATATGTGTTTTTGTATTGTTAAATATGTACTTAAAACACAAGTAGCTAATTCAATTTAAGTGTCATAGATTCTTAAGCCATAGACAACAATATGGCTGATGGTGTATATGTCAGTAGCATATCAATGTTTTCCAATTGGTTTTCCCTAGATTTCAGAATTTTTTAGTTGTAAGATAGTTTTAATTTCCACTTTATTATGTCTGCTAATAATTTATCATCGGTATTAAAATCATGTTCGGAGAGTGAACTCATAAACGAAGTTGCGGAAGCAAATATGACATCAAAACAGGTAGAAGGATCCCGATTAAAACGTACCTTTACGTTACCTCGTAATCCCTTTGGGACATCGAAGGCCACTTCGAGTAAAAACAAGGTCACTGAGAGCGAAAATAAGCCATCTAGTGCGCACTCTGTGATAAATGTAACCCAAAAAGATGAGGGTGGCTTAGAAAGGAAATTGTTTAGAAGACCTTCGTGGAAAATATTCTTGAATAAAATCGCCCAACATATGAGTACTGTAAACGTATCAGGCGTAAGTTTTATTGATACATTCGTTAGATATAAATACGTCTTTGCATTTAGATTAATAACTTATATTTCAGGTTAAATCTCAACCAGTTTCAAGTGACAGAGTACCATGCAGTGGAGAACCACCTTGGCCGCCGGGAACTGTTCCTGCAACTACTGGTATCAAGAACCATGGCAATACCTGCTATATGAATGCTGTACTGCAATGCCTTTCCCATACAGATGTAATCGCTGAATATTTTGTATTGGAGCATTATAAGGTATCTTGTAATTTATATAAAATAATTTTGGAAAGTTTAAATAATGTGTTAGTATACTTTTTTATTATATTAATATTTTAATTCAATGAGTTTGTGTTTATGTTCTTTATAAAAGGTTATTACATAATGTTTCTAACATTTTATATTGAAACCTATTTCTATTTAAATATTGAATATTTTTTTTATAATTTTTAATCTTTCATGTACATGAATATATTTTTATTCAGATTGATCTTCAAAAAAGGAATAAAATCAACTCTAAGAAATATGGTACCAGGGGTGAGGTAACTGAACAATTGGCAGCGTTGCTAAAAGCACTGTGGTCTTGCCGGTACATCCCGGAAATGAGCATGTCTTTTAAGGTACATATTACTTTTTATCTTAAAATATGTTCTATGTATCTTCATATCATATCTTATTATTAATTTTAATAATGATATATATTGCATCATTGAATTTTTTGTATGATGCAACATATGACACAATATCACACATAATTATGGTTTTATTTATGTAACTTTTAATAACAGGGAGCCGTAGAAAGACATGGTACTCAGTACCGAGGGAATAGCCAACATGATGCTCAGGAGTTTCTATTCTGGCTACTGGATAAAGTCCACGAGGATTTGAATACAGCTACTAAGAAGAAATACAAAACAATTAAAGTAAGTTTTCATACACATTGTTAGTAATTGTTGTACACTGTCTGGTTCTTCTCTTCTATGGAAGAGGACATAATGACCACTTTCGTAGATAATCCATAAACATGTGGCTTAGGTTATGCATTTTTACTTTAAATTTTAATAAATCAGGAGCATGTTTAGAAAGTTCAATGTCATATTTTAACTAAGCTATTGTTTATATCCTTATTTGTGGGTTATTTTAATATAATTATTGTCCAATCTATAGTTGTCTATTTAAAAGCATGTTATATAATCAATTTTAAATAAATATATCATGCATTAACAAAGTTATGAATTGTGGATAATTCATTAATCTTGGTAGAATTTGCCTGCTATCTTTAATAATGGGATCATTTCTGTTGCTATTCACATTGAGTTACCATGTTGCTAAACTGGATGAATCTAGTATTCTATATATAATCATCATGGAGGCGATTTGACTCCTTTCTTGCTTGGCATGATATGTTTATAGACAAGTTTTAAAAGGTATTGTTATACTCTTAAAGGTTATTGCTATGTCTAAACAAAATACAGTTTTTAGGAAAACTCATATATTGAGCTGAGTAGCACAAACATAACATTGAAAAGTGTTTTGGCGCCAACTACCTTCACTTAGCTTATCTTAGTCTGACAACGAGAATAAACAAGTAAATTAAGTAACCTTCATACACAACAGTTATATAACAATGAATATGGTTACAGAATACAGTCGGCAAATCAGATGAAGTGGTTGCAGCAGAGACATTAGCAAACCATGCTCGAAGAAACAGTTCTTTTGTACAAGCAGTATTTCAAGCTCAGTACAGGTAAACCTATCTATTTAATAATGAATAACTTAGAACATGTCAAATATAAATATTTTAGTATAACATTTAATTATTCAGAAAATTAAATCAGAATTTTGTTTTAATAAATTTGTTTATTTTGAAATATTTTAATACATATTTATAATTTATTTACAGGTCAGCGCTTACATGTGCTAAGTGTGAGCGTACTTCCTGTACATTTGATCCATTTCACTGTGTGAGTGTGCAACTACCCACCCGAACGGCAACAGCGCAACCGTCACCACTACCAGTTAATGTAAGTTCTAATTAAATATTACTTACTCATATCTCAATCCTGACTATTTTATCTTCCTTAAAGTTGTATATTTGTTATAATCTGCAATATAGCTTTCTAAAAAAAAACATATCTTAAAAATCTTTTAAATGCATTCATTATCTCCGTGTCTCTGTGTGTAAGGAAAATAAGCTAATAATCATTTGCCACTAGGTCGTATATGTAAATCAGCAACCTCGGCAAGTGCGTATAGGTGCCGAGCTACCTCCCAACTCAACGATGGATGACCTTCGTACTTCTTTGCATAACGACACAGGCATCGACCGAGATAATATAATACTGGCTGAGATTAACGAAACAGGTAACGAAAAATATACCATTTTTAACGTAGATCTAATATGTAAATCAAGCAATATTCTTAAGGAGTCATGATGGTGTGTAGGTTGGAGCAGTGCTCGTGCGTGGTGGGAGGTGGCGGGTCTGGACGCGGGGGCGCTGTACTGCGTGGAGGCGCCGCCGCTGCTGCAGACACCGCCCGCGCCGTACCTGCTGCTGCTGTGGGTCAGCCTCATGGACGGGGAGCGGTTCGGTGAGGAATACTATTATATGTCACCTGGTTAACCATTACTACGATCAATAAAGCCGCTTATCATGTGTTAAATACCAGATTGTGAAAAGTATCTGATAACTGTTTGATCCAAAAAATTTTTACAGTCTCATAAATGTCACTAATATTATTACGTGTTTGTTATACACGTTAAAATTTTATATACATATATAAATAAATATTACTTTTTTAAAAGTATGATAAAATGATACTTATATTTTGGGATGTAATAGATGATTGATTTACTTTGGGGCTGAATGTATTTGTCATTTAGAAATTATGCCGCCTAATAGTAATTTTATGAACAAACTAGCTGTTGCCCGCGGTTCCGCCCGCGTGTAGGTCGCTTTTCGTGTAATCTTTGGAACTTTTAAAGAGGAACAATTTCATAGAACATCATTTTTGCGTAACTTTCACCGTTTTGGCAGCGCACGCAGTTTTTTGTTTATTTTTTTACACCTTGCGTTAGAATATTCAAGTTTTAGTAATAATCCCTAATTTTTTTGAAAATGAAACATAGCCTATGTCACTCGGGAATAGTGTAGCTTGCCAACGGTGAAAGAATTTTTGAAATCGGTCCAGTAGTTTCGGAGCCTATTCATTTCAAACAAACAAAAAAATAATCAAACCTTTCCTCTTTATAATATTAGTATAGATATAGTATTTATAAACAAAATATTGTATATACGATAAGTTTAAGAATAAGTTACTTAGGTTCGCCGTACGCCATGCAAGTACCTCGCGAGATATCATATGAAGACCTTCAGAAGCTGATGTTAAAGGAGATGTGTCAAGTCATTGCGGAGAATGTCCTTGAAAACGCTCAGAGCACTGACATATTTAAAGCCAGGATCGCGGAAGCTCATCGACCCCGTGACTCTGCGTACCTGCAGCCTGAAGTATGTATAACTTATGATTTATAAAATACATAAATCAAATATATTTTTTTGAAAGACCTGAACTAAGTGCTTTTTATATTGCAGTTACCTCATCCACTGTTTGCTTTAGACGTAGAGCAAGCACTCTGTGCACACGACAAGTATCCTCATCTTCGACTCGAATTATTATGGGACCCTGCACACAGGGACAGGTAAATAAACACTTGTTTGATAATACCAAACTAAAATTCCAAAAAAAAACTGAAGCAAAAATTGTCGAGACTAATTTGAACAAACATATCATCGTAGTTCATGACAACGTACAATAAAACAATAATATCCCCTCACATAAAAAAAAACCAACAGAGAAGTATATAAAGTGTGTTTCCAGTATAATCCGGGAGTCATTGGAGGCGTGCGAGGTGCACGTGTCGGCGGCGGGCGCGGGGCCGCTCACGCTGCACGCCTGCCTGCAGCACTACACGCGCGCGGAGCACCTCGCGCAGGAGGACGCCTGGAGGTGGGCTCGGCCGTGTGTGCGTGCGTGCGAGTGTGCGTGAGCGTGAGATTGTGTGCGTGCATATGTACGTAACTACTTTGATTTTGATTGAGTGCGAGCATGTGTCCTAGAGCGTGGGTGTATTTGTGTGACCTAGCTGTTTGCATGTATATATTTCTTTGTCTATTCGTTCTTTTGTCTTCGGCCTCCTAGATTTGGTTTATTTTTATTGGACATCAATAGCACACTACTTACGATATTAGATTTATTGTTTAATGCAATGGACATTGACAAAAAAAAAAAATATTTATTGAATATTTTTTTTAATATTTAAATTACAGATGTCCTCAGTGCCAGAGGTACATGCCCGTCGTGAAGACTCTAGGACTTTGGTCACTACCTGATGTTTTAGTAATACACCTTAAAAGGTTTCGACAGTAAGTAACCCTAACACTTTAATTATTTGTAATTGTAATTTAAATTAATAATTAACATTTATAAATTTCAGACAAGCCAAAGGTCGTACCAGTACAAAGCTAACCACTATGGTAGAATTTCCGATCAACGATTTTGATATGACACCTCATCTTGTAAGAAGGAACTCATCCAATGTAGAATCACCCGGTCATTCGAGATCCCCTCGACGAAGACTCTCCAAAACCACGAGCGTACCACAAGACAACAATTATGACTTATACGCCATATGCTACCACCATGGAGATGACCTCGAAACTGGTCATTATACCGCCGCCTGTAAAAATCCATACGATGGACACTGGTACAAATTTGATGATTCAAAAGTCACTCAAGTCGATGATGATAATATATACTCTGAGTTGGTTAACAATTCTGCCTACATGCTCTTCTATAGACGGAAGAAACCACACGTCGTTCATTCTTGTTCAACTGACGAGAGCGAGCACTGGGCTTTACGTATGCCGAGGTACGTGAAGCCAATGGGTGAGAATCTCAATGAAATCATCGAAGTTAAAGAAGAAATAGCTGATGATATGACTAAAACATCCAAAGAAACATTAAAACTCGAATCACCCAACTTATCCCCATCTAAAAGTATTACAAGTCTGTCAAGTAAAGCAGAAAGTCCCACCAAGCAGGTTCCAGTAACTCACACGGCCTCCGTCATACAATCACCAGCACTTCAACGACCTCTGATCGTCGAAATTAACGAAGTAACGAACGAAGATCTAAGCGATTATGAAAACGAATCCAGCATGCCTATTGAGCCTTACATACACAAAGACGTGCACGTCAACCCTAAAATGACCCCAGTGGATACGAGGCGGCCGAGGTCGGTGGATTACCCATCAAGGTCGAGTACTTCACCCTCATCCAGAGATTCCAACAGGAATTACGAAAGTTCCCCTCTCGTTGCCAGCATCAATGGAGTCGAATATCATCCCACCACTGAGGACTTGATGCTGTCGATGTTCCAAGAATCTAAGTATATAGTTCCAAGACACCACATCAACGGGGAGACTCACAGGACAGGTTTGTGCCTTCATAAATAAACATCATATTTGTTTGATAATGTGTACAAGGTTGTTTCTAATTAATTGGTCACCTCTTGCAGGCAGCCTCTCTTCATCAATCCCAACAAAATTTGTTCTACGACTTTTTACAAATCTTGATAAACAACACAAAAAAAACATTTTGGCTCCCTCTGTTACTTATTACTCTGTATTTTGTAAGAAGTACCTAAAAGGTTAACACCTGGGGGCCATGCCTACGCATGGCCCCCAGGCCTGAACTGGCATTAACTCTGTAGTTAATGCCAGTTCAGAGGCAAGAAATAAATTTTGTATGGGAAAATATTATAATTTTAAAAAGTCGTAGAATAAATGTTGTTATATTGATGTAGAGAGGCTGCCTGCAAGAGGTTGTCTATGAATTAAAAATAACCCTGTTTAACTTTGATATTTTCAGGTGAAAAATCCGTTTGGAAAACTCGAATATCCACGTGAGAGCAGCTGTTAAAGTTATTTTACACTAAGTCCTATATTTATTTTACATGTACCTTTAGATCTGACGACTCAGAGTAGACAGATACTAATTAGGGTTGGTTCGTCTAGAACTATCAGTATGATATGAGCTTCCTTTACGAATTTTGATAACCATCTAACAATAGGTCAATTAAATAATAAACATTCAGAATAACTGGTTAGATCGATTCGTAGCAGCTGGAGGTTGAGTCTATGTAAGTGTGTATTGTAGCGTGTTAGATGTAGATACAGTAAGTAAATGTCATTTTAATACCACCTTCGTGCCTTGGCTCTAGGGTGTTAATTTGTGATTAATAATTTACATTGTACTGTACTATATTACGTACGTACTGTACCAGATTACGTGATACTGTTCGGCATTACGTACGTACTGTACGATTACATATGTACTGTACTATATTACGTACGTACTGTTTGATTACATATATACCGTACTATAATACGTACATATTGTACTATATGATTACATATGTACTGTACTATATTACGTACGTACTCTACGATTACATATGTACTGTACTATATTACGGACGTATTGTATGATTATATAGGTACTGTATTGTATTACAGACGCACTGTGCGATATTACGTACGGAAATTGATTATATTTGTATTAAATGCAATTATAAGATATTGCTATTGTACCACGATTCATATTACACTTGTTTCGGTAAAAAAATTTATATTAACTTTACTATTGGGTCTCCTTTTTAGGAGATCTATTGTGGGTGCGTAAAATCATTTTTCAATATTTTATTAATAATGTATGAAATCATAATATAATTTAAGCATAATTTGTGAATTGTGTATATATTTGGCTTTATAGTTTGTTTTATATACAATATAGGTATAACGTTTGTACCAAATGATATTGTTGATTGAAATAACATCATTATTTGTAAATATTGAGAGAAGTTTGATAATTGCACGTAGGTACGATGCCACAATGTGATTTTATTGATAAATTTTATTAAAATTATTTTTTTATAAATGACAAGTATATTAATAACTTATTATTTATATATTTAGTGGGGAAATAATGTGATTTATTAAATTTACACTGTGGTATGTCGTTAGCAACTGGAACTGACAGCGTGTTTTTTATGCTAATTGAGCCTTTGAATGGCCTAGCGCATAAAAAATACTAAATATTAATTTAAATGCTAGGCCTAATAATTTAAGAATTATATAAAGCAACTGTGCAAAAAGCTCTCATATGTTAGTTGGGGTGAATGACCGCTATTTATAAAAAATCTCAAATATTAAATTACATTATTAAATTTCTTTCAATGGTGTTAGTTACGCGGTCATTGACCCTGGTTTATATTCTATTTGTTATTTTAATTTAAAAATGTTTTATTTTCTAAACCACGTTATGTTCAAATATAAGTGTTATGTGCACCGAGGTTTATTTCTTTTATTTTTTATCACCATTCTATATAATTATTTTTATCAACAGTTTTAGTGGAAACTCGATTACCTGGACTAATTATTGTCATAATATGGTATTCGGATAATTGAATGTATGAAGAGAAGTTATGTTAGTGGTTATGTATAAACATTTTCTTAATTCATATACATATATAATATATTGCAACCTTAGCCATAAAATATGTATATAGTTTAATTTTCTTATTTGGTAATTTTCATCATCATTATCGGTGGTCCAGTGTAATTTTCCATATCTTCATTTTTGACTAAAGCAATAAAGAAACCCCGTGGGACAGGAACAAGTGGGTATAGCAAGTTCAAAGACCTGTTTTTGCATAAATTTGACTTATATAAACATGTTTGAAAATGTCTATGAACATGTGTAGCCATGTCAGACATATTTAAATTTGAAATAAGTTTACAATGAAAATAAACCAACACGATCAGAGACGCGAACCCGCGACCCTTAAGAAACTCTTCCGTCGCTCTACCGATTGAGTCACCGTATTACCGAGCGATGCGGTAGCTCAATTGCTAATCTCTGCCCGTATCTGATTATTTTTTATTCTATGTTTATTTAAAATATATATATAAACATATTTTATACTGTTTGTAAGTCCAAATAATCGTGACTTTATATAACCGAGAGATAATCGAGTTTCTACTATTAAAGTAAGACAATAAATAGTTGAATTGAAAAATGCTAGTGCTTTTTGGTTCTAAGTTTTATAATAAAACATATTTTATGAAGCTTTTTTTATTTTAAAGTCTAAGAAAGTTAAGCCCCTTTTTGAAATCCATTTAATTTTTGGACTTACAGATTTAGATACGAAATTGAAATGTGTTTCATCGGTTACCAATGCATAACCGATTTATGGATTGATTTTTTCTAAAACACTTATAAGTTTCAGGATTGTAGATCTATGATTAATTTTTATTTAGATTTTTGATTGGTTCTTTTCCAAGAATCTACGTTTCGGAACCGTTTGTTCTTTAATGATTACCCCACAGACTCCGATTTTTTTTAGTTAATTCAGTTGGTCGGCTCTTCTGCAAAGGATCCCGGCAAGCCCAGACACTTTCGAATTTCCAATAAGTGTAGCTACTGGCTCTGCTGCAACCATGGCAGCGTTCTCTATGACCATATAACCTGGCTGGCGGGTATCCACCATATAACAAACTGATAATCATCTTCTGGGCTGGCGGGTATCCAGTACGGATTTTTCCAACGGAAAAAGAGGTGGTGTAAACGAAGGGTTTTCTTTCAGGGTTGCCCGTCTGCGGTGATGGCCTCGGACTTTTTAATTTCAACCTCTGTCGTTGGATTAAGTTATCGTGGAAGGGAACAGGATAGAGTGCCTGTGCCAATAGTCAGTCGAGATGGCACTTGTGAAAGCATGCCCCACCGAGACATAGTCTGGGCAACATATAGATTAGTCGTGGCTGCCGGCACACTGGATTCGGCTGGATATTCCGAACATGCGTTCTAAAAACTGGATTCAGATTGGAAGGGGATTAGGCCTCCTTCTTTTTCAGGCTTCTAAGAGGGACAGGATGAGCTCTATCTGCGGACTTGTAGGGGTCTCTCTACCGAAAAACTTTTTACGTGGTATCTGTATATTAATTCGCAAGAGATTCCGTGGGGTCTCGCTATGACGGTGAAGTGAACCGACTGGTCTAGTGGGTGGGAGTCTTATATAACGGCTCCTATAGGTAGGATCATGTTTATTTTCTGGATAGGAGACCCCCCCTCTCCTTCTGGGTAGGTACAGTGATTCATAATGGATTCCAGACTTTATACTTTATATTCATTACCTATATGTTTGTCAAGCCCCCCGCGACACAGGGATAATATAGGTAATCTCTAATGTGGGAGTTGTCTTTTAATAAAAAAACAATAATCTAACATCAATATTAAAAAAATACTAAAGAGGTTTCAATAACTAGTCAGAAACATAAAAATACATAAATAATCTATTAACATACATAGAAAACAAGATACATAAAATGTAACAACTTGTTACGACATTGAAATTAGTACAACTAATAAGGCCTGTTTAATAACTGGATTTAGAATATAAAATTATATATAAAAATTGCGACATTGATATATAGACTGGAATTTAGACAACTTGATACATTAAATAATCACATGTTTCAACATATTACCACACAATGTTCCAGATAAATGATTTATAACTGATACCTATGATTATAGAATTAAAACATTCTTAATGTTGTACAAACAATTATGGTTTGATTCAATGCCAAAGTTGGTCCAATCATTTTATATTAGTTCAAAAATCAATAAAATTTAAGAAAGAATACAACTTTTAAGGAAGATATAGTCCATAAATTAAGGAGAAAGTCTGATTTTATATTTTAGCACTACCTACCTTTGAATTTTAAGTTATTATAACCGAGTTGCGGGTTATCTTAAAACAGACATAAGGGCGAAAGAACGTTGTTTTTAACAAAAAGTAAATTACCTAAAAAAGGTTATACTTTCTCTAGAACTTTCGAATTGTGTTTTTCCACTTCATTGCTGGATTTTTTGCAAAATCACGATCACACATACATACACTATTATTGTCAGTGTCGCTACAGCAGTAGTGTACAGTAGTGAGTTGGTAGGCATTTTTTATAATAATGGTTTATTTCAATGATTCATAAAATTTCCTACATGGTATATTTAAATTTATTGCTCTAGGATTTAACGTGAATAATAGGTAATTTATACCGCTCCGGAGCATCGAGAACCATATATGTAAGTTAGTAAAAAATAATAAAAATAGAAAAAAAAAATACTTAAGATAGTAATTACTACAAATGCTTTTACAGTAATAAAACAAAATTACTGTTAAATTTCGATCGTATCTGGTCTCTGCGAAAGATCATGTAATTTGAGTATAGTATAATATAGTATAGTACCTAGTAAGTAGCGGTCAGAGAGTCTCAACCCTCTGACCGCTACTTACCTACTACTCAGGGCAATCCATAAAAACTTGTAAGTAAAGCTAAAGACATACGATGGAGTTTAGGAGGAGTGAAAACTGCTTTTAAGACCGCGTTTTGTTTTTGTTTTTATTACAATTAATAAAAAACAAAATGTTAGTTCGTAGATACTATTTGTAAGGACAAAACGTTATTTGTAAGGAAAGAATACAAAAACACAAAGAGGACATGCTTAAAAAAAAAATTCTAAAATACTAGACATTAGTAAAACTATCAAGGTCTTAAGGTTTAAAACTTACCTACGAATTAATAATACAATTGTTATAATTTCAATAACATTTAATTTTATTAATATACACTGAACATGTATAGTTTATAACAATTAACCCCGTTTTAATTATCGAAAATAAAAAAGGTATTTTTTTTGTTTTCTATATGATCTAGGGCAATGCTTGACTGACACTGACTTGTCATTCCACCTGATGGTAAGTGAAATGTAGTCTTAGGTTGTAAGGCGCATTACCCCAGCAACCTATTCACTCTTCTCTTGAAGACACCCACATTGTATTCGGCCGGAAATACCGACGCAGGTAAGCTGTTCCAATTCTTCGCTGTACGAAGTAAAAAAGACGAAGCAGAGCGCTTCGTTCGGACAGGTGGAATGTCCACAACAAAAGGATGGATACCTCCCGTGCTTCGGGACTTCCGATGATGGAAGGGGGCCGGGGGAATTAGGACGTGTAATTCCTGCGGACACTCACCAAAATGTATCCTATAGAATACTGAGAGGCTAGCAATTCTACGCCTGTATTCAAGTCTTTGGAGGTCAACTTCGAACAATTCGGGATCGCCTATAAGCCTCTTTGCTCGCCTCTCAATTGAGTCCAGAACCGCAAGATGAGATTTTGCTTTTACCAGCAAATATGTGGCCACAGTACTCTACACACGACCGGATCTGTGCTTTGTATAATACAAGAAGCTGTCCCGGTGTAAAGTACTGCCGAACCTTCGCAAGAACGGCAAGCTTTGCTGCTGCTCTTGCTCTGGACTCAATGAACCGACCAAAGTTCTTAGGTTACACTTTTTTATTAAATATTTTCTAAAACTCTCCAGCACCATCTACACAAGGTTTCATTCAGTCTTTTCAAACACAACGAGTATTTTTTTTGTACAAAACTAGGTTAATGCTTGACTACATACCAACTGATGGATAGTGGAGATGTTGTCATAGATGTTGCGCATTAACCTAGCAACCTATTCACTCTTCCCTTGAAGTCACCCACATTGTATTTGACCGGAAATACCGACGCAGGCATGCTGTTCCAGTCCTTCGCTGTACGCACTAAAAAAGACGAAACATAGCGCTTTGTCCGGACATAGCTTACGAATTACCATATCGATAACCTGCGACATTACGTGTCTACTTCTGAGTATCGATTTGGTTGTGGTTTTGAGTAAATCAGCCCTGGATATCCGCCATATTTGGTGAATCAACTTTTTGACTTGTAACACTTTTCCTTCCGCAACACCAGTTAAAGGACGACAACTTTTTCATCCTTCTAATTTAAGCGACCGCATTTGGAACTCATTACAAAGTTGGTATTGAAAGCTCCATGTCCATAAAAAAGCTAATTGATTGATTTATCGAGTCTCAAATTGGACTTGATGTGGAAAAAAATTATTGGACAAAAATGTTTATCGTTGTGTATCATTGACAAATGATAGCTTAATAATGTTGGTAGGAAATGGAGGGAAATTTAAATTTGGATTCAATATATTTTGATTTTTATTAATATATAAAAAAATACCTGTCAGCGTACATTACATGTAGGTAAATATATACAATTTTCCAATAAACGTTGCTATTACTACTATAATTATTTACTACACTTACTACAATATTAACCCCTTTTTAAATCATATTTGATTAAACCCATTTACAGGTTTTAAATATACATTTCTAGTATATTTCATAACACAACATAATAATAATATTATGCATATATATTATACTATAAAAAGTACAAAAACTATTACATTACAACATTAACCTCTCTCAGAGTGACACTTGTTTATTATTCCGGTTATACTTGTTTTTTTTGTATTAACATATAAGAAGTTTAATTAATTGTCAACACGTGAACTGAGTACCTACATTTAATTAATATGATTAAAAAACATTTCAAAATATTCAACATTTTATTTTATCCTTAGATGGCAAATGTTAAAAGAACAGCGCTTTAAAAAACATTGTTAGTATTTTATATAATAAAACCAATAGTTATTTTTTTTTGATAATAAAATGGAGATGACGAGAATGTTTACGTCGCACTCACACACGAAGGGTTCTGTACATATTAAATAAAAGATAAATTACATTTGTTGTGTGCTCACTTAAATATATTCATTTTATTTTAATTTTATTAATTATACTTAAAGTGAATATATAACTGAACATAATATAAATATTGCGAGCGTCTACCTGTTGCTGTTATTGTAAAAAGCAAAAAAACTCTACAGGAGACCCCTTAAATATTTTTTTTATTCTGTTTTTATTTGCTATTATAGCGGCAACAGAAAAAAAGTACATCATTTGTGAAAATTTTACCTGTCCAACTATTACGGTTCATGAGATACAGCTTTCAGATACCGACAGCAACAGACATCCTAGTCTTAATAATAAGTTCCTGTTTTCAGCCATTGCGTATGGAACTCTAAAATAAATATTTTTTTAATATGTTCGGTCAATAAAGATTTTTAATTAAGACTTTTAATGTAAATATGATCAATAATAATAATAAAATACACAATATTTTTTAAATAAATACTAAATGTAAGGTGTAGTAAAGAACTCAACTGAAAATAGTTTTTTAAATTGAATGTGTTGTTTGTTTTCGCATAACGCAAGAAACAATGAATTCAATTGAAATTGGTATAGTCATGTTATTGTCCCGAAGAAAATATAGAATACTTTTAATACTGATAAATTCTCTAATTGTTACAGAAAAAAAACAAACTAAACTAAAGTAGGCTATGCGTACTTAGTTGCAATATAACAAAACTAGGCGGATTTTGATGAAATTTTACGTAATCTTGACTTATTATCTCAGTCAAAGATATAATTATTCTAACTTGTCAATTAAAATTTTCATAAAAAACAAAAACTAAAAATGTTTTGATGGATGAATTTGAGTTGGGAGGAGAAAAGTCAGTCCATAATGAAATAGTTTACATTATAAAGTTATGACAAACTAGCAATATATATGTAATATGTTTAATAATATTTAAAAATATTTAAATAACATCATAAGAATGCGACAACCCACATAAGTTTGAACATTAGAAATTACCATAATCGTAGTATAATGTTTAAAAATAGATATTTTATGATCAATATTAAATTGTTACAAAATTCAAATTTCTCTGATTAAACATTTTTCAGAAATCCAAAATACAGATTCATTTAAAATATTCCAATTTTATTATTCTCTATTACTTGAGTATTTGAATTATTAATCCTTTTTTTTGTCAGTGCCAATAATTAATCACAATCACACATGCAAGAAAGAGACATAGATAGGTAGCCTCATTTGCTTTCTCTTTTTATTTCAATGGGTCCATTTTAGGCTAGCTTCCCTACTCTTTCTCTTTTATTGAGTGCGAAAGCGATGGTTGTCTTACTCAGGAGATGGGGACGGTCGTTGGTATTTTAGTGAGAAGTCTCCGGGTACTGCCTCGTAACTCTTCGGCCATCACCTCCTTGATGGGGTTTCTGTAAAAGAGAGAGTGAGAAGATATAAACTTTATGATCCTCTCACATTTACAATTTAAATAATATCAATATATATATATGTTAAAATTATTAAGTATTGTTTATTCACAAAAAGGAAATAGATGTAGATACAGAGAAGCCATTTTTAATAATTATAATAAATGGAAACAATGCGGGCGAAGTTCGAACCCGTAACCTCTGGCAAACAATCTCGACGATATATCTATCAAACTACCGTGCTACATATTATAATGAACTAAGCATTCTATGAAAGATTTTTATCTGGACGAAGGCGAAACCTATTAACAAACCTTACCAATATATTTAAAAAGATAAAAAATATATAATAAGTAATGTAATTATATAATAAAAACACAAATGAAATGGCCGGTCAGTATCCTAGTACCTACGCGTTTGATTCATAGAATGTATAATAATTCTTTGTTTTGGTCTTGCTATTTGGTAATATAAAAAATCGTACTATAGGTACAGGTATTGTAAAAACTAAACGCATTGGAATACAATAACGCAATAACGCAACAAATACAACTTTGATCAGAATTCCCAGGCTTTCAATTGTATTTTTGTCCTCAATAGATATAATAATATTGTATCAGTCACAGGAAACCTGAGCCCTGCCCTCCATTAGGAAGAGAGTTATATTCAGAGAAGTAGAGCAGAACGGATTCGACTTCGTTCTTTATCCAATCGGATTCGACTTTGCGACATGTCAACTCAATCTCAATAATATTCATTGCTAGCAAAACTATTCAAATGCTAATCGGATATCCTTGATATCTATTTTTAATCAGAAAGTAGTTTTGTTAGATAATTATTAAATGAAACGTAATTTATTCATAATTATTTTTAAATATGAATTAGGTCTATTAATATGAATGTATTTGTGACAGATTTTATTTCGAAATATGGAAAAAGTTGACAAGTAACATGTTATGTAATATATTAGGAAATATATTTGGAAGTGGTTCTAATAATATTTTTAGGATTACCTAATTATTTGTTATTAATTATTTTAAACTCAGAGTGGTTTTTGTTTATTTCAGAAATGCATAGCACTTATGAAACCTCAGACTTTCAGCTACACAACTAATTGGTTCATGAAGAAAAGACTGCAAGAAACTACTTAGATTCTGTTTTAACATATTTATTAAATTATGATTATTGTATTGATATTGACTATTGATTAATAAATGATATATGAGAACAAATTAGAATTGAAGTAAAGCGTGTTACAAACAGAAGATTAAAATTACTAATTACGCTACTTTTAACTCTATAATGCTCACATTACAAGGGTTTGAATATATCTAGAGTTTATTCAATAAAATTAATTCTAATTAATAATGCCTTATCTTTGAACCCAGAAAATGGGTAAATTATTGCAAGTTTTATTTTATCGACGTAACTATGGCGTATTTCTGAATAATAAACCGTTTTGTTTATCGTTAAAAGTCAATTACATACCCGGTTTTTATACCGATTTATTCCATTTTACATACATACATTATATATTTATTACACATTACTTTATAATAACCTAGACAGTTGGAGAAAAAGTAAGAGATTAGTCTATTCAAATCAATCAAATAAAAGTATTTCGTATATTATTTTATTTAGGTATTTCTTTAAGTTATATAAGTCACTCATTCGCATAGAAACAACTAAACAGTAAACATTTAAATAAATATAATGAAAAATTCACTAACAGTACTGAAACTGACAATATTTAAATATTTAAATAAGATCTTAACATGGCTATACAGGTTTAGAGACAATTTAAAAAAGTAAGAGTTTTATTTTACATAACTTTATTAGTTGCTACGCATTTTTGTAGATACGACAATTCTCGACTTCTATTAGTATTCGATAAGGTCTGTTTGTTAGAAACATGCTTAAAATAATATCTTACTAGGATGACTGTCAGTTCACCGCAGATTCAAAAAGTTTATTCGTACATTTAGCGAGGTTTGGTTTTTCGCTGATTATTCCTCAAGTACATGACCAATCACTGATTAGTTTTGATATTAAACCAACGATGATAATGCTGCTATTAACACGTTCACTGCGTTACGAGGTCTATAAGATGTCTTGCGGGACTTTCGTATTGTGCGGGGACTGAAATGCTGTTGTTTCACTCCTTGCGGGGGGCTCTAACTTGCAAAGTTCTTTATGTATGAGCAAGACAAATATACACATTTGTATCCTACTTGAAGGTGAGTTTATAGACATAATAAAAAAAATTAGGGATGGATTAGGTCCCTAACGCACAGTACTATAATTTTTTCATTACTTGCGTTAGGGGATATTTTAATACTCGTGGAATTATAGGCCTCGTAGACGCAAGAGCGGGTGGGGGGACGGCGCGGGCGCTGCGTGTCTCGTTTTAGTGTTGTTCAAGTATCGATGTGAGGGGACGCGTGCACGCTTTGAAAATAACTTCGTGTAAATAAATCAACGTGTTTATATTTTCTAATTGTTTTGTTTTGATAAACAATGAGTTACCTTAAAACGAAAAAGTGTAAAAAGTCAATCGATTTTTATGATCAAATTTTTATTGTGCGCAAATCATTACGATATGCGCACAATGTAAAAATTCAATGTGCTTACCATGTTTTAATGATAATCATTTTTTATAGTTTACAATAAATAATTAATTCGTAAAAAAACTTTTTCTATCGACAAATGACATTTTATTTAATTCCCATCACTAGTCACTTCACATATTGCTCTATCTCTGGTTGCGGAACGAGATACAATCGATGTCTAATTTTTAATTTGGATTTGTGGCTTATTCTTATGTCATAACTGCGTGCGAACCTAGCAAAATATAGAACAGTAGACTATCTTTGACCCACGAAATTTTTAAGTATATGTCATTGTTTTTGTTGAAGATATAAATTATTTTCAGAATTGTACTTTTAGGGGACTGATTAGGTCCCCAACGCACCCGGGGATAAACTAGTTTCGAGATCTTTTAGATCCCTAACGCACCAACTGAAAGTTTTTTAATTATGATGTCGCAGTGAACGTGTTAAATGAAAAAACCAGATAACAATCAGAACAGTAGTTCAAGAAAAGAAGCATCAGGGAGATTGCATTGAAGCCTAACTACATGAGCTTCGGTCAATATTTTTTTTTTTACCTAATATGAAAAACGTCAAACTTCGTGTTCCCAAAATATATTTTTGATTCTGTATTGCGAATCATGGACGGGGTAAAATATTATAAAAGTCGTTTGAACTTATTGATATATTTGATTTAAAAATGTAAACTTATTTTAATATTAAAGATGAATGAAGTGATAAAGATATATGATTCAACGTGTTTCTTTATACATAGCTTTTCAAACAGTTCTTTTCTTTTTTTATAAAATTAGAACTAGATAGGATATTATTAATTTAAACCATTAGATTAGCCACATATTCCGGCGTAATAATAAAACAAAAGTACCTATTATATAGTCTATGAAATATTTAGCTATTATTTTAACCCAGTGCAAAAAACACATATAACTGTAATTGTAGAACATGTTATCAATAAATAAGTTTAAATAAAGTTATTCATTGATCCGTTGTCAAAATTTGACATTTTATATAAAACACTTTTCAGTGGCTTAAAATTATAAAATATAAATTATAAAATATAAAAAAATATATAAATTTTAAGCCACTGAAATACTTATACTTATTTTGCATATACAGATACTAAATAATTAATATTTCAAACATTCAGTTACATACTACACAAGTTTAATATATTTATATTTTATATATAAATTTTAAAAACGTGTTTGAGGGCATGTCTTCATAACATTATCAACTTTTTGGAAAGAACTGAAGTCTTGAAAAAAAACCAAACTCTCAGAATTATCAGAATTATAGTTTATATCTTTGTATTAAATATGTTTGAAAAGTCGTTATTTACGTACGTGATTTTACGTACGTATTTATGTACAGATACTAATACTATATATACTTTTTTGTACATTTATTTGCTTGTCATTTTGTTTGTCATCATGCTATATTTTTTGTCGAACCATGCAATGGAAATATATTGTGTTTTTGTATTTTTTCTTTTATTAACTGTTTTTTTCAGACCCCTATGCTATTATTATTTTTTTGTAGCAAAGCACATTTTTCACCTTTTCGGTTGATTTTTCACGCAATTTTTTTGTTTGTGTCCGACCAATGGCATAGCAGATAATTGTTAATAAATATTATCAACCCTAAAAATTATAATTTTATTACCATAACGTCATACAAATGACTTTCATTTGACATTAACAATGTAATTAAAATTTTCAAGAAATAAAAAAAGTAATTAAAAACCCGATTTCTATTCAAAAGTAAAAGTAGCTGACCATGTTTGTTAACGTTTTTCAAAATACAATTTGATCATGATTTTAGTAACCTTGATTCAAAATCAAAAGACAGATTGACACGCGGACAATTATATAATATATATAATAGCCAGGGCTGCGTTCTGGACCACTTTTACTTTTAAATTTCGTTGTAGAGGGGCGAAACATTACAATGTGCGTACGAGACGTCTGTGTGTTCAGTGCGGGCGTAACGATCGTGTTTCGTGACTGTCTTGGTGTTTGTAAACGTGAATTATCGTTGTGAATATACAGGTAACTTAATTAAATTCATATATATAATTAATATTTTTTATTTCATAATATAGTTTTTTTTAATTTAGATATTTTTAAAAAGCTTCCTATAGTTTTCATATTTTTCAAGTTTAATTGTTAATTATTTTTATAACGATAATTTCGTTATCGTTATAAAAATAATTAACAATTTTCGTTAAATGAATTTCGTTGTAAAGTTTAAGTATCTGAAGATATTTTTGAAAAAAAAAAGTATTATTTTAAAAACATTTTTATAACAATTATAACTAGGTATAACCAATAAAATATGAAAAATTCAATAATTTATTTTGTAACACTTCTAAATATTTACTTATAAATGTGTATATAACAAAATATAATTTAAATAATTATTTTAATAATAATAATGTTTGGTAATCACTGGTAATACCAGGTAATAAACAATAGTAATTGTCTAACAATTCGCCACAAGTTTACAAACTTAGAGAAAACAATGGATCGAGGTATAGAAGGGAAGTTATTTGAACATTGAGTAAACAATTAACATATAATACTATCTAATAGATGATTAAACTGAAGGTTTAGATATTTATACACTGCAATCTAGTTTACATAGTAGCCAGGTTTTATTGTAACTGATACACATTCAACGTTATAACACATATATGTATATAAATATATATAAATACATATAAATATATATGTATATAAACAAAGAAATAGTATATACCTATAATTTTACCCGACTGTACTGAAGTTTTAATATACAAAAACTTATTTCAAAATATATAATTTTAAATAATTAGACTATACATTTCTTCTAGAACTTATTTACTTCTTACACTGTTATATGTTACTCTTATATATACAGTTATAATATTAGATTCATACACATACATGTACCTATCTATAATCTAAATAAAGATTAACACAGTCCATAGTGGCCTCCTATTATCCTTACAAATAAGTAAGTAGTTAAAAACATTAGTTTAGGTAACATAGCTAACCTATCTACGGATAAAATTGATAAGCTCTAATCCTAGATTTATATCTGCCCTATTCTATAAACTCAATACATCTTGGCACTGACAACTCAAAAAAAGGATTGTAATATAAACAAGAATTGGATCACGATTGGCTATTAATTCTGACTATTAGATGATATAATATAAGTAATAAAAGTATTGAATAGTTTTATGAAAGATTTTAGTACAAATATTGAACATAACATTTTCATAATGATCATTTTAAATTAAATTAGCATATTGCGATCATAATTAGTTTGATAGTAATAGATTAATGCTTAGGGTTACCATCTTATAAAATTAAAAAGCCTGACTCTGTGCTGTAGGTATTAGGTCAGACATTTTGTCCTAAAAGCCGGACGCATGTACGTAATTTTTACATCGATAATTTTCTATATTCGACATTTTCAGCTACTTTATCTAGAACGTCATTTTGTTTGGAAATCATTTTATAAAAATCTTGACATGTGATTTTTTAATTACCGTTAATTTCTGAACAAGCCGGACATATAAATATTTAACCGGACACGCGCTGAAAAAGCTAAACATGTCCGGATAAAGCTGAACATATGGCTACTCTATTCATGCTTCATATATTTTGTACACCTATGTAGTAGCTACTTTCAGTTTTCAGGATATTTTAAAGTAACTGCATCTTATCTATACTATTTGTATAATTGTTTAATAGTGTGTTTGTAATTATGTGTAATTATTTAACCATATTATCAAAATCTTCTTTATCGGAACGATTTTCTTGAGGGTCAATTATTTTTTCTATCTACATAACATAATAATTAGTATGTTATGAAGATATATTTTAATGAATGTAATTTTTAAGCAAGAGGTGAAAAATTATTAAAGTAATTTTTCTGTAAAGTTATTTAAGTAATAATCTTTCGTCTCTAAATAGTTCATTTTGTTAGGGTTCTTTACCCAAAAGGTAAAAACGGTACCCTATTACTAATAATAATTAAATTAACAATAACATTAAAAGGGGGCTTTCATACAACATACGTTTTTGAGGTTTTTTATATAATATAATGGTTCAGAACCTTTCGTGTGCGAGTCCGACTTTTTTACATATTAGCAACAAAATTTCGACTCTAAGTTAACTCTAACTCTGTGTTATATATTTAAGTTATAACGTTAAAAAATATATACCTAATGCTTATTCAGTGCAAATGTAAATTTTATTATTATTCTTTTAAAAATCAGTGAAAGTTTATTTACAAAATATTTGCTATCAAAACTGGTTTAAAAAACGGTCATAAGAAATTAGTCTATATGCCTTAAAAATTAAGATTCATTTTTGAGCAATTAAACGATTGAGGCTTTTACGGTAAATTATATCACTTTCGATCTCATACAAATTGTTGATGTGAAGATCGTTTTAAATATTGTGACGCACGGATAGCTTAACCTAGTATTATAAACTATATAATAAGTAATAAAATATCTAATTATTTAAATATATTCCAAACGGTCTTAAACTCATAAATAAAAAAAATGAGTTCTACGCAAATACTCATAACTATGCATGGAACTTATTGCAAAATGATGATTTTTCAACACTTGAAGCCACAATTTCATAATACAAAATAAAGTATCATTTATAACTGACAACTCCACAAACATATTACGTTCAATAAAAACAAAATATTACTCAAATGACATTGATTATATTTGTTCCGCATTTAATTCCTTGTAGATATTATCGTGGCAATTATGGCTATTTTGTACTAATATCATTGCCAAGTGATATATTAACAGAAGTCAATACTATCTGTATTTTTGACACAACAATGTTTATTTGTTTTTATTATGATTGATACAATAATGAAGACAAATGGTGTTGAAGTACATTATTGATAGGTTTCAACACAGTCATTGTTATTGTATTGTTGCCTGTTTAGAGATTAGTGCTCACTATTGTTTTAAGGTGTAAACACAAGGTTTTTATATTTATCTATGCATAATCATAAATTGTGATTAACGAGGTTTTATATGTTTATAAATATACTAACAATGTTTCAAAGTACTCTAAATTTATTTTAAATATGAAACAAATTAGTTACTTTTTTTAGTTGAAATTTTCAACATTCGTTACAATGTTTGCAAAACCACAGACACGCTTAGATCAGATAAATGCATATTAGTATATTTATGACAAGTAAAAATATGAGTTACATTTATTATGTAAAGTATTTGATAATATCTGTCAAGTTTATCTTTGAATCATTTTATTTATGAGTACCTAGAGCCTCGTTGTCAACTGACTGCTAATGGTTTTCTATCTGGATCCAGCGAGATTGTATATTATTGGTTTTGTAACAAGAATGAGAAAGAGGGATGCTCAATTCTTTCACTTCCCTTCTACAGTACTACCACCTTTTAGCCTCTCCGTTTCTCGAACTGTCTGTTACTTCCAGTCCCTGTATCAGAAGATATCGTTAGTGATCACTTATTATCAGTGAAACGTTCCAAAGTGAAGTAACTCAATATATTTTTTAACAAAATGTGGATTATTTGTATCTGAAAAAGTATTAGTTCTATTATTAGTATAGTTGATAGTTTACTGCAATTATTTGGTTTGCAAGAAAGATACAGATACAAAATTAGCAGGAAAAATATTTTACCAAGATCTTATCTTTTACTAAGAATAATAAGAAAAATGTGAAGGGTTTACTTTTTAACGAGAATCCTTGGAAATACCAGACACATAGACGTGTAAACTCTTAAAGAAGATTTTATATTGTTTTCCGGTTTTGATTACTTGCTTTTATTAAATATTTTGAACAAGCAATGTGTTTTTAGCGCGAGAAGCAAGTCTCGGTCAACGTCTTGTGTACTTTTATAATCTGTTTCAATACAAGGTAGTCACAAAAACAGATAATTGTTGCATTCACAATAATATTTGTAATTTAATGGGAAATGAATTCAATACAATAGTTTTTTTAGCTGCATTTTAGTTACGTGTTACAATGTTGAGTTAGTTAATTCAGGATATATTGTTATTAAACCAATTGCTATTAAGAAATGAAGATCATTGATGCCTTCCTTAATAGCGTCAAGTTAAGCATTGCTCTGAATGTATCTTGTGTTAATAGAAGATCAGTATTTAGAGAACGAGTTTTGTAACTAATGAGAACCTGACATTACATTATTTTCTAATGGCCAAGTTATTTCTTGTGTAATAATATTTGGAACATTCCAACATATGGCCCTTGATCTAGTTGTTAGTCATTCTGATTGGTATGAGAAAGATTGTGGTTTCGATTCCTAGAGACGACATTTTTTTGTGATCCACATATTATTTGTGTTCCGAGTGTAAGTGTACTTTGTATCTGTTATTTATAATTTAATGGAAATTGTCACGATACAGCGATAAATATTATTTATATATCCATTTCAATCTTAGATTAAATTATATACGGGTGTAAAAGTTTGTTTGTGTTTATTGTTTTTAAGTATATTACAATATTTATACAAAATGTATAGTCTAGTAATTACAAAATATACACATTTAAAATAATCTGTGTTTCGGGCGTTTTACAAGAACACACCCATACTCAGCACAACACTTGTGGCTCATACAAAGTTGTCACCTCTGGAAATCGAATCCACAACCACTCATTCAGAACTCTAACTTAATATAGATTTAGAATTAAATTTATCTCGTATTGAAATAATTTATACAGTGACTCTATCATCATATCATTAGACCATAAGTTGATTACTTCATAAAGTTGCATACTTGATGTTTTTTTACAGCCCATTTTGTAAGTTATACTAAATTTTAATACAGAGTTTAGCTAATTAATGTAATTAATCGATTAATATTAATGAAACTCGATTGCAGTTTAGTTCCTTTTACACACACACTCGCATATATACGCACATGTAATGAGTTTTTATATCTTAACGGTTGATCTGATTTATATGTTATACTTAGTTACTTTTTATAAGGATTGAAGTGAGTTTTGAAACTATCATACCTTTGGGATTTGTAATTTAAACTTTAATACTAAGAATAGATATTTTACCTATTCTCTATAGATTTTATTAACTAATAATATTTTCGGTAGATTTTTTCTATTTATTTTTGTTCTTTTTCCATATAAAGCCTAGATGTAATCATTTGGCTACATGTGCTATGAGCTGTTTCGAGTAGTACCTTCATTCTCAAAGAATCTGCTTCTCTTCCATTTCTTTTTTTACCTTTCCTAGCTTCTGGTTATCCTATTTTAAAGGTGGAGACCATTCGCTGATTTATGAACAAATGTCCATGGTCCAAATTAAATCATTTTTATAATTATTATAAACATCGAAGTCTAACCTAACTTATAGCCAAAATCTCTAAATTATTTAGTTTATCTTAGGAAAGCGCTAGAATTATTAAAGTATAAGTATTACATGATCTATTTAAATTACCTTAATTAGGTAAAATCGTTTAACAATGTTGTATCAAGTACAGTTTCATTATTAACCTACTCAAGCGTATCCAACTCAGGAGGTAATTATTTGTAATTTATGATCGAAGCACGCACGATACATTACAAATTTAACACTTTAGCGAAATTTATTCAATACACAATGGAATTATAAATAAATAGAGACTGAAAATAACAAGACAGGGGCAGAAATTCGAACCTGCTATCTCTGGGAAACCGTCCCGTCGCTCTACCAATTAAGCTATGGTGTCGCTACTGTTTCGGTGAATTAGGCATTCTTTATCGGGATGGTGGTGACATCTATTAGGCTTCTTTTGAACTTTCTAATCAGATTATAATTCTATATATTATGTCGTTGTATTAGACTTATATGAATAATAAAATAAATTCCTACGTTTTATAATTATAAAATATTAGTGTTATAATTTGTTTGTTTAGGATAAAAATGTTGAAGTTTAATTCATCTTAAGTAAAGATAATGTAACGTTGTCTGTTTGTGCAACAAAATTATATAAATATAATATAGAGTATTACAACAACTTGATATAAATATGTAATGTACTGACTTGAAGGGAAATGTTGTTTTGATGGTGATTGTCTTTATAATAATGTTTGTAAGGTCGTTACAGTTCTACTCGAACTGACCCACTTTATGACCTGTTACTCATAAGCTTAACATATATAGCCATGTTAAGCTTATTTAAATTTATATAAATACTAGCGGACCCGACAGACTAGACGTTGTCTTGTACACGCGTCTTTTATTTAAAAAATCAAACTTGAAAAAAAAAAATTAAAACGTTATCACAATGTCTAACGTCATTACATGTACATTTATCATAATTCGACCAATCGATACCGTATGAATATGTAAATAAACATTTTTTGTTTGAATAAATGAATTTGTTCCAATATTTTTTTTAAATTTCACTTTTTACGTAGCGAAGCACTTATCGGGCCGCTAGTACTAAAATATTTTTCTTATTTCTATCGCAACGCCAACTGTCAGGGCAGACTATAATTAAAATATAATATTATTTAATATTTGACATTGCCATGGTAACGCAGTCCGTCGGAATCAATGTGAAACATTCCAAAATCATTACCTACTTATGCATTAAAAAATAATCAAAAAAGCATTTTCCAGTAGACCAAATTGTGAGTCTAAACAATTCTCAAGTCCTCTTGAACACACACAAAGAATTTCATAAAAATCGGTCCAGTCGTTTAGGAGGAGTTCAGTGACATACACACGCACTCAAAAAATATATATATAAAGATAAAATGAAAAATAAACCGATACGGGCAGGGATTTGAACCCGCGACTTCTGGGAAACCGTCTCGTCGCTCTACTAATTGATCAACCATATCGCTGTCCGTCTCAGTGAATTATATATATATACACACCTGTGTATATCTAAATATCACACGCATATACCAATATATACATACACATAAAAATTTTGCATAATATATAAATAATATTAACAAATACATATTTATATATGTATATTTATCTCCATAAAAAAATATAATAATAATACAACTAATTATCGCTTAGGAAAATCTCTTTTACACGGCGCTTAAAAACATCACGGGAAGAAATTTGAGAAAAAGAAATGTGTTGTCTCTGGCAATCCATTCCAAAATCGAACGGCCGTTAATGCGAACGATTTAGATTGGAAAGCAGTCCGATGAAGAGGAGTGTGAAGCAATAAATTGCTAGAAGAGCGGAGTGATCTGTAATATGCATCAGATAAGAAGGAGAGATTACATTTAAGATAATCTGATGTACGAGGATTGAACAATAAAGAGTGAAGAAGACAGAATTTTAAGTTTTTTGCGCTGGCGTATTAGTAACCACTTGAGTTGGGAACTTTAGCTTGACACATGATCAAATTTTCGAAGTTTGAAAATAGAACGTACGTAAGTGTTAAGTAGACGGTCAAGCTTGTTAAGAAGTACCTCGTTGGCATCCAAATAGCACACATCTGCATAATCAAAAATTGGAAGTAGGTAATATAATATTAACCAAATTTAATTTAGCACTGAAAGGAAAAAAATCTTTTAAACGTGGCAGAGGATGTAATGTTCTGTACAATTTACGAGATAATTCTAGGAAACTTAGGGGTTAGGTCAATTTGCGAAATTTGTCCCCTTTTTTTTTGTTTCCGCGGGGAAAATGCTTTACGCACCGTACCCCTCGCGGGGGAAGCGAGGGGCGTGTGTGGGACTCCCGAAAACGGTGTACCCACTAAAAACCCCGCGGCGCTCCTTCCTCGCCTTATTGGCGGAGTCGTGGGTACGGCTAGCCCTTCATCCACGACCAACGAAATTTGTCCCCTAATATTATTATAAATACATATATATATACCACCATATACATATATATATCGGTGGTAGAAAATATGTGAAATAATTTATGGCGTGATATGACAAACATTTAACGAGAATTTCAAATCTGAATTTGATTTTATGAGAATATGACGACTAAAGACATGGGTGTAAAGAGTGAAAAAGGAGCCACAAGCTTCTGGGTTTGAAACAAGTAATAAAAGAGAGAAGATGAGAGTCGTACTTGTATTTGTCTAATCTCCTAAAAAAGAAAGATAGGTAGTCTCATCGGGCTCATTTGCTTTCTCTTTTTGGCAAAAAATGATATGCCAAAAAAGCAAGTCTATAATAATAGACGATGTATGTAGAGTACATAGTCTGTATGTAGTAGTATGTATGTAGTAGTATGAAAGATATTAACGTATTAGGACCTCAAACAATTGGGATAAAAGATTTTGTACGTTACGTTTGGATTTACTAAATACATAATATTACAATTACCATTGTTTAATTATAATAAAACTAATTTTATTTAAAGTACAAGTATATCATTATTTTATAAATAATATAACAAACACAAAAAAAATGTATAAAAATCTTCACATAAACATATATATATATTTTTAAATATAATAATTTAAATATAATATATAATAATAAATATAATATAAATAAATTCAATGTAATAAAAAAAATACTCCATTTATGTGTTTTTAAGCTCATGACTGAGCGTACTAAACTCATTCTCATATTACCTAGGGCACTTAAGGTTTAGATTGGTCAAAATTTTTAAAGATCAATAATTTTTCATTGTCTATGGCTTATAATGTCTTATGAAACCTCAATGGTCGAGGACTTGTTGCAAGGCGTGAGAATCATTATATACTCATAGAAACATAGATATAATATCTATGACTGAAATAGTTCCCAAAACAATAGGCGTGGATGACCTTGTGGTGTCTACATGTGTGTGTGTGTAAAGGAATGCTAACAAATACTTATGACTTATCAATGGTGATTGTAAAAGTGTATGGTGTGTGTGTGTGTGTGAGTGAATGTATGTGTGCATTAGAATGTATAATAGCCACTAATTATCGGTAATGATAAATGTTCGAACTAATTTGATATGAATTATGATAATGAATGAGTAACTGAATGAATTAGATATTAAATATTATGCCTAGTAATTAATTAAAAAAAATTATTAATGTTGTAAAGGTTTATGGCTTTTTTATATATATTATAATGAAATTAATTAATACAGACAATATTCAAACCTGCGAAATCTAGGAAACAGTCCTGTCGCTCTTTATTTGTGCTACTGTCTCGCTAAAAATCCTAAAAATCCTAATTAATATACCTAAAGTAAAGTAAAATTTAGCTATGAAGAATTAACTAGGAAAACATGCAACAACCAAAAATACTTAACCAATGTTTTAAAAGTTTCATAATAGAATAACATTTAAAAGATTTTGAAATGCTTTTTTATTAGTTTTTGTAATAGGTATTTCTTTCTTACAATTTGACACATGGCGAGTCATGACGACATATATACCAATTGTTCTGGAGGAAGTTCCATCCAGCTGTCAGCATTGTCTGAAATAAATTGCGGTACTGACGTTGAATATTACATTTATGTTATAATTTAGATTAGATGTTATAAAGGAAATGATGATAGTAATTATTTGTTACGTGTTTATATTTTATAAAACAATATGCTAGTACTTTTTTAGATTACTAGCGGTTGCCTCTGACTTGATACCGAAGGTCGTTCCTTGACTAGTAATCGAACCCGGAACTCAGCAAAACATTCACCCTTATCAAGTTCATCATCTAGGATTGTATATTTATATTTCTATTATATGTATATATTTACCTGGCTGTATTTACGTTAATTAAATCAAAATTTACCCTACTACTTTCAAACCCATTCGGGGTTCCTATTTATAGTAAGTACCTACTTGAAGCGAAATATTTATAGCGAACTCGTAGCGTGAAAATTTATTTCCTCCTTGATACATTGAAACGAATAATAATAAAAATAATAATAATAATAAGTTCACATATCTGTTCTATAATATAGTGTAGAGCTTATAGAAAATTAGTTCAAAAGTTATCAGAAGATGTGTTAATATTTTCATTTTATATCACTTTTATTCAAGCCCTTTTAGATTTATATAGCTTCTAAAATTATATATGTATATAGAAATTTTATAATTAAATAATTTCACAGACAATTCTATCAAATAAATGTTAAAAAGTAACAAGTTGAAATTGGATTTAGTTCTAAATCCTGCATAGAGTTATTATACATAGAGTAGGCAAGCCACCCTAAAATGTATCCATCGAAAAAAATAAGAGAAAGCAAATGAGGTTACCTATCTGTCTCTCCTTCTAGCATGTAATTAGACAAACATAAGTATCGGTTTCTCATCTTACCTCTTTTATTATTCTTCAGACACTGTCATAGGTCTGACTGGGGCTCCCCTATTCTATGTGTAATAATTCAATTAAATCATGACCTCTTTTTTGATTTAAAGAGGTAGTTCTTTGATCAAGGTTACATTTGATAGTAAACTATAAAACTGTCAAATCATTAAATTAGACTCTTATCTACCGCCGTTAAATTATGACAATTAATACTTGTACACGGAGGTCATTGCCACTCACAGCTTGGGTTTGTCAAAAAACTTTTACTATAACTTTAAGAATGGTTTATTTTGTTTTTTACCAGCTTCCGCCCACGTCATATAATATTATCATTAATGGACAACCCAAATAATATTAATTTTGAATAACATATAAATAATTTTGATATTCATATTTTTCTATATAACAATATTTACTTCTATAGTTATAAAAATTTGAACATTATATAAACATACATTAAGAAATATTATTATAAGCATTAGGTTACGGAACTCTACTACTACGACTTATTTTTCCGTCTGTCTGTCTCCAGGCTTTATCTCATGAACCGTTATAGTTAGACAGTTGAAATTTTCCTAGATGATGTATTTTTGTTGTCGCTACAATTACAATGTATTTGTTATACATATAAAACAAAATAAAATTAATGTTTGAGGGGGGTTCCATTCAACAAACGTGTTATTTTGCCGTTTTTTTTATGTAATGGTACGGAACCCTTCTAGGGCGATTCGGAGTCGCACTTGGCCGATTTTTTTACATTATATTGGTGTCGTAACGCAAGTTTTATTTTCAGTCCACAGATCACAATGGAGGTACGGACAGTGGTGCTATGCGCGTGTATAGCAGTGGCCAGTGCCTCACTGGAAGTCGTGAACCAATGGAGTTTCATGCAGTTTGACTTCCCTCCAGACCCAGTTTTATTGGAAAAATTCCAACCAGAGAACACCGTTCCAACTGGATTAGAAATCGGATGGGATAGACTCTATGTAGGAATTCCTCGTCTTCGTGCTGGTGTTCCAGCGACATTAGCCTGGGTGCCTCGGGCTCTTCCGCCTGGTGTCAGCCCGGTTTTGCAGGTAATTTTGATATAAATCTTAAAATGAATACAGATTAGGACTCGAACGTGCGACATCTAGATCCACCTCATCTTAAATAAGAGAGATTGATAATACTTAAGATACGAGTTACCAACATTATAGATAAACAAACAATTTTGATTGAATAAAATTGAACATGGCTAACTTATATATACTTATAAATTTAATGTACATAATATATTCCACTGCAGTTACTATAACAAGGAACCACAAATTATCAAATAGCTAACTAGTTCGTATATAACCAATGATATGTCTCGATTCTATAATTATTCTAATACTTGTCGTACTTATCATTGAAGCCACATTTCCATAACGTTACGTTACCTTCTATTATATAATATAGATAAAGTAACCATATTCAATATATTTTTTGAATATTTGACTAATTGTGGCTTCTGAATAGAAACGCCACAATATCTAAACTCCATCCCTAACGTAGCATTTTTTTACATATTAAATGCTTTCATTATAAATAATGAAGTAATATATTATATTCAATAATCTTATTATACAATCACACTGTCCAATTGAAATATATATTATTAAAAAAAATAATACCATAATTTATCATCAATTAACGCTGAAAAACGGTTTTAAAATCAATATTTGTTATTTAAATATAAACACACCCTTTTTATATAACTGTCTGAATCTTGAGCAACAATTCTTTGTCTTAAAACATTTAAACACTACTAACAAATGTAGGTAGGTACTAAATTAATCGTGAAGCCAGAAACTGGCAGGAGCAGTATTGCACCATTCTACTTCCAACAATGCGGCCACACGGCCATTAAAACAGAATTGATTCAGGTAATACCTAACATTACATTACAAATAATAATTGAACTGCGTAAATATTTTATTATAAATAAACGATAAATTTAAACTATTTATAAAAAAAATATGTTTCATACTCTTTATTGTTTACAAAATATAAAAACATAAATAAAAAGGAAAGATGTACAATAGGTCTTCTTGCTAAAAACCAATCCCTTCGTAAGCAAGTGTGAACGTGGATTTAGTTGTTACTATAATAGTTATTTAAGGATAGACATTTATATATATACATATATATTGTCGGTGTGAAATACATTACATAATAATACAATATATATATTCTTATTTCACACCGACAATAACATTAGGATAAAATTCTTAATATTTCATGAATTGTAACATGATACGTACAATTAAAATGATCTGTGTGCGACCTCGCTGCGCAGGCGCATGCCTTACACGAAGTATGATTACAATTGTCACGAGAAAGCGTGAAGGGCAGGAACTAGATGAGACCTTGACTAACTCCATCTGGACCAGAGACATTTATGAGTGGCGTTGTACAACAAGTTGGAACTACTTGATTTACTAGATTTACAACAACTAGATTGAAATAATATATTTACTTTTTAATTTAATGTTTCTAATACTGTTTGTATTGTATTGTCTATATTACAAACATTAAATAATAAGTCAATATTTTATTTCAATCTAGGTGTTGTAAATCTAGTAAAGCATTACAAATAAAATTATTGTTATTTTATACCACACATTAGACCTAGTTGATTTACTAGATTTATGAGAAAAGGTCTTAAAGCTAGATTGAAATAAAATTTATTTTATAGACTATTTTATAAATATATAAATATTAAGTAGAACAACAATGTTTTAAATCATTACAAATAAAACTAATGTAATATTTTTAATTTATTTTTTATTTCTATTAAAATAATTAGAGTGTGAACACTCTAATTATTTTAAAATTATGATAATATTATTCAGGTATGCAAAATCGAAATATGAATCTAAGTTTAAATATTTGAAATAATTAGGTTAATCATTTTATGTATATTATATTGTTGAAATAACTTAAATTGTGGCGAAAATATAAATTATTTTTAAATGTGCTTCACGCTTCTTTGGAATTATTATTATTTTCTATTTTATTTGTATTTACTATTCAATCAATGATCTCCTTTGTTTCTTCTTATTTGTATTCAATACAAAAATAACAGAACGACGAACGAAAACATTAAATTTCTTTTGTTACGTGAGACAGATAAATCCATTCAGATACATTTGATGCATTTAGAAAATACTAAGTATTCATTTACATTGCGAAAAATATATAACAAAACGTATTAAATATATATTTATCTAGTGTCACGTAAGTTGATTAGAATTGATCCCACTAGTTTAGAAACCATTTAGGGTTTTATTCAAAAGTTAACGGTTTAATTTACGTGTTCAGTCGAGTGAACCTATTTAAAATTAATCAAAGATCACGAATTAATGACTAAAATATAATTTTTTTTTTCTATATTCCTCCTTTTTTTTATTAAAATGCTATCCTTACCCAGGCGTACCCTGATTGGTCTTGGCACACAGCTGGGCGAGGGGACATCAACTGCACAGGTCTGATATCTGTGTACCGCGTGCGAGCTGACCGCTGCAACAGACTCTGGGTGCTGGACGCTGGAGTCATTACCAGCCTTGATGATTTTAGAAGAGTCTGTCCTCCCAAAATCCTCATCTTTGACATGGCTACCGACCATTTGGTAAGTAATATTATTTATAGTAACTAATTTGTTTGAAACTTTTTGTTATAGTTTTTTTAATCTGAAAATTACAGATTTATTGATTTTTCAGTTTAAAAAATAAAGATTGTATACAATAAACCGTTACTAAAATATACAATTTATTAAAAGATATTTATACCATTTCTTTGTATTAAATTAAATCAAATTCAAAGTGTTGTGTGTTAATTGATTACTTAAATATTACTACCGATTATTTGTATACAACAAAATTTTAATAGTCACAGCACTACGGCGAAGGGACTAACTGCGTGACTTTGTAATAACGTCTAAAAAAATGTCTGTGATACTACAGACAGTTTATAATATAATTTGAATAAAAAATGAAATTAAGGATTGTACATCTTGTGATTAAAAAAAAATATGTGAAATATCCCATATTATTTAAATCGTTAGTTACGTCTATAGAAAGTTATTTTGACTTCAAAAATATAAAACGTTAAAACGGTACGATACCACCAAAATTAGATCTAAATAATTAGATCAAAAGATTTCAACATATCATTTACCGCCAAACATTTTTTTTCGGAACTGTGCTAGTTTAGTTCTTTTAATTGTGTATTCATTGCTAAAAGGTTTCGCAACTTGACCTCTCCAAATAGTTCGTATTACTAGAAATATGAACAATAATTCAATGTTAGGCTTATGTAAACGCTTCTTTACATAATTCTTTATTTAAACTATTCAAAGATATTTCATTTATATCTCTATTAAGTTCTGTTATGAAATTAATTCCTTATATGTCAAAGAAGTCGTTCAAACGTGAGAGGAATGAAGTTTTTATCAAATATGGCTGTGAGAATAATTGTAGCAAAGTAGTGTTTGAAATTGTATTTGTATTTAGGTGACTGGGCGTGTACGAGTTCAAAAGCATTTATCTTGCTAATAGTTAATGAAACATGCTTTTAGAGATAAAGTATTTATTTCCATTATGTATTATTATATTTAAAATGGAGTGTTTTTTAATATTAAAATATACGAATACAATATAATAAAGTGACAAATAAAAAAAAAAGATTTTATTTAATAATTATAAATGATATGTGGAGGTCGAGAGACGTGCTTTTGGCGCTCGTGATCGCAATTGTCAAGGTTTTGCTCGGCTTATTTTGTAGTTTCCGTTACAATTGCAATATCACATTACTTATCTGTTGCTAACATAATTGGATTTGAAACAATGCCTATTGATATGTTACAAAATTATGTCACAACTCTTTAAAAGTACATCTATCAAACAGTTTGACCGTCTTCCTTTTTAAACGTCCTTCTGTCAAAAACTTTACCAATTACGACCGACTTTATAAAAATGTTTTTATGAATAATTTTACAAAAATATTATATAATGAAATGTTTTCTATAAACTAGATAATTATTCCAAATAATTATGCAAATTATAACCACGGCATTATGCACCTAATAATAGTAGACCTCCTTCAAGTTGGCACACTGATAAAGTATATTTTACTTTTAGTATACCATAGTTAGATGGTAAGATTAAATATCTGCGAACATTAAATGTCAGTCTATTCTATTTAGATATGGCTGACAAAATTAAATTAGGTATTTTGTAAAATCTAACGGTTTGGTTCATAAAAAAGTACATCATGCTTTAGTGACGTTTGATTAATTAGGTGTGATTTACTATTTATTAATATTTATCCATTTTTATTACAATATATATTTTAATAATGATATAAGTTGATTATTACTTTCTACTAGCTTTATTAACATTTCGATAAACATATTTTATATCTGGGTGAAGGATTCATTTGATAATTAACTTTAACCCAACCCAACGTCTTTATAACCGTTTCTCTTTATAAATATAAAAGTAGGGTAAGAAGATAATTAATATGTTAAAAATATGTCTATCAATATGTATAAACCCATTATGACACCTTTAAAATATTATTCTATAAAATAACATAACAGTATACAAAGTTGGAAAAGTTGATTAGATATTCTAAAAAAGCCTAATAGAGGTCGCCTCTTTATCGATACAGATGAAATACGGAAAGTCATCAAGACGGGTATATAAGTTTTAAGTAACGGGTATTCAAGAGATTCGAGTCCTGTCTGTCTTACAAAATATATATTGCTGTACATAAATAAAATGAGTTTATTAGTTCTTTATTCAAGTATATTTTTGTCTTTCAAATAACGCTTAAGACGCTGAAGCCGAATCGAAAACGCCTGTTGTCTATTCTATACAAATGAATAAATGCGTGGACGCAATAGTGTCGCGTAGTTTTTATCAAATATGCACTAATGTCATTCTATTCAATAAGCGTTTACGTCACTTGTCTGTAGCCAAATCGCAAGCGTTCTTTATTGATTCTATATAAATGTCCTATAGAATTATCATTCTATTCAATAAGAGTTAACGCCTTCCTTAGGCCCTCAGGACAGATAAATTCAGATCGTTATACTTGTAATAATACTATATTAGTGGAACTACAAACTATAATCTATTCTCGTTATAGTAACATAAATCTTTACTTTTGATGACCTGTGGGTGTAGTGATTAGTAACTCTGACAGTTGAAGTTTGTGGAATCGATCGGCGATCCTCACTCGGAAAGTTCTTTGTGTGATCCACAGATTGTTGTTCTAAGCCTGGCTGTGCTTTGTGACGGTTATTTATATGTTTGTGAAGCCTTCCGTGACACAGAGATAATATAATCTCTCGTAACTTGTCTTTTGAAAAAAAAAATAATAATAATCATAAAAACTGTGGATTAACAGAGTCAAGGACACGACAACATTCCGAACAAAGTCTGCAAAGTCTGTAAAGTCCTGCAAAGTCTAGTGTTATAAGAATAACGTAATACACGCAAGGGTAAATAAATTAAAATATGAGAGTATGTAAGCAACGTGCATAAAATCGATTAACTATGAAATTATTACAAGACCGTCATAAAATAACGCAACAATAATTATAAAACTCATTACAATATTATGTTAAATAGTTTTAAGTTTTTTGCTTAACCTTATTTTTTTAAATATTTATATTAAACTTTGTGACTTAGTTTCAAAGTATTTTTTTTTTCAGTACTTATATATCAGTCGATTGCTTGTTTTTTTTTTTAGAAAAGTCCTTGCATTTTTAAATATTATGAGTTTGTGGTTTGGACACATATTTTTATTAACAGGATAATGTTTATATATACAGATCTCTGTTGCTGAGGAACATTGTATATTATATTCTAACCACATTTTAATAATAGTGCTCTTATGACATGAAACTGATATGTCTTTAAATATATATTGAAAGAAAAGTTAATCGACACGGGCTGTACAGAAATAATACCAACATAGCGATACATCATACGGTAGTTTAATTGATAGAGCGACGGGACGGTTTTCCAGAAGTCGCAGGTCTAATTCCTGCTCGTGGTATTGTTTATTTTTATATCGTTTTTTAAAAAATAAATGGACTACACATCTATACATGTTTATACACATTTTAACAATTAACAATCTATACTTTCTTTCATAGATATTAGTAATATAAAATATTAAAAACCATATCAAAGTTAATAATTACAGGTTCTATATTATCTCGCAATGATAATAATGATTGACGTCTTACGATTATACCTGCTGCAGTCTAAAAGGCACACCCTTTCAAATATCACAAAGAAACGACCTCGGCACTGTGTGGGTGTAGACAGTGAATTAAATATTTATATCCGTGATCTTAAATTACATATTTCTGTTTAGTTCGTTATAGTGATTATTAAAAGGTTATACGTAGCGAATTGTAATGCATATTTTATATAAACTTGGTATAATAAGCACGTTTTAATAAAAATGTAAGCTTTGATAGACAATAATAAGTTTAAGAATATGTTTAGAGAATATGTTTAGAGAATATGTTTAGAGAATATGGCGACCCTTGAAACGACTTTTGAAAAGTATTACGAATTATATAGTAAATCTAGTTCTGTAAGTAGTTTATATTATGATTGCAGGTGAGGAGTATCTACTTCCCACGAGAGCTCCTCCGTCCTGCATCACTGTTGACCAACATTGTGCTGGACGACAGCAGGTCTTCTGCCTCAAGACATACCTCCACCTGCGACAACATCTTCGCTTACATTTCCGACACCGTAGCTCCAGGTAAGAAGACTGCTTATGTATAGACCTACTTAGACAATAATTTATAAGAGTACTTCCCCCCCTCTTCCTATCAGATGTTCTCATGCCCTCCCCCCTCCCTTTTTCATGTAACAAGATTTTAAATTTTCCTAATCGCCAACTATAAATCAATAATATAATTACTAATAATAAATCCATAAAGTTCAATCACGCGTACATATTGGTAGCATAGCAGCCTAATTATATATAAACTGTATCTGTATGTAACATTCAGGATCCGAAGACTAATTAATAAACGATAATATAATTAGGAAAATAAATCTACCGTAACAGCTTACTTCCACTCCATGATTTATCGGTGCAATTTAATTCACCTTAAATGGTTACTAATAAACTTCTTAGTAATAAAAAATAACATTAGTCAATGTACATAAATGTTGGCATTTATGTACATGATTTAGGGGACCCCCTACATAACCTCAATCCCGTGACTATATTAAAAATCGAGATGGGGTTATGGCTGCTTATCGAACCCCACACCGACCATCCTCGTGACTTAAAGTGCAAAAATTTTTTTAATCTTTTTTTTGTTGTGAAACTTCTTTTTTGGCACAATAAATATTAAGTATGAATGAGAATTAAAAAATTATCCACAGTTACTTTTTGTCTATAAAACGCATTAAAACGGGTTACAAAATTGACATTGCCCCTTCTCCCCGACCAAAACCTGTATTTTCGCTCGAATTCAATAATTAGTACCTACTGCTTGAGACATATTGCTCACCAAATATGGCGGCTGCGATACTTACTAAAGGTTTTCTTAGTTGTGCTGTTTTTTTAGTTCTTTTTATTGCAATTAAACCAACATGTTATTAAATTTCATTTAATGTCATGGTCGGAGATTTTTAAGTAGAAGTATTTAATAAGATATAAGTGATACAAGCTGACACACTTCTATACAATTAAACTATTAGAACTGGTTGAACTCTTGAGCAATTATTGTGCGTAACACTTTAGGTAATTCGTTATAATATTGGCCTATAATTGGTTATTATTTTAATATTCACAATTATTACAATTAGTAATTAAAATGTTATTATTATATTAATGTACCGTGAAACATTCATATAAAACGTGTTAGGAATGTTTTTTGCCAATATCTGCATTGAATATAAATTGCGACTTCCGCTAAATTAGCACACAATTTGTTCCCAGGTGTCACAGTGTAACAACAGTCAAAGAGAAAAGCATTACGTTACTGTAATGTTTTATATAATTACTAGTAAAGTTTATTATCTACTTATACTTTAAAAATACGTAAATTAAATAGGCTAAAAAACCTTACAGACCTTTAAGAAAAGTTTTGGTAATATTTATCTACATTATTGAGAAAAATAAACATAATTTTAAAATCAAGTATTTTGTTCAAGAGCAGAGTCTATCTTTCCGTTATCTTATAGTCTATATTTCGATTAAAAAAGTGGCTTGCCAACCTTATATGGAGAGGGATGAAGGAATATAAAAAAGAGAGGGTAGGTGTTATGACTTCCGGTACTTTCACCTACGGCTCGTATGGTAGCTATAGTAGTTACTTTATACTTACGTGACCGGGTGATAGTACTCCGGTAGACACCCTGTAAGAAATACAGTTAGACTACTACTATACAAGTATATACACCGATCACACAAGGCGAACTAACACTTGATTATTTAACAATCAATCTAAAATATGAATTACAAATGAGATAGATCTAAAATATTAACTACAAGTTACAATGATATTAATAATATAGTTGGACAAATAACACACATTGATCTAACCCCTAAGTAAGCAAATCATTTTTTTTTGTGTAGAGTGTTAAATATCGATACAAATACATAGAAATACACATTATACATACTGAGAATATATTTAATAAATGACCAAATCCAGAAATACAGACATCTACGCTCATCACATACATGCCTCTCCCTGTCGGGTATCGAACCTGGGCCCCACGGCTATACGTTAAGCGTTTGCGCTAACCACTCGAACAAAAGGGCGGTTAAAGTTGTTTACGATAACGGTTAAACTTGAGTATTTTGAGTATTAAATGACATTGATCAGGTTAAATTTAATGTCAACTTATTTTCTTTATACAGTAAGTGAGTTTAAAAGAGAGTTATACCTTGAATTGAAGACGTGCTAATAAGCATGTTTCACTTTTAAAACCAGCCATGCGTTACCAGGCTTTCACCCAAAATGTGACGTAATACAATGACAATGGTACTAATTAAACGAACTACTTAACTAGGAAGTTTAAACTACTTACAATTTACGTCCTATTTTCTTAGAAGTTGCGAATTATATTGTAAGGTTTTTTCTACTTAACTACAGAGAACTTTTGTTTTGCTCAGTATTGTGCAACTACATCCTGTAACTACATTGTGTTTATTGTTTAATGAATTCTAATTACACACACAGACAAAGCATTTATTAATATATATAAATAGACAGGTTCTTTATATATATATATATATTGCAACATTGTTTATAGTTTTATACTAAACTTTTGTGATCAATGATTTATACATAAAATAAAACTGTAATGGATCGCTGTCTGTACATGGAAAATATTTTCAAAAAATAATAATACCTCTATATAAGGAAGAGAATCCAAAATAATGGATTTTTGTCTGTTCGTCTGTATGTTTATATATCGTCTGTTTCTTTGTGCACTTTAATGTCAGAAACGGATTAACCTATTTGAATGCAGTTTTCAGGATTATATTGTCGTGGGCTTCACTTTACATTTAGTGTGTTTATTTCAATAAAATCGGTTAACAAATAGAGAAGTTAATCTCTTACTTTCGCACCATTGCGGCAAGACATTTTTTTTTATTAAAATATTAATCCGTCACTCAAGGAATAATAATTCATTTTCTAATAAAAAAATACGAAATACGACTATCTCCTTTGTAAAAAAATATCTGTGCATAAAAATAAAAAGATATATAAAAATAAACTAAAAATACTCCGACACGTAAAAACTACTTGCCGGAGTTACATTAAATTTAGTGCAGGTACGTTTTATCGGAATCGAAATCTATGCGTACGAAGTCGCACGTATAGATAGTGTATATATAAATTTACCTATTTACTCTCGTGAATTATATAGGCGTTAGGCCTCGTTTTTATTACATTTAGAGTTGTTACAGCCGCTTAAATGTATATATTATAATTTATATATATTTTCTATTAAATATTTAAATTTATAACTATAAATGTAGATGTTTTAACTTCATTATATTAATTTTATTTTAGTACCTACATAGTGCAGCTTTGCGGGCATATTTCAGCATATATATTTAAATTAATAGACTTAATGCGTTTTGATGCATCTAATTATAAATAACTACGAGTATTCTAATGCTTATAATATATAATGAGTAATATTAATAATGGAAATGCCTTGTTATTTAGTATCTATTGGTTTTTCCCGTATATTTGATGATAATTATTTGATTTGTTGGTGTTATTATGATATTGAATATCTTTTTGCTTTTGACTTTTGACACTTTTTAAGTTAAATATTTGTATCTAAAAGATTAATAATTATTGGAAATAAATATTATATTCAAATATTGAATATATAGCCAAAAGTCATGACTCCGCTTTCGTATATGATACCTACTTTTATAAACAGAATTTGATCTACCTACATTTCTCGAAGTCGAGTTTTTATTAATTTTCCTACAGTATATTATAGTTTGATTTCCTATTCAAGCCTACTGCTTGACTAATGTGAACAAAAAGAGCGCGCAGCTTAACTTAATGCAAATCATTGAAAATCTTTTTTGATCTATAAATACGCACCCAAAGCAATAAATAAAAAAAAATTGGATCCAATCGGTTCAGTAATTACAAAGGAGTTCGAAGACTTACAATGCATTTGACCCAACAACTCCGAGCTTCTCTTCTCACTCGCTTATAAATATTTATCCTGTCTAGTTACATCCCTCAAATGTATTTTTAATTCCAGGTATTATAGTGTACGATGGTCGGAGGGACAACGCCTGGCGAGTCACCCACGCCTCCATGTACCCTGACCCAGACCTGGGAGAGTACGACATCGGAGGGGAGAAGTTCACCCTCATGGATGGAGTCGTAGGCCTCGCACATTCACCCTCACAAGGACTCTTGTATTACCAACCTTTAGCCACTGACAGGTTTGTTATATTTATCTTTTATTATTTAACTAGCTGTTACCCGCGACTGCGTCTGCGTTTGCGTTTTTATATACACTTCTCCTATTTGAATGATATATTGTTCAGCAATTCATTGATTTTATTTTTATTTCTCTGTTTTTTTTCTAATTTAAAGCCTAAGTTGCTTCTTACAATATTAGCAATACGCCAGTAAAAGTCCTCCTTAAATCGGCCCAGCCGTTTCAGAGATTAGTCGGAACTAACAGACTAACTACAACAACACTAACAGACTAACAACTAACAGACAGAAAAATATTTTTATATAAGTAACGCTACTTATATATATGCATATGCATTTAGTAAAACCTGGTAATATTGCATTATAAATCCACACAAATGTTGTTTATATGTATAGATGTATAAATATAGATGTTTTGCAGATTATAAATTATATATATATGAAATAACTATATAATAATTACTTCTTTCTCTGTGCAAACTAAAATACTGTACTATCATTTCTGAACAATAAAAACGAATCGGACATTATAAAATTAACTTAGATGCGAATTAAAATGTATGAAATATAACGCAGTAAAGTTTATTATTTGATTACTATTACAGACTGTTCAGCGTATCAACAGCAGTGCTGGCTTCAGGACCACCAGCGGAAGGACAGGACTTACCAGTCAACCTGGTGGGGCGTAAATCTTCTCAAGGTCTCGGCCTCGCTGTGGATCCCCGCGATGACACCATCTTATTCAGTCCTATGTCCGAGACTGCCATTGCCGCTTGGAACCCCATCACCAACTCGCATAGGTATTAAACTTACGCATTCCTTAGATATTTTAGATATTTTGATTATTGAAACTCAAGGTACGAATACGTCGCTCTTTGCTATCCTAAAATATATATTTAATCTTGGTTTATAAGCCGGTATTATGCATATTATTATACAATATTTAACAACACTTAATAATAATATACATAATTTCCCGTTACCCCCATTGGAGTGGTAATTCCACCGGGGAGTCCCTGTAACATGCGGAATTCCTTGACCCTTTATAACCATGAGGGTAACCGGGTTAATAGGGTATCCTGCTCCATCCAAGTACCCACATAATCGGGGACATCCCTAGCCCAGAAGATATCCATAACAGATTTCCTAATAATATAATAAAAACACTAATCGGAACATAAATTAACATTCTTTGACTTATAGAATTTAATTTCATTATAAAGTTATAATATCAATAATTTGCATATTTATAAGATTCTTGAATATGTGGTATAAATTATGACTCATGTGATTAAATATACTTAATACAAAGATGAGTAATATTATATATGTATAAAGAACGTGTAAATATAATATTGTTATATTGTTTTTAATGCTAAGTTATTTGTCAGATATGTACAGGTAATTACAGTGATACATTATCAATTTCATAAACTATTATTACATACCGTGAGAACCTTACTGTGACAACGTAGTACATAGTTATCTCAATCACATTCATTCACACGGTACTTTTTATTAATATTGTTAATTATTTGCTTAAAGTATAAATAAATTTAAAATAGAGCACAGACAGGATTCGAACCTGCAACTATTAAACCGTTCCGTCACTTAGTCAGTTAAAGACAATTTAAGTTTTATTTTATTATTAAAAAAAAATATAAAAAATTGGCAAAAATTATATTTAGAAACAAGTATTTATATCATGTTCTTAATTTAAAAATTTATGGATGTGTCATCATGTGTATCATCTAAAATACAGGATGTTTATATCTTAGTCTTTTTACGTTTCGTAGTGTTTTATTATTGTTAATAAATAATAATAAAATTAAACGTTTTTTTTAAACATATATTATATCGATTTTTTTAACATTTCTAAATATATATAATATTTTCTTTGTGTTTTCTCAGAGTCCTGGCTCAAAGCCCGGAGATGCTCCAGTTCTGCGCAGAGGTGAGGTGGGCAGAGAGAGACAACGGTAACGCGTGGGCTCTCTCCACCAGGTTCCACAAGTACTTCAAGAGAACTGTCTCCAAACACGAGGTAATAAGCGACACTAACTGCCCCGTTGGTCGAGTGGTTAGCGCAGACGCCTAGCGTATAGCGGCGGAACGGGACTCGGGTTCGATTCCCGACCGGAACAGGCATATATGTTATGAGCAGATATTTCTGTTTTTCTGGGTTTGGTTGTTTATTAAATATATTCTCAGAATTTATATGTGTATTTCTATGTCTTTGTATCTTTGTCTAACACAAGCAAGTAGTTTGCCTACTTAGGGTTTAGACAAATTGTTTAATTTGTCCATATATTATTATTATTAAAGCAAAAACATTGACGTAAGAAACTTTATACGTACATATTTGTGACGTCATTTATGGTTTTTCCATTGGAATGTCATGTTTACGTTGAACATGGGTAAATAATACTTTTTCTTACAGATCAACATTCGCATCGTGCGAGTAGTGGAGGGAGGTTACGGTTATGTGCCGCAACCACACGTACTGCGACGAGCAGCAAACTTCACACCAGCACATTATTAAAATAAATACATTCATAGAGTTATTATACATAGAGTAGGGGCCATAGTTCTGTAAGTGTCTAACAATATTAAAAGAAGTAGTAGAGCTATATCTTTGTCTACTCACACAAAACAGAGATAGACTTATTTTGTTTCTCTTTTTTTTTTATAGATACATTAGGTCACATTAGAGTCATACTCATCTTTGTCTAATCTCACATAAAAGAGAGATAGACTCATTTGCTTTCTCTTTTTTTTGTAATACATTTTAGTGTGATACCCTTACTCTATGTATAATAAATCTATGCATGTGTTAAAGTAGAAGCTTTTGACGTCACGTTGGAAAGTAATATTATTCTGAAATTTATTCTAATAACCGTTTTTATTAAAAAAAGGATAAAGACAATTTAGAAAAATGCTTTAAAATAATGTGGATCATAATTTTAATTTGTGTTATTTTTTTCTTTAGAAGAACAAAAAATATTGAAAGGTCTTTAATGCTCGCGTTTGGATAAATATACATATGTAGTAATATTAGTTACAGTTATCTTGCAGCATCTTCTTTGTCTCGATATAAATAATAATGAATCAATTGTTATTTTACATAAAAAAACATGACTCTAATTTTATATTTTTTTTAGTTGAAGAAAATTAAGTAGTTAATGCTCATTTCCTGAAATATTATTAAGAAACTAATTTTCAGACATTTAATTCTATTGTATATTTTAATATTCAAAATATATTTTCAATAATGTTAAGTAGCTCTAAAACCGACAAAAATGTAACGATGCCAGTTTGAAAAACATTTAATAAATATACAATTATTTAAAGCCATGACATGCTAGGTCTAGTCTATCATAAATTAATTAATCAAATCTGCTCAAATCTACTCAAATTTACTCAAATCTCTCATTCATGTAAAGGTTGCTATACACTATATCGGTTTTTGGTGAATACTGTTCATATCTATTGGAATTTGGAAATAAATATGCGGCAATATTCTCAATGTCAAAATTGCCGCCAACTGTCAGTTGCTATTGTAAAAATGCCATCACATACTTGCGCGGCAAAATGCCCCTAGCAATATACCCCTAGTATAAGTTTTGACATTATGAAAACTATGACAGTATACAAATCATAAAATCAAAACATAGAATTATTATACACTCCATGAATTAAAATATAGTGACATATTTAAAATAATCTGTTTAAAATTATATTATTTAGAATTAAATTATATTATTTAGAATTATTTATAGAATTATTCTAAATAACTAAAGACAATTTTTTTTTTCGTTATGTCAAATAGTTTTCGTAATGTCAAAACTCGTACTAGGGGGTACTGTATCGATATAGTGTGTGGGATTCTTATGTAAGTAAATAATCAATACATTAAAAGCTGTACATATCCATACTTATTTTTAGTGTATATTTTTCTCTTTACAAAAATATTTTTTAACTTATAAATGTTATTTTATATATTTCAAACGTCAGTCATTTCAAACGAAATACTTCTGTCAAAATTGAAGTTATTTTAATTTTTACGTCAATTATGAAAATAAGATAAAGTTACCATTTGTACCATAAGATATATATTGTATGAAAAGTCATTTTTGTAAAAGTAATGTATGAATATGTGAATTATTTGTAATGGCTGTTAATAATAAATACGTAGGTACATAATAAGCGAATCCCTTAACGAAAAATAGCACCAGTTTCGTTATAAATCTATTTATTGATATTATTTTGTACTTTTATAATATAATAAAAGGCTAAAACTAATTCAGAATTATTTATTTTTAAACACCCCATACATATATCTTTGTATCAACTTGTTCTGAATCACTGTTTATTTATCAAATCCAAGAAGAAACTCTTAGATTTAGAAAAGTGTAATTTTGTCTAGAGGTTTTCTTGAAAACAAGGAATGAGACTGGATTATAATAATATTACTTGGGTTTGAAATTGCATATAAAATCTTAAATTAATCAATATGTTGTTTGTTTCTAAAATTTCCGATTATAGAATTGGTATTGGGTTTCTCATTATATTCTCTTTTAATATTTTAATAAAACCTCTGTGCATAAATGAAACAATTGTAATTGTGAGAACGTGAATTAAGTCACAGGTAGTATTAATAGAACTATATTTTTATTACTAACCAAATACTGGAATTTGGATATAGTTCGTTTGTTAAGAAGAACACTATTTTTTAATTAGCAGGCAAAGTCATATGCAGAAGTTAAGCTATAATTATGTAAAAGCACGTCTACCACTAACCCATAAACTAGAGTTCAAATTTAAAATATAAGTAATATTAAAATAATTCAGAATACGCGAAAACATATAAGAAAATACAGAAAATATAGAAAACACGGAAAATACAGAAACGCAACCCAAAAGTAATTGAGACAGCTGTATGAAAATAATTGATAAATACATACATTAATACCATCTGGATGATCTATGAATATAATTACTACATACAACTAGGGCTGCCACTTTAAAATACAATATTAATTGAACATTCATTAAAAAAAAGTGATTTTTCTTTTTTCTATTTTTTTTTCCAAGAACCATCCAAGATTTACTTTTTTTATGGTTGGAATTAAAATATTTAATCAAATATTTACTTAGAGTTACAACGGTGAAAATATAGTATTTTTGGTGATATATTAATTTCCTATAATACAGACGTTTGACTAAAATATAAAAGGATTATTGTACGGGTGGCAACCCTGGACCATCCGTGTAGATGGTAAGACCTTGACCACACGCTGTAGTACTTCGTAGTACTAAGGTACCATCTTATAAATCCAATAATTACCCAATAATGAGCTACCAGTGACAATGACCGGAAGTAGGAATAAATTACATTTGGATTTACACAATAATGTTAATTAGATTCATCAGAATTATTTTAAGTTCAGTACAAAAATAACTTTAGCTGAAAAAAATATTTTACGAACTTATCTCTGTAAGTACCAGTAGGTTTTGAAATGTATTCTTGCATCTGAGTACTCTTTGAAATGTTTTCTTACATCTGAGTATTATTCCAACTATATAACACATAAAATAAGCATTGTATATAGTTAATATATAGTATAAGATATATACTCTTACTCTTTAGTTATCAATCGGTTTTTAGAGTATATTATTCTAAAGTCTAAACTAATCGTCATAAAAAAAAATCTAAAATATTCTAAACTAATCGATGGGGGCAGCGTCATTTAAAACAGTGAGTAAAAAATAGTAAAAACTATTGCAGAAGCAGTTATAAAAGAGTTATTTCCTTACTGACTTACTTACTTTACTTGAGTTTATTCTTTTTCCGGTTTCCTTGATTGCAATATTAATTGATTTAGATCTCAATTAAAAAATAAACAATAACTGACAATACTTAATCCTTTGAAACTTACAATATTTATTTATAGAAACGGTTATTAAAGAAAAGTACTGACAATTAACAGTTTCTTTAACAGCTTACAAAGTCAATCAATGTCAATACAAAAATATGTAATTTTAAAAAATCGGTACAGTTTTAAAAAAAAATAGTACACACAGTTTGCTTAACAAAATTAGTACAAACAGTCAGACAATTATAGTTTAGTAAATGTATAGGTAGATACAATTGTAATTCTTTAACACAACGCAATTACAATTTGTACCAATTAATCAATCTAATTCGTTTAAATAGAAACTTCTACATGTTTGTTAAATAAATTAATTAGATAATAATTATATTAAATTGCTATTTGTATAATAAATCAGTCAATTTTTGTTTAACATTAATTTACTTCAATATCTTAATCTGTGGTAGTACTGGTCTGATTAAAAAAAATATACAATCCTGTTTATTGAGAAAGAGCTAATAAAGTATGACCCTGACTATTATAAAGCGCATTTTAAATTAATATAGCAAAGTATTAGAAGTGAATTTAACGAAAACAGTAAATACAAATACTTCGATAACTTTTATAATTTGCCAAATGTGTTTTCTTGTCGTAGTCTATACAAACATACCAACTAGTTTTATATATAACTAGCGAACCCAGCCCGCTTCGCTGGGCTAACCCTTACTTTACCTGGTGGCGAGTTACATCAATGGGCATAGCATATTCGTTTTCTTCGAGAAAACATACATGGTCATACCAACTTTTATGACAATCGGTTGAACGGGGCGGAAGTCGATATTTGACAGCGCCGCCTGGTGGCGAGTTACATCAATGGACATAGCATATTCGTTTTCTTCGAGGAAACATACATGGTCATACCAACTTTTATGACAATCGGTTGAACGGGGCGGAAGTCGATATTTGACAGCGCCGCCTGGTGGCGAGTTACATCAATGGACATAGCATATTCGTTTTCTTCGAGGAAACATACATGGTCATACCAACTTTTATGACAATCGGTTGAACGGGGCGGAAGTCTATATTTGACAGCGCCGCCTGGTGGCGAGTTACATCAATGGGCATACCATATAAACCTTCTCCGTGGAAAAATACATATACATACCAATTTTCATAATCATCGGTCCAATAGTTTCTGAGTTCATCGATTTCATATATACAAACATCCTTCTATATATATATAGATTATGTATTTGTAATATTATGTATGGAATGTAAATAAAAGATGAATGTAAATAAATGATGAATAATAATTTAAATAAGCTTAAAATGGCTATACACGTTTATCAATATTTTCAAACAAAAGATGTATTAATACCAACAGCGTTTATCAAATCATCTTTCTTTAATAACCTCATGAATTTGTTATAAGAAATTAATTTTCTCAGGACAACTCTTTATATTAATAATTATAGAAGAAAATTTTATTAATACGGGCTGGATTTGAACCTGTAGGAAACAATTCTGTCGCTCTACCAACTAAGCTAATGTGTCGGTGTTTCGATGATTTATTATTTTATATGTAGTCTTCTTTACCGGGTTCTTTATAAAAATGACAACTTAATAATGTCAAAATTGTTTACCGGTTCTTTATAAAAATAACAACTTAATAATGTCAAAATTGGATATAAACATGTTAAGCTTATTCAAATAAATATGTTAATGTGTTTGACAGTGTGACAGTTAATGTGTGTGACAGACAGACAGTAACAAAACTGTATACCAAAGGTCCCAGGTTCGAATCTTGCCCGTATCGAGAACATTTTCAATAATAATAAAAAATATGATAAATATTAAAATATTAAAATATATGATAAAACAAGGATGTTACCGTAAGTGGAGTACCGTGAAGAGATAACACGCGTGTTTGGGAAAATACGTTGAGTTTACGATAGTAAAATATTTGTTTAAAAAACATTGTATTTTAGAAAAATGGGCTCTTTAAAATAATTTTGACGATTACCATAATTATAGCGAAGATACCTAGACACATTTGTAATTGAATAAATGTTTTTTTAAATTGTTTTTTGTTTTGTATTCAAATTTGTATTATTTTTATGATGCAATGCTGTTAGTTTTAAAGCCTATACAATCAATGAATATGTTTGAAAATATCTTTAAACATGTATAACCATGTTAAGCTTAGTTAAATGTTTAAATAAATATAAATTGATACAGGCACTATTCGAACCTGCGATTTCTGGGAAACCGTTCCGTCGCTCTAACAATTGAGCCATACAGTCAGCTTTATAAGAAAATTTAAATATTGTGCAAGTATTTATAGTTTTGTATGAAATTTATAGACAAACATGTCCGGTCATGTTTCGATTAGTTAAATTTTTAATAAATACAAAATCGAAAATTCATGGACACGTTAACTCGTTAAAAAGAAGAAATTACTTTTTAACAATTGTTAACAGAACAAAAATAATATTATCTAATAGTTATTTAATTTTATGTTCGCTGATTATATTTTATTTTAAAATAATTCATATAACATATTTTATTTATGCTTTATATTAATTAATCAAGCGATACATTTTATTAACTCTATCATCCTATTTATTATTTAATTATTAATATATTTTTCTAATGTTTAAAAAAACTTGTTTTATAAATAAAATCTGACTTCTCATTTTTATCGTTAATAATAAAAAAGTTTTTTTTTTTATATTTATTTTCATATCAATTTCCTGCAACTACAGTATTTTGCTGTAAACTATATATTCCAAGGATTTTGATTGCGTACTCAAATATCCAATATGTAAATACAAGAATATTCCTAATTATATATATATATATATATATATATATAATTATTGGACTCTCAACAGTTTGCGCTCGTCCTTCTAGAGAAGCGCTCGTATGTCATATATATAAAAAATAACCCGTGGTGTTATCTGTGCGTATAGTGGAAGTGGCACTTCCTTGAGGTATGTAATTTATCAAATTACTTTTTTATATAAACATAACTAAAAAATATATTTTTATATATGATCATATGTCTGTATATCTAGATTTGGTCGTTTATTAAATATATTCTCAGTATTTATATGTATTTATATGTATTTATATCGTTGTCTAACACCCTTAATACCAAATAATTTGCTTACTTAGGGGTTAGATCAATTTGTGTAATTTGTCCTGTGATATTAATTTATTGTAATATGGTATCCAATGTGAACTTAATTGATATAAGTGTTTAAAATTTTTATAAACAGACAGACATAATCTTTTAAGGTTAATAATATTTTTTAATTTATTCATTTTATAAACCTTTATGTAATAATCACTAAAAACATGTGTGAGGTAAATTATTTTATATAAAAAATAAGTAATGTGTTAACAGAACATCTTCAAAGATGACCTCAGGACATCAGATTCAAACACGTAGAACAAGTTTAGCAGAAATAGAATTGATTAAATAATGCAAAAAACAGGCAAATAATGTTAACTTCACAATGAGTAAAACAAAAAATACTAATTATATTAAACAAAACAAGTTTTAGAACTAATTTAATTCTTAATTGCGTATTGTTTTGAATAATAAAAACTTTATTGATAATTTTATTAATCGTTTAATTATGTCAAAGTCTAATTCGTAATGTGACTTTATCATAGAAATCATAGAATAGAGTGTCAGTGTGTGACCAATAATATGAGAGAGAGAAGATGAGATAATATATTTATTTTTTTCTAACCACATGCAAGAAAGAGAGCCAAATAGGTAGCCTCATTTGCTTTCTTTTTTTTTTCAATGGACATATTTCAGGCTGGTTTCCCTGCTCTATGTATAATAACTCTATGGAATTAAGCCAATATTTTCTTTGGTTTTCAAAATTTAATTAATATTACTTTATTAAATTGAGTAAAATTCTTTACCTGAATGTGAAGGTTACATCAAAAGCTGTTATGATGGTTAATTAGGATAGACATGTTATAATATTTTATATATGTATATATCGTTTTCTAACAACACTAATTTAATTAATTTAACTCACGGTTTGGAGTAATTCGATCTATAAATGTAATTGAGGGTATGTAAAAAATGTTTTTAAATTTAACTGTTTCAGTATATCTGCATTTGTGTACTACTAGCATGTGTTCGTAAAAAACTAGACAAATGTGGGGAATATTTTTCTGTTTTTTTTTCATTATTATTTCTATTACTATTTCTTTTTATGATTTGGTTCCGACATACAATTATTGTTTTTTTTTAATGTCTTTATAACTTAGATTTCATATACATTAGAAATATTTTATAATATGTCTAAGAACAATTGAATTAAAAAAATATTCAATAACTTAAAGAATACCTTGCCGCCATATTATCACATGTAGTACAAATAATATGAACATAATAAATACTAAAGGTAAAGTCAAAATATTTGGTATTTAAAACCACAGCGGGAGTGAATGTTCCTGCTTTAATAATTATATTATTTTAGTTTAAAATAAATAGAGAAGGAAAAATAAAAATATAACGAGTAAGAATTCGAACCTGCTACCTCTGGGAAACCATCCCGTCGCTTTACCAATGGAGCTACCGTACCGCTGGTAGTTGGCAATTTGCCGTTTGGGTTTGTTTTTCATTCTATATTTATTTAAAAAAGCTTAACATGGCTATACATGTTTACAAATATTTTCCAACAGTATGTAAGATTATATATTTAGAAAAAAAAGATTTTTTTTTTACAAAAAAGCCTGCTTTAGAGTTTTACACTTTTTTATTTTAGTATTACTATTATTTATTACATTGGGCTTATGAAACGCCAAACTCTAGTTGCACAGTTCCAAGAATAGAACCATGGAAAAAGGCCGATAAAAAACAACATGGATACTCTTTTAACTAATTTATTAAAATAGAATTATTGATAGTATTGACTATTAATTAAATAATTGATATGTGAGAACAAACTATAATTCAAGTAAAGCGTGGTAAAAAGAAAACTAGAAAAACTAACCACGCCACTACTAGCTTTATGTTGCTCTCACATTTATAAGGACAAACTGGATTCTAACTTAACATTCAAGATAATAATTACATTATATTGCTTTAAAATATATTATATGATAATTTATATAGCCTCTTCAAGTTCGTTACGATTTTAGAAAATAATAACTGACCTATTATGAACAGCCGGTTTGAAAATTGATTAAATTTCGACCATTAGCTGGGAAGATTGATAGCTACCGATTATATTATTATTATTAATGTATTATAAAAATACTTGATTTATAATATTTATTACTAGAGGGCTTCAGAAATGTAATGTAGAGTTTATTAACTAAATAATTTCAAAATATTACATTGGAAAAATATAAAATTGGTAATACACGAAAATGTTATTAAAATGAAATCAAATCACACCAAAAAAATAATCTACATACCACACAACCAACCAAAAAAACCAGGAACAATAAATATCACTAAAAAAATAACGTAAGATAACAAAACAAATAACTAAATTAATAATGATAATTATAATTATAATATCATGAGATATTCAAATTATTTACAAATAACTATAATATTATTAAAGTTGGATTCGAGAACTGTATGTTGAATATAAATATTTTATTACAGCGTATTTGATCATAATATAAAACAATAATATAATACTTCAAAAGTAGAGTAGAGCTCTTTTGAGGAGAGTCATCCTGCCTATATCCACAACTCTTCATTCGAAGCAATATGTCCATTTCTTCATCTCAATGGAGAGCTGCCTTTTCCTTATGATCAACTCAGGCACTTCCCCAAGGTCTTCTTCAATCGCCTTCTTCTCTTATAGCCATTCATCCTTAAAACTCTTCTCGGTATAAACTTTTCATCACCCTACATTACATGTCCACACCAGGAGAAACTATCACTTCTAATCTTTTCTACCAACAACGCTACAGTCGTAATTCATCTTACATACTTATTTTTTAAACTATCCATCTCCTAACGCCAAAGATCTCAACATTTTCCAGCACTTGTTTTTCGTATGCTTCTTTCATAGCCCAGGGTTCCAATCCATTCATTACCATTACTCATCGTATTACAGTCCTCTATTTTTTCCTCTTCACACTCAAGGAAAGGAAAGAGATACAAATCATTTGCGTGACCTGTCGTCATTTCATCCACTTTGCGTTGATCCTATCTTGTACAGTTCGATCTATATCGCCATTGTCTTGAGTAAGTGAGCCAAGGTACTAAAACTCAAAGCAAACCTGTAAAGGAGAACCAAATAGTGCTACGGACTCTAACATTAGGACACGGCTGAAACATTTGTTCGGTTTTGATAGTGTTCATTTTGGACCCACACTTTGCAAATTTTGTTTCCACTTTTTGAGTCTACTCTATTGCGTTTTTTTTTTTGACAGCTCAAATGATAATCACTATCGGAAAGTGCGTTACGGATATCGTATTTTGTAACCACATTTATATATTAAGATGACAATCCCAGTTGCCAACAACGTTCGTTTCGCAACTAGGAAATCAAAGTTAGCCAATAGCCGTGCAGAACCCTAAAGCCTTCATCGATAACAAGAATGTCATCAACAAAATCATACACTAGTGTGTCTCCTCTTCAGTTGAATCCATCTATTATCAACTTGAAGATGTAGGCTTAAAGACGACTCTTGATGCAGTTCCGCTGATACATTAAAACTATCAATCTTGCCTGAAACCCTTCCAACATGGATACAAGACCAAGTAAAGCACAACATACTTCTTCTATTTTACAAAATATGTTCCTTACAAAAACTTACGATGTACTCTGTCTTTTCGAAGAAATACAATATCTAGATTATTTGCGAAAATCTCTAATTCTCGTAAAAGGCTAAGAGCAAATACGGCATACATGATTCTTAAATCGGGCTTAAGTTCGAACTGGTTTTAGATGATCTCACTTTCTTCATGTTCCTTACAATAACAAAATTATTAGTAAGTTAAAATATTCCATCAATATTAAGAATCTAAAAAAAATACTCGATGCCTTTGATAATTGCTTATGAATATTTTATACAAATACGTAGTTAGAAAACCAATGAATAATTAAAACTTTATTATTCAAAAAGATAACAGTAGTTACAAATGGGAAATTACTCATTACTTTGTATTCACTTACAATGTTTGTTATGGATATATTTAATATTATTTTTATAATATATATTATTACAAAACCATCGGTATTAATAGGACTCGAATTGCTACCTCAGTGAGTTCCACCTCGCCGGTTTTTTCGAGATTATTACCTCTATGTAGATTGTTAAATTCATCAATACTATACTAATAGCTCAGTTGTTAGAGCGACTATGATACACTCCCAGAGGTTGTAGGTTCTGTCCATCGTTTCTTTGTCCGTAAAATAATACTAGTATTGTTGAATTATTAATACTATACATTTACCCGGCTGTACTCACTTAAATTATAATGGAAGTTGTTACTGACAAGTTTCATACCCATTTGCGGTTTTTAATCATAAGATTGAAGCATAGCGGTCTTGCCGCGTGATAAATCACAAAAGTTTAAAAATTATTATTTTTTATAGATTCTTTGAATATAAGTTAGTGAATGTAAGTAATTCAAACAATTATGTTTTGTATTTTGGACACCATTGTTAAAGAAACCGATCGTTAAATGAGTTTGCAGTTTTTATAAGTGAAATTATTATGGCTGACGGCATTAACCATTGTGTTGAGGAATTTGTTCTGAACAATTTAACCATCAAATGGTATATCAACAGTTGATATTAAAATATGACGAGTTTATCTCGTTATTAGCATTTTGACTTAACGACCAAATAATGAAAGGCGGGTTAATGAACTTGATATTTATGTTTGCCTTTTATAGGATTTTTTTTATATATTTTTGACACTCACAAAAAACCTACCAATTAAATATTTAACATACCATAACCATATGGATCTTTACGTTCCGACATTCATAGAGGTGATTACCAAGTTCAAAGTCAAGTCACGAGTCGTTTGCGGCCAGAATCCGTGACTTTGAATGCGGAATCAAGCGATTGTTCAATTATAGCAATAATCAAATACCCATAAAAATATGTCCGTCAGAGTCACGAAGTCTCGTAAATATAATTGTTTTAATGATCCATGCTTTTGTTTCGCAAGAACTATTATCAACTGAACTATTTTCCTCATCCTCTTTTATATTACAGTGTCAAATGAAAACAACTTTCAGTCTATCTCCTGAAGTGATTGAGAATTTTTATTTTTGACGTATTTATAACTCGGGAGTGAATTTGTTTCGGTATTTATAAGATATTTTGTTTTAGATTAAAACTTTTAGAATTTAATATCACTTTTGTGAAATAAATGCAATAGGTATTTATTCGATATTTTGTTTTGAGTTAAAAGCTTATATATCATTTTGCTAAAATAAATATAAATAAATCTTAAATGCTAATAAAGCATGCCTTTATAAGGTTTATGAATATATAATATTAAATTTAAGTATACTATAAATAAGCCCTAGTATAGATGTTAGGTTCGACCTCAATTTTTTTTATAAAACCTAGGATTGAAAAGTGTCGAAATAAAAATGTTGAAACGTTTAAAATCGATTTGAACCTTGAACTAATAAATGGCATTGATTTTAACGAATTAGGTAAAGGGCGTTCAAAGTTTAGACATGAGACGTCACGTTATTAAAAAAAATACTGTTTATACAAAAGTCAAAGTTTTACAACTAGACAAACATAGCACTTATGTCAGATTTACTTACAGTGTAATGAACGCGTAAAGTGTTTTTGTGTTAAAACTTTTATGTGATGACTATTACGTATATATTTAACTGGTTTTCAGGTAAATTGTACCTGAGTTAGTTAGTTAGTTTTTAACTCATTTGCTGTTCTTATCTATATCTATGAGCTCGAAACATGGCGGATTTGTGGTATGAACTAAATTGTCCATCTACGTAAATATAATGAATATGTTTTTAAATAATAATCAACATATTTTTTAAAGGTCCAATTACTTCCTCTAGATTGTACAGATCAAACCAAATCAATTTTTTGTCAAAACTTTCATCAGGGATGGAAAAACATTTCTCCCAGACCTGAGCAGAGCTGGCGACAGAATCTCAGCAGCGGGATTGTCATTTTTTCTTACTGTAAATTACTCACATAAATTACAATACTAAGTAAATAATCTTGATATAACCTGGCAGCGATCATGGCATAATTCCTAGATTAAAGATATTCATTGAGTCATAAATAGAAAAACCTGTTTAGATCATCTTATTAATTTTTTATAACTTTTGATCTCGAATTAACATACCTGATAAGATTTGACGTGAAGATACGATGACCTTGATATATTATAAATATGTATTGTTTGTACTAATTATGTATTAAAATAAGTTTTATAACAGTTATTGATACGTCTTTTAAAGTTTTTTTTTCCAAGGCACATATTAAACTTTTCTGAATTCCGGAAATAAAAAAGTATTTTGTTAAAAACATGAATAATCTTTTTGTTTAGAAAAATATGATTAGATCGCTAGATCACCGAAATTCAAACAATGGTGAATTTGCCGCGGAGTGTCCACAATCATATCAGTGTCTAAAAATACTTTGTTTGCACTTAAATGGTTTTAGTACACTTTAAATGTCAAAACCCAAAAAATACTATAAGAAACGCTGTATAATAACCAAATAATCTCCGGTAACTGTTATTCTTATTTAATCTCTAAAACAAGAGGAATAGAGTCTAAAATGTGTTTGGAGGTAAAATTGGGAAAAACCGAAGATCATAAAATATATTTTACCATCAAAATCGCACGCGCATTATAAGATGATGAAATTGTAAGATCATTACAATCTTCAATATAATAAATATCGAATTGTGTGTGTTTGTTTTTTTTCTTAATTTCTTTTTGTAATTAGACTTTCATGAAACATAATGATTTTTAAATGTATTTAGATTACCCGGCTATGTTAAAGTAAATTAGAATTTTACCCGGCTGGTTTCGAACCCATTCTTGGTTCATTCATAAGTTCAAAGCATGGCGGATTCGCGGCGTGAACGCAACACCTAAACCGCAAAATTCCAATTAATTTACGTGAACATAGCCAGATAAATAAGATCTTATTTACTACTGTAGCGCCCTCTACCAGCTGACCTAGAGCAGTCGGTCCATTAGTTAAATGGTAGGGCTAGACCTGAGGGCAGAACGAGATAATGACTTCTACTTTCAGTCTTAAATTGGTTTCCAAGAAATATCACCGTTGGTACATAAATATAAATAGGAGATATTTTTAATAGCCACAGACGTAACCGCAGTTAAATATTAGTTTATTTAATTTTCAAAATTAACGGTCTTACAAGGAATGTTTACGCATTTAACCAGTTTTATTCGTTTCTTGATTTCGTGAAATATAGAGATGTTAACATTATAATATTTCTTAATTCCTTGATAAATAGTGAACTTGATAAAAATACATTATCTCAGTTTTATATTTAACAAATATATTTATGATTAAAAGATTCATTATTTTAACTTTAACATTAAAAATGAATAAATTACCCAAAATTCAACGTAATTTGTATAATAATCTGTTCATATTATTGATACTAAAAATCACAACATAAATGATTACAAAAACTAATTAAATACTTAATAAACTGCGTACCGTTACAATATTTGCATAAGAAATAATTGAAATAACTAACGGTTTCCAAATAACTTCTTAAAGTGATCTCTATCGGTCAGTTTTACAATAAAATCAGCGCTCTCTACACGTTTCTTATAAATAGTTCATTTTATATAACGAACTTTTACTTCAGTTTTTATTTATTTATTTATATATAATTCTGTGATATGTTAGAAGTGATACAAACGGATAATAACTCTTCTGTGTACTGTTAGATGATAATAACTTTTATGTGTATTATTTTAAGGATAAAATAACTCTATTGTGGTCAAAGTCATTGTATCCTTAAAATTTAATGCATCATAAAGTTTAAAATCGTTTTAGTGCTCACATACTTGGTCATTTGAATGGTGTCTTACCGTGATAGTGCAGTGTGTTCAAAATATTAATAATTATTGTGTTTAATAAGAAATTAATGAAAACAAGTTCTTGTTCAATGAAGACAAATTCATAAATAATATTCAAGATGACATCTCCGTATCAGAAGCGAGTGTGCAGACAACTATTAAGTCACTATGGTAATCATATTTGATAAAGAATATTTAAATATTTAACCTTTATATGTTTGAAGATTATTATACAAATAAAATATGATTTTATAATTTTATGTAATTTTGAAATTATTTAAACATGTTTAGCTTTTAAACAAGCTTAATAATAAGCTTATTTAAATTTCTATACATATATTTTATAAAAAAATATCAATACGACCAGAATTCGAGCCTCTACATACCTACTTGAAAAACGAAACCTATCCCAGACTTAGCAGTTTTCAATCCTGTCCGTATCAGAGTTCGTCCGTATCCCGTCCGCAATTTTTCATTCCATATATTTGTTTAATTTTTTTATTACAGATCCTCACCAACTAGACATATATAAAGCTGAAATGGAATACGGCATAGAAAGGTTTTTCCTTTTAGCGTATTGCTTAGCATGCTGCTGGCCTGGACTAGGAGTTGGTGCCAAGAGTAGCTTAAGGATTGTGAACCAGTGGTCAGAACTGCAATTTGAATTCCCAAGCGAGGAGGCTAGAGTTAAAGCCTTAGCTAATCGATACTATGTTCCTGGGGAATCTGTTCCCATTGATGTTGATGTACACCACAGAACAGGTAATTCTTTACTTACATCTTAATTTCCGATTTATTGCGATGGTTCTATTTGTTCTATTTTTTTTTATTATTGACGTTTGTGTAACAGTGATCACAATAAAAAATATATCCGGCTGAGTTAGTTGTGTGGTTCTTCCCAGAGCAGAACGCGTTTGAAACACTCATAGCTTTAACATTAAGTTGGATAGTGCCTTTGCAGAAGGACTTATTTCAATGTATCGAAGTAGGACCTCCTGACACTTCTATTTGACGTACATAAGTGATCATTGATAATGATTCAAAGTAGAAAAGATATAAATAAAATAAATAACATAAATACAAATTTAATAATTTATTCAGTAGCCTTATCGTGCCCGAAGTTAGTTAAGAAAATCGACTCTACATTTTATTATTACTTACAGACAATGACCTCTTTAATATAGTTATTATAAAATATTATTAATTATGTTTTCTGGGAGGATTTATTATTAATATACCGTAATAACAGCCATTCATGGGATATTATAATAATTTATACTGTTCATCCCTTATACCGTAACTATGACAGGCATAAAAAATACAATTTCCAGGTGCACAGAGATCTAGAATCTTCGTAACAATACCAAGGTTTGATGTTGGCCGACCAGTCACTTTAGGCACAGTGGGAGAACGAGGAGTCATATCGGGATACCCAGACTACTCCTGGCATGACGACCAAGGAAGTAATTGTGATGGGTTAACCTCCGTATTCAGGGTTGCGGTAAGTATTTTGACTTTCACTTCCATCATGTTCTTCTGTGCATCCCAATTACATTAATATGTACATGTTTGTATGTACGAGGTTAAAGATGACATAAAGATATGAGTTTTATTATGATTCTAATTAACTAAACCGTGTTGCCTAAAACAATGAAGTATGTACACGTCCTGTGTTACATCATGTAGATATATTTATACAAATACATACATACAAATAATAAATAATATTGATTGAGTAAATGTCATTGACATAGTTTTTTTATAGGTTTAAACAGACAGACGTAAATGAGATTTTTATTCAAATCATATTAGTCTGTCAAAACTGAACCTAATACACTAAACTAAATTTTTCTTACAGATTGATAACTGTCATCGGCTATGGGTAATGGATGCTGGTAAAATTGGTGACAACCAGGTGTGCCCACCACAGTTGCTGGCATTTGACCTGGAAACCGATCAGCTGATTTACCGCCACAGAGTACCCTCCGCGAATTACATTGCTACCTCACTCTTCATCACTCCAGTAAGCACAAATTAATATAAAATATTTACAGAAACATTCAGTTATTTTTTGTTTGTCAATATTTGTCATTTCGTAATTAAATATAGAATGTAAAATTCATCGACAAGAGCGAACTCGAATCTGAGACCTTTGGATACCGTCCCGTCGCGTCGTCTGCCGATTGAGCTACCACGCCTCGATGAATCTAGAATTACATACATAATAATCTTTATCGGGACAGAGGCAACATCTATTAGGGAAATATTCTAACTTTGTTTTATAGAATAACATTGGGGATAAGCCACAACCGAATTTAAAATTTAAAATTATTACTTGCTTGTTAACTTTATTAATACGATATTTTTTCAGTAAGTAATAACACATTCATTTAAAAAGAGCACCTATTGAGTGTCTATTCAGCTCTTCTCAGAGCAGCATTCCGAGCTGGTGATAGCTTACTCACTGACTGACTATACTGACCATTTTAATGTAATCATTGACGACTCAAAAGTGAATGTAAATTCATACTTGAATAAAGATAATTTGAATTTGAACAATAGTTTCAGGAAATAGAACATATTTAGGAATGTTGTTATCTCATCGTTAATAGAAGTTAAACCTCATTTCCTCACGAGTTACTGTACTCGGACTGATTAGTTATCTGTAAAATTTCAAAATGGCGTTGAAATAATGAAAAATATCTGTAATAATTTATGCAAATGGCAACGTATCATTCAATTTAATTTGGCCATTATTTCAAATTATCAAAATTTACATATTAATCGGAAAACATTACTTATAGACGTTTCTTTAAATACATCCAGATTAAGGATATCGGTTAAAATAATGAGTCTAATTACCTACAAATTACAAACAAGAAACGATAATTATCGCATAAGTTCCGTAATTTGTGTAATATATACATAATTTGTAACTCTCTCGTAATAAAGTATGTATAAAACTAACTGTAATCATAAAAAAGAGGGGGGATTTGATGACTGCAAACTGAACGCGATAAAAAGTTAGCACGAACGCGTTATATATATTTTTTTACTAAACAATGTTACTTGGATGATTTCAATGTATATTGACATGGCTAAAAATAGAATCACTAGCTTTTTAAAGTTCTGTGATAAGATGAAGAGGTAAAAATAAAAGTGGACATCCTACACCACATATCTGAAATTTGTCGGAAATTCTATCCACAGTCATTGGCATAAGGGCCGGTACTATGATCTTTTGCTTTGTCAAATCTCTGAGACCCCAAATAAAAACGATACGAACAGGTAGATGGATGGCTTTAAAAAATAATAAAACTCGAAAAACTTTAATAAATTTGTTAATAAAGCTTCTCTTCTTACGAACATGTTATCTATAAGAAAAAAAAAATTTTTTTTTTAACATATGTGATATTTAAGCAAAGCTATGTTGTAAAGGAGAGCAGAAAGCTGAAATTTATACTTAATATATAATACTAATATATTAATTAATTTATTTACATTAATACTGTCATTGTTAATATGTAAAAGTCTGATATTTATTAGACGACAAGAGCAGATTGTCGCCTGGTGTTAATAAATATTATCTAATAATGGAACATATGGTCTATAGATATAGATTATTATTGTGCATAAATGCATAAGCATTCATTTAGATAACACTCATAGTTTAGCTACTATTTATAAGCGTTTGATATTTAGCATCGACATTTCGGAAAAGTACAACTTTCAGAAATTATGAATTACATTCAAATTTCCTACAACATTTTTACACTTGTACAAATTTGTATTTGTATAGGTGTATTTGTATAAAGTTGTATTTGTATACTTGTATATATAAACGGAATTATGCTCCTTAATGTTAGGTACATTAAGGAGCATAATTATTAGCTAGGATCTTACGACTCGAACCAACGACCTCTGGGACGGGACTTCATGGTTTCCGTCACTCTACCACGGTATCACTACTAGGTTTAATGAATTTAAAAGTCGTAAAAAATTTAGTAATTTAAATAATCGCCCTTATCGTATTATATATATTAGGCTCATTTCAAAAATCCTAATCAGTGTTTCTAACTTGGAAACTTTGAAATTTTGGAAATTATAAATATCGATATTTTATATAAATAAAATGAAAATAAACTTAACATATGTTTTCAGACATTATCAAATATTTCTTCTAAATGTTTAGATGTCAAGGTCTTAGCTTAGTCTAGAATAATCTACCAAGCGAACGTTAGTAAATGTTTATATAAGACTTGCGTCCATGTAATTATTGTAGTCCTTATACATACGTAACCACGATGAAACAAAAAATCGAAATCACGATTAAAAATCAAAATCAATACGGAACACTATATCATTTATTGACTCTACCTTAGCTGTAAAATAGTAATAATCTTCCACCACTGATTTCATGTAATATTAATCTTTCAGGTAGTAGATGTTAGGGGTGGTCCAAACTCCTGTGCTGACACTTTCGTATATGTAGCGGATGTATCTGGCTATGGTCTTCTTGTGGTTGATGTAGCCACAGACAGGTCTTGGAGAGTCACCCACCGGTACTTCTTCCCATATCCCTCGCACGGAAGATTTACTATTGATGGTATGTTAAATATAGTTTATATTGAATTATTCTTTTTATATAATATATTTTTGTGTTTTCCTTAACTTAATTAACCCATTGTTATACTATTTATAAGTTTATTGTTTACGCGCTGAGTAATAAAACCTCTTAATTACATTTCTGAATCAATCTGAACGATTTACTAATTTAAAGTATTAGTCAGTATAAGTGGATTGAGTTCTAGAAAAACATTTTTTAATCATAGGCGCGACAAATAATAAATAAAAAAAAGTTTACTTTAATTCATTATTCTACATTTATTCTCAAGGATGTTTAAAAAAATAAAACAATCTTTAAAAAAACAATCATAAAAAGTAAATTAAAGTGAATGTGAAAAAAATACAAATAGATTCACATAAAAAATGAACTAGGTTGTGATTATCCACACCATTAACTTTAATGTCTTGTTAGTAAGTTGTACAACAATTCAAGAGTATGTAAGATTGTATAATAAATGAAGGTAATTAATTAATACAATATTATTTACAGGAGAAAGCTTTGATCTCATGGATGGTGTACTCGGCATGGCGTTATCACCCTACATGCCCGGCGCTGACCGTTTCCTCTACTTCCACGCACTCGCTTCCACCACTGAGAACGTTGTCAGAACAAGCGTTTTGAGAAATGACTCGTTCATTAGAGACTCTAACGCTAATCCCCTTTCTATAAATGTAAGTAACAAATGACAGTAAAGTCTCTTCTACCACCGCGAACGTTGTCAGAATAGAGTTTTTGGAAATGACTCCTTCATTAGTGAATCTAACGCTAACTCTCTTTTTAAATGTAAGTAACAAATGTCAGCAAAGTCACATCCATCGTAGAGAGCATTATTAGAACAAGCGTTTTGAGAAATGACCCGGTCATTAGTGACTCTAACGCTAACCCCCTTTCTATAAATGTAAAGAAACAATTGACAGTAACGTCTCTTTTACCACCGAGAACGTTGTCGGAACAAGCGTTTTGAGAAATAACTAGTTCAATAATGTGTGTATCGCTAACATCTTTTCCATATCTACAAGTAAGTAACAAATGACAGTAAAATCACTTCGTCATTGTAGAACGTTATTAGAGCATGTGTTTTGAGAAACTCCTTCATTAACGTCTCTAAAGCTAATCCCTATTCAATAAAAATAAGTAAAAATGACCTTAAAATCATTTCCATAACTTAGAATATCGTTAGAACAAGTGTTTTGAGAAATAACTTATTTGTTCTCAACTTTAAAATCAATCTCGTTTCTTTTATGAAGCAATAAGTTTAGAAAAAAAGTATTACCAAAAAACATATAACATGTATCATATAAAATATCTCCAAAAGTCGATTTGGGAATTGAAATTTGAAAATTTACTGAAATTGTATAGACGGTTTTCATCTACTTATAAAACGCACAGGTAAAGGCAACTCAGTAAAATTATATATTTATAATAAATTTTGCACAGGTCTTTCCAGAAGAACGTCCAAATCAATCTGCAGCTGAAGCCATGGACGACAAAGGTGTCTTATACTTTGGTCTCTCAGAACCTCCTGGTATATGGTGCTGGAATTCAGGAACAGAGTTCTCTCCAAGCAACTTCCATCAAATTGCAATCGATCGAGAAACTCTTCAATTCTCCAGCGGCATGAAGGTTGTTAACAATCTAAAAGGACAGCAAGAACTGTGGGCGCTGACGTCAAGCTTCCAAAGAGTAATGACTGGATCGCTATCCTCAAACAGGATAAACTTCAGGATTCATGCTGAAAAGATTCCCATCCTATTGGGAAATACAGCATGCATGTCGCACCCAAAGGACCGATACACAAACTACCAGGCGGACCGCATATCACCAAACATGCCCAAACACTTAACTTACAAATATGGAGCCGTTGCATTCCTATGAGCCATATTCATGTAGCCATATAAATAAATCTGTTATTATATTAATACGAGGATTTATAAATTATTTATAATACATATTTTGTTTTCTTTTAACAATTTAGAAGTTTAATTTTATTTCTTCTCTTTAGTATCATTCTGTGAATGATCTAAATTATAACATTAGTTTAAACAGCTTGTTTTAGTAAGTCAGTATACATTTGCACTTTTCTGGCAATACTCAAATCTATATGCTTATCTTCTATACCGACGATTACTCCTCCTATTATGGAAGGATCTATTTTTTCAGTTAATTGAATATTTTTGCCACCTTTTACAAACTTTTTCAGGGCATCCATTAAAGCCTGTCGGGAGCTCTCATCTAGAGGTTTAGCTGTAATCACTTCACACAAGGCTTCATTCCTGTGAGCCACCATCACTGTGTTGAAAAGAGTTATCAGCTTCCTCAGCATCTTCAAACGACCGTTCTCAGCTACGAGTACTAAAAAATTTATGGCTGCTGTTGGCATACCTGAAAAAATATTTAAAAATAAACATATTCTGTAAAATTCTTCTTACCTATACTGAAACTATACAGTTTCGTATACGATGACGGTAGTAAAGAGAGCAGGTTCAGATCCCGGCATGTAATAAATCATTCAATATTTATTTAAAATTTTACTAAAGAATAACATAGCTGATATGTTTTTCCTTTACCAAAAATTACATCTAAAACAAACCTGCTTTTTCTCCAACATCTTTTAAAAGCTTGGCTTTGTCGGTGGTAGAGATCATACTAGTTTCAAGAAAGTCTACTATTTTAGGCTTCCCTAACTCCTTGTACAGGTCGCGCAGACTCTGCTCAACCTGCTCCAGCTGCTGCATCTGAGAGGCAGCGCTGTACAGAGCAGATACATACCGTCCTTCAACACCTGTATAATTTATATACTATGATAAGAACTTCTTACATAATATGTAAACCGCTTGGTGGAGTGGTTAGCGCAGACGCCTAATGTATCGCTGTGCAAAGGGGCTCGGGTTCGATTACAGTCACGGACAAGCATGTATGTGATGAGCATAGATATTTGTATTACTGGGTTGGGTCGATTATTAAATATATTTTAAGTATTTATAATGTATATTTCTATGTATTTGTATCGTAGTTTAACACCCTTAACACAAATAATTTGCTTGCTTAGGGGTTAGAAGTTACTCAAAATATATATTACCAAACACAGGTATAGGGGTTGGTTTTGATTGAGGAGTAGAGGCCATTCTTCTAATTAACATTCGAAACATATTAAGAAAAGTTTACATATAACTCAAAATATTCAATGTTATATACAAACAAATAACTTGAGACTATTTTGACACTGACAAAGTCATGAATATATTTTTAAAGTAAAAACTCCTATCAATGTCTACGTGACATCAATAAAAGTGAAATGAAAGTGAGTGAAAGTGAAAAGTATTTTATTTTATTTATTTGTTACCGTAACATGTAGGTTATATGTAGTCTATATTTTTGATTTTCGACGAAAAAGCAAGCTGTATTAGTAGTCGTAGTTATGTATCAAAATATAGTAAATAATTAAATAATAATAATATAATAATAACTAAACTTTGTGGGGTTTATTGATTTAAGGTCCGCCAAACTTATTTTTTTATATTGTAATCAAGTTATAGTTAACCTTAGCTATGTCTGGTTTTTTTCGTGCTTGAAAAAAACTATTAAATTTTAAATGAACATAACCTACAAAGTAAAAATCGTTAATATAGAACTCGAATCTGCGACCTTTTTGATACCGTAGATTTAATGTCAAGAAAAAAATCTATTTTATTTATTTAAGCTTTAAATTAAACTTAACATGGAAAAACATGTTTTGATTTGTTTGATTATCTAAACCAAAATTACACTCTCCACAAACTCTAAGAAACGAAGTCTGTTCATAAAACTGATTGGTTTTCAAACAAACAGATTATAATGAGTAAATATATCTGATGGGAAAGGAATAGGGAGGAATTCGATAAGTACAGGGAGTTAAAAGGGAGTTATGACATAAGTTACAAGGGAGCTAAAAGGGAGTTATGATATGTATTGATATAGATGTAGGTACTGCTGCTACCGATCCAGCACAGCCAATAAAAAAATTTCCAGATAGTCTTATAATATACTATCAATAAAACAAGCGTTAAATAAGAACATCATATTGGAATGCTTGGTCCGTTTCCAGAAGAGCCCGCACGTATACCACCAGAGACCCCAGAGCCATGGCTGAAGTCAAGGAGTTGCAGGCGCCGCCCTCGGAAGAAGCGGCTTTCTTTACACGATATTCTTCCTGAAACATATAAAATAGAATAGTAGACTGGAAGGTATAAAATGTATTAATAATTAAAAATAAATTAACGAATTAGGAAATTATATATAATAATAATATAATAAATAATAATAATATTAATAATACCAGTTTTCAGTATATTCCAAATCATTTTGATGAGAATGTTTTAAAATAACATTTAGACGTTTTAGAATCAGATCAAATATTTTAACTCAAACAAAACAATGGAGCAATGATCAACGATTCATACTTTAGCCACATTCTTGATATATTAAATATTATTAAAATAATAGTAAACTCACTTCTCTGTCTTTCGGTGGTGGTGACTCCGCAGGTCCAATGAACCCAGTTAACCGTAAAAATGACTGTCGGTCATCTGCAAAACATCCTTTAGGCTCCTGCCAAGATATGAGTTTGTTCATCCATCTAGGCTTTATAAATTCCCCATAACCTTGTGACGCACAGAAGAGAACTAAAACAGATGACAAACATTATATATGGTCGAGAGAGAATAATTATATTTGTAGGAATTAATTTCGAATTTCATATATAAGTGATAAAACGTATTCCTAAGCAACATTTTATTTCAAAAGAGAAACTGATGAGTTTCTGGCCAGCTCTTCTCAACAGAGCAGCATTCCGAGCTGATGATAGTTTACTTACTGACTGACTATTCCCACCATTTTAATGTAAATAACTGACGATTCAAAAGTGCGCGTAACTGCTTACCTTAATAAAGATATTTTGAATTTTAATAAATATTTAAAATATATGATCGCAAAACTTCGTACTTTGTTGCATGAATAATGTTTTGGTACCACCAGGGAGATCCCAAGCCTCCAACGACTTAGTTTCTTTGTAAATTTGTATACACAGCTTATAAATAATAGCTGACAGGTCAATGCCCTCCAAACAATCAAAAAGCCGAGCCAGTACGATGGCTCGGACTCGCATAGTTTGCTGGAAAGCAAGCCCAGATCCTTGGATGAGCTGTGCTTGGCATTCTGGTGCTAACTCGCAGACACCATCAGCTTGGGTAGTTTGGGTTTCCATTGCAGATATAAGCAGTTGCATCATGCAAGCATCTGAAAATTTAAGATGAAAGGTTGTCCTATATTATATTAATAATTAAATATCCTATATTAATAATTAAATAAACCCCAGACCTCTGGGAAACAGTTCCGCCACTCTACCAATTCAGTTACCGTGTCACAATCTGTTTCTATTATTGATGTAAGCAAGATTTAAGCATATGAAAAATGTGATCATGCCAAAACCGAAACGGGTAGCGACACAGTAGCCCAATTAATAGAGCGACGGGACGGTTTTTAGAGATCGCGGATTTGAATCTCTGCCCGTATCGGCTTATATTGCATTCTATATTTATTTAAAATCAAAAAACTTTACATGGCTGTACATGTTCATACATATTTTCAAACATGTTACCCCAAGTTATTATTAGAAAATATTGGATGTAAAAATACCTATAGTACAATTATTTTTGAAATTAGTAAATAATGTCAACCACGTCACAATCCTATCAGTAAACAAAAAACGGTGTTTTTCTTACCCGCCGCCTTTCTTGTAGGCATTTTAGTTCTTGCTTCTTGTACGTACTGCTCGAATGAAAATCTATACGGTTTTTGGGTACCCATTGTACCTATTGTCAATGGTTCAAGAATTGATGAGAAGACTTCAATGTTTTCAAAAATTGCCTTAGCAACTAAAAGACATTAAGATATAATAATAATAATATCACTGAATAAATTACACACAAATACAAATACATTTTTTTTTATGCATATATACATTATAAATACCGAGAATACGAAAATAAATAATTATTATATTTCTGGTATTTATTGCGAAATTATCATTATTTGTACAATAATTGCTAAAGGTGAGAGCTTACCGCAAAATATCAAATAATTAGGGAAACTAAGGCTTCATAAAAAGTGTATTGCTTGTCAATAAGGTAATCATAATTACTAGAGAACTATCAGTCTGTCTGTAAATATAACTAAGCCTATTACCTAGGCATAAAAATAATAGAAAAAAAGAAACGAATTGATATTAAAAATATACGAATAAAAATTGACGTCTGATCTGAAATTGTAATTTTTTTCGATGTTCATTTAAAATAATCGATTCGATTTATTTTAAATGAAGGTGTTAATAATATTATTTTTAACAAAATTAAATAGTGTAAAAAATATATTGTTTATTTTTCTTAAATTGTAAAGTAGTTTATCGATATGTTTGAAATAAACTCCGTAAGGGCATTTTTTTTATATACTTGATTATGATGTAAAGAAAACTAGAATAACTGTACTTCCTAGATAAGTAAGTTACCTAACTCAGTTCCCATATACATAGAGGACTTCCTACAATAATTGTATCTAACTGCAATTGGATCAAGCTTGGTCTTTGATTACGAAACTGATACCCAATACTTTATAAGTAATCAATTTTTTATACTAATTATTTACTTTACTGTATATTATTATGATTATAATTTCATAGTACCACAGTAGGTAAACTGTATAGGTAGTAAATGCAAAATAAATATGTATTTAAACACAACAATAATAATAATATAATAATTCCAAAATCGATGCATATTTTAATAGATGTAGATTTACAAATAAAATAAATAAACATCTCGGGCAGGACTCGAACCTATGGTCTCTAGAAAACCATTCCGTCACTATGCCAATTGTACCTGCTGGTCGCTAGATCTTTGATGATAGCCACGTCTATTAGGCTTCTTTCTTCTTATTTGCAAAATCGTAATATTTCTAATTTTTTTAGCACAAATAATGTTGAAAAGATAACACAACCAAACTAAATGATTGGAAAAAATAGCCTAACATTTCATAATTGAAACAATAAAAGCTATAATAAAAAAAACAATAATTTTATGTAAATATAATCTTAAGGCTATCTAGATACTAATAATTACAAGGTAAACATACCATACTCATAATCCTTGCTGCGATACACCAGTGTTTTGAAATCAGTATTGTTACGAATTCTGTCCATTCTACTCGTTAAATTCTGTAAATTCTCCTTTAGTTTCACTGGCACTGTTTTGTCCAACTCATTCACTGTGTATTCTAGTTGACCTGTATTTAGAATATAAGAATAGCGAAAAGTTTTTAATTATTACAAAAACGGATATAGTTGTAAATTATATAGTCTCCGACATTTTGGTTACATAAATGTACAATTCAAAACTTTTTATTAAGTTTTAATAATTTAGGTACTTAAATATTACATGTATATAAATATATTATGTATAGCAAAATAAACATATATTTTGTAGATTTCCAGCCACAATCTATTCAGTGTTGATGTCTGGTCTAGTTTAAATTTTGTATTATTTTATTAAAGTAATTTCTTTTATATGCTGAATACATAAATACAAAATATTAAAATGCTATTTCTTTGTACATATTTATTATATTATCTCTACCAACTGTTTTATTTTCTATATAATTATAAAATTTAGTGACTGTATGTATGTATAATATACTTAGTTAAAGTATATAATCTATGTTAAGCTGCCACACCCACCAGTGATGTGAAGGGTGATATAGGACTAGTCACTGGTTCTGAACCGATTTCTAACAAGGTTTTTCTATAAAATATAGTAAATGATAAGTTATGTTTTAAATACAAAACATAATGAGAATTTCAATGATAGCATATAAATACATACACTAACAAATCAAATAAGGGATTTAAAATATACCTATTTTTTTAAACTTAGATCTTCTTTAACTGATTTGGTAGCCATTTTGAAAAGTGTTGTCAACAATCCTAAAAAAAAATGTCTTTATTTGTACGAAGATAGGTTGTTAACTATTTTGACAATATTACATTTTTTTTCATGAATTATTAGTTTTAGGTTTTGATCCTAGTGTCATATATAATGTATGGCCGATGTATATCATATTATACGTTTTATACAGCATTTTATCAGAGTATAATATGTTCCAGCTCGATCTTACTGGTCCCATGATGTGACCACTGGAATTATATTATCCCACTAATCCCATGGGAATAAATCCCATTACCGTCAGGAAGTAATGTTTAATTAATTATAGTGTTTTAAATATTATAGTGTTTTAATATAATTTAATGAAAAATAAACCAATTAGGGCAGGGATTCAAATTCGCGACTTTTGGGAAGCCATTCCTCCCCTATTTAATTCTATATTTATTAATTAACATTTATATAAACTTAACATAGCTATACATGTTTATAGATATTTTCAATTGTTATTATATTCTACTTGAATCTAAACAAACCTTCACAAGTTTCTTAACAATTAAAATAGTATTTCAAGATGAAAGATTGTGATGGTACATTATAATTTGTTTCACAAATCTGAGATCAGCTGTCGATAATCAAGTACTTTTACTTTCTGTACAACAATATCATAATTTAGATTTAATATGATAATGTTATATAAATAAATATTATTTTTAAAATAACTATGATAACTATAAACTAGATTGATGATGAACATCACTTTCATTATTTACCTTGATGTCTTTAGCAATGGTCTTGCGATGTAAAAATATTTGTGTAAAAATGAACACGAACAGGACTTGAAGCTGTGACCTCTAAAAGACATATTTTCTATGTTATTCTATACTGCAAAGTTAAATAGATGAGATGAATGAGACCAGTCTAATAGATGTCGCTTCTGTCCCTTATATATGAAACGATAGAATCATCGGAGTAGCATCACGGTAGTTCAATTCTCAGAGCGACGGAACGTCCTCGAGGTGGCAGGGTCGACTATACAACTTGGCTATATGGCTAATATATCGTCGCGGTGAGTGCGAAAGCGACCCCGCGGCGCCTCGTTGTGGCGGTGAGGGTAACCGTTGGGTTTTAGTGGGTAAACTCCAGTGCAGGACTCTCACATAACCATGCCGGCCCTCCCCTGGGCTGGGTGGTATCCATAAAGGACATGGCTAATATAAAACTCAGTTGTCAAAACGAGACACGAGATATCCCAGAAATCACAGGTTCAAATTCAACCATATAAGTCATTTCATATTTAATAAAATAAGTTTAACATGGCTAAACATGTCACAGAAAATTTAATATTGTTTCCCGTTCCCTATTTCGTTTGCCTTATGTCTTGATTATGTAAATGTTTTATATAATAAAAGTATTTATACAGTTCTATAATAATCAATATTCAATAAATTATAGACTTTGCTATACAATTTATCATCTTAATGTTAGTGGATGCTGCTATTAAGTTTAATAAACTCAATTAGCAATGAGACGAACAGACTTTATGGATGAACCCATATATATATATTTATAATACTGTTCCACTTTTACAAATGCTAAGTGGCAATGAATAATAATATTATTTTTAAGTAAAACCATTTTTAAAGGGTCATGGTCGTGTATAACTAAATTCACATTTTATACTTTTAATAAAACTTTTTCGATTGGCTGGCAGTCATCATATTCACGGAAAGACTGAATTTCTGACTGACTGACTGACTGACTGACAGTAAGTCAGTTAATTAAATGTTGGATGGCTAACTCCAATGGTTTCTACTGTTAACGTAAATGCAGTAAATACTGTGAAAATATATATTCATATTTGAATTTTCTTATTACAATGAACTGTTGCTCTTAATATCGGGAGGAAGTAAAGATTAGCATTGAAACCACCAGTAAATAATAATTGTAAATCAAACTCTATAGAGTAGGGAGGTCAGTTTAAAATAAGTCCGTCGATAAAGAAAAAGAAAGCAAATGAGCTACCTACTGTGTCTTTGTCTTGCATGTGTGATTAGACAAAGATAAGTATGGGCCCCTCATTTTCCGTCTTTTATTATTTGATAGACACTCGCACTCACAGGCCTGCCTATGGTTCCTCTACTCTATGTCATACTCACTTGCTCAGAAATGTTCAGCATATAGTAAAGTAATTAAGGTAATCTTTTACCTTAATTTTTTTACCTTAAATGGAATAAGGAAGACTGTGCTTAAAAAACAGAATGAAGACCTATTTATGAGTTTTGTAGCTGTCTTGTCACAAACAGACATACACAGATAAAAACACTGTTTGTAACTGACAGACAGAATTAACATAACACTATTTATTTTAAAATAAACATAATGCGTAATTTCTTTTTAACCCAAAAAAATACAAAAAAAAATAGTATTTAAGTTTGTACCTCGAGCTATCCACAGCGCGATATAAAACTCTGGGTCCTTCGACGGCTTCTTTTCATAATATTCCAGCAGTCTGTCCAGAGTTATTGATATTCTGAACACCTTAGGAACATTGTAGATAAAGTCTTGAGTATCAAAGTACGGATATATAGAAAAACTGGCTCCCACCAGCGCTGACAAGACGATGAATTTTATATACATTTTGCACCAAACTAGCCGTTTAAGGAGAGAAATGTGGTAAGTCATAAAATCCGATTCACAAGCCACATGTTACCAACTGATTGGGTGTTACTACAATAAATATATAACAATTAAAAATAACTAGTTTTCAATTTTAACTACCGACCCATATAAACTTGTGATTATTTCGAACGAAAAGTGAAGATTTCTTCGAATTTCGGATTAAATTTAAATTATAATTTTAATTAAAAAATTATACGCGATTTAAATCCGTAAACATAGTTTTATATTAATGTGTAGTACTCGTGATAATCTTGAAATACGAAAAGTGATGAAATATATGAATGATTATTTAATTTTTACTATTTGCAGTATCCATTAAAGATGTCTATCAACTGTCATAAAAACTAACAATTTATCAATTTACAATCACTCAATTATCTCTTTTATATAATATATTTGTATTTATTTATAGTCCAGTCTTACGAAACAGTCGTGACCGACAAATTACTATAGATCTGGTGAGGCACGATTCAGACCAAATATACCTGAAACATTTATTACTATATACACACCAACACACACACAATATACTAATACCCTTTTCTCCATAGAGACGAAAGTGACGAAATTTTTTTCTTTGCCTAGAAGAGTATTATATTTTCAGTATCATACTTTATAATCTGTTATATATTTTAAAAAATTAAGGGTATTTATTATTACTTTAGTATTATTTATATTGAAGACTACTGGTCTACTCTACTCTACTATAACTTTGACTGGTTGCTAATTAATTGTAACCAGTCAAAGATACTATTACTTAACTGCTACTAATATGATAAATCTGAATTAAGAATTCTTTTTAATGCATAGAAATCGCGAATGGATCGATTAATTGGATTTATATAATTAGATAATCGTATAATTACATGTTTGAAAATATTTATAAGCATGTATTACCATATAGAGCTACCGTCTCAATTGGTAGAGCGACGAGACGGTTTCCCAGAGGTCGCGGTTCAAATAGGGATTTGAACTATATCGATTTATCTTTCATTCTATATTTATATAAATTTAAAAGTATAATTACATTTTTATTTTACATTCATAATTAAACCGACATTTTAAAAGTAAAGTTTAAAATGTAACAAAAGTTATATCATTAAAACAACATGAGTTATATCATTAAAAAGTAATATTATTTAAATGTATCTTAAAAATCTAAGAAAACACTAAACACAATTATATAAATATGTAAATTGAGAACGTAACTAGTATCAAAAACACTTAAAGAGAACTGCTTTTATGAAAGGACAAACACTGCCTCAGTAACAGACAGAGATCGGACCCGCGTTGGTAGTTACGTGTTACAAACAAACAATATAAAAATGTGTATATAAATATATAATATTCCCAAATGGCGGTATCCCAGCAGTGGTTTGTGCAATGGTCGCAACCAAGTATCCACTTGGCTGATATTTCTCGGGGATACAGCCATGTGAACCCCAATTGGGATACATATCCGTTTGTTAAAAATAAATATTTTAATTTTGATTATGGACTCAGTTATAAAAAGGAAGATGAATTTGTGTTGAAAAAATCAAAAAAGACTGGTGAGTTTTATTGTTTTGTTATATATGTTTATATATAATAATAATTTTTCTTTTAGATTGAGAAGTTTTTATAATGTTTAGTTTACTTTTTTTTATTTAGTAGGTTTTTTTTTTAGTTATATCTCTTATAATATTTTAAGTGTTAAAAAATGTATAGGAATTTTTGGTAATATGTATACAGATATCAATAAATTAAATTAAAAATAATCAATGTGCTCTACAAAATCTAAGAATAAATAATTAATTACTTTTATTTTTCTTGTTTAAATGCAGAGCAACTTAATGTTGATATTTTGCTAGTAGTACCTAGCAATAATAGTAATAGCAGTAGTAGTAATAGCAGTAGTAGTAGTATCAGTAGTAGTAGTAGTAGTAGTAGTAGTAGTATCAGTAGTAGTAGTAGTAGTAGTAGTAGTAGTAGTAGTAGAACGTAGTATTAGTTGTGATAGTGGTAATGATATCTCTATTGTTAGGATTTTTTGAGCCTTATCTAGATAGAAATATTTAAGACAAAGTTAACCACACATTTGCATAATAATAAATATATTGCAAGTAATGACACGGTAGCTCAATTTATATCTACTAAGACAGAATTCCTATAATATAATAGTCTCAGGTTCGAATCCTATTCACGTTGATTAATATTTCATTTTGTAAATTAAAAAAAAATAGTGTAATAAGGCTAACATGACTATATATTTTGAAACAAACAATTTACAATTTTATTACTATAATTGTCTACATAAGTCCTTTTATAGCTTAATCAATAACAACTTTTATCTTTGTAAAATATTTTTTTATAATACTGAAAGCTTACTTTTAGACTGACAGTTAAAGATAGCTTTTGAATTCATTGTGAATCAAATTACAATCTACTTCTTATAATGACATATCTGATGATCAGATAACGACCCAATTATTATAAAAGTTATATCAAGATATCTTTTATAATCGTTTTAATTGTCTTTTTCGTATATATATAATACAAACGTGTTACCAACTGTCCGTATATCTGGTTGAAATTGTATGTTGCAATCCCTTTCATGTTCATGGTATGAACTAGTGCCCATTTGTGCAACCAGTAATAGTGAAAGTTACTGTTAAAGCTATCTCATACACGGAATTTATTAAATTAACGATATACAATCAAGAAACTGTTTCTATGTGTTCTCTATTTTATGTATAGAAAGATTTTTGATCTATTTTAACGACTTTTTTAATAATATGAATATTCGGTATAGGATAAAAAACTGTACCTATTCCATTTCTATTCTATCTATAGAAAAACTAACATCAAACGATTCGACTGTTATAATAAATGCTCGATGTAGGATAAAAAAGTGTTTCTATTCCATTTCTATTCTATCTATAGAAATACTTAAACTAAACGCTCGATATATGATCTAAATGACGCTTCTATTCAACTTCTATGCGCTCTCTTTGATCTATTTAAACGATTCAATTGATACAATAAATGCTCGATGTAGGATAAAAAACTGTCTCTGCTACATTTCTATTCTATCTATAGAAAGACTAAATTTAGCGATTTGATCAAAGCAATGAATGCTCGATATAGGATCAAAAACTGTTTCTATTCCAATTATATTCTCTCTATGGAAAGACTTAAGTTAATTGCTCGATATGTAATTACAAAACGATTCTTTTCCACATCTATTCGTTTTCTATTCTATCTATAAATAGAATTTTGATCTTAAGTTAAATGATTTGTTTGATACAACGTTTTCATAGTTTTTATTTGATCGGAATATTGAATTTGTTATCAAATAATTGATTTTGATGAAAGATTCAAATCAAATATTTGTGTATTGTTGAAATTTTTAGTTATAATATTGTGGAATGTAATAAAACCTTAAATAATATACAGAATTAATTATTATTTTTTATGTAACAAAAATGTTTGTTGATTTAAACTTTTTGGATTATATACAAATAGCGAATACTTTTATAATGATAATAAATGTTGTAATAATTATATTTTACTTTAACTGTCAATTAGGCTGTCATGTATTTACCAATAGATAAAAATAAAGAGAAGGCAGAGACAAGCGACATTGACATTTGTCGAATAGAATGATAGATGTATGACATAAAATAACGCAATACTACACGTATAAAAATAGGGCAGTCATAGCCCATAGGCCCAGACCTATGAGCGTCAGTGTCTGACAAATAATAAAAGAGGGAAGATGAGAAAACGATATTTATTTCTGTCTAATCACACATGCAAGAAAGAGAGACAAATAGGTAGCGACATTAGTTTTCTCTTTTTATTTCGATGGTCTAAGTCTATGATAATCAATAACTAACGTTTGACATTTGGCCACAGATCCTAGGTCTATTACCATGATATAAGGCTAGATTCTAGTAGTAATATCATGCCCTGAAGGTAACTAGACCTAGTAGTAGTTTGATTTACTTATACCATGTAATTTTCGTTAATTCAGTATATCAAGAAACGATACCTACATACTATACCTACGTTTTTATAACGAATTTTTTCCATTTTTTAACATAATCATAACTTTTTCACTTGGTTTGTTAGCTTTTCTGATTGATTTTTTTTCTTTAACTTTCTTATACTTCTTTTTATGATCTACAATATTGTCTTCTAACACAGTCACAGACTATAAATAAATAAGTTATTTCTATTTTCATTTTTTTAATTTAAAATAAATATAGAATGAAAAAAAATCGGTACGGGCCTGGTTCGAACGCATCTTTTGAAAAACCATCTCATCCTACATTTTTCTTCCGTAGCAACCACTATAGTATATAAAAACCAAGTCAACCCAAAATAGTGAAGCGATCGTTAATTTAAAAGTCAGCTATTATTATTCGCTTGATAAGATTTGTATAAAAAATGACACCGCGTCAAATTATCTATAAATAATTGCCTAAGGTTAAGACATCTTAAAGGTCTTTCACTTTCTTTTCAATTTAAACTCTTTATTCATTCATGCTAATTATTTTTTTCATGAACATTCATTGTTTAAATTTTGTAATTTTAATATAAAGTCGAGTCAAGTGGTTAGCGCAAAACGCCTTAAGTATCGCGGCGCAATAGGTCTCGGGTTCGTTTTCCAACAGAGACAGGATGTATGTGATGAGATGTCTATATTAAATATATTCAAAATATATTATAATGTGTATTTCTATGTATTTGTATTATTGTCTAACATCCTTAACACAAGCAAATAATTTGCTTACTTAGGGGTTAGATCAATTTGAGTAATTTCTCTTGGGATATTAATACTATAACAGCTTCTATAAAATGTAAAGTAATAAAACAAATAAGAGTTACGAAGATTTATATTAAATAACATACATCAAGAGTTAATTGAATGAATCGCAAGATTTATATAAACATACAAACTAACAGTCATTGTACTCACACAGTGAGACTAGTAATCGACCTACAAACTTAAATCAAGAACTTTCTACTTGAATAATAATTTTGCTTTTGTGTAATCATTAAAATAAGTACATACAATATACTAAGCAAGCACGAGTAATTCGATGTTCCTGTTATTCGGCAACACTCTTGTTATTCCATAAACGTTCTTGTTATTTAGTCATGCTTTTGTTATTCCATAAACATTCTCGTTATTTATCCATGATTTTGTTATTCCACCAACGTTCTGGTTATTCGACAATGCCCTTGTTACTCTAGCAACTCATATACTCTCTGGTGTCTAACTCATACCTGCTTTGGAATCCTTTAATAAAAAAAAAACTTTCAGAATCCCTGAACACACGATTAGAAATAATATAAATATTATTACACGCTTTCCGTCCTAGTGTTGTTACCGGAATTCCTTCAATTACGAACCTAATTGTACGTAATTTCCCGAATTCATTTAGTATGCGCGTTAGAAGTCTTCATTAGTATAATTATTATTTAGCAGAGCGGAAAATAAGCTACAAGTTGTTATTTATTAACGCAAACGGTATTTATCTTTGTGTTAAATAACTAATAATTTGTCTGCTTTTGAAAATGTTTATAAAAATGTTTAACCATGTTAAGCTTAAAGCTTAAATTAAAAAATAAATATAGAATGAAAAATAAACCGATACGGGCAGAGGTCGCGGGTTCGAATCTTTGCCGTTATCGGTTTATTTTTCATCCTATATTTAATTTTAAAATATGGTGACTACTTCGAAATTGTCAATGAAAATATTTAGCATATTTAATTCTTTAAACTAATATGGAATGAAAAATTTATAAACCAGAGCAAGACTCGAACTTACTACCCTCAGTCGCTCAGCTAACTAAAAACCTTATATATGTCACCTGTCACTAAAAACATTTATATATATAGAATGACACATTTATCAAAACTTACACGGTAACTCAGTTGACAGAGAGACGGAACATTAACCCAACGGTTGCAGATTTATTTTATATTTAGTTAAAAGCCTAAAGTGTCATTTTATATAAAAAATATATTTATTTACTAGACAGAAAAAAAAGTAGAACACGTTTTCTCAACCGATTAAGTTGTTAAACATTACAATCAAACGATTAACGCGTAACCGTTTTTACTAAGAAACATTTATACCTTTTAGTATTTCCTGATTCTAAAATATATTATTGACAATTAGAGTACAAAGTATCCACATGTTTACTTTACATATGGAAAAGAATTGCATTTGACGATACGGTTAAGAGTTTGTAAATTGGTGAGTTTAATGAAACGTCAATGAGTCGGTAAGGGCGTGTATATCATGATAGAGTTATGATAAAATCATGAGACAGTGTGTATGTGTGTGTGTGTATGTGTGTGTGTGTATGTGTGTGTGTGTATGTGTGTGTGTGTATGTGTGTGTGTGTGTGTGTGTGTGTGTGTGTGTATGTGTGTATGTGTGTGTGTATGTGTGTGTGTGTGTGTCCGTGTGTGTGTGTGTATGTGTGAGTATGTGCGTATGTGTTTATGTGTATTTGATGATACGGTAATAAGAAATTAAGTAAATATTTTTGAATACGATAATGAGTAAGTAATTGAGTGTGTATGATTGATTGAAATGGATATATAAGAAAGCCGTTGATCGATTATAATTATTTTTTACTTTAATAAGATAAGTACATTTAAATTTAGATACCTAACTTCTTCTACGAGTTTCGACCTTCGAGAACAAAAAGTTTTTTATTGAAGTCAGATGCATTCTGCTGCTTTTAGTCGTATCTATTTGGTATTAATATATTATATTAACGTCTAGTCACAGTCATTAGAATGATTGATGATAGAGATATATCATGAGTAAGAATTATAGTTTACTAGTTATAGATATTTAGAAAGAATTCGTTTTTATACCAGGTCACGGATTAGCTACAGTTTTTGAAGTAAATAAACTAAACTTAAAATCAATAAAATATATATTGATACATAGTAAAAGTGAAAATAGGGAGAGAAAAGATCTAGTGCGACCCCTGTAAGAAGGGTAAGATTTAAAAAACTATCCCGACTTAATTGATTAAAACATGAATTCAATGGACAATGAACTGATCCTAAAAGTAATTTTAAACACAGAGAGAGAAGACACAGAGGTCGTGATAGAAGATACTGTAAGTTTTGGGATGACTTTGATATTATTTTTTTGCCCTTGGAGAAGATCTTAATGGGATCTTGGAGCTGAGTGAAGCTTGTAACAATGACAACTGACAGCATACTTCTTCAAGTGTCAATGTCATCACGAAGATGAAGAACGTTCGTTAATTTTGACTGCTTAAAATGGAGATCCCTAAGTGGGCTATTGCCAAAATGTTAATAAAACTATAGTCATATTTACCTAACAAAGTTTAGACATGTGGTCTCTGAAGTTTTATATGTAATATAAATTATAATGTTTTATATAGACTTTATCTCACGTTCTTGACAATATTAAATATACCTAATAGAAATCTGTGGATCATACAAAGACTTGTCCCGTGTGGGGATCGAACTTACAACTGGTTCTAGTCAGTCAGGCGTACTAACCACTACACCAACAGGTCACCAAACATTATATGAGACGCGCTTGATATTGAGTATAATACGTATATAATTTGTCCCATGGGACGGGTAGGATGAAGTAGACCCAATCGCATCATGGGACTAGACCAGATATTTTTTTTATAATTGTGTTAAATCAGCAGTCATATAATTAATAATTTATTAAAATTATTTTATTGATTTATTTAAAGGCTTATATTTATTTATTTATATAGTAACACCGAAGTAGAATACAATCCACTATAAAGATCATTGTTGTACATAAATTTAACTTAGAAGTATGCACATCATTAACGTAAATTGATTAAAAATAAAAATTAAATAAACTAAAACCACAGAAAAAAATACTAAAAATCATCAAATGCATAAACATAAACTGAAAATCAATGTTCTAATATATATAGGTATATTATAACGTACGGTTGTGACTAAGACGAAATTTAATATCTAAATACTTACATTAAAACGTCTTTTTGTGTATATATTAAACTATTCTGTTACAGAGCGGACTTTACCAGTAAAAATAAACTCCTTAGGTTTCAGTAAGTTTATTTGGCGTCTAAGTTACACACGTTTGAATGAACTCGTGGGATACAAATTACAATTAAAATTTAAAATATTATGTTAAATGGTAAGTAATGTTCGAATGATAAATTTTATTTCTTTTACCATTAACATCTAGATTTTTACTTCCTTATGTTTGTAAAAAATCTAGTTATTTTTTTGTGTAATATAATTTAAATGTTTCAACTTTTAAGTAAAATTTCAAGGCTAAGGTAATGAAAAGTTTTTTTTTAAGTTTTATTTTTGGAGCTAGACGGAACAGTGGTGATAGTTATATACATTTTTATTTGGCACTTAATTTATAAACAATAATATATTAACTTTTTAACTATAGCATTTAATAATATAAAATTATTTAAAAACCGGGAATTAACGCGTACTAAATAACAGTAATAGTAAGTCATCTTTAAAATAATTACATATAGAAATCATTACTTATGACATGTAATAATATCTTTACTTATAATTTTACCCTTAGGTCCTAATTATCTTTTTGATTGCTAAAGTTTTTTTCCCAAGTACCTACCCTTATTACTTTCGTAAATCGATTTTAAATGGTAAGACTAGAAATTATAAACTGGAAAAATATTAACGTAATTTTTGGTTGGTATTATTTCTACAGTGTAAGTATCGTCAGATAGCAATGTTTTGTTCATTATTATTATCTTTTCATATGTTTTTATTAAATATCAAAATACAAACATTTGTCTGTACCTTTGATCCGAGTAAAATGCCTGAACATAGTGACACAGGTATATAAGTGAGTTACCATTCGAATGTGTAGCTCTCGGACACAAACTTAAGACATATTTTGTGACTTTCTAGACCCTTTCTCGACCAAAAAAAAACAATTAAAAACTCCAAATAAGTGAAGGCATTTTAGCACGCATACGTATTTTACTTAAGTGTTTTATTTGTGTGTAGGGTCTTAAAGGGTGCTAACGTTCACAAACATTTCGAAAGTTTCCTCGTCAAAATATAATCATATAATTACACCCACATGTACACACGCACCCACACACGTTCAAATGATATGTTATGTAAATTTATCATGTTAATGGATGCTAGTGGATCTCATAGACGAATAGAGCTGGGTGCACTGAATATGGGCTTGTTTGATGGCTTTTGATGAGATTTTACCGTCAGACATGATGGAGTGATTTGAAAGTACGCTGATGGATGGATGCTCCTGGATCTCTTAGACGAATAGAAAGAAATTACATACTCGGTGCTCCCAGCTCTAATCCTCTAAGAGATCTATTAGCATCCCTCCATCAGTATACCTTCAGGTCACTCCATCAAGTCTGGAGGTACTATCAAATCACTCCATCAAATCTGAAGGTACGATCTTGTCAAAAGCAACAAAACAAGCACCTACTCGGCGCAAACAGCCAGCCACCGAACTATTCAGCTATTTTAGGTCACATAATAATTAATACCTATATCAGATATGTGATAGTAATATGTAATATTATCACATGTATAATATGTATATACTTAATCATAATTAATATAGAATAAATTTAAAGAAATAATAATTAAAAATTAAATATTTTTTTGTACATGAAGTTTATTATTATTACCTGTTTCAGCTAAAAGTTTTTTCAAAGTATGTACGATACGTCGGTAATATAACCACGTACTTATAGTCCGGGAGCCAGCGACCAATTTTTATCATGAATTTCCTCCCGAGTGAAAATTTGTAAAATGCAATAGGAAGTTGTGTTATGAAGCTACGCGATCGTCAGCTGCGACTCCAGTGGTGGAGAAGGCAGTGGCAGCCTCCCACGCACGAAGAAAAAAAATTTTTTTTTAGTCATTTCCTCCAATTCAAAAATTTCTTGAATAATAGTTTATCTAATATCTTGAAGGGAAAATAAAGTCAGCTGACCATAACATGGTGGATTATACGTCAACTGGCCGCCCGAATATGAAAAAAAATAAAAAAAATGATTTCCTCTCAACTAAAAAATAATCTGGTGATAGTTTATATGTTACTGTGAACGAAAATCTGTATCTCAGTGGAAAGTTCGTCAGCTGGTTACTTGAAATGTGTAATGTAGCTGCATTTGTCACCTACTGAATCTGATCAACTATCGACTTTTCCCTTTACTTACAGCTAGCTGATTTGTTTTATTATTTACTAGAGTATATTAACTATTCTCTTATAAATTTGGCAGTATATTTGATTTGATAATAAATATGCAGTTTAATAATGAAGGAAATATAGTTATAACTAAAGTTTAATTAATCAATAATTAAATTAAATTAAATTAAATTAAATTAAATTAAATTAAATTAAATTAAATTAAATTAAATTAAATTAAATTAAATTAAATTAAATTAAATTAAATTAAATTAAATTAAATTAAATTAAATTAAATTAAATTAAATTAAATTAAATTAAATTAAATTAAATTAAATTAAATTAAATTAAATTAAATTAAATTAAATTAAATTAAATTAAATTAAATTAAATTAAATTAAATTAAATTAAATTAAATTAAATTAAATTAAATTAAATTAAATTAAATTAAATTAAATTAAATTAAATTAAATTATTAAATTAAATTAAATTAAATTAAATTAAATTAAATTAAATTAAATTAAATTAAATTAAATTAAATTAAATTAAATTAAATTAAATTAAATTAAATTAAATTAAATTAAATTAAATTAAATTAAATTAAATTAAATTAAATTAAATTAAATTAAATTAAATTAAATTAAATTAAATTAAATTAAATTAAATTAAATTAAATTAAATTAAATTAAATTAAATTAAATTAAATTAAATTAAATTAAATTAAATTAAATTAAATTAAATTAAATTAAATTAAATTAAATTAAATTAAATTAAATTAAATTAAATTAAATTAAATTAAATTAAATTAAATTAAATTAAATTAAATTAAATTAAATTAAATTAAATTAAATTAAATTAAATTAAATTAAATTAAATTAAATTAAATTAAATTAAATTAAATTAAATTAAATTAAATTAAATTAAATTAAATTAAATTAAATTAAATTAAATTAAATTAAATTAAATTAAATTAAATTAAATTAAATTAAATTAAATTAATGTACGATACCTCGGTAATAACCACGTACTTATGTCCGTGGGTTATAACAAGTCTCTTGTATGTTTTGATTTGTTTAAGATATTTCTTTGGGTAATAGAATCTTCTAGTAAAAAAATACTTAACATTCGGCAATTATTACAAATTGCAGCTTTCTGCATTAGTATAAAATTATTTTCTGATAATTCTAATATTTTTAGGGATATAATTTAGGATTGCGGCATAACCTGGTGCTGGAAAGCACTGAGTGTACAATGTATACCTAATTTATTTTCCTAATTCTGTTTATTATTATTATTATAACTTCAGATCGTACCCGATTAGCCGGTGTCGCGCTATGGCTGGCAATGCTTGGACTTGCGCGTACGCAGTCTCTTCCAACTGACACCGAGACACCTCCATTCAGTACCCTTTACAAGTGGAAGTATGTGGACTACGAGTTTCCTTCAGAGATGCACCGGCAATATGCTCTGGCTAACGGGTAATTTATCTATCAGCTATAGAATAGATTTTACAAATCATCAATAACTTTTAAAATCAGTATGTCTTTGTATTGTCCAAATTAAAGAGTTCTTCATTTGCTTAATAAGAAACTTCATAATTATTTTTCTATACATTTTGTTCATAACCATATTTTCCAATAATGTTGAAGAAACAAAAAGTAATTCTTCTAATAAGTATCAGGTATGACCATTTAAAGTATTTTAAGAATATATTAATGTTTTTGTTATAGAGATCACTACTCTGTTCTCTTATAAAGTATTTTATTAACATTCTAAGTTTACAAACGCCAAAAATGTGTTGAAACATCTTGAGGTATTTGTGTCAGTTAATTACAGATGAGTTTTTAAAATAGCTTACAATATGAATCTATTTTTAATACATGAAATAATTTGAAGATTATATTATATAAAGCATTGATAACAAACACTATATAAAATTAATAAATATATGTACTTCCAGGGACTACATTCCAGAGAACTGTCTGCCTCTGGGTCTTGAAGTATGGGGCTCCCGTATTTTTGTGTCCTTGCCGAGCTGGAGAAGAGGGATACCTGCCACTCTGACGACGGTTTCCAGAACTGGAGGAGTGACGTCACCGTTGCTGAAGCCGTTCCCTAACTGGAGCTATCATAGAGCGTATAGTAAGTATTTATATTTATTTGGGAGTTCAATGTACAGGACATTGCACTCCCATTAAACGTATTTAGAGTCCCTCAATCTGTTACTCGTCCTATGTTGTATATATGGTAACAGTAACTTTTAGCTGGGGCGTGGTTACCGTATTAGTCGTATCGTTATACTGGGACCCCGATTGTTTTTGTAAAAAATCTTATCCTTTCCTTTACGAAACCAACTTAAATTTTTAATCCCGTCTAAAGCACGCTACATCACTGACTATTAAGTTATGTCTACATTCTCAAATATCTCCTACAAGTTTAAATATAAATAAAACCTTGTTGCCTAAAAACAAACACATTTTATATAAATCCAATATATTACATAATATCTGATAAATAATATTGTATATAATGTTTATTTTATGATTTATTTAACAGGTTTATGATTGATAGATTTTGTTGCAACTCTTCCTTGTTTATATAAGAACTTTCGCTAATACCTTTTTTGTATACAGTCGTATTATTTCACGAGCAATGCTGCTTTAAACGCACTTTTAATTCATATACATATTTACGTAGGCGTTAAGTTTATTAAACTAAAGTCTTTCCAATTCTTTGTTTTACTTTTGACATATACAAGCATATAAGGTGGCGAAATTGTTAAATTTAAAAATAAATGCAATGTTTAATGGACACTTTGTTTTTTTTTTTTGAATGTGATTTGTTTTTTAGTGATGTGACCTACTAATTATCACCGATATTTATTGAGCGTAACGGTTATAACGAAAATTGAGAAACGGTCAATTGACAATTATGGCAGTTGCTTTATCGGTGACAGATATTGTCTATAGACTATGAGGGTATTATTGAAAAATATTTTTTTTGTCGTTGATTTTCAGACATGTTTTTTCAAGTAATACGATAAATGTTACATCATTATTTTAATACATAAATATAGTCCATTGGAACGTTAGTTCATTTCTATAAAAAATAATATTAAAAGTTAAAAAAACCGATACAAAAATACGCCTACAAAGATTTAAAATAATATTATTATGTACTTATTGAAATCGTTGCGTCGGGGAACCGTTGTACGTCCGTTGACGTTTGTATCTATTTTACAACATTTTTGGAGCTAAAGAATGAGGACATTATCAAATTATATTAGTTTTTCGTTATTTATCTTGGTAACTTACTAGCATTATGAATTCTTTCTTTATTTACCAGTCCCCCGACTCTACGATTTCAATAAGTACATAGTATTATTAATTTAAAAATAATAAAAAAACCGCATTCAAATCCGTCCACTCGTTAACCGCTACGTTACCACAGACACAGATACACAAACTTATAACACCCCTCTTTTTGAGTGGGGGATTAAAACGATGCAAAACGTAGATTTAAAAAGGAATATTGATATGATAAATCGATTAAAACTTCTATGTTATTAAATTAATTGTTTTTAGAAATCGATTCAGAAACACAATTTGAACAATACAAGACACTACTTTAGCTGTCAAAAGTAAAAAGATGATTGGAAAGACTGTAGCTCTCCTATTTTCTGCCAGATTAAAAAAAATAATCTTTATATATATATATATATATCTTGTGTGCGTGTGTATGTCACTGAACTCCTCCTAAACGACTGGACCGATTTTTATGAAATTCTTTGTGTGTGTTCAAGGGGACTTGAGAATTGTTTAGATTCACAATTTGGTCCACTAGAAAATGGTTTTTTGATTATTTTTTAATGTGTAAGTAGGTGATGATTTTGGAATGCTTCACATTGGTTCCGACGGACTGCGTTACCATGGCAATGTCAAATATTAAATAATATTATATTTTAATTATAGTCTGCCCTGACAGTTGGCGTTGCGATAGAAATAATAAAAATATTTTAGTACTAGTGGCCTGATACGTGCTTCGCTACTTAAAAAGTGAAATTAATAAAAAAATATTGCAACATATTCATTTATTCAAACAAAAAATCTTTATTTACATATTCATACGGTATCGATTGGTCGAATTATGATAAATGTACATGTAATGACGTTAGATATTGTGATAAATTTTTAATAATTTATTTTTAATGTTTGAATTTATTAAATTAAAGACGCGTGTACAAGACAACGTCTGTCGGATCCGCTAGTACTTTATAAATTATATATATTTTATAAACTTGTTTCAGATAAGGACAACAACTGCACGGGGTTGACATCAGTGTTTCGTATGAACATTGATCCCTGCGGAAGATTATGGGTCCTGGATGCTGGTCAAATTGACTCTCAAGACGCACCAAAACAAATATGTCCTCCGAGCTTGGTGGTATTTGATCTTGAAAGAGACTTACTAATTGCAAGATATGTTATTCCCAATCAATATGTTCTTCAAGACTCACTGTTCTCGAATATTATTGTGGACACACGAACTGAAGATTGTTCTGATCTATTTGTCTATATAGCTGATACCTGGCGCTTTGGTCTTATAGTATTTCGGGAGAGTGACCAAGTGTTTTGGCGATTCAACCATCACCTATTCTATCCAGATCCTCTTGCCTCTAACTACACTCTCCATGGCCTCAACTTTCAATGGGCAGATGGAATCTTAGGTCTTTCGTTATCGCAGAATCTTCCATATCAAGACCGAAGGTTGTTTTTTCACTCAATGTCCAGCTACAGAGAGTTTTATGTTCAAACATCAGTACTGAGAGATTCTTCTCGTGTAAACAGCAGTGCTACTGAGTTTCATCTACTTGGTGAGAGCAGAGGCTTATTCGGGCAATCATCTGCTTCAGCCATTGATAGAAACGGTCTTATGTTCTATGGTTTAGTAACGAGAGATAGCGTAGCATGTTGGGATACACAGAAACCATACACAAGGAATAATTTAGGATTAGTGACAAGAAATTCAGAGACATTAGTATTTCCAAACGATATAAGAATATCTCAAGAAGAACGGGATACAATTTGGGTGATATCCAATAGACTGCCAATGTATCAAGCAGGACCTCTAGACCCGGAGGACTATAATTTCAGAATCATGTATGGTGATACTTTAGATGCAGTTCGTGGAACTATTTGTGATCCCACAGTCAAGCCAAAATACTCAGATATATATACACACGATGATTACCGATAATTATTTAAATTCTTATCAAAATTAAACGCTCTAAGCGTAAGCCATTTCCCTCATTCTGTTTGATAATTTAGGTATTGTAAGTGTGGTAAGCTAGTCCAACTTGTCCATATATTTACGGGGATACTTTCGCAATTCATAATATAGAAAACGTTTTATTATATTATGTGTTATCAGTGGCGTAACTACAGGGTGGCAAGCCGGCAAAATGCCACGGGCCCCCAGCCGGAAGGGGCCCCCGATCAGAGGAGAATCCCAACTCCCAACATTTATTATTTATCATACATGTTTAGTAAAAAAAAGTTCTCTCTTTGATTTATTTCTATTACCTACTCAGTTGCATAATAAACAAGTTAAAAATGTATTAGAAATTCAAAGAATTTGTGTTAAATGATGCAGTAACAAAGGTCATAGAAATACAAAGATTATTCGAAACTGTGCAACAAATTTTTATATATTTTTTGGACGTAGTATTAAACGATGGAATATATTATGTAGTTTTCAGACAATAAATTAGAAACCGGAGTACCATCAAATTCAGTAACATAAAAACAATGAATCCAACTAGATGGGCAGGACGCTTTGATGCCATGTTTGCTTTAAAAGTTCGGTTTGTTGATATTCATAAGCACTTACAAAAACTATTTTATTAAATTCCAAAACAGACGAGAGAAATGTAGCTATCTTGCTGAAGAAGAAGATAGAAAACTACAATTTTATTATGTTGTTGGTTTTCCAATGCAAAGTCTTACAAACTATAGACGCGAATTCTAAAGCCATCGATCTTTCAAATGCTTCAAAGCGTTTGCAAGTCTGTCTAGAACAACTTGAAAAGTATCGACATGAATTTGAAGATTTAAAAATGGAAGCAAATAGTTTTGCAGTGAAATGGTCTATAAGCCCTGAATTTCCTAAAACTCGTCAGAGAAAAGTGAAACGTCATTTTCATGAAATTTGTGAAGATGAACGTCTCCAAGATATTGAAAGCTTGTTTAAAGTGAACGTATTCTATCGTGTATTAGACATAATCATCAATCAAATGAGATCGCGTTTCGTTGGAATGAATGAAATTGTTTCCAATTTCAATGTCTTGCAACCTGCCACTTTGCAAAATTTGAACAATACTGATTTATTTACGCGTTTTCCAAGGAAATTCTCAGTTTTCAATCTTTTTTTAGACGCGAAATAGAAACATCATCTTCTATGAGAGAACTTGCTGACTATTAATAATAAAAATCCATTTTATATCTTCAAGCTTTCCTGAAGATGCACTGCATTTCTATTATTTCTCACCATTCCTGCGACTACGGCTAATGCCGAGCGATCGGTTTGAAAATTGAAATTGATAAAAACTTATTTAAGAAATTCAATGGGACGAGAGTTTAAGAAATTCAATGGGTTAAGCAACTTGGCTATTCTATCCATCGAAAATTCTATGGCCCGAAGTTTGAACTTCGATGATGTTATTACCACTTTTGTTGAACGGAAAGTCCGGGGGAAGGAATTTTAATAATTAACATTTTATATTTTGAACACCTTGTGTACTTAAAACAATATGATTATTCGGACTTCATATATATATCACATTGCTTTTTTGTTTTCCATATCGTTTTGATTACTCTATGTGCCCATATCTATTAGATGCTGACTGTACTTTAAATTAGACAATCAAGTAAGTACCTAAGTATAATTATAAAGCTTAAATGTAGGTATCTACTTAACATAGTGATTTATTTTTGTACTTTTAGAAGTAAAAGTGTATAAATAAGTATTATAAAATAAAAATGTATTATTGTTGGTTCAGCTTTTGTATATTGGGGGAAGGGGGCCCATCCGATGAATTTTGCCACGGGCCTCGAACGGTATAGTTACGCCACTGTGTGTTATAATATAAGGGAATTATTGAAAATATTTCCCTCGCAAATGTAATTGCCTTAAATAATTTACAGGTGCTTTTATTAAAATATATCATTTATTTTGAATTCATTACGAAGTTTAATTCTTATACCGATTCCTTTATATCCCTTTAATTATTACTTAATAAAAAATTACTGTTTTTATATATATTTTTTTCTATAATATAATATTATGTAATATATTCCTTTTACCATACAAACACGCAGCAATGATCTTGAGATCATAATTCACTCAAGGATATCCTCTCCATTTCTTTAGAATATGGTGGACTATTCTAGATTAGAAAGAAATACAATTTTGTTCTAAACTATGAGCTGATGATTCCATCCTATCGGTTCATTTGTCATAATCCAGACTACTGAGCTAATGCTGACCCTAAAGTTAGTGTGGGCTCATTTGAGGCAGTTCTTTGTGTGATTGTCACATGGTATTGTCTTAAAGAATAATTCCTCAAACAATTCTGTAGCGAGAATGATTTAATGATTGCGTACAACATTGTCTGTCAAGTTTTCTGGTCAAGGTTCGTTGATTAAAACCACAAATCATTTTGCTATTAATAAATTATACACTGTACTCTAAAACAAAACTGGTATCTTTTTAATATCCTATATGATTGTAATTTTTGGTCATACTGGAGGTCGGGCACTCATGAATTTCAACTGTCAAATTTATTGGATATCTATTCTACTGACAAATGAATTAATATTAGTGACTTAGATAAATTTAGGTGTAGGGTTACCATCGTCTAAGATACAAAAGCCTGACTCTGCGCTGTATTAGGCCAGACATCTTGTTTTAAAAGCCGGACGCACGTCATTTTCAAATCAACAATTTTCTATATTTGTTTTTTTTTTATCAACTTTATCCAAAAAAGTATCATTTTCTTTGGAAAATATTTTATATAATTTTTGACATGTGGTTTTTTAATTACACAATGTGTACATCTTAGCAATAGTTTCCGTATAGGCCGGACATACAAATATTGAGCCGGACACGAAATGAAACTTGACAGATGGTCACCCTACTTAGGTGGTTCAAGTTATAGTAGCCAAAAAGCAACATTCAAAGCATTGATCATTAGTGTGACCTCTCTCGTACCCCTCCAAGAGCCGAGGATACAGGTTGTATCAGTTAGACTGTATTTACGTAATCATACAAGTTGATTACTCGCATAATATAAGTTAATATACAAGGAAAAGGACGTGTTCCAATTAATTTACATTAAGTGTAAGTGGCGGATAAAGGTAAGATTATTGGTACTTTGTCGAATTAAACATGGGTATAACTTTGAAAATTGAGAAAATGAGGTTTAAGGTTTATATTTGTTTAACTTTCGTTTGAACGTTAGCAAAACATCGCTTTTACTGATTTGCTCTTGCTTAGATGTTTTTTTCTATTTCCCATATATACATAGTTTGGTCCCTTTCTATGATCTTTTTAAGTTTTCCTATTCAAATATACACCTTTTTAATTATTCTTATAGAATAATCTAATATTAAATTATATTTCTACCGAGTGAAATTATAATTATATGTTTAGAATCATTTTTTTAAGATAAACTTTCTAGTAAATATGTAGTCAAATTTCAACGCAGTGTAATTATGAATATATTGTTTAGAAGCAGTTTTTGAGGAAAACCATAATATGTAAATAAATATCACTACAAATTTTAATGAATTAACATGAAAAACTGGTATTTCTAAATGAACTATTACAATATATTAATAATTATACTGGTTACCTATCCAGCCAAGTGTATACCGGTTTTACCTGAACTAAATGAAACATGTTTTGGTTATGTTACAAATAAAAAAAAATGGGTTTGGGTTTAAAAATGTTTATTTAGTTATACAAATACAAACAAAGACATTAAATAAATAATGACTTAAGTCTTAAATAATGTTAAGAAAAATATGCCAGCTAGACTCAGCGGTGGGTTACTTGAGATAATACTTTATTTTAAATTATATATATATTAATTACTAAAATAGTAATATCCTAGGCGCCACTGACAAATAACAAGCGAAGACATATATATGTTCCTCCTGCTTGTCAGTACTGGAGAACCACAGTCAAACACTTGTTCTTTATTAAAACTTTCAAAAATGGAAGTGTTGATTATTGATATTAATAAATTTTGTACATCACCATAATATCGGGATTACAATAAAGACGAGCTTCTTAAATTCAGCTAGTCAGGAAGCAGGATACAGGACCAACAGGACGACGCTCCGAAGATTCACGTCTACCCCCGCGAACCAATTATAAATTTACCCGTATCTTCTAGGGTACAAACTAAAAACCTCCTTATGGAGGAAAAAAGCTTCGCAAGCACTAATATTAGCATATGTCGACTCACAGGGTCGAATCAGGACAAATAGAAATATTGTTCCAACAAACTTTAAAAACTGCCCGGGAACTGCCGGCAATAGGAATTATAATTATTCCATATTAAATTATTAGCCCTGCAATTAAACACGCTAATGAATTTAAGAAACAACGCTTCACATGCGTTAATAAGATCACAAATAACTAAAACACTCACCGAAGGCTAATAAGATATTCAATTCGGAAGTGCTTCCGAAAGAAAAGACTCTAAAGGTCACGGCATTGAATTTTATAGTCAAAATATGCATAATAAGCAAACAATGTGGCTATGCACACGCCGCGTTACACGAAATGTGGGTAAAATTGATATTAATCGGAAGAAGACCAATAATTAAACAATTTAAGAACAATGCACTAATTATCTATAGAAAGAAACGAGTGTAATAAATTTATAACAAATTGTTATACTAATAAATATAACAATAAAACAACGTTGGCTGCATCTAAACTTCTGAAACAATATGACAGCTACTTTCAAATAATATTTAGCGATATGCTATCCTTAATAATGATTAATAAATGAAATTTAGAATAATAATTATTAATAAAATGTTTCTATTTTTAATAACATTTTGGGGACTATAAAGTTAGCTTTAGCTGGCAACATTCAATATCTTAAACAAAAAGAAATGTCACAGACTAATTAAGATATTGCAATTAGCTGTCAACAGATAAATAATTTACCTTGTCTACGAATTTGACAGATAATAAGAAATCGATAATATTAAAATTATAAATATTTAATTATCTACAGAAATGAAATTTCTATGTAACAGTACCTCCCTTCCCGGAAGAATTTTACGCGATATAAGAGGAAAATTCGAGCTGGCCCTCCAGCTCATAAGCTCTCATACCTAATTGTGAAAAACATATTAATTGTAACCTAAACAAAAGAAAGGTATAAACTTAATTAATAAAATTAATTAAGTAGGTATCCACTACTAAATAGTATACGCTTGATAACACAAACAGTTTTGCAGAAATAATAAAAATACAAAAACTTATCATGAATAATAATAAGTGCTGCAAAACCAAAAACTCTCAATTAGAGTAACACCGAACCCACAACTCAACATATGTGTGCTGCTACCAAATACAGATCACACCCATAACACCACCTAATCATCAATAACATAATATGAAATTGATAAACCGAAACAAGGTACTACCTTGTCTCAGGTACAAAATGATTCCATAAAAGGATCATAGCTATCAAAGCCGCCACATTATACAAGAACAAATAAGTCCAAGTACATATAATAAATGTTCAACAGTAACTCTCTACTGAAAACACATATCGTTGCACATACATAAGATACAACAAATAATTATTTAACCTTAATAATTATTAAAGGAAGACCCAACAAAATACTTTGTTAGATATCTATAATTATCTAATAGATAGCTGGGAACATAATATTTAACTTAATAAAATATCCTAAAAACAACAACACTTAACAACAGATATCTATTATTCTTAAATAGATAGCTGGAAATTAAGGTTCCTCACACAAAAATCTTAACCAAACCCTAAACTAATATAAGAAAACTAAGAACAAATAACACTTAATAACAGATATCAAATATAATTAAAATGATACTGGAATTTAAGGTATTCAATTTTAGTTACAGAATGACCTAATGACAATACAAACCATACTTTAACCAACAGTCAGGACCGATGTTACATACAATACTACTCAGCTGTCCGGACGAATTATAAACTAAACATTAACTAACCAAAGTTAACACTAAATAACAGATATCAAATAAAACATGTATTGATACTGGAATATAAGGTAACTAGAGATCAGCAATAAAAAAGAAAATAAAAAAAATTATATACTAAAACATAATTAATACTTATCGACAGATATCCCTTACATTTAAAGTGATACTGAAAATTAAGATATTAAAAACAAGCAAAACCTACGGACAATACTGTATTGTTAAAAAAAAAAATTGAATTTAAAAATTAAAAAAATGTATGAATGATGATGTGAATGTAATGTAAGTTAAGACAAAAATAAACAAAATACCTAAATGAGTGTGTGAGCTTGCCGAGGTGGTATTGGCTATGGTTCTCAAAATAAACTAAATAAAAGAAATAAAAAAAAAACAAACAAACTAACTAACAAATATAATCGGGCGCCAGAGAACCAGTGCTTAAGAATCACTCAGAATAGTCTGCCGGATAGACCATTGAACTATTAATCTCAAGGCGGGCATTGGTGTGCATTTTTGGTGTGTTGACAGAGAAGCCAAAGAAAAGAAAACTAACAATTTAACAATATATTTCAAAACAATACAACAAAACAAATTCTTGTAACAAGTTACATTACAATTACAGTTATCTAGACTTTAAATTAAAAAAAAATATAGTACTTACAGTTTTGATAAATTAATAACCTAAGTAATAATTATAAAGTACTCTGGTTTGCTAAAACATTCTGTCCACAGCCAGCAATGTAGGTTCAGCCGCAGCACATCCTCAGTAATACATCACTTTTACTTGGCGTTCTTTACTGGCAAGCGGGTTGTAAAAGCAGGTCAGCGTTAAGCTCTAATGCTTCAGGCAATGATATTAAGATGCAAAAATTGTAGCCATGTGCAGAAATGTACAAAACAGGAACCAGTTAAAATGAGAACCCCAAACCAAAATGGTTCTATTAGAATGGACAAAATGTAAAATGACAAGTTCCAAATATAAAGGAGATAAGCTAACGAATAAATAGAAGATATCGAAGATATCAAATTAATTGAAGAGAATGGAAGATTAATTGAAGATCTAAACTTGAAGATACTGAAGAATTCAGTAAATTGAAGGTACTGAAGAGCTTGAAGAGCTGTAACAAAATAAAAGCAATTGATAATTCATACTCAAATAAAATTTAGAAAAGAGAATGTGTATGATATGACACTTACCGCGTAGGCACGCGCTCTTCAAATTAAATAAACTAATGTGCACTTACAATAAAGAATGCACTAGCGAATAAGCGAGCAAATACTGTAAATAAAGAAAACAAATTGATAATAAGGATATTTGAAAATTGGGAAAAATATACGCGAGCAAATGGCGTCTGCGCATATGTAAGAAAAAATCACGAAACTTACCCAAAATTGCAGCAACAGAGAAATTAACATTTATCACGCTTATATGCGTTTATATTTAAATGTTAATCATAATATTTTAATAGATTGACCAATATCATGGAGAAAAACTAGAGATTCAAAAATAACGTGTTCACCGAACAAAATCCAAGAGAAAGGTGAAAACGTCAAAGTCAATAGACTACAAAATAACAACAACCGGAAGACAACAAATCGAACTGCCAAGTAAAAATGTTTTAAGAAAAACTATTAACTAATACAATTTGATTTTGTTTTAAAAATTAGTTATAAATAATAAAAATATTACAAAAAATGTGGTTTTCATTTTTAAAATTATAAATTAAAGTATGTCAAACTAACCACCATTTAAGCAACAATAAATATCTGTTTTAAAACCTTTGAATTCTTATCTGTGCAATAGAATGTGTAATGAATGTGAAGCTAACTGTCAAAAGTGACAAATGACAACTGATATGTAAATAAACCTTTTGTTTTGTTGTATTTAAAGTAAAATATCCCCAAAAAAATTTAATATATTTAGTTAAGTAACGGATTCCAAAATACCACGTTACAATTCCCCCCTTGTAGCAATTTAAAAAAAAATATCAGAACTGAATGTTCTGGATTTTTTTTTTTCTTAAAAAAAAATAAGTAAATGCAAAAAACAATGTAAATTATCAAATAAAGAAATGAAACAACAAATGTATTTCATTTAAATAACAAACCAAAATAAATAACTAATACATATAACTAGTACATAGCTATTTAAATAACTAATAGTGATGTTAGGTTTCAGAACTGGTCATATTCGAAATACAAGCACTAACTCTTCGAACAGATTAAACCTTTCATAAAGTATCACAAAAGTTAAATAAAACTACTAACAAATTAAAAACTTACTTGAACTAGAGTATAGTATACTACTGGTTTATCGATAAGCACTAACGCCTCGAATAAACAAACTAACTCATAGTCAAATAACAATAACTATTTTTAATAATAAATATTCTAATAACTAACTAAATGTTTTGGTATGGTATACTACTGGTACAATGTGGTCGGCACCTACGCCCCACACTGACAAACCTATCCAAAAACATTGGAAAAAAATTGCTGACACAAGTCAAACAAACAATAGCTGACAGATGTCAAACTAACAAAACCAATAGCTGACAGATGTCAAACTAACAAAACCAATAGCTGACAGATGTCAAACTAACAAAACCAATAGCTGACAGATGTCAAACTAACAAAACCAATAGCTGACAGATGTCAAACTAACAAAACTAATAGCTGACAGATGTCAAACTAACAAAACTAATAGCTGACAGATGTCAAACTAACAAAACCAATAGCTGACAGATGTCAAACTAACAAACAAACAAACAAGTGCTTTGGTATGGTATACTACCGGTACAATATGGTCGGCACCCTCGCCCCAAATTGACAAACCTCCCAAAAGCAAATCCAAAAGAATTGGAAAAATACAAAATATAACAACTAACTAGACTAGTATTGGGTTTGGTATACTGCTGGTACAATATGGTCGGCACCCTCGCCCCAAATTGACAAACCAATCCACAAACAAGCTAGAAAACAAACAAAACAAATGTCTAAATATGACACACCTAAGACCTAGAGTATGGTATACTACTGGTACAATACAATGAGCACCATCGCCTTGTATTGACAAACCAACCCTGAAGTCCTTTGCATATCTATATAAGAGACAGCAAAATACAAAACAAAATCCAAATAGGATATGTGAATCCAAATAGATCACACAAGTAGCTGTGAGTACTAAGACTACACAAAGTCTAATCTAAAAGTATAAATAGGTATTCTAGCTAAGCAATGCTCAATATACATAAGCATGGCACAACATAGAATAAGTCATGTCCAGGTTATATTAACTTAACCTAAAACAGACACAAAAAAAAACAAAAACAAAATATAATTAGAACAAAATACAAAAAATAACTAATAGTTCTTATAGAGTTGCGCACTCATTTTTCTCTAATGTTGACCTAAAATATAGTATTGTATAGCATTGTTAAAAGTATCAAGTATTTAACATGATTTCCTCATCCCTCACCATTCATGTGACCAACCTAACATACATCTTCTACATCCTTCATCAACCAAGTGGTCATGCTAAAACTAATAAACAAGATATTAAATTGCTATAAGCAACACAAACCAATTAATTAAATAACCAAAATAACTAAATTTTAAGAATATCTTTAATATGAAACTTTCCAGTAGTATTTTTAATTAAATCCTTTAACAAATAAATGTTATCAGATATTTTATCAATAATTTTACATTTAACAAATTTAGGAGCTAATTTAGCAGAAAAAAAATGAGTTGCATTGGACTGTATAAAACTTCTCCTCCATACAATATCTCCAACACTATAAGAAATGACCTTTCTTTTTAAATTATAATAAGTTGCATTTCTTTTATAAGATTTAGCTAAATTATCAACAGTTTGACTATAAATATTCTCCAAAGTAGAAAGAGACTCCGAATAACTAGAACGACTACCAATAATTAAATCTGCAGGATCCTCAATAGAAACAAATTTATGTAAAGAACCCTCTAAATAAACTTCTCTACCAAACATAAGAAAATTAGGAGTATATCCAGTAATCAAGTTAATAGTATTATTTATAGCAGCTTGAACATGAGGTAAAAATCTAGACCATGTTCTATGATCAGTATCAACATAACATGAAATACAAGTTACAATTGTTTTATTAAATCTTTCAATGGGATTATTTTGAGGAGTATATAAGGCATTATAAAATAATTTAGGTATATTATAACTTTTAATAAAATCTCTAAACGATTTAGATGTAAACTGTGTTCCATTATCACAAATTATAACTTTAGGACAACCAAATTTTAAAAATATATCTTTCTCTAAAAATTTAATTATAGATTGAGTAGTTGCATTATACAAAGAAGTAATCCAGCAATATTTAGTAAAAACATCTACTATAGACAATATATAAGTATGACCTGAGTATGATTTAGGTAAAGGACCAACAAGATCAATGGAAATCATATTCATAGGACGATTTACTAACTTAGGATTAGTCATAAAACCTAAAGGAGATGAATTTGAATGTTTATAGGCTTTACATACTTCACAGCTATTAATATACTCTTTAACACTTTTAAACATTTTAGGCCAGAAATAATGAACTTTAAGCTTCTCTATAGTTTTATGAATACCAAAATGACCAGAATTAATACTATCATGATTATTTTTTATAGTTTCCAACACATTTTCATGAGGAATAACTATCTTCCAAGCCAAAATTTCACTAAGATTATTTTTAGGCTTAACATATTTATACAAAACATTATTTTCAACTTTAAAAAATCTAAATTTAGAAGGATATTTTTGACAATCTATATAGATCTTAGAATACCAAGCATCATGAATATCATCAGGACAAGAACAAATAACAGAAACTTCAGGTCTTGATAAAGCATCAGGGACAGTGTGACTACTACCTTTCTTATGAATTATATTACATTTATATTGAGACAATCGTGCTGCCCATCTGGCTAGTCGTCCAGAAGGATTAGATAAATTCATTAACCATTTCAAACAAGCATGATCAGAAACTACAGTAAACTCTGTGCCTTCAATATAAGGTCTGAAATGTTCTATAGATAAAAGTACAGCTAATAATTCTCTCTCAGTAACACTATAATTTTGTTCAGCTTTAGACAATAATTTAGAAAAATAAGCAATAGGATGAGAATCACCAGAGTCATCATCTTGCATTAAAACACTACCAACAGCATAACCACTAGCATCACAATGAACTGAAAAAGGTTTTTCAAAATTAGGACATTTTAAAACAGGAGCAGTAATTAGAGCAGTTTTCAAACTATTAAAAGACTTTTCAGCCATATCATTCCAAGTAAATTTAATTTTCATGTTTCTTTTACCACCAGTTAATTTAGTCAAAGGAGAAACTAGTTCTGAGAAATTTGGTATAAATCTTCTATAATATGAACACATACCAATGAAACTACGAACACTTTTAACAGATTTAGGAGTTGAAAAGTTTTTAATTGCCTCTAATTTATCAGGATCAGTATGTAATCCATCTTTATCAACAACATAACCCAAATATTTCAGTCTATCTTTACAAAATTCTGATTTAGTCAAATTAATTGTAAGTCCAGATTCTTTTAATCTATTATATACTTTTTCTAATAACACTAAATGACTCTCGAAATCTTTAGAAATTAAGATCAGATCATCTAAGAAACAGAACAATTTGTCATCAAACTCTGGTCCAAACAGTCTATCTGATAACCTTTGCAATTCAGCTGGAGCATTTGTTACACCAAATGGCATCCGAACGAATTCAAACAGACCCCTACCAGGAACAACAAAAGCAGTCTTTTCACGAGAAGATTTTTCCAAAGCAATTTGATAGAAAGCTTTAGAGAGATCGATAGAGGATAAATACCGAGCATCTCTAAGATTAACTAAAATTCTAGATATATAAGGAAGTGGATAAGAATCTTTAACAGTAACAGAATTAAGTTTACGAGAATCTAAACAAACTCTTAAACTACCATCTTTCTTAGTAACTAAAACAAGAGGACTACTCCAAGGAGATTTAGAAGGTTGTATTACTCCTTCAGCTAACATTTTATCAATTTCTATATTTAATTCCTTTAATCTAGCAGGACTCAACGGATAATATCTTTGTTTAATAGGTTCTCCAGTAGTAACAATTTTATGTTTCACTAAATTAGTTTGACCCAATCCTTTATGTTCATAAGAAATATCTTCAAATAATTTTGTTAATCTATTTAATTTTTGTCTTTCATTCAACGTTAAACTAGCAGCAGAAACGATGGAAGAAATTTCAAATGGTTCACCGCTAGCATTCACAAACGAAACTTCCTTAGACAATTTTGAAAATATGTCAAAATTTAACCAAAAATCCATACCGAGTACAACATTATTTCTAATTGAGGGTATCACATTAAACCTAAACACTCTGACACGCTTAGCACATCTCACAGGTAACTCCATATATCCAACAATTTGTTGTTGTCTACCATCAGCAGTTGCAGCATGTTCAGAAGAATTATGAACAAGATATCCTAATTTTTCAAAATGTAAATGCGAATTATTACCCAAAACACTAATTTCAGCACCACTATCTAACAATCCTAAAAACTCATGCCCTTTCACTGAAAATAACAAATGAGGCCTAATATCTAAACGATGATTCTTCAAATTATCTTTTAAGTTAATGTCAAAATTATTTTTGCAAATATTATTATTATCCATTGTGTTCCGATTACTTTTTTGATCAAGAAGTTGGGCACAATGGATGCTTACTCGTTTTTTGAATTAGAATTATCCATTAAAGCAGGTCTTTTAAATTTAGGGTTACAGTTAGGACACTGTTTTGTCAAAACATTTGCTAGTCCACATGAAAAACATTTAATTCCTTTAACTCTCTTACAATCCCTATACAAATGACCAAAACTATTGCACTTTAAACAAATAACTGAATTATGTTTCCTAGAAGTATTAGGTATCTCAGATTTAATATTATTTTCAACAGCAGTATTCCTAATCCTAGGCATTAAAGACTCAATCTCCTTACTTAAGTGAATAAGTTCATTAAGAGATATAACAGATCTTCCAATCAAATGATAAGAATAGTCAGGTAGCATATTATGTCTTACAATTTCCAATAAAGTAGGTTCAGACAAAGGTATATATAATTTAGCTGACAAATCCATTAAACCTATAATAAATTCCGATAAAGTTTCAGAAGGTTGTTGCTTTGTAGTACGTATCCTATATTCAAGACTATAATTATAATCGCTAGGTGTAAAATAATCTATAAGTTCTTGTTTAAATTGAGACCAATTCAACATGTAAACTTTCCTACCCCGGTACCATTTCAAAGCAATATCTGACAATAAAACAGGCAAAGCCGAGAAACATTGATGGTCTGTATAACCTTTGACCGGTTTTAATTCCTCAATTCTATTCAAAAATTCTATTGGACAAGATTTACCATTAAATGTTAAGTTAAGTTTAGAAAAGTCAAAATGTTTTTGATAATAAATATTTTGTGTGGCAGGTTGTGATAAAGAATTCAAATTTGTTAAATTAAGTTGCTCTGAATGTGGTGTGTTAGTTACAACATTTCCAGAAATATTTTCTAAGTCTATCATACTCATACTGTGAGAATGCAAATTATCTTTATTCTGAGTCTGAGTTTCAGTACTAATATTATTCAAAGGTTCTGAAGTATTACTAATATTACTATTCATAGCACTAGGCTTAGAACAAGACGGCACAATATTATCCATAATTAACAAACAATAACAGTATAACTCTAAATTGAAAGTTATATGTAAAAAATTCTTACAATGTTAAGTATATTAAGTTTAATTCAGAATAACTATATATTCCTATTTCCAATATGAACAAATTACCAAATTGTTAAATATATTTAAATCTAAATTACTTAGGTAATATGATACTAATGCACTGTTAAAAGCAATATATGAAATATTATAAAATATTCAGCAAATGTATGTGATTATGAAATGTAAATTTACTCAAGAAATGTTTGTAAAATTCAACAAAAAATTTGAATAATATTCAAAAGTAATTAAGCAGAATTCAGCTGATTTTAAGTTTAGCTAAGTATCCAAATTATCTATAACTCCTCTTATAACACAAGATTTAAGCTTATATATAACAAAGTACTTACCTTAAGCACATTGACACAAAGGTATTAAAAATAAAATAATACAGTACTAAATGTTTACTTCCTAATTTCTAATGTTTACCAAAAACTAAAACAAGTTACAAGTTTAACTCTGTCAAATCACCAAAAGGTAACAATAAATATCTAACAAACAAAATCTAAGAAAAATGCACTTTCAAGTCCCTGAGTTCAGGCGACAAAATGTATTGTTAAAAAAAAAAATTGAATTTAAAAATTAAAAAAATGTATGAATGATGATGTGAATGTAATGTAAGTTAAGACAAAAATAAACAAAATACCTAAATGAGTGTGTGAGCTTGCCGAGGTGGTATTGGCTATGGTTCTCAAAATAAACTAAATAAAAGAAATAAAAAAAAAACAAACAAACTAACTAACAAATATAATCGGGCGCCAGAGAACCAGTGCTTAAGAATCACTCAGAATAGTCTGCCGGATAGACCATTGAACTATTAATCTCAAGGCGGGCATTGGTGTGCATTTTTGGTGTGTTGACAGAGAAGCCAAAGAAAAGAAAACTAACAATTTAACAATATATTTCAAAACAATACAACAAAACAAATTCTTGTAACAAGTTACATTACAATTACAGTTATCTAGACTTTAAATTAAAAAAAAATATAGTACTTACAGTTTTGATAAATTAATAACCTAAGTAATAATTATAAAGTACTCTGGTTTGCTAAAACATTCTGTCCACAGCCAGCAATGTAGGTTCAGCCGCAGCACATCCTCAGTAATACATCACTTTTACTTGGCGTTCTTTACTGGCAAGCGGGTTGTAAAAGCAGGTCAGCGTTAAGCTCTAATGCTTCAGGCAATGATATTAAGATGCAAAAATTGTAGCCATGTGCAGAAATGTACAAAACAGGAACCAGTTAAAATGAGAACCCCAAACCAAAATGGTTCTATTAGAATGGACAAAATGTAAAATGACAAGTTCCAAATATAAAGGAGATAAGCTAACGAATAAATAGAAGATATCGAAGATATCAAATTAATTGAAGAGAATGGAAGATTAATTGAAGATCTAAACTTGAAGATACTGAAGAATTCAGTAAATTGAAGGTACTGAAGAGCTTGAAGAGCTGTAACAAAATAAAAGCAATTGATAATTCATACTCAAATAAAATTTAGAAAAGAGAATGTGTATGATATGACACTTACCGCGTAGGCACGCGCTCTTCAAATTAAATAAACTAATGTGCACTTACAATAAAGAATGCACTAGCGAATAAGCGAGCAAATACTGTAAATAAAGAAAACAAATTGATAATAAGGATATTTGAAAATTGGGAAAAATATACGCGAGCAAATGGCGTCTGCGCATATGTAAGAAAAAATCACGAAACTTACCCAAAATTGCAGCAACAGAGAAATTAACATTTATCACGCTTATATGCGTTTATATTTAAATGTTAATCATAATATTTTAATAGATTGACCAATATCATGGAGAAAAACTAGAGATTCAAAAATAACGTGTTCACCGAACAAAATCCAAGAGAAAGGTGAAAACGTCAAAGTCAATAGACTACAAAATAACAACAACCGGAAGACAACAAATCGAACTGCCAAGTAAAAATGTTTTAAGAAAAACTATTAACTAATACAATTTGATTTTGTTTTAAAAATTAGTTATAAATAATAAAAATATTACAAAAAATGTGGTTTTCATTTTTAAAATTATAAATTAAAGTATGTCAAACTAACCACCATTTAAGCAACAATAAATATCTGTTTTAAAACCTTTGAATTCTTATCTGTGCAATAGAATGTGTAATGAATGTGAAGCTAACTGTCAAAAGTGACAAATGACAACTGATATGTAAATAAACCTTTTGTTTTGTTGTATTTAAAGTAAAATATCCCCAAAAAAATTTAATATATTTAGTTAAGTAACGGATTCCAAAATACCACGTTACAATACAAACCATATTTTAACCAACTGTCAGGACCGATGTTACATACCATACAACTCAGCTGTCCGGACGAATTATAAACTAAACATTAACTAACCAAAGTTAACACTTATTAACAGATATCAAATAAAACATGTATTGATACTGGAATATAAGGTAACTAAAGATCAGCAATAAAAAGAAAGTAAGAAAATATATTCTAAAAAAAAATAATACTTAACGACAGATATCCCTTACATTTAAAGTGATACTGAAAATTAAGATATTAAAAAAAACAAGCAGAACCTACGGACAATACAAACCATATATTAACCAACTGTCAGGACCGATGTTACATACCATACAACTCAGCTGTCCGGACGAATTATAAACTCAAGAGATTAAAAGAGATGAGCCACTGCCCTAAAGCAGTCAAAACCTTTAAAAGGTGGAGGAGTCGGTAAAGTATTTAAAACTTCAGCTCTGGAATCAACAATCCTGATTTCAGAAGCCGACACAAAACTTGCCTCCAAAATCCTATCTAGAGAAGCAGATGAAGCTGAGTCCACAATCCGGACTCCCAACTCCTCAAAAGCACCTCTCAGCCTAGCATCCCTAACAACAACATCATATATAAATTCATCCTCACAAAGAAAACCATATGCAATTGGACGCTCCATGTTGAATAATAAAAGAAAATAAAATAACAGAACTAAACTATTTCTAATTAGAATTAAGTTCTAACTTGAATTCAAAAATATCTCCCGGCAAAGCAAAAGATTAAAAAAAAACTCAAACAAAAGTAAACTTTAAGTTACTATTATTCAAGATCAAAGTTAAAGTTAATTAAAAAATTAAAGAAACTTGAAAAACAAACTATTAAACAAACAATAAACTAGTTCAATAGTAGTATAAAATATTTATGAAAAATAAATATTCAAGATCCTTAAAAAATAATATTTAAATATTCAGTTCTACTACCAAAAGTTAAATATTTAAACTTTATAAAAACTAACAAGTCGAGCTGGCTTCACAGTTAGGTAAGAATAAAATTAACTTAAATATAACATAATATTAACAGAAACAAAAGTGAAAAATATTACACATCAGCAAATATATTGCTTACCATAATATAACTTAAAAGTTATATAAAGTACACTAAATAACCTAGTGTAAACCACAAATATTAATACCATATAAAAACAGTTCAAATTATATCAACACTACCTTATTTATAAAAAAAAATATAATATAAAAAGTGTAATTATTGATATAGCAATAAGATATACCAACTATCTCAAGTAATGCCCCGACTGTTGTGCGCCACTGTTACAAATAAAAAAAAATGGGTTTGGGTTTAAAAATGTTTATTTAGTTATACAAATACAAACAAAGACATTAAATAAATAATGACTTAAGTCTTAAATAATGTTAAGAAAAATATGCCAGCTAGACTCAGCGGTGGGTTACTTGAGATAATACTTTATTTTAAATTATATATATATTAATTACTAAAATAGTAATATCCTAGGCGCCACTGACAAATAACAAGCGAAGACATATATATGTTCCTCCTGCTTGTCAGTACTGGAGAACCACAGTCAAACACTTGTTCTTTATTAAAACTTTCAAAAATGGAAGTGTTGATTATTGATATTAATAAATTTTGTACATCACCATAATATCGGGATTACAATAAAGACGAGCTTCTTAAATTCAGCTAGTCAGGAAGCAGGATACAGGACCAACAGGACGACGCTCCGAAGATTCACGTCTACCCCCGCGAACCAATTATAAATTTACCCGTATCTTCTAGGGTACAAACTAAAAACCTCCTTATGGAGGAAAAAAGCTTCGCAAGCACTAATATTAGCATATGTCGACTCACAGGGTCGAATCAGGACAAATAGAAATATTGTTCCAACAAACTTTAAAAACTGCCCGGGAACTGCCGGCAATAGGAATTATAATTATTCCATATTAAATTATTAGCCCTGCAATTAAACACGCTAATGAATTTAAGAAACAACGCTTCACATGCGTTAATAAGATCACAAATAACTAAAACACTCACCGAAGGCTAATAAGATATTCAATTCGGAAGTGCTTCCGAAAGAAAAGACTCTAAAGGTCACGGCATTGAATTTTATAGTCAAAATATGCATAATAAGCAAACAATGTGGCTATGCACACGCCGCGTTACACGAAATGTGGGTAAAATTGATATTAATCGGAAGAAGACCAATAATTAAACAATTTAAGAACAATGCACTAATTATCTATAGAAAGAAACGAGTGTAATAAATTTATAACAAATTGTTATACTAATAAATATAACAATAAAACAACGTTGGCTGCATCTAAACTTCTGAAACAATATGACAGCTACTTTCAAATAATATTTAGCGATATGCTATCCTTAATAATGATTAATAAATGAAATTTAGAATAATAATTATTAATAAAATGTTTCTATTTTTAATAACATTTTGGGGACTATAAAGTTAGCTTTAGCTGGCAACATTCAATATCTTAAACAAAAAGAAATGTCACAGACTAATTAAGATATTGCAATTAGCTGTCAACAGATAAATAATTTACCTTGTCTACGAATTTGACAGATAATAAGAAATCGATAATATTAAAATTATAAATATTTAATTATCTACAGAAATGAAATTTCTATGTAACAGTTACTAATAAATGTGTATGTAACTTTATACCACACAAAAAATACACAGACATACCACAGAAAACAACTATATATGTTTCTTACGTAACTAGATATTACACATACTTTGTTAGCAAATAAAATAAAGTCTTAATTTTAAATGCACGTAAAAGTTATCATGTAGGATGTTGATTTTATTTTTTACAATTTATTTTTCAGATGATTATCAAGTCATTTTTGTTGCTGATGTTCCTGAGCTTCTCTTTGGCTTCATATTACCAAAGGAAGGCTTTAGGTACTTTATACAGATGGAAACAAATTGACTTTGACTATCCATCTCCTGCTGAACGAACTCAGGCTGTACAGAATGGGTACAAAAATATGTTTATATATAATAAGTAGATATAACCTTAATTGGTCGAGTAGTTAGCGCAGACGCCTGATATATCGCAGCGCAAAGGGGCTGGCGTTCGAATCCCGACAGGGACAGGCATGTATGTGTTGAGCATACATGTCTGTGTTTCTGGGTTTGGTCGTTTATAAAATATATTCTAAGTATTTATAATGTATTTTTATGTATTTGTATCGTTGTCTAACACCCTTAACACAAGCAAATAATTTACTTACTTAGGGGTTAGATCAATTTGTGTAATTTGTCTTGTGATATTATTTTAAGAATTCTTGCTTATTTCAGAGATTTTAACCAGATCAATGTAATACCACTTGGTGTGGAGAGATGGAAAGATCGTGTGTTCGTGAGTACTCCTCGATGGAAGAAGGGAGTACCAGCCACTCTCTCAGTACTACCAGTGACGGCAGAACAGGAGTCCCCGTTGTTGACACCATTTCCAAATTGGAATTGGCATAGAGCAGGTAGTTTCATACCTTACCAATTGGTTCCAAATTAAATAAATGAATGTTTTAAGTATGTCAATGACAATCTATAAAAATTTTGATTAAATTAACGACATTATAATTCAAAATTTTTCAATATTTCTTAATCTTTAAATTATTTTTTTTGTTTTTTTTTTTAAAAAAGCTTATTGATACAGACAGAATTTGAAGCTTTGACCTCTGGAAAACCATATTTATGGCAATTTATCTATTTTACTACTTACCCTACCCGAATTGCATTGTGAAGATAACACGAAAGCAATGTTTAAATAATATTTATAATCATGTTTAGTCATGTTTAGCAACAGTTCAGAATTTTACCCGGGTCGAAATTTTATGCTTAGTTAAATTTTAAAATTAATTTAAGTTTGAAATAACTCTATTGTAATGAATTAAAGTGTTGGCGACACCTAAATCTTGTGTTGGCATAATTGTAATGTCGGGTTGAATTCAACCAGCTTATATTTACATTTTAAACTTTACAAATTAAAAGTTGAAAATGTAAATCTAATTAACACTTTTTAATCATTTAAAATAGTTTTTTTTTTTAATATGTCCTCATGAAAATCTAAGAAAATAATAAGATAATATTAACATGGGTGACATTTATAGACAATTTTATATATAATTAATAAAATAATATAGAAATATTTAATGATTTCCTTTTCGTATTTAACACCTAAATTTCATCCCCAGTAGAGCTGTGCGCGATTCATTTAAAAAACATTTATTATTCCAAAGAGACTGTTGACGTAATTACTATCGTTACGAAAACGGTCTAACAGATATTTTATATATACGTAATATCGCTACTCCAGTTTATGATTTAATAAAATAGGTTAAACGTTTTTAATTATAAATAGAAATCGAATAAAGTTCTGACCCGTTTTACTTTTATTCGACAGATAACTGTACTGGATTTACATCGGTGTTCAGAATGAGTGTGGACCATTGTGGAGTAATGTGGGTTCTGGACTCTGGTCAGGTGGAAGCCTTCGAAACTCCTCGTCAGATATGTCCGCCCACGCTTTTCGCTATCAGTCTGACAACTGACACTGTATTGGCTCGTTATCCGATACCCAGTGAATTCGTTCTCCAAAATTCTCTTATTACAAACATTATTGTTGATTCAAGAGATGCACAATGTAAGGATTTACATGTCTACATCGCTGATGCATGGCGATTTGGGCTTATTGTATTCAGAGACGCTGACGCATCGTTCTGGAGATTCAGTCATTATTCTTTTTACCCTGAACCATTACTATCAAATTACACTCTCCATGGCCTGAACTATCAATGGTCTGATGGACTCTTCGGTATGTCCTTAGGAAGATATCAAGCTGGAGATCGAGACCTTTACTACCACTCCATGTCCAGCTCTCTCGAATTTGTAGTGAAAACCTCAGTCGTACGAGATCCGTCACGCGTTAATAATGCTGTAAGTGAATTCAGACTTCTGGGTGAGGGCCGAGGACCGAAGGGACAAGTTTCCGCCGCGGCGGTAGACCGCAACGGTGTCATGTTCTTTAACCTCATTTCACTTGACAGTATCGGATGCTGGGACACATGCAAAGAATACAAACTCGAAAATTTAGATATTGTGGCCCAAAACAACAATACTCTTGTTTTTCCAAATGATCTACGGATAGATCATGAAGTACCCCAAATGGCATGGATAATAACTAACAGATTACCTCAGTATCAGTTTAATTTGATCGACCCAAACGAATTTAATTATAGAATAATGTATTTAGACTCCAACGCTGCTGTTGAAAATTCTATATGTCAACCTTTGTAATTGTCATAATAGTAATGTTTTTGTTACTTACACAAAGAAATAAAACTCATTATAGTTTTTATCGTTTTATTTACATGTTTGTATGTATAACTATTTATCTTCCCGTTCCTTTCTTTTCTTGTTAAGTAGACTTTCTTCAGATTTATTTTTTATGCTTACAGTTTTTTTTCTGTGGGTAGACGGCAACGAATCCTTATTAGAAGGCTCTGTCGTACGCGTAGCGGTTTCATTACTTTGTCCTTCTGAAGCCATAACCGCACGATCTTTCATTCTGTTTATAATATTTTTAAGATTATCTGATGATGTTGCTTTTATTTCGGGTTGTGTTACATCAAACGAGGAGCCATGTAAATGTTCAATATGTTTTTTATCATTTTCTAAAGGTTCTTTAAAATCTTGATTTGAATGAATCATTTGTTTTCCTGAAAGTGGCTGAAATTCTTTATTTTCGCTTCCTAGGCTAAGAGTGTCTAATGAAACTTCCCTTGTGGAATTGGACACTGATGAACTTAGATCATTATTATCTAAAAGATTTGATTCCCGCCGTTTATGTTCATTTAAATTAGATCCCAATACATCAGATGGTTTCCTCATAAAAATGTCTGGATAATCTAGGAGGTATGAAGCCATTCTTCCCTTCCTGTTGCCAACTATAGGGTTTGTATCTGTATCCTCAGTGGGTATGGTGGTACACTCTGGTCGCTTCACCTTTGGATGTAAAAACGCCAGAGAGTTTGAACTTATAAATTTTCCTAGATCAGAATCATCTTTATTTAAAAACGCACCTATTCTTAACAGCATTAAGACAAACTGCTCCAGAATACGATCAGCGTCTCGAGGTAAGACTACTTCGCTACCAAACCAGTCCTCATATGTGCCTATATCAGACATCGTTCTGGTAGCTGTAACGGGAAACGGATAAAGCACATCTAAACCAGCTTTTACATTCTCAGTACTGGAGTTTTCCGATTTTATAGCAGTTTCGTCAATAGTTGGCAAATTTGGTGCAACAATTCCGTTTGTAGTAAGATTAGTTACTAGATTTTCATGGTATCTGTGAAATAACGATTAATAAAATAAAATAAAATCATTATATTGTATGTTTAAATTACTACTTATGTCAATTATATCAGAGTTTTATCAAACTAGGTCCAATGTGACCCGTAGTGCTTCGAGCTCAAGAGTAAGAACCCGCAAATTAGATATTGTTGACGTAAAAACAGCGTTTACATATATATTTAATATTGTGTTTTTTAAATGTTGTTAAATTTTTGTTTATTTTTCTGTCTCTGTGTTCTTTTGAGATATCATCAGCATTATATATTTATATTATTAGTATACTAACAGGCTGGCCATGAGTTTTTTCCTCACTTGTTCTTCATCTTGTAAAGACTTGGTTTTCCGCCTTCTTATAGCCAATTCTAAGCCATAGTCAAGATTGTGAGCTGGTGAAATAGCAGGAAAGGTTTTGAAAGCAGTTGCCATTTTTAAATTATGGTAGTAGCTACAAATATAAAAGCTTATTAAAGAAGTTTTCTTATGATATATGTTTGAAAATATTTAAAAACATGTATAGGCATGTTAAACTAATTCAAATTTCAAATAAATATACAATGAAAAATAAATCGATACGGGGTGAGATTGGAACCCGCGACCTCTGGTAAGCCATCTTGTCGGTCTACCAATTACGGTATATTGGCTCAATTGGTAGAGAAACAAGACGGTTTCCCTGATTTCGCGGGTTCCAATCCTTCGTATTTTTCGAATTTAATTGTCGTATCGGTTCTCATTATATATATATTTTAAGATATCATTATATACTCGTCATTGAAAAAATACCTGAAAATTAGAATCCACATATAAAACGATGGCATTATAGAGGCCAGTTTAGTGATAAGGAACTTTATACAAGGGGGCTTGGCGGGGCCCAGCAACACACATGTACCCAGACCTAGCGCCAGGCTGGTGAGCTCACAGAGGAAGTTTCTAATCGCAGCCAGCAAGAGCCAGGGTAATACCAGCGTGGGACGCTCTTCCTGATATATGTATATGTATTATACAAATATAACAATAATAATAATCAAAAGAAATAACTTTGTATTATTGTATTGGAATGTTGTATTAATTTATTGATGTTAAATAAATATTCATAATGATAGACATCGATGGGTTCATTAATGTATGGCCGTGTTTGAGTGTGTGTTTGTGTTCGTGTGTGTGTAATAGAAAATAGGGCACACTAATATTACTAATACAGCTGTGAATATAGTTTCAATATTTTTTTATCAATAAAGTTGATTAGAAAACAAAATGGAGGTTTTAACAGGGAACAGGTATGTCTGACTTTTATGTACCTACATGTAGGTACCATCTTTATGTATAATTTTATAATTTGTGCATTTTGAAGATAATTATTACATTTTAACTATATAATAACGGTATTATCGAAATCTTAGAATTCTCTCTGTTGGTCTGGTCTTTTTTCTCTTAAAAAAACTTAAAAACATAAAATAAGTTCAGACAACTAACAATAAAACTAGATTTTCCACAGTTTTGTAACTATTTTAAATGTGTATGTTAATTGTTATTTAGGAGAAATAATGGTACAGACCAGGAACACCGGATATAGCAGCACTATATAAGATGCTAGGTAGACGTACACAGTGAAGCACTGTACCAGCATCACACCAGAGATCATTGTACGCAAGACACGCTGTACTGGACGGGACAACTCAGGCGGCATCACCATCTGCCAGACCTAGAGATACCAAACAATATTAATATATTAGGAGCTGTCAAAAAAATGTCATTGTTCCCTAACCTGTTTAAGATTCGCGTTAACTTTGAAAAGTGTTGCATCAAAGATGGTTCGCAATAGTCCGAGAAGAGTCCACAGACACAGCTCGGACTGTGCGTTCATTCCGATATATGAGAGTATGTTTATCATTGTGTTGGGTTTGATTTATTAATTTAATAATTATAATTTTTCACATTTTGTTCATATTGTATTGTTTATGACATTTTTATCAAAGTGACATATATTTTTTTAAATAACCAAACTATGGTTGTACTTATACATTTAATAAAAGTCTTGAAGTTTTGAACTTGTTTCTATCGTATTTAATGATATGGAATATAAAAAAACTAAACCTATAGGTATATGATTCATATTTGTATAGGTAACTGAGAAATTTGTATAACTAAACTTAACTTTTAATTTAACTTATTATACCTAAATGTATACTTTACATTGTTCGTGATATGGAATAAAAAGAAAAAAACGAAACATGATTCTCATATGAATGACTGAGAAGTTTGTATAGCAAGACTTAAATTTATAATAAATGTATAATACTTTACATTGTTCAAGATATGAATTTAAAAAAATACTTTTTTTTATGAACTAAAGAGTTTTTATAACTAAAAGAGGTTTTAAAACCAAAGAGTTTGTATGTCTATACATGGGTAATAAATAATTACTATATATTAAATTATACATTAAAACGCTAATCTTTCTTACATTATATGCAAGGCGCTACAATACCGTCATTCGTAAGTCATAGCTAACTCACTCTTACGCTAGTCCAGTCAGATGATCTTCGGCGCACGGGACAATCGCGCGCCAAACGAGTAGTAACTTCCCGCCAACTTGTGACTTTTACGTGATATTATATTGTGTTGTGTACGTTTTATTGGTTAAAATAATCAGGTAAATATTGTTTTTTATTATGTTAGTATTAAATATAATTTTTATTATATATTAGGAACGTGACCTTGATTTTGTTTTAGATTTGTAATGTGGGTTACGTCCTTTCCTTGAGATTATGAGTCGTGAGTTATTTTGGTTTTAGCAACACATGAGCGTTTCTTTTATCGTCGTTAAATTAAAGATGGAGACATTGAAAATCGCTTTGTATTTCGAAATTTTATATTTGAAATAACATTTAGTTGCGCGTTCATTCTAAACCAGTTTCATAAATTGTTTATGAACATATACCTATACGTATACAAAAACTGTTAATGATAACATTTATCTATCTATATTATGTAGAAGTCATGTGTTTGTTTATTATATAAAATTAAGGTTATATACTTATGGCTACATGACTGAGAGAAAGTGAATTATTTGAAATTTTTCTATATTAAAAAATATTTCAATTAATTGAAATCACACAGAGACAAATAATTAACAACAACACATACCTACAACATAACTTTATATATAATAGATTTATAAAGAATACCTACATTTAAAACTAGTTATCCGTTATCATTTCTTTACCCAATGTTTTAGAATGACGAAAATATTTCTTTGTGGGCAGACACATCCGTGTAGGAGTCACCCACGCTACTCGTACTAAAACTGTAAACTACTTAGGTATAGGTATACAAATTTGTTACGAACTTTTTTACGACAATATCGATGGTTCCAGGACTATTTGGTCTAAACGACCTTTTTATTTTTTTATTTTTATTTTTTTATTTTTCTGATACTAAACATGTATAAATTCATTTAAAATGTCTCAAAAAAGTCGTGGAGCTGTCACATAATAATCTAATATTTACTTAAACAAATTGTAATATTGGTAAGTGATTATTATTTTCACACTTGGTTCACTTTAAAGGTAATATCACGCTTATACCAAATAAACCTGGAAGTTTCAAATTATATAATATAAATCCATATAAGTATCTGCGTTATTTGAGGAAAGTGTAATCTTAAGTGATTATTATTTTCACACTTGGTTCACTGTAAAGGTAATATCAATGAAGTGTAGATGTTTCCTGTCTGTCCGTGTATAGAGTGTCCAAAAATGGTAGTGCTGTTGAGTTAGTGAATAAGACGATGGGTTGCGTCACTTCTTATGTTAATATAAACTATGTTATATATATAGATTATGTATATAATATAAAAAACACAAAATGTTTGTTAAAGTATACTTTTCTATCTTTATTTCTTATTAAAAATATACAACGAAAGAACTATTAGGTACTGGTAGGAATTCGAACCCGCGACCTCTGGGTGGAGCTAGAGCAACGGGACGGTTATCCAGAGGTCGCTGTTTCGAATGCGCACCCGTATCAGTTCATTCTATATTTATAAAAGACTTAAATAAGCTAATATGTATAGATATTTTTAATTAATAGTTCTATAACTCAAATAAACCACAATATCTTTTAACCACACCAAGAATAAGCAAAAGATCTCAGTGTACGTAAGTAATTATCAGTGCTCGAATTTTAGAACACTCTAATACACAAAGGAAATATTATAACTGTTACAAAAACAGAGCAAGAGTTACCATTATCTATAATTACCACATTCATTAAAATTATAAGGAAAATAACATCGAATTAATAAGATAAGAATCAAGTCTTAGATAACGGTCGTTGACTTCAAATTCAACTCCTTATTAACTATTCTCAAAAACTTTACTGATAAATATTCTATATTAATTTTCGTTCCCAAAGTGAAAAACGGAACCCTATTACTACAACTTCGCTGTCCGTTTGTCCGTCTATCTCTCTCCAGGTTGAATCTTATGAACCGTGATAGAATGACATGACATTTGAAATTTTAACAGATTATGTATTTCAGTTTTCTCTATAATAACAATTTTGGTCGTTTTTATATATAATAGTACAGAAACTATCGTGTGTTTGATTTGCTTTTGGCACGTTTTTTATTTATTTTACCCCTAATTTTCTAAATTTATTAACTATAACGGTTGACTGATATAATATGATTTAGAACCCACCATTTTTAAGATATTTTTCTACAATTAATATCTGAATTAAAATTTACACATAATAGGTAAAAATTTACTATAGTAATATATATTTATAATATTCATAAATTTAATTCAGAGCCACTGAATCATTTGTGGTTTTACATTGACCCTGAGTGAAGGACCTTGTAATTGAAGGGACTTCGTAATTACTATTACTTCGTGAATCATTTCTTTGGTATATTACACACTAATGCGTCATACTTAATAGAATTATTAGGTAATTGTATTGTAATTATTAATAAACTATTACTATTCATTCATCTTGAATTATTAAATACTACCAAATAAACTATTGAAAAGAAATGAAATTAAAAAGTCATCGTCATTCTACGGATTTGATCCTGTGACCTCTGGGATACAATTCCGTCCCTCTGGTAAATGAGCTACCATGTCACTACCGGGCTTGATAAATCTAGCACAGCGTCTCTTAATTTTTTTCAGTCTGCTACCCTAAAAATCAAGAAAAGTTTCAAGGACCCTCTTCAAACAGGAATAATGTATTTTAGTACTGAAATTATATACTTATTATCAAATTATATATTAAATACTATATTATTTGAAGTTTTTACTTCTTTGTTATCTCAAATCTAAGTCCAATTGTAACGTTTCTGTATTTGTTTTTGACAAGAGATGAATGCCTTTGCCTATATCTGGGGTGACGAAGGACACTCAGGAACCTGTGACCTACAGATTGGGACACACAGATCTAACATATTATCGTAATTATCAAGATAGATAAAAACTAGATACCATAGATAGATTCGTCTCAAATTTAACATGGTGAAACAAGTTCATAGACGATTTCAAACGTAAACAATCACTCAGCATTCAAACAGATAAAACTAGAGAGACCCCTCTGAATATATAATATGTATAACAAACCATTCATGGTATTTAATCGTTAAATTTATGTTTTTTTAACCTAACTATAAATAAAACTTCTGTAAAGAGAGTTACATATTTAATGAAGCCCCTCATTATACAATTTAGTGCACTATTAGACCCCAAAAATGGCGAATAATTCCCCCAATCAGAAGAGAATATTAGCTAACGTTAGTTTTTACATAATACGGTATTAGTACACTACTTGACCTAGCGCTAAGTAAATAGTGTAATCATATGGTTGCTTAACATTACAGAATATTTTATTTCAAAACAATACTTTAAAATATTACTATACTAGACTAGACATGCACTACGTTTTATTATCTTTACACATAATACACACAAATATATAAATATAAAATACACACATATACAGTCTTGTTGCATTCTACAATATTTCGTAATAAAGTAATTTAAATATAATTTGTTATATTGTTACAATACAGATTGGAACAATTGTATTGTAATATAACAATTCAAATGTATTGTTCTTACAATATATTAAATATACTATACTATATGTATACTTATAATATTCTTGCACAAACAAACAAACTTGAAGAATATCTTTAAAATAAATAACAAAAATTAATTGTAAATGAGTTTTAATCGTCAGATCAATTTTTCGTCATTAAACTATCAGAGCAGCGGAAGAACGAATTGAAGGCAACTGTAAGTAGGGTTGACAATTTACAAAAAATAAAGTTCATTTAGGTCTGAGAAAAACATTAAACAGTAGATATTTATTTTGTAATTTTTTTTGAAACTACTTATTAATGTACAGTTTTTTTTAACTTCATACCTATCAAAATTATAACTAAAAGGTAAATAAAAAGAAAAGGTAAATGAAAAAGATTGGATTATTTACAATATTTCTTTCAACATTTATTACTAAAAAAACTGAAAGAGTAAATGCTGAGGTGGAATGCAGAATCCTGAAAACAGTATTTTGTAAAATTTATTTTTGTTCAACAGTAAAAAAAAATCAGTTTAGTTGGCAACCCTAAGTGTAGTTCACCTCGTACAAGTGCTCCCCAGTTATAACCATACAAGGAATTTATAAAATGCTTATTTCAGTGTCAATAGCAATAAGTAATAATGTTAATAATTATAATAAATACTAGCTGACCGGGCGAACTTCGTACCGCCTTAGCGTTGCAATGATGCACTACTTTATTTTGTATAGCTGACCTATCTTAGGTATGAGTACCTATTCAATTTGAACTGAATCCTCCATATAAAAATGAATCCATAATTCCCTGGTCTCGCTATTCCTGAAAATGACTTTACTAATTTTTAATTAAATAAAAAACAAAATATATATTTTCATAATAGTGTTTATTTCTTAGGATTCAATAATTCACTACTATTTTTACAAATCGCTATTGAACAACTTTGCATTTTTATTTAAACACTAAGCTCAATACGATGCTCTTTCATCAATATAATCTATGGCTGTGAATGACATTGACATTTGTTACTCGCGTTTTAAAAATATGCAAAATTAAATGTACATTTTTCAATATTTCTAAGAGATTTTCTTAATATTTTTTTACGTAAGAACCTTCTCCTAATAATAACAAATACAACAAAAAAAGAATTAGTGAAATCGGTCCAGCCATTCACGGGTGATGCCGTGACCAAGGAAAACGGGTTTCATTTTTATATATATAGATAAATATTAAAAATAATTGATTGGGTCCAAAAATGGTATATTTTTGGTAATATTTGAAATTCTATTTAAACATATTTCGCCATGTTAAAATGTTTATAAATTTTAATAGATATAAAATATTAAATTCATTGACACAGTCAGGAATCGAATCTCTGACCTGTAGATCGGTGTCCCAAAAATCTGAGGTTTGAGTTCTGCCCCTGTTTATGTTTTTATTTTTATAATAAATTATTTTACAGTTAATTATTTTAATCGCAACGACTACGAAAATATAATTAAATTGATAAAGTCACAAAACTAATCTTAAGAAAAAGTATAAAATATAAATTTAGTTATAAAATATATAAAACACAAAGATTACACTATTTTATATATTAAAAACAATTCCCGGTAGTCAGTTTGTTTACATTATACATACTTGTATAAGTAATTAAAACACTGAGTGGATATCATTATTATCAAGTCACACATACAAACACACAGACACACACGCATACATATAAATAAACAAGGCGGTGACGTCATCATGCGCTTGCGCTGGCCTTCTCGTGGAGATCACGTAATAGCTATAGTATTCATAAAGGTAAAACAAAATATACCGATGGTCACATGGTTGGTTAAATAAACAGCTGTATCTTTACTAAGAATATCTTATAATGAATAATTTAATTTATTGAATAAATCTGTAATTGATACAAAGCGCTTACAATGCTTTACATCATTTTATAAAAGCACCAAGGTCAGTGTTAATTCTGACTTAATTTTGACCTCCGGTTTATTTTCAATGTTTTGTCATACTGATGACTTGTAACAGTTATAATTACTGTTTGTTTAACATATTATATATAGTTAACATATTATATATAGTTAACTTATTATATATAGTTTCCATTTTATATACTACACACATTTTTATTATTCCTTAACATTCTTTGTAAACAACAGTTGTTTATAACAAATATATAGATATTTATTCTCAATTGGCAGAGCGATGGGAAGATATCCCAGAGGTCGTGGGTTCGAATCCAGCTCGAATCAATTAACTCTTGAATTGTATATTTATTAAAAACACAAACCCTTTAAGATATGTGTCATATTTAATTTTAATATGAAATAAATACACTTAAGACCTATTATCCCATATCAAGTACTTGAACCAATCTTATAACCACAAGATATTTCAGTTAGTAATATGATACTGGTGAGACCATTCAAATTAAACCAAATAGGTACTTATTGAGTGCATGCCTAGCACGTAATACACTTAGTTAATACACTTAGAAACAAGATATAAACGAGAATTAAGATAATATATATTTACATAATAAAATAAATGATTGAGATTGTTTATAAACTTGCTTAGTAAAACTTATTTAAAATAAATACAATTAAAATATCTTGAGAAAATAAAATGGTGCCTCCGTTCCTATAAAAACGAATATTCAAATATATAATTTCGTATTTATTTCGACAGTTAGCGACCGTTAGCTCAATTAGAAGGTTGCTGGTTCGAGTCCTGCCGTGCCGGTAATATATCATTCTAGATTTATTCATAATACTATCGTACTTTATTTGGATAAGGGTTTAGAATACTCTTTAAATGTTACTACTTGTAAGACTATTTCATTATACATATATAACTTAAAAATATTATACAAATATATATAAGATATATTATTATTTTTATTACTCAAAAAATGATTCAACTTTTCATTTGATGGTCAAATTACGACGCTAGCAAGTGGCGTGTACGAAAACTCAGTTGGAGTCTTGACCTTCAGAAGAACGCCAAGATTATAACTATCGTACACAACGTCGCTGCCAAATTTTACCAAAAATTCCGTCATCAGTTACTATAGCATTCAGGGTCGTTGAACTCTCAGCCCTAACCATGACAATACATAGAAGAAATTAAAATTAACTAGTTTATATAATATTTATTTAAGTTCAACCATTTTTTATCATAATCAATTTTAATCAAATTATTTCTAAATGAAGTATTGTTCAATATGAGAATACAATTTTGTAATCATTTCATGCGCAGACGCAGATACTTTTGTTAGCGATAAACATTATTAAAATCACTGTTTAAATAAATAAAATTATACGTTCATTATATTTTATTACCTAAATAACAAACTCGATCAACTATCCAACGTGATTTCATTTTATGTTATTAATTTCTTCATTTTATGTTATTCACTTCTTCATTTTATATTATTCATTTCTTCAATTGTTGTGATTCCTCAATAACAAATTTAAAGTTGCTATTCAATTAAACGTGTCCTATATTCTGTGAGTAAACCTATTTCTATCCATGATGTCTTACAAATGTACAGTATATAAATTATATTGTTTAATAGATCACAATCCTTATATCACTCGGCTCCTGCGTGCGATCATCGTTTGTTATTTGTACTTTCATTACTGACATTGGATTCGATGTTGTTTTATTATTATAATTTTTTAATGGGTATTCTTTTTTTTTTGAAACTTCACTGATTTTTGTGTTACTTTTTTGTATTTATAAGTGATATCTAATTGTTTGTTCCCCTTTTAAAATAAATAAATTTGAATTTAAAATTTAAAGAAGTCTCAAGACCTTTTTATAATGTTCTTTGTTTAGTGACTCTGCTGAGCAAAATGTGGGTTCGATTTTCATGGTATAGTTTTTTGTATGATCAGATTTCGTTGTAAGTTTTAATACTATGTGCTTTATAGGTATTTATATTTATAAAAACCCCCACGAGATGGGTATCATTGCACCATTACGGGATTTTCTAAACCACTAGTATATTCTACGTGAACAATATTGTTAGAAAAAAATATTTTCTTAAAAATTCCTGTTACTGCTAACGAAAATTGTAAATCAGAAACCTATAACCTTCCTACTTGGCAACTTGACAAAAATGTAAAAAGAATTTAGGCAAGGACCTATATGTCCTTGTCTAAATTTGATTAACTCAAATTCACTGACATTACCGAGATTACACGTAAGACTAAATAACAGAGTCTGTTATGGTCATCCAGGGTTACGTAATAATACTAAGAACAAAGAGCCAGTGTGCCGCGCCCTAAGTGGAACCACGCTCTGATTTATTCACATTAATAAACTTTATAAGGCTGTGTTCATAATACAGGATACAGCGGATTATACACATCACATGATGTAACATGTATCTATTTCATACTTCTTGAGCATAGCTTTGCATCAGCGCTATCAATAATACGGCCCCCCTCAATAGTAGGGGCCCCGTAAAGTTAATGTTTCTTTAAATCTGTACTTTTTATTGTCCCTCCTCGACCCCCAAAAGGATTGATGTTACAAATAAATCTATAGTATACGATCATATTTCTAAAATGAAACCATAAACTAGATAGAAGTTTCCCTCCCTTAATTTGATGTTCCATCAAAGCGAACCCTCGTCGCCAAGGTTATGTAGTGGGTTGTAAAAGCCTGGGTGTGTTAAAGGTTGCTTGATATTTGCTGTAACATTAAGGCTAGGTATCTGTCATCTAGGTCAGGTCAATGTCAGAGGGTTATCAGGAAATGACCTGGTTTACAAATCACAATTCTGATAATGTTTCGCAATAATAATATTCATTGAAATTAATAAATAAGCTCTATTTCAAATTAGTCTACTTCATATTACTTGTTTTTTTATTAATGTAAAGTTTTTAATCAATTATATCAACAAACATATTACTGTATAAAAAAACAGATTTAATATCGATCTAGCATTACGGTATATTATTGTATTAATAAGAAGTAAGAATTATCATCGGTTTCTATAAAAAAAACTAATTTAAAATCGGCAAAACAAATAATAATCCAGTATTAATATAGTATACAACATTAATATAGTAATTAATTAATTAGATCTGATTTTATCTTACTTCAACGCTTATTTGTCAATATATTTTTATTCACAGAGTGTATAATAATTCTATGTTAGATTTAAATTTAAATGTATCTTTGTTAGTGTTCGTAATATCAAAACTCGTAGTGCTACTTACGAATGTATCGTATTTAAAAACATGTGTTCATAACTGAGATCTACGCAATTGTATCTGAAATAATTGAAAACGTCTTAAATTTCGCAACATGTAATGGGAACGAACCCATGATTCCAGATTTAGAAGCTTTAGTCAATATCAATAGTTCAATTGAAAGCATTATGTAACTTACAAAAATATCTACAAATATACTAATGTACAGAGGGTATTCGTAACGAATAGTAGCAGTACTAAACCGATATTTAAATAATTTATTTATTTATATATACACATATATTTAATGTCTAGAGAGCATATTTTGATTCTATTCTTTTACCTATTTATTACATTTTACAAAGTATTATTTTACCTGTTAAATATTTATTTACCTGTCAACTATCATTTCACCTATTTTTATTCTTGTTGCCTAATTATTATTTTACCTCACAAACATTCTTTTACCTGTCACATAGCCTTTTTATCATGACAAAGCTGTAGTTTTATTGTTTTTTACAGAGTAAATACTTGTTTTTGGTATCGAATACTCTCTTTGATACTCAATGAAGCACGGGTCAGATCGTTAATTATAAAGTGGATAGTTCTATAGATTAATTCTTCCCTCCAATGACCTGAATAGTTTATTAATTGGTAACGCTTATATAAGTTACTGCACTTACAGCCGTAATTCGACACTTCACTTCACTTACTGGTTAACCAGAGCATGCTTTAGATATGGTTGTTATGAATTACACAACCAGAAATATTTATACCAGTATATTTAGGTAACCTATAAAATTTATAAATATTTAATATCCAAGCGGTAAAACATTGTTCAGAAAACAATGCTAGTGTTAAGTGTTCAAGTTTATATCGATCTACATATGAAATATAGTACTTCAAAAAAAAGTTCAAGTTAAATATTCTAATCAATTTATATAGATTTATAAATTTATATAAATATAAAATGAAAAATAAACCGACACGGATAGGGCCTCGAACCTATAAGAAACCGTCACGTCGCTCTACCAATTGAGCTACCGTATCGCTATCCGCCTCGATGTATTAAGCATTCTATATATAATTGTCTTTATCGGTACAGTGGTGACATATATTAGGCTTCTTTCGAAAATTCTAAGGACATTTCCTTAGTTATTTATTTTGTTGCCGCGTTTCTAACTTTGCAGTGTAGATAAACATTGAATTCTATATTTATATAAATTTAATTAACTTATATTTATATAAGTTTAACATGGCTGTACATGTTTATAGATACATATTTTCAAACATCGATTTTTATTTGTTCTCACGTCACTTATACCGATCTATATATTTATGTAGACAAGTTTCGTCCTCATTCAGGGTTCTTACGAAGCATGACGGATCACGGCGTAAGCTGTTCACTGGCAAAACTTTAATATTAGTGTAAATACAATATAATATATAATAGCCCTATTGGATTACAAAAAAAATGTATAATTATATTTTTATAATTTATTTTTATGACAAAACGTTCCACACATATTTATCTATATCTCTAAAACTTTAATGAGAATTTATTTAAAATTTAATACGTATAAAGTTAAGCCAGGGAAGATATTGTTAAAATTTTATTAATCTAGCTCTAAGGAGGAGGCGAATAAAAAAAAAGATCTAGTTGACCAGCAGAGCTTCGCGTCGCTCAATAATAATACTGTATATTGATTTCATAACACATTCTTCCTGGAATTAATCTCCACAGATTAATAAACATCGATATTTAATATACCTAGAATCCAACATGGCGGGTGTTGACAGAGATTTATAAAAATAATTCATCGTAAAAACAGTTTCGCTTCGCACATCTTAATGAGGTAGCCACGTGTGGACAAAAATAACTCAACACCGTTAAAACTACGGTAAATGTAGAAAAAACTAACTGTAAAAGAAACATTCTAGAAGGATACCTAGTACTTATAAATTAACATTTATTTTATATATTAATGTCTTATTTACAAAACATTTTAAAACCATTCCTTAGATATTGGAGTAATATTTAAAAAAAAAATTTTACAGAAACTCACTATTCTACACCAAACTCTATTCAAAGAATAAAAACAAAATATAACGTATAGATATATAAAAAAGTCTATTTATAACGTAAATATCTTTAATTAAATGTATCTTTATCTATCTTTTTTCAGGAACCATGACACGGTGATATTCCAGTGTTTAAGATTTTGAGGTCAATAATTATATTATAAACCATCAAAATGAAGCGACTACAATCCTGTTGCTGCTGCGGGTCCACGAGGACTGGTACCCTGATAGCTGGTGTCCTGGGCATCGTGCTCTCTATAGCTACCATCATTACTATATGGGTGGCTAACAAACACAATGTCTCGTACAGGACCTTTATCTTTGCTGAAGATTTTGATAAAAAACTTGCAGATATGGATAGTAAGTGAACACAACTTACCTCTTAACTTACGAGTTACGTACTTACTTACTTACGCACTTACTTACTTACGAGTTCCTTTCTTACTCACGTACACACTTACTTAAGTATTTACTAATTTATATACTTACGTAGTTACTTATTTACCTCTTTACTTACTCATTTGTTTATGTCTTTACTTACTTATGTACATACTTACGAGTTACTTACTTATATATGTATATACTTATAAACCTACTTTTATACTAATATAAAGCTAATATTCACTTGCCAATGTATATTACATATTTGCGAACCAAAAATAGTTTATATACATATCTATAATTATTGAATGTTATTAAATTATAATCTTTTCTTGCAGTTCCAAGAATAATATTAACAGTGAACTTGTGCTTCACAATATTGATATGCAGTCTTCTCATTGTGGCAGTTTTGAAGGTAATATAACTTTAAATATTAATTGTAACTAACGCTTAGGACATTTATAAGTGTATGAAAAAATATATAATATAATAATCATCAATACGGGGAAGATTCGAACCTGCGCTCACTAGGTTAGTGTAACGCCAACAAAATATTATATTTAGAACACGGTAGCTCAGTTGGCAGAGCGACGGGAAGGTGTCGCGGGAAGAGAACGCAATTTCGAATCCTACCCGTGCTGAGGATGTTTCGTTCTTAATTTCTTTAAAATATGTTTTTTCTTAGTAAACAATAGGTACTGTAATAAAAAAATATATTTTGTCCATAATTTGTTTATATCTCTTTTATGTATTTTTTTCTTTTTGTGCTATCAGACGTCTTTCTCGGTAAGAATTGTGAATGAATGTCTAGACCCAAATGTAGTAAATATAGTAGTATAGTATTAAATAATATAATAGTAAATATCTATTATTACATTTTTAGTAAAAATTATTCAATCTAAGCAGCAAATCATTAATATAAAAAAAATCATAACTGAAATATATATTTAATATCTTCTTCACCAGAGACGTTCATGGCTGATGCTACCGTGGGTGGTGCTGGGCATCGTGCTGGCCATAGGTCTCCTCATCAGCGTGCTGCACACCTCCATCACCTACTACCTGGACGGCCTGGACCATGCCCTCCTCGCCAGCCTCATACTCGTTGGAGGACTCATCTATTTGTGTAAGTTTCTATATTACTTAGTTCGTTTATTTAGTTGCTTCCATTTTTGTGATATTCGTTACTTAGTTCTTTTATTAGCAAGTCAAAAGTAAAGCTCGGTGTTCACTCAAATGTATACTATGTCATTGAAATCCGCTTTAATTGGAACCGATTTTACTATACACTATTTAAAGTATTTCTGTGGTTTTAATGAGTAAAAGTAAAAAATATCCGTGTTACGTAATGTCCTTGAGGAATGATCAACCAAAAGCTATTTGGTTTGCATTGAGTTAATCTGCCCGAACTTTGTTATTAATATTAATCGAGCAGTAGGCTTACAATATTATACTGAGTGAAAATTAATAAAATTCAAATTTGAGAATTAAAATGGCGACCTCACTCGCTTGACAAACAGTCAGATTGGCTGTCAACTTAGTTACTTTAGTTTAACTAAGGTATTTGCTAATCGCTATTGTAATTAAAATTACATTTTATTATTAAACTATATGACTTTATTTGATATTTGTCGGCCCATGAAGTTTTATTAGTTCATTAAAATAACTACGTTTGACATGTGTTCTAAATTATAAATATTATCCACTAATTATATAAAATGTTTCCAAAATCAAATATTTTCACGATTTACTTTATTGACAGAATCCGTAATGGACTACGTCAAGTATTATTATTACATATAGTTAAAGAACTATATTTAAATGAGCTGGTTCGATAATAAATACTACAGTGTTTCTTTTGTTCAATAATAAATTGTCATTGACATCACTATTGTAATGTTGAGTTATTTATTATACATAGAGTAAGGAAGCCAGAATAAAACGTATCCTTCGAAAAAAAAAAAGAAAGCAAATAACACTACCTACCTGTCTTTCTTTCTGGCATGTGTGATTAGACAAAGACAAGTATCGTTATCTCATCATCCCTCTTTTATTATTTGTCAGACACTGACACTTCTAGGCCTGACTATGGCTCACTTATTCTATGTTACGACTGTACCCTCCTGACTAACGCCGCCCCGAGCCGAGGTCCGTGTCTCAATCTGACACGCCCTCGGGACGTCGTTCCCCATGGGAGCCCATCTGCCCCCCCCCCCCCTTTTTAAGGGTGGGTCTCCTGACCCACCCGCTCCCCCGGTGACGCTGTAATAGCCAACAGGGCTAATAGCATAGACAAAAAAATAATCTATGTTACATGTATAACTAGCTGTGCCTGAAACTTCGTACGCGTAGATTTCGATTTCGATAAAACGTACCCTTTGGTCATACCCATGTATAAACTATAAACCTTTGAGGTTTCATCATACTCCGTCAAGTAATTTTTGCGCGTAGGAGTATTCTTTAGTTTATTTTTATCTTTTTTTTGTATTTAATCACCGATCATTATTATCAGAGTAGGTAGTCCGATTCCGCTTTTTTTTATTGGAAAGGGTATTATTATTCCCTGAGGGGAGGACCACTTTTTCAATCTTGAAAAAAAGTCTAACCGCAATGGTACGAAAATAAGGGATTACTAACTTCTTTATTTGTTTATATAAAAAAAATGCAAAAAGAAGCCATGACAATATATTCCCGAAAATTGCAACCAAACCGGTTAATCCGTTTCTGAGATTAGTGTGTACAAACATATATACAGATGTACAGACATACAAACATACAGACTAACAGACAAAATGAAAAAGCATTGTTTTGAGTTCTCTTGCTTATATAAAGGCCCTCCATTTTATTTTCTTTTTTAAATATATTCCAAGTACAGAATCAATCAGTGACAATTTTATTATATGTACAAATAATTCTATATGACAAACCGCCCGGTACATGTGATAGAAGTTAGTGCTCAATAATTTATTAAATTAGTTTTTACTTGTGGCGTCAGTTGTAAAAACAATTAATAACAACAGGAGAACAAAACCGACATACATTTTGATCCATAGATATACCTATATGTATAATAAGTTATTTCATCTCGACAAAACAAACATTTTTAAAAGTTTATCTAAATGTAAACATGGCGATTTAGATGTACCTATTATAAGAAAAATCTAATAACCGAATAACAATTATTAAAAGATAGAAAGTTAATTATATTTTAGAGAAGATAGAAATGTTATTTACCTGATGTAAAACACAAACAAAACAAAAAAAAATACTACAATTGCGCCATGTTGTTGAGTCTGACAGCTGACATAATACTTTATACTTCCCAAGGACTAGCCCTCTATGGAATATGGAACCAGTTTTTGCTGTTTCTACGAAAGCTACTGTGGCTTTACTGTTACCTTGATTAATTATAAAAAACTACAGTTGATATATTCCTAGTAATGTTACCTATAATAGGGAGTCTTAGTTAATAGTAATCTTTCTGTACCCCTAGTACGAGTTTTGGCGTTACGAAAACTATGACGGTTTACCAAATAGTAAAATCGGAATATATATTTAATATACGCTCTAGGAAACAAGATTTATTGAAATATTTAACTAACTATAACTTGTTTAAAAAAATATATTTATCTTTAGTTATTTAGGATCATCCATAAATTATCTTAAATAATACAATTTTTAACAGATTTTATAATTATTTTAATATATTTTGATGAATAGAGTGTTTAATAATTATGTGTTTCGATTTTACTATTTGAAAAACTGTCATAGTTTTCGTAAAGTCAAAACTCGTACTAGGGATCCTGGCTATTTTTGTTTCAACATCAAAATGACTAATAGAATGACTAACAAAATATCAAATGAAATTCACTTGGAATTTAATGGAGCGTCCAAATTATAATAGCCGTGAAATTAAAACACGAGGACTTGAACCCGGAAACTCAATCCAGTACTCATTAACTATACCTAAAATAGATAGCCATGGAAATATTTAAATAAGATATAAAAAGGTACAAATATAATTAATAAAAATAAAGTAATATAGACAATTATTTAAAGACATTCGTAGAATAGATATAGTCATGAAAATATTTAAATAATTAATTAAAATAAGATATAAAAAAATCTTTCTAATATCACAAATTTTATTTAAAATAAATAGAAAATACATAGTTATTAAAAGACTTTCAAACATCTAATTACTTATATTTATTTATTACATATATTTGCAGGTATTTACCTTTATCTATGGGCAGTTGTATTCAGTCATTACTTGGATGTCCGCGACGAAGAAGAACGAGGAAGATACCGTAAAGCTCCTTATAAACGATAAGAAGAAATTCTAAAATAAATATTTTTGTTTTATTCATTATAATGAAGTTAATTAAACAAATAGTAATATGACTGAAAATCAAAGATATATGTTCTTAATATTAAAGTGAATGTAAAACATAACTATAATTTATTTTTGTACACAATTAAAAATATATTAGGTATATTACATATTATTCGTAAGTGCCTTATACCATCATAACAGTCTAACCCGTCAATGATAACAACATTAAAAAATTACACAAATGTCAAAATTAATTGAATGACAGTTCAAATATCAAAAACTAAAACGGGTTTGTTCGAAATTCAAATTGTAGATCTTTCTAGAACTTATAAATGTGTATTGATACTGGTGTTTAGCTTTAAGTTAATATATATGTATTTTTTATAATTTATTTAACTAACAAGATTAATAAGTGACGTCACTCGTCACAGTACAGAATATAATAAATGCATTTGTAATAATTGTTTTTGTGTTCTTTTATTTTTACTGTCAATATTTTTTCTATTTCCTTGGGTTTCGTTCTTTTTAGACTAATATTAGAAAATATATTTAAATAAAAAAATATATGTAAAAAAATAAATAAATATAAATATATCGTATTTTTAGTTACTAAATTTTACCAATTTTTTATGTTTGCCTGTCCTTATAAAACCCTAAGATGGCTACACCAATTTATAAACAACTAGTGAAAACTGAGAATATGATTGCGCAAATAATAGATTTTATACAACATTTCGCCGACTATGCCGCAAATAACATCAGATTTTTATATGACTGATGCTAAATTCATTACGGTGGGTATGAACGCGGTAGCTCATTTGTTAGAGCGACGACTATACGCCAGAGGTATCAGGTTCTAGTACTGATAGCGTTGCTAAATTCTGCATTCTATATCAAGTTTCTATATTTATGCATTTGGACTTTGCTATCTCTCGATTTTAACTCCAGATATATTTTCTTAATTAATGAATAGCAATATATTCATACGTAGCACAAGATTTACGACTCTTGCTGCAAGAGCAAGACCAAGGGAGAGGAATACCAAGACTAATACCAGATATATTGACGTAAAAACAAAACCAAAGTGAACTTAGTTGTGTCGTGTTGCTACGAGATGATTTGAGCCAGGAATTAGGAGTAAGTTATAAATTAAAATCAAACAACTAAATCTTCTCATTATTCATTGTTGTACTTCATAGCCTACGTGAAATTTAGTTGTGGTCAAGAAGCGACCATAAATAAATACTGTATACTCTAAGTACTACAACAAATCCATTCCCTTATTTTCTCTGTGTCCCTTATTTTCACGCCCTGATATAATGGACGCGCAAATTCACAAAAAGTTTGTATAAAATAATAAGTTTAGGATCTTCTACTAATTATTTCTTCAACACTTGCCTGTTCTCTCCATTATAATAAACAGGTTTGTGGTACAAAATAATAGTGGTTTCAACCTCGAGAGATCTTCTAAACTTCGCTCTGAATTATGAAATATGCTCCAAAGTCTAAATAGGTATCTAAAAAAATTAAAAACATTTTAATTTCTTTATATGACGTTGATATTGATGTAGTTTTTTTTTATTAATTGTTTGATATTTATCTGTGACCACTGTGATCTATATTTTCAATATTTTAAGAAGCGTCATCTGTTATCAACTTTCTAAATGTAAGGGCCATGAACAGAAGCTTATACTCTCAGAATAATAACTAAAGCATAGGAGAAGCTTCTTAAATTTAAAGCGTACACTCCCGTAGACAACAGATTTTTATTCTAGTGATGTGACATTGTGTAAACTTATCCGCGATATCGATAGTATTCCTTATCTGTATGGAAGTACCTACCTTTTTAAAAGGCTGGTTAGGTGCTTTCCAACACTAGCTAGAACGAGATACATCGAAAAATGCTATCAGTGCCCCGAGTTGCCAAGTGCGATAACGTTTAGCTGTATTTCGTTCTATAAAATAACTTAGGTAGTATTTAAAAATAATGAATACGACAAACAAACTAAAAATTTAAAATAAAACCATTTATTGAAAGTATTTTTTTTTAATATGGCCAGGTTAACACATATTTTTTTTATTAGTCACTTTGAGAACCTCTTATAAAAGAAATGTGACAAATAAATTACAATAAAACTACAAATATATTTTTCTAAACTAATTATAAAACAATCGATGTTATTAAAATATTGAGGACTAAAATATTTCCATTCCCATTTTTTTCTGTGCACTCGTGTTGATCCATATCTGTCGTCAGTTAACGTCCGTGGGAAATCTTGAATAATAATTCATGGATATATCACATAGATTTTGCAGAATTTATTAGAATAACACTGAATTAAATTATCGATAACTGTGCTTTTTACAACACTTCATCACTTACCGATGGAAGGTTACTTTTGAATTTAATTTTCTTTCCGGGAAGAATGGCATTAACATCCTCTCATAATTTAGGACATTGCTCATGCTATTAGGTTATATTTTCTCTCAAGGAAATGGAGAAAATTTGTAAATAACTATATTAAATCGTAAAAAAAACTAAACTAAGAACACACCACTGACAGCAGACATCAAACACAACCAAAATGTGTAAACGTTGTCCATACAGATGCGCTGTTTCGTTTTCGTTCAGAGCTTTTCGTCAATACTTATACTTGATGGTCAAAGTAGTTTAACATTAAAAAACATGATTAAAATGGATAACATTCATTTAAAATAGTTATATCACTATTTGTATCAATGTAATTGTGACATAGCTCGTTACTGGACTAAGAAAACAATGAAAATTAAAGAGTGATGAAAAACAATTAGGTATTAACAGAAGAATATTTAACAATAATATTTTATTTATTCTTTTTATTCCACACCACAATACGGTAGCGGTATACACTACACCAAAGAAAATGTTTTAAAATCGTGTTAACTAGGTATATAACAATAAACTTAATAATCTTTAAATAACTTTTTTTGAATAGAAAATTGTTTTTTATTTTTATGTTACGTTTTTTTTTATAACGAGAGTTATTTTTTTGTATTATTTGCATATTACAGCTACATCTAAAATTTAGATTCTAAACTCGAAGGAGAACTTTAACTCAACTTATATTTATATATATTTAATTCAAATATTTTTCAAGAGATGTCACTGATTCAAATAAAAGATAAACTTACTAACATGAGCTTATACAAATAAAGTTATATACCTACATACTTCTAAATTGAAATAAACCCCCAAATGTTTTATTTATTCCTAACTATATTATTCTTTAGTTTCTCTTACATGATTTCTCATTATAATTATATAGATTGTACAAAAGAATTAATAAAAAACGCCTTACTGAACATCACCAGTCTCACCAACATATGAAGTTTCATTTAAATCAAAGGAATGTCCTGCGATGATTTATTCTGAATAATAAATGTAAACGAGACATATTATTTCACATTCACATCACAAAACTGTAAAAATATATTCACAAAATGAAAAATTTATTCATTAAATAATATAACCCAAATACGATATTCTAGAATCTATATAATATAGTGAAATACTTTTCCATTTAAAATATAATGATATTCTCCTAATCAGGTTTTTTTAATATATTTGAAACGATCTCCATGACCCAAATTAGTAACACCATTTTAATATTATTTCATCAGCATTTTTTTCTAAAATTATTCATCTTCAGAATATTCTAAAGTTCCTCGTATTATCAGTTAGTTCAGAAACGGATTTAAATGTAAGAGATGTCAAGTTTATGTCAAAGTAGTAATCATATGTCATGATCAATAATTGTCAATTGATTTTGACATCAATTTTCTTTAAAAGTTTGTGCAAATAGCAATCTTTATCGTATTTGTCGCATTTACGTGTATTCTCATCCAGAGATTCATGTCGTGATTGTTTAAAGACACTTCTGTATATCAAATCTTTATGATGGAGATCTCTTTTAAGGGAAAACGTATCTTGGTTACCGGCGCCGGACAAGGTATGAATAATTATATTAAGTATCAAAATTCTAAAAATAATGTAATTATAATGTGAACAAAATTTAGTCTAATTCTTATAATTAACTTCCTTGACAGGTATCGGTAGAGGAATAGCAGTGGAGTTATGGAGAGCCGGAGGTAATATAGTCGCTCTATCCAGGACAAGATCTCATTTAGAAAGTTTACAAAGCGAATACCCTTCGATTGAGATTGTGGAAGTAGATATTAGCGATTGGAAGAAAACTAGAGAAGTAATAGAGTCCTTGGGTCACTTTGACGCTTTAGTTAACAATGCCGCAGTTGCTATATGCGAACCTTTTCTCACATGTTCACCGGACGACTTTGACAAGTATGTGTAGTATAACTGCTAGCTAATAAGAATAATATCATTGTTTAAAATAATATTATAATTCTAGAACAATTGATATCAATGTGAAAGCAGTACTTAATATAAGCCAAGTTGTTGCTGCAAAGATGATTGAGAACAAAACTCAAGGTGCCATAGTAAACATATCCTCGCAAGCTTCAAAGGTATCAGAATATTTTATCACATGGATTAAATGTTATCTTTCTTTTATTAAGACCAATAAAGATGTAATTACATGTTTCTTGATAAAACTATTGGCATTATATGATAACAAATATGTTGTTATTTATTATATTTTATTAGAAAAGGAAATTCTAGAATCCCAATCAGCTAGACTATATTCAATACACAACTTATATATTTAAAGCTATTTATTGGAGTTAAAATACAGAATACTAATGTATATATTCCGGTTGTCTACCAGGCGGCGTTAAAAGATCACGCCATATATAGTACATCTAAGGCGGCCTTGGATGGTCTCACTCGTGCCATGGCATTAGAACTAGGAGCATATGGAATTAGAGTCAATGCTGTAAATCCAACTGTCATTCTTACAGCTATGGCAAAGGTTGGTTGGTCTGACCCGGAGAGGAGTTCGGAAATGAAAGCTAAAATACCATTGGGAAGGTAAGAAAACATTAAAACGCTCATCAACATACTCTGACACGTCATATTTATTTAAAACATTTAGCCGTCCTTATCTAAAACATTGGGGTCAGCACAATGTCAATACTTTCCATGCTCTTCTGTCATATGTTATCGCAGAGACATTTCATAAAAGAATACATACAAGAACATGTTTTAAAAATTAAATAAATAAATAAAGTACTTGTAAGACAAAGTTATAAATTGAAAGAAAACTATTCTTACAGATTAATTATAAAATGTTAATGTCAGATAGAGCTTAAAATATAGGCTTATTTTAAAATGCAAGTTTTTTAATTATAAGTAAGTGTATAAAAATTGTTTCATGTCAATGTGTAGTACTTGTAAAAATCTAAGAAAATACTAAAATTATATAACAATATTTCAGATTTGGTGAGGTGTCAGAAGTAGTTAATGCAGTGGTTTTTCTATTGAGTGATAAATCCAGCATGATCAATGGAGTGGAGCTGCCTATTGATGGAGGCTTCCTTGCTACATAATTATATTATTATAAGAAAAAAGAACAGATTTATCTCCACTAAGAATAATAATTTTCCAAATATATTTATGAAACAAAATACATCTTACACATTATGTCTATCAAGTCCCCACGGACATACATTTTTTATTACATTTTATACCGAATCTATTAATGTAAAAAAAATATGATAATTGTTAGTAAATTTTGATTTAGCTTGGTTTAGAAAAACTTTAAATATACAAATTATAATTGTGTTATGTTCTTAAAAATTTATTCTTTGTGATATATTAAATATTCAAGAAACAATGTTTTGGACTGAGTTGTGAGTAATATTAAAAACAGATAATTCTAATATCAACTTAAATCGCTTTCACTGGCCGGTGTTTTGTTTAATTATAAATAATTATAACTCAATTATGTGTGATCTTTGTAGGTTTTTATTTTTCTAATATTTTGTTATTAAATATAATAAGTAATTACCAAAGAAGGATTGCCTTGTATGTAAATTATTATAAATGTAATAAAACATTATTTTTTTTAGTATCTAAATATTAGTTTTTTTTTATTATCAAAAAGAAATAACTGTTATTTTCAATGTGTACTAGTTTCTATTGCTAGTATTTAATACTATCAGTTATTTCTAATAATACTTAAAAGCATAACTTTTCATTCTTTCATGTGTAGTTTCAGTTTTAAAGCAAAATATTTAATATATTCAGTACTCTATTAATTGCAATATTATTAAAATTTGATATTATATATATATTAAATTAAATAAAAGCCATGTTTGTAAGTGCATTATTTTTAAAATAAATATTATCGGTATCTAGTTTTTGTTTTTTATTTCACGTATATAAGTAATTGGTCTAATTAAGAGTAACGTGAACAAAAATGTTTTTACAAAGAAATTAAAATAAAATATAATTAGCGTGTATTATCTAGAATATATATTATATTTTTCATTAATGTTAATATTTGTGCAAAATACTCGCTAGAGTTATTACACATATGTCGTGTAAGTCGGAGTCGCGAAGCGTAACTGCTACGAATTACGGGCAAACTACACAACTGTTGTGTAATTTTTATGCACACTTAGTGCGGCCTTACATATTGCATGGCTGTGTGTCATGACACATTTTTCTTGTAACTTTTATTGTAACTTATGTGAAATTTATATTAAATTTAAAATTACAACAGATTTTAAATAGAAAAATAATTTTATTGCGATAATATTATACAATAAATCACACCAGTATAAATATTTACCAAATTAGTAGAGTGGAGGACAGCTACATAGGTAGGTACGTAATGTTTAATAACATTCAACTCAAACATCAACCGTTAATAAATCAAATATCAAGGTTTAATAATTAAATATAATAATAATTAACAATAATAATTTGAATCACTTAGGTATTTTTTACTTTTCAATAGTTTTCAGTTCTTATCATGAAGTTTATTATTACGGCAAGGCCCGAGTTCAATGATAACAATTAACAGTGAATAGATAATAATATAATAATAATACATTATTCGATATTATTATAGACTAGCTGTGCCTGCGACTTCGTACGCGTAAATTTCAACTTTTTGATAAAACGTACCATTTGTCTTACACATGTATGTAAAAACTATAGGTAAACCTTAAAATTGGTAAGCAGTAATGGTACGACATTAAGAGATTATTAACTCCTTCATTTGTTAACCCATTGTTAAATAAAAACAAAATGTAAAATAAATCCCATGAAAAAAGGTATATTCCAGAAAACTGAATGCAAATCAATTAATCCGATTCTGAGATTAGCATGCACAAACATACAGACATACAGACGAACAGAAAATATAAAAAAATATTGTTTTGTGTTCTTTTGCTTATATAAAGGTCCCCCTGTATGAATTTTTGAAAATGTTTTTTTCGTGTTGTGTGCACAACTAAAAGACAAACAGATAAACGGACAAAGATTTTAAAAATGCTGAAAATATATTCTGTTAGATATCATTCACATACTGGTATATTTTTTTAAATATTTTGAATTTACGAAGACTACTCCTCTACAGATTTATTACATTTATAGAATAAGATTTGCATGGTAATTAACATAACTTTTTTTTTTCCTAACCGATTTAAATGAAATAAACACTAAATGTTAAGTGAAGACTGTAATAATATATTCCTGAAAACCGCATTCAAATTGGTTAAGCCGTTTCTGACTTTAGCGTGCATAAACATACAGACATAGAGACAAACAGACAAACTAGAGATCAAACTTTTTTTTGAGATTATTTTGAAATATTATGCACTAGTTCAAAATAGTAGAATTATGACTTTAAAATAGTACTTAGGGAACGTACCCAAACTACGTGACCTATATTTTTCAATTTTTCGACAAAGGTGACCATCCGTAGTATGTAATAAGACCCCCCCCCCCCCCCCCCGTCCCAAATGTTACGTAGTATAGCAAAGGTAAATATTTATCATCCCAAACGCAGAAAATGAAACCAATAAAAATAATGTGTAATTTTTGTTACTATGTATGACACGACTTCAAAGAACCCTGAAAAGCAGACTTTATTAAATGTTAGTAGCTTAAATTGCCTTCTCTAGAATTCGACTACGTGACAATAATCTAAACCCCCCCTCGCTTCTGTGACACAGAGTAATATTTTAATTAACCCCCCCCCCTCCCCCCCTCCCCCCATAAATAGGCCACGTAGTTTGGGTACGTTCCCTTATCTTCAAAATAACAACAGCTTATGTGATCCCAGTGATCAGTGCAACAGCTTCCCGAGGCACACTATCGAATGCTTTCTTAAGTCAAAAAATCAGAAATACAATTGACAAATTTGAGCTCTACTTTTTTCCTGCAGTTGAAGTATCTACTGAAAATATAGCTTCACAGGTACCTCGGTCAGGAACGAAGCCAAACTGGGACTCAGGCAGGATGTTTTGTTGTTTATTGATCGCTGATCTATGTTAACCAATATGTTGAAGTGTACAGCCTTATGTTTTATAATATCCTGATTGCTAGTCAGGAAGTACATACCTATACCGTCTAAAGAGTTTAAAGGCAGTTTTGCTTGGTAGGTCGTAACAATCATCTTACGCACCTCATCATAAAACTTGCCAAACAAATTTTATGCAACTCACATTTATTTTGAACTTTGAAATATTTTTATGAACGTAAATTTAATTTTCATAAATATATTGATTAGAAATAGTCATCATTTTAAATTCTTTAAATTTGTTACTTAATGTTTATCTTGGTTTCATATTATCAGTAGTGGATTTAGGTTTGAGGACGCCCTAGGCCCGAGACGATATGGCGCCCTTTATCTTTTGTAACAGTATATATACATATATGTGTGTGTGTATAAAATAAATAAAATAATAACAATAATAATAAGAAATCTAATTCAGGTATAAATTAAACATTTTTTTTTTTTTAACAACTTTTAGGACTTGCCTGATTAATTATTTTAACAAAGAAATTCTACCCTCAAAATGGTACTGTTTCGATAGTAAGAGCGCAATAAAATAAACTTTAAAATTTGGTCTTGCAGTTTACAGAAAACCCAATCGATTTTAAATTTTAGTCATCTTAAAAATTTTGGCGCCCCTCAAAATTTGCCGCCCTAGGCCCGGGCCTCACGGGCCTAAGCCTAAATCCGCTACTGCATATTATAAACTAGCAATCTTCTGCAGTGTAAATATAGTATCAATGTCGGCTGCATTACCCCATAAGAATAGGTATACCTTATACCATGAAAGTAACTAAAGTAAACTAATCGAACAGTTTCCATATTTTTAATTGACGTATTTTTTTAACCGCGTATGCAGCAGAACTGAGTCTGCTTGACAGATAAAATATATGAGAACCCCATTGTTATTTTTCATCTAAGTTCACGTCCAAGAAAGGAGTAGATTTGACCAAATCTAATTCTCCCTTACATTGGTCAAGTCGCTTTTCTAAAAGATGTTTGATGGCAAATCCTACCCCTGAATGATGAGATTAGAATGAAGGAGTACCTTTCTAGAAGAAAATGTAGCCGCCTAAATTTTTCACCAGCTTTCTTTATCCGCAAGTTGCGTTTCGCTGAGCGCTGCCAATTCACATTATAGGGATGGAATTCCCGAGTACTAGGCGGTTTTACGTTCAGGGCAGGCGTTGCCATATCGATCAACTAGCGTTCTCACGTTCCAGACGCTAAATGTCAAGACATATGGTATTTTCCGTTCACCCTTACCTTCTAAGTGACCAAGACCAAGATGTCATGTGTCATGTCATAAAAACACACTATCAGATATCAGTACAAGAAACATATGGAACTTAAAAAAAAACAGAACAGAACAGTAATTTCAAAACACCGAATCTACTGTGACGTGAAATCGATAGAAATGATACAAAGTTATACAACTACAATTAGATTTGCCACAAAATGAAGACCTTTCTTTGAGATTGTAACTAAAATAAAGTCGAAATGAAAAAAAATCATAGTTATTTCTTTTTATTACAAATATAGTAAAGATACTCTTACACATTTTCAATTTCGCGATCCTCAACCTTTTAGGGGACTTTCAAATGCATAGGAGATTTGTAGATATTAATTGTTAGTGGAGATATATTCGTTTTTTATACTGATAGCAATATAATTATGTAGCAAGGAAGCCTCCATCAATAGGCAGCTCGACTCCATTGATCATGCTGGATTTATCATTTAAAAGAAAAACCACTGCATTAACTACTTCTGACACCTCTCCGAATCTGAAATCGTTTCAATATGTATAACTTTATCTTATAAGTATTTTTTGTATTCTAGGCTGTGTTCCGAAATATACCAGTATACTGGCCAGTTGTAATTTCATCATATATTGAAGCCATACCTGTGATGCGTTCAGTAATATGATGGACGTGACGTGAACGATGACGTCATAAATCGACGACATTGGCTACGCGGATTCGTGTCGTGTTGTTTTTAAAACACATTAGTCTCAACCAGTGATTGTTAAGATAATGAAAAGATTCTGCTTGCTATATTTATATGTTTAGTATTTTTTTAAATATATATAGCTTCTATTTTGATTTTATGTTTTTTACTCTCCTATATTATGTATAGGTACACTGTGTACTTTTTTCATACCTTTTACTTAATTTGCAAAAAAGGCGGCAACCATAGTAACAATTGTCGTAATCTGTGCAGATTACAATTTACCATGTGGCCGATACAGTGCAATATAGCGTCAGCATTATAACAATTCATTACGACTAGTCATTATGCTGGTATGTATTTCGGAACACAACCCTATCCTTAATATAGCAACAAAGTTCTAGTAAAACAATTCAGATATTACAATTGTCTTACCTTCCAAGTGGTATTTTGGTTTTCATTTTCAAACTTTTCTCTGGATCAGACCAAACAGCTTTTCCCCTAGCTGTAAGAATGACAGTTGGATTTACAGCATTGACTCTAATTCCATATGCTCCTAGTTCTAATGCCATGGCACGAGTGAGACCATCCAAGGCCGCCTTAGATGTACTATATATGGCGCGATCTTTTAGCGCCGCCTGGTAGACAACCGGAATATATACATTATTAGTAATCTGTATTTTAACTCCAATAAATAGCTTCAAATATATAAATTGTGTATTAAATATAATCTAGCTGATTTGGATTCTAGAATTTCCTTTTCTAATAAAATATAATAAATAACAACATATTTGTTATCATATAACGCCAATAGTTTTATCAAGAAACATGTAATTACATCTTTATTGGTCTTATTATAAAAGAAAGATAACATTTAATCCATGTGATAAAATATTCTGATACCTTTGAAGCTTGCGAGGATATGTTTACTATGGCACCTTGAGTTTTGTTCTCAATCATCTTTGCAGCAACAACTTGGCTTATATTAAGTACTGCTTTCACATTGACATCAATTGTTCTAGAATCATTTAATATTATTTTAAACAATGATATTACGATTATTAGCTGGTAAATATACTACACATACTTGTCAAAGTCGTCCGGTGAACATGTGAGAAAAGGTTCGCATATAACAACTGCGGCATTGTTAACTAAAGCGTCACAGTGACCCAAGGACTCTATTACTTCTCTAGTTTTCTTCCAATCGCTAATATCTACTTCCACAATCTCAATCGAAGGGTATTCGCTTTGTAAACTTTCTAAATGAGATCTTGTCCTGGACAGAGCGACTATATTACCTCCGGCTCTCCATAACTCCACTGCTATATCTCTACCGATACCTGTAAAGGTATTTTATTAAGTAAATTAGGCTAAATTAGGATTTTATTCGTACATTTTGCGAAATGTTATTTCTCGGTGATTAGTCTTCAAGTACAAAACCGATAAATGTTTTTTTAGTTGCTTAACCATAGATGATAATGCTGCTATGAAATAAAAAACCCCTTGCTAATCGCTTCAGTAATTCAGGGGAAGAAGTATCAGGGAAATCACATCGAAACCAACTACATAAATATAAGCGGTCCCCCGACACAACGACTTAAATTACAACATAACAATATTATTGTTTATTCTTTTTAGGAGTCTTTTTCATGGGGTTTTTTTTTTTATTTTTGTTATTTTTTTTTAAATTCAGAACATTATCTTACCTCGTCCGGCACCGGTCACCAAAACACGTTTGCCTTTAAAAGACATCTCTATTATAAAGATTTGGTATCAAGACGAGATTTGTAATAATCACAACAATCACTGGATCAGAATACAAATGAATGCGATAGATAATAAAAAATGTGTGAAGTAACTACGATCTTATAACAAAGGCATGTCACGATTTACACATTTCTATACTTTCGTTTTAGGAATAGGCACATAACATTAAATATAACTTTGATTGGATTGTTACAAAATATTCTCAAGATTAAAGAAAGTCTAAAGGAATTCTTATTGCAATTTGATATTTACTCCAATTTAACGAAACAATGAGAATTCAACCCAAAATAAAAAATGTAACTATCAAAAAAAATAATTTTAATACGTTAACGAACTTAAGTGACTTACAAGATTAAGTAGTTCCAAAATGGCCGAGTTAAATAGCAATTTAAATAATGAGCTACCTACTAAGATAACCATTTTGCATATCATATTAGGTTGTTCCATAAGTTTCTACCACTATACGCTATTAATGACTCTGTCTGTGTGTATAAATATTGGTCTTTTAACAAAACAAAAACTTTTTTCTTCACCGTTTAATTTGAAGAACCAAAAGAAGCATTTGCGGCATGTTGGAATTGTTAAGTTTCTGGCCAGCTCTTCTCAGCAGAGCAGCATTCCGATCCGGTGGTAGCTTACTCACAGCCTGACTATACTGACCAATTTAATGTAATTGACGAATCAAAAGTGAGTGTAAACACGTACTTGAATAAAGATATCTTGTTTTTTTTAATTATCTTCATTTAAAAGGACAATGTTGTAGAGGACACTGCAAATGAGATTGAAGAAGCTACCTCCTTGTTGGTAAGGAACTATGTCTGATGGTCATCTCGGTAATTTTGGAGAGGAGGTTTCTAATCCGTGAGCCGCCGAGGTTCGCGGATCTCTTACAATACTACAATGCTATGTAATAGTGCGTAATGATTGTAGCATTCGTCAGTTAATTCCTGTTTTCAACTAAATCAACTTTCAAACACTTTCAAGAACGATCTCTTCATAATTATCATATGAACCTTTTCTTCAAAGCTTTGCAATTGTTTCTTCGATACCAACGTCACTGGGACGTCATGTACAGACACAACCCCTTATCGCTGGATCTTCTACTGACTACTCATCCAGACCACTACACAGTAACTGATCTTAAATGGAGGGAAATAGGGAAATACACAGTAGCGGATTTAGGCTTAGGCCCGTGAGGCCCGGGCCTAGGGCGGCAAATTTTGAGGGGCGCCAAAATTTTTAAGATGACTAAAATTTAAAATCGATTGGGTTTTCTGTAAACTGCAAGACCAAATTTTAAAGTTTATTTTATTGCGCTCTTACTATCGAAACAGTACCATTTTGAGGGTAGAATTTCTTTGTTAAAATAATTAATCAGGCAAGTCCTAAAAGTTGTCAAAAAAATAAATGTTTAATTTATACCTGAATTAGATTTCTTATTATTATTGTTATTATTTTAATTATTTTATACACACACACATATATGTACATATATGTGTATATATGTTTATATATATATATATATATATATATATATATATACTGTTACAAAAGATAAAGGGCGCCATATCGTCTCGGGCCTAGGGCGTTCTCAAACCTAAATCCGCTACTGGAAAAACAACGACTTCGTCAAAAGAATAACAGCCGGGCCGCCCGGTTTTATGTCATCAACAAAAAATTTACGCACTTTGTGAGCTACTACGCTCACCAAGTATATTCTGGACACTCTCCAAAGCTGTTCTTAGCAATTTCTGCCAACCATTCCATAATCCGTTCAACGTGTTACATAGAGAATGTACCTCTAAACTAAACTATTGACGATCATGGATGGACGATCACCTATTACCATCCCGCGATTTTTAAACTGAATTCCAGATATTGTGTTTCCGTAATCCGTATAGGTGCTTCGGAGTAAAGTCCTATTTTACATTAATTGGTTCCTCAATTAACTAGGTTCAAATATAATAAGATAACTCTAGCGCTGGCGGTTTATGACACCGAAATACTGGAGTTATAAACTGCCAGCGCTAAAATTAATTTAAGAATCGGCTGGTAACCTGTGACCCTAAATAAGGGTTCAACAAGTCCGTCATTGCCCTAGTAAGGGGTACGAAACGCAATTCAGTTTTCGTCGAATAGCCTGCTTCTGGTTAGTTTACAGTCGATAAGGATTTAAGCACAAACCGCTGTCAGCTAAAGATAGAGTTTCAGATAGGGTTTCACGCTAGGCACGCACCTCCCAGCTCCCGCAAGGATGACGTTTCTCAGGGTCCGTCATGGACCTTGACAAGATGGACTTAAAGAACTTTTTTGGATTCGTCTATACTGTCGATATTCTTAGGATCGTCGAGCTGGGTCTGGACAACGCGAGAACAGCGATTTCACGACCATGTTGAGGAAGGCGTCGAAAGTGGTCTCATCGAAGCTACCGCGAAAGAGGGCCTCAAAGTCCGTTAGTAGCGAATCCCTGTAACCTGCTAGATCCTCGGGCCCGGGCCATACACGCGAATCAGCGACTCAACTCAGCGCCCGCGGGGGCGCCTTTAGCGCCACTGAAGTCCGACACGTCGAGTCCTCACTTACGACGAAGCACAAGCACCACTACACGTCCGCGCGTTCCACCGAAGTAGGTATCCGCGTCTAAACCTCCTCTTCGTCGGGCCAACGTGGTCTGATTCGTCTTCTCCGCGACCGTGGTTACGAATTCCACACTCTAAAGATCACTATGAAGTATTGGTGTACTTCATAGTTATAATATATGTATACATCTCCAATCCGCAGCCGACTCCCTCGGGAACTGGTTTCAGAAATGGCCGATCAAGGTAAACCCGGAGAAGAGCGTTTCGGAGTATGTAGGCCACAGTGTATAGACCACGTAAGACTAATTTAGTCAGAAAGATAAGACCAAAGTCGGTAGTGGTTGACCCCGACGACGTTAGGTAATAACTGTTCCGAGGTACTCTCACCTGAGGCGCCCTCAGGACGCCGTTTCCCATGGGGGAGCCATCTGCCCCTCCGCTTCCCCTCTCAAGGGGAGCGAATCCTCTCCTGAGCCGCCCGCCCGTTCCCTCGCTCCTCTGCTGACGCTGTAATAGCCGACAGGGCTGACACCATAAGATACGAACAAAAAAATTATAAAATCACTTAACACTAGGGGACATGGTCGTTTGCCTTCTTTTTATTGTATTACAATAGGATATAAGCCATATTTTAAAAAGTTGTAGTATTAAAAAAATACAAAACTTCATTATTTAACGCAATAAGTGGTATTGAGGCTTAACATCCCCATCTCTTAAAGATATATTACCAAAATCTTTATTCGAATGTCGTATCATAACATTTTTAAATAATCATGATTCGGTAATAAACTTATGAGAAGACTTAAAAGTAGATGTAGCTTTAAAATAAGACGACATTATGGAACAAATATTTTATAATATAAATTTATATTTTTATTTTTCAAATTGTATATTACGCTAATGACGACTTCTTCAACCACGCGTCACATTATTTATTAATTACTATAGGAAATATTGTTAACTGAATTCTGCCAATCTTCCAGAAGAAAATTATAATTATAAAACAATTTTACAATAATTATCCGTTAACTTAACATAATAAAAAAAATTCATAATTGCAACGTCAAGATAAATTTAGAAATATTCTGTAATCATTTACAAAACGAGCCAAAAAAAATATTTAATAAACGTTACTGTAATTATATTACTAGTTTACTATGTAATAATAAAATAAAAATTAAAATACTTTAAACTGTTATAAAACTTCATGTGCAACTAACTGATCAAGGAAACGAACCTCGGCGAGGTGACGTCCATAGCCACGCCAAGTAATCGCCAGGCCCCGATAGGATCGCTAACAAAGTGATAAAGCTTATACTTTAAGCGTATACTTTATTATTTTGCATACAAATAAAGTATGTGAAAATACTTTATTTCCAACCTTTACTGCAATGCATAGAACAAAACACTCATAATGGGATTTAAGGGGAAGTACTTAATTATATAAGTTAGAACAGAGAATGGAAACTATTTATAATAATTACTGAACGAAATGTATTTAAAATTTCATTCAATCGGTCACATGTTAATGTGAATGTGTCATCACCCGAAATACTTAATAAAGTTATCAGTATTTTTTACTTTTTATTGATAGGAGCTTAAATTATATTAAATACAGTTTGATCTTAGCCGAACATCACTTGCTTTTCATACTTCCTAACATTTCTTTGAGATTAAATTTGAACACTTTGAAATGGTAATAACTTTAATTAGAAACGAATTCTTTATTTATTAAAATTTCAATGTTGATTTACAAACAAGCTTTAAAAAATTTAAAATAGTAAAGGCCTACAAATAAGTTTCCACCGTTTTTTATTGAAAATAGGGCATTTATGGTCAAAAATGCATACCTGATGTTTCATTCAAACTATTGTCCATCGTGTTCCACCACCTTTTCCCATCTTTCTGGCAGCATACGGATGCCTCGTCGGAAGAATTCTTCATCGTTTGATGCTATCCATGATTCGACCCAATTTTTAGTTTCTTCATACGATGTGAAGTGTTGCTCAGAAAGACTATGTGTCATTGAACGAAACAGATGGTAATCAGATTGAGCAACATCCGGTGAATAGGGCGGGTGAGGTATAACTTCCCAATTAAGTGTTTACAAATAAGACCTCTTTCGGCGAAACCCGTACTGTCGGTCACTGAAGAGATCGTTACCTTTTAGGTACGCTAGAAGGCGCGAGTTCATTACACGCTCCATAATCTTGCAGAGTATGGAGGTGATTGAAATAGGCCTATAATTGGCAGGATCGGCACTGCCAGTGTAGCCAACTCAGGGGTTTCCCCCCTAAATTTAGAAGGAAATTAAGCGTTTTTTTAGGGCGACAAAATGTTTAGGGGTTTTTAAATTTCGATCAATATTTGAAAAAAACCGTATTATCGGTATAATTTTCAAACAAGGATGTAACTGCTGACCTGATTTTGATTATTGACATTTGACTAGTAAGATTAAATTAAAATTAAATTTTCTAAAACATCATGTTAATTTCAAGAAGAATGTTATAAGTTAAGGTTAATATGTAAAATTTAAATGATAGTAAAGAATCCACATATTTTATTTGTTAAATTTGTAGTTTAGGGATTTTTAAGGGTTTTCGAGGTTACATTTAGGGGGAAAAAATTTCAGGTGTTGGCAACACTGGGCACGGCTGCCTTTTTTTGGGCACGGGTTGCACGTTTTCAAGCTTCCAGGATTCCGGCACTATTCCAGTCTTGAAAGAGAGGCGATTCAGACGTATCAATACAGGAGACAACTCAGCTGCGCATGTCTTGAGCAGAATGGCTGGTATAACATCAAGACCACCGGCTTTGTTCAAATATAAACAAAACAATGTTCTCCATACCTCTTTGTTGGTGATACGGATTTCAGGCATCGAAATACCGCAGTGAGGAAGATGTGCTGGAGAAGCATTGCCAGTGTCTAGATGCGAATTATCAGCAAACAGATAAGCAAATACAAAATCTATGTATTTCTCACTTGTGTGAAAATAAAATAAAAATAATCTATTCTATTCTTTTTTTTTTTTTTTTTTTTTTTTGTTGGAAAATCCTCATGGAGACCCCCGCCCTTGGGGAAGGGCGAGGGTACTGTCAGACTCTTACTGACTAAAAACCAACCGTGTCCTTCTCGTACCCATGTGTCGGGGGGCGGGTATCACCGAAGCATTCGTCACACCCGCCCGACGGGTATTGGCCCTCCAAAACGGTAGGAGGGCCCCGTCACGGCCCGCCGATTCATGGCGGGCCACGTCACCCACTGCGGCCGACACCCCGGCCGCAGGACTCCACTTCGAGGGGCGCGCGTAAGGACACGACGCCGCCGCCTCGAGGCCTGCTGCTGGTCGGATGACAAGACGCCCCGAGTCTGTCGTCCGCAGGCCGCGCCCTACGGTGGCCGAAAGTCGGCCACCCTACGACACCCAGTGCGTCTGCTGCGGGAGGGTAGAGAGGAGGCGACCTCTCTCTCCCTTTCCGCCGCCTCCTTAGCGGACATTACTGCCTCGCAAAAGGCGGCGACGGCACTCCACCCCGACTCGCTCCCGACCATCGTAGAGACAACAGCCGGAAGCGAGAGGGTTCCCGCAGCACCTACGGCCGCGACCAAGTCACGGCGCTGCTCAGCCCAAGCTGGGCATTCCGCCAAGGTATGCAGCGCCGTATCGTCGCGGCAATCATCACAATGATGGCACTGGGACGTCTGCTCCCGGCCTATGCGACACAGGTACTTCCCGAAACATCCGTGTCCGGTTAGCACCTGCGTCAGCCGGAAGCTGAGGGCGCCGTGGCTCCTCTTGAGCCACTCCTCCAATATGGGCCTTACCGCCGCTACAGCGGCTTGCCCCGCCGTGGGTTGCGCTAAGCGCGTCTGCCACTCCGCCACTAGGACCTGGCGGAGATCTGCCCTGCGTGCCTCAATCTGTCGAGGCACCAGGCGCTCGCCCCGCTCGACCGCCTCCGCGCGCCACCAATAGAGCGACGCGAGGAGCCTTGCGTCGAGATCCCAGGGCGCTGATCCGGCTAGGAGGCCCGCCGCCTCAAAGGAGATCGTACGGTACCCCCTTATGGCCCTGACGGCCATTGCGCGCTGCGGCCTCCGCAGATATTACGGGCCGTCAGGGCGTCCGCCCAGACTGGCGCGGCGTATAACGCCATCGACCGTACGACCCCCATGTAGAGCCTCCGGCAGGAGGAGCCAGGTCCCCCGAGGTTGGGCAGCAAGCGCGAAAGCGCAGAAGCGGCGCCCAACAACCGGGGGGCGAGCCGCGTAAAGTGCGGCCCGAAGTTCCACCGACTGTCGAGGACGAGTCCGAGATACTTCATCGTCGGCTCGACAGCGATGGAGGCCCCTCCCACTATGATTGCTGAACCCGGAGGCGGCTTCATCCTCGGCCCATGAAAACATAGGGCCTCGGACTTGTGCAATGCCACCTCCAAGCCCAGCCGCCGGATCCTATGCACGACGTGCGCGACACCAGCAGTCGCGCGTATGGCCGCCTGCCGGTACGACTTCCCACGTGCTGTGACGAGCGTGTCGTCGGCGTAACAAATGACGCCGACGCCGTGCACAAGCGCACCGCGCAGAGCCCAGTCGTATCCGATGTTCCACAGCAGCGGTCCCAGGACCGAGCCCTGTGGAACACCGCACGACGTCTCCCGCCGACCCCATCCTTCTCGACCCGGGTATACGACAGCTCTCTCGGAGAGATAGGCCCCGACAATGCGTTGGAGGTAGCGCGGCACCCCGTGGTAGCGGAGTGCCTCCCTGATAGTGCTCCAGGGCAAGGTGTTGAAGGCGTTGGCGATGTCGAGCGACACCGCCAAGACCACCTCACCCCGGGTGACTGCCTCCTCCGCAAGGACCCTCACGCGCATGATGGCGTCCACCGTGGAGCGCCCCTGGCGGAAACCAAACTGGTTGTCCGCCAAATCCGGACCCACCCCAGACATGTGCCGGACGAGGCGATCGGCGATTACTCGCTCGAAGATCTTGCACACCTCGTCCAGCAACACGATGGGGCGGTACGCAGACGGCGAGTCTGCGGGGCGCCCCTCCTTCTTCAGCAAGACCAGCTTCCCGGTCTTCCACCGGCTTGGAAACTGGCCCCGCTCCAAACATGCGCTTAAGAGCCCCTCTAGTCGGGGCCCGAGAGCCCTCATGGCCAGGAACCATGCGCGGCCTGGAATGCCGTCGGGCCCTGGGGCGGTGTTCCTTAAGGCACACACCACCTCCTCAAGCAGCTGTGGCTGGAGACTCCGGGACAGCGGGGGAGCCCACTGGCGCAGCTTGCCCCGTACCATGAGGTAGGGGCGTCCCCACGGGTCTCGGTCCAGAGTCTCCAGCATCTCCTCATTGGCCTGGGCCTTAGCCCGAACGATGGCCAGCTGGAGGTCGCTCTTCGCTTGTTTGTAGCGTTCATACAGTTCCGCCTCTTCCTGCTCGTCCGCCGCTGTAAAGGGGCGGCGGACACTCCTTCTTCGTCGGCACCTGGCGTACTGGCGCCGCACCTCCACACACGCGATGCGCAGCTGCGCAATCGTCTGCGACCACCAGTATACCTGGCGCCTAGCAAGTAGCGGCCGGACTCGGGGCATGCCAGCATCACAGATGTGCGACATGCTCTCCCGGAACCACTCCGCCTCCTCGTCGATGTCGGACGGCCTGACTGGAGAGTCCAGCCAGGCCTTGACGATGGAGGCCTCCAGGAGAGCCTCCCTGTCCAGCCGCTTCAGTGCCCAACGCGGGCCGTCACCAACGCCCACCGGGGCCGCTTGGACCGGCCCAACCGAGGTCTGGGCGGAGACGCTAAATCGGATGTACCGATGATCGGACAGCGTCTCCACCTCCTCCAGAACGTGCCAGTCCTGGACAGTGCGCGCGAGAGCGGGACTCGCGAACGACAGGTCCACTATGGACCCGCCCCGCTGCCGCACGCACGTCTGCACGGAACCCCGGTTCAGGAGAAGCAGGCCCTGCTCGACCGCCCACTCCTCCACCAACTCGCCCCGCACGTTCGTGGCCGGGGAACCCCAAGCCGTGGATTTGGCATTGAAGTCCCCGAAGACGATCGCGGGACGAGGACGGCTACGACTGACGACCGTGCCCAACTCCAAAATAATGTCCTCCAGGTCGGCGAGAGAAAGGCTGGGGGGAAAGTACACCCCCACGACCATGAGATTGCCCCACACTGCCGCGACATAGCCCCGCCCTCGGGTGACGTTCTCGAAGGGAAGGGTGTCGGCGCCAGACCTCACAATAAGTGCCACCGAGCGGCCCATGTCGCACACCCAGTCATCTCTGGGTGGCACAAAGTACGGCTCGGCGGCAACAGCCAGATCGATCGACCACTGCGCCATGCTCTGGAGCAAGAGATCCTGAGCCCTGGCGCAGTGGTTTACGTTGGCTTGGAGGAGACGACGTAGAGCCATTACTAGGTGTCCATGGCCGTCGCCCCCTCCCCAGCCGTCGGCAGTTGTTTTGCCGCAACCGGCGGGTGTACCGGTTGCGAGGAGCTGGTTGCCGTGATCGTAGTCGGCTGTCTCCTCGCATGCTTCTGCGGCGTTTTGGGCCTGGCGCAGGCCTTTGACCCGGTCTGGTGGTCGGCTGGCTTGCCAGCTGCCGCACAGATGACGCAGTGCGGCGCGGCAGTGCAGGGGCCAGCATTGTGACCAGGCTGACCGCAGCGGAAGCATAGATTGCTGCGGTCTACCCCAGCGGTGCACCGTGCCCCTGCGTGTCCTCCTTCCAGGCAGCGGTAGCACCGGAAGGGCTTTGGCGCTAGGAACGCGACCTGCGCCGAGACCCATCCAACCAGGAGTCTTTTGCCCTCCAATTGTTTTGCCGCCGCAACGGGACACCTGACCAGGATTGTCCCTTGACCGGAGACACCCCGGCGTATCGTACCCGCCTTTATTTGATCCGGCGGGCATCCTCCGGTCGTTGCGACGGCAGCGGCGACCTCCTCCAGCGTCACGGAGTCGTCCAGGCCTGAAATGCGCAGATCTGCGCACTTAGTTGGCCTGGACACTCGGACATCTTCCGGGTCCAGCGACGCTTTGAGCCTGTCAGCGAGGGCGTCAGCCTGGGGACCACTGGTGCTGCCGTGGATCTCCAGGAGACGACCCCCGGTGGCAGTAGTCTTGCACCTTAGACCCGTTATGCCAAGATCGCTGAGCGAAATCTCGGCTTTCGCCTTCGCCAGGATCCTGGCATACGTGGAGCCACGCTCTTCCGCCCCCGGCTGCAAGGTCAGCACCACAGCTGTGGAGCGGGGGGTGGTGAGCCTCACGGCCTTGCGTTTGGCCGCCGACCGCTCCTCTTTGGCCTTCTTTCTGGCCCGCTGGCGCGCCTTCCTCGATTGTTTGGCGGCGCCAACAACCGTCCACTCCGCTTCCGGTTGAGTGGCGGGTCTTAACGGTGCAGAAGCCCGTGCAGGCGGAGCAGTGGTCGCACCTGCCTTTTTAGCAGCCCTCCTGTATCCCGCTTGTGCCGGTTGGGCGGCACGGGGCGCTTGTGCCGGTTGGACGGCACGGGGCGCTGCGGCTTGGGCCGCGTATTCTATTCTATTCTATTCTGTCCTTTCCTGTCCTGTCCTGTCCCGTTCTGTTCTATTCTATTCGATCGAGGTAAACCCAGAGAAAAGCTTTTTCGATACACTTCAAATGGGGCCTCAAAAGGATCCTTCCGCGAATCAAACACTTTGATAGACCGATACTTTGGCCTTGGGAAGACAAGACAAAATACCTAGTAGTGACGCTAGATAGAAAGTTAGTTTTCGCATCGCATATTAGGACCGTTCGTAATAGAACGACCTACATATTAGGTCGTCTTTATCCGCTGTAAGATAAGCGGACTAAAATGTATCATCGCAACAAGGTGATACTTTACAAAGCCTGCATATATATACTACATAATAGGTTTGAAGTCAGTGCCAAGCCATTTAGTATTAGAAATCGGTTAAATACATTTCCGTAATTATTTATTTTTGTTTTTCTTCGTATCGATTCAAGCTAGTAATCATATGAAGATTGAGCTGCTTTTAATAATAACGTTTAATTGCTATTTATTATGTTTATTTACGTATCTTAATCATTAAAGTAGGCATTTCATTGTATTAATTTGCTCGTATTCATTTAAGTGGTTAAATATAAATATTTGTTTAATGCTTGGCACCGACTTCAAACCTATTAGTAAATAGGACATATAAATAATAGGTAGTATATAATAAATATTAAATCTTCATTATTTATTACTTTTTAGTTTTAAAGTCGGTTTTTTTAACGTAGTTATTTTTATTTAATACTTTTTAGTTTATTGCTACATTATCCATTGCTACATTAGCCATGGGTAGACCTACAAAAGGTGCTCCGCGCCTTAAAAAATGTAGATCTCAAGAAACGGGAACGGATAAAAGTAGTCTTCTCAATAAAAACTCTGTTTGAAACACAATTTCACGTTCTTGTGAGACTATTAAAGACTTCACATATACAAAACAACAGATGTCATTAGTCACAGCACGTTTTGATTTCCTTCCGGAGGAGTTAGTCCAAAACTAAAATGCTCATAAAATAAAAACTAAGGGACCTACCTCAATCAAATTTTTATGGGACCAATTCGAAACTATTCCGAATCAAACAAAAAAAGATGTACGTAAATCGGTTCAGAAACCGCGGAGAAATCGGTGTACATACATAAAAAAAAAACCGGCCAAATTGAGAACCTCCTCCTTTTTGAAGAAGTCGGTTAAAAAGTATATATGAAAGTACATATGATATTTCCGAATTTATTTTTAGAAACCGTATGTGTTTGTGTGATTCATTTTATGTAAAATAACTAAAATTGAGGAGCGGTAAATACGATAATTACTTCAACTGATAAGAATGTTTATAGTAGTGTCGAACAAAACAATAAAAAAACAACTACGTAGGTACTTGTCACAATATTATCAGCAGTGCATTAAGTTGATTTAACTTCTAAGCGATGGACAACTATTTTAACGGTAAACGAATATTAGTAACAGGCGGGTGTTCTGGTAAATATAATATTATTATTGCTTGTTTTATACATATTATTGCGTATTCAGTATCGAATCTAGTGATCTAGTCACTAGTGCGAGTTTTTTACCAATTTGATAGCGGTAAACTAAATTTGTAGAAAATAAAATCACGCCATCTAGCGAGAATAAGGTGAAGTTGCTCTTATTTTATAAAAATCGAAGTTTGCTCTAACGCGATCGGATTGGTAAAAAAACTCACACTAGACACTAAGTAGTCTTTTATTTATATCATTATATTATTGTAACTAATAAAAGTATTGTAACTATATACATTTTTTTTGTTTTATTTTGAAGGTATTGGAAAAGGAACAGTTTTACAATTATGGCGCCTTGGAGCCAATGTGGTTGCTTTATCTCATCAGGCTGATAACCTGGAGACATTGAAGAATGAATATCCTTCAATAGAAACAGCATGTGTGGATCTTAGTGATTGGAACTGCACCAGGAGTACTGTGGACTCACTTGGTGTTTTCGACGGTTTAGTGAACTGTGCAGGATTTATTATAACTGAACCATTTCTAGAATGTTCTCCTGAAATCTTTGATACGTAAGTTATTTATTAATTCTATTATATTTATAAATATTAATTCGAAGTACTTATTAAAAATACATTCACTATAAGAATGAAAAGATAATTATAATTCATCCTGAATTTAATTACCTTCTACTCGTTTCTCTAGCGGGTACACGGATAAATCCATGGCGTTATAAATGGCGTCTAATACTTCTATGTACAAAACAATGGCATATCGATAATACAAAAAACTGTCACTGACAGTTCAAAAAGGATTTCTCCTGTTGTCACCAAACTCTTTAGGATTATGAAAAATTCGTTTAAATCGGTCCAGCCGTTTTAGATTTTATAAGGAACATATAAACATAATTTATCTTTTATAGCTATATATAGATAGATGCGTCTTTTCAGTACTATCAACGTCAATGTCAAAGCCATCCTTAATGTCACTCAAATCGTAGCCAAGAAGATGATAAAAAATAATATACAAGGATCTGTAGTAAATATCTCGTCTCAGACATCAAAGGTAATTTTTACTATATAGGACATCTTAATACATTTTGTAAGGATTAAAACGAAGCCCTATTACTAAAACTGTGCTAATCGTCTGTTTATCTCCTGGCTATGTCATGAGCCGTGATTTTTTGACTTTTTGATTTTTTTTTTGACTTAATATTAATAACAAAAAAAAAATAATAATTAAATTAAAATAAAATTAATATAGAAAAATACTTATGAAAAAACTGTTTTTGCCGTTTTGTAAAAAAAATACGGAATCTTTATTTACTATATATGTTTTAATTAATAAATGTCTGCAGGCAGCATTGAAAGACCATGTGGCTTACTCAGCATCCAAAGGAGCAGTGGATGCTATGACCCAAGTGATGTCCTTAGAACTTGGACCCCACGGTATTAGGGTCAATGCTATAAACCCTACAGTGGTATTGACTGAACTAGGACAAAGAGTATGGGCAGACCCACTGAAAGCACAAACTATGATTTCCAAAATACCATTAGGAAGGTATATATTATAATAATATTAATCATACTTTTTTTTATTTAAAAATTTCGTGAACCATAAAGATTATTAAATATACAGAATTATTTGTAATTAATTGACCACTGTAGGTAGCCTCTCTACATTAATCCCAACAACATTTGTTCTACGACTTTTTAAAATTAATAGTTTTAAAAGTTTAAGTTTTCCCATACAAAATTTATTTGTTGCCTCTGAATTGGCATTTACTTTGAGCGTAGATATAGCGCCCGGGCGTTCACCTTTTAAGTACTCCTTAGAAAATATAGAGTAATAAGTAAAAGAGGGAGCAATAATTATTTTTTTCGTTTTTTTGTGTTGTTTATCAGGATTTGTAAAATGTCATAGAACAAATGTTGTTGGGATTGATGTAGAGAAGTTGCCTGCAAGAGCTCAGACAATTAATTACAAATAACCCTGTGTATTTACCCGATTATATCACGTAATTTAATCGAATTTAGCCCGACTAGTTACGAACCCATTGGGGTTCCTATTCATGACCTCGAAGCATGGTTCGAAACTAAGCGGGCAAATTGTAATTAAAATTCGTAATTATCCAGGTAAATAAATACCTATACCTAGTCTTGCCATAAATATTGTAACAAAGAAAAAAATATTATTTTAATTGCAAATAACCCTTATTACTTTTACAGTGTGTTAGTTTAATACACAAATATAAAACAATTAAAAATATAAAAAGCTTATTCGAAGTGGTGTCCATTGGCTGCAATACAGTCCTTTAAACGTTGAGGCCAGTTATCAATAGAAGCACGCGCTCTTTCCATGGGGAAATTCTTCACTGTCAATCTTATGGGTTGTTTTAGGGACTCTTAATTATCATGGCGTTTAGTGCAAGCTGTACTCTCTAAAACTGACCATTAATCATAACGGATTAATGCCCACGTTAGAGCTTTAAGCATAAATAAGGTCATTTTGTTTGTTAAAATGTTGCTTAATTATAAAAATTATCTCGTCCGTAAACAAAATTTTTCTGTGACTACCCTTTGCTTACCGCTTCAGTAGTAGTATTCATCTTTAATTTATCAGTTAAGGAGTGACTAGTCTCTCATAGTCATGTGGTGAATCATCTCTCAAAATACGCGACATGACTTTAGGTCCCATCTTCATTTCCCCGAGATAAAATGTTTTGCGTTTGGACAAGATTTTTTCCCTTACTGCTTTGAACACTTTTTTCGTACCAACACTACAGACAGAGGAAGTCTCATTGTACCTATTAATAGCCCAGTACACAAACATTTGACTAAAACCAAGAATATGGAGTTTTATAAATTGCATTCGGCTCCATACCTACTTTGTGTAATGCAATCATAGCGATTCTGTTCTCTTTATCACACCATTTTAATATCGTAAAATACTGTACAATGTATTGGCGCCAAAATGAGAAAACACAATAAACAATCGTGTAAAAATGACAGATTCCAAAAACAAATGTAATTTTTTTTTTATTTTAATTGTAACAATATTTATGGCCAGACTAAGTATATTGAACATTATTATAAATAATATATATATAATATCTTTCAGGTTCGCTGAAGTTCAGGAAATAGTAAACACGATAATATTTCTTCTCAGTGACAAAGCGAGTATGATCACTGGCGTTCAACTTCCTGTGGACGGAGGATTTTTAGCAACTTAGATAATTATTTAAACCTACAATAAATGTTAAATGAAATAAAAGAGTGCTCGTTATTTTAATCTGTTTATTGTGCCAAAGGAATCATACATACTGGACGTAGAAAACAATGCAAGCATAATAATCGTAGGTAATAAAAGCATATTAATATGCAAGCTACAGACTGCAGAAAGAAACGAGCCGCACGACGTAAACCAAACGCTCCCGAGATACACATATTACTATAATACACCAAAATCGGAGGGAACCCTTATATTTAGAATTTTTAAATCCAATAGAAGCTTCCATTTTCTAATTCCCTACGCTACGTTTTCGTTCCCTCCCATCCGAATCATTATTTACCTAAGATATCGTAAAAAACTCTCACCACTCGGACATCGGCCTCCTTCATTATTTACAAAATTAACTCGTACCGACCCGACACACACAATTTAAAATTAACAAATAACTAGATCGAACGTAATATTTACACGAGTCTCGCCAACATACCGATACATACGAGGAATGTCAATAACGTCTAGTTACACCTATGGCAGTGGCCGATTCAGTTTAAATAAATATAACCGAGCATAAAGTACAATAGAGATACGTCATCTAAGAGTCCGGGGCGGGTCGGTGTCTCTGGTACTCTGTGCCGAGCGCGGCCGAGCTCCCTCACCGCCCTTCCCACGCGCCCGCCGCTACGGCCGTGCTGGGGTGACCCACGCCGCCCGCACCCGTCGCTGCAAGTACATACATATTAATATTACGCTCTAAAATCAAAACAATAAAACAAAAATGTTTTAATATATATCTTTACTGCGGTAAGACTAAAAAATAAAATTCTTGAATGTCGAAAACCTACACCCCTACGCCTCTTTGGATGTATAGCTGTTGCTCTTTAGTTCAATACGAGCGAACGTGTACGTTCAAATATTAAAAAAAAGAACTCGAATATTAAAAAAAAAACTTAAATATAAAAAAAAGAAATCATATATATAAAAAAAAAAGATCTCAAATATTTAAAAAAATCCTTCTTAAACCATTAACGAGTTTGAAAACCATATTATTTTATTTTAAACTCTCTATTAAAAAGGTTGCCGATTAATAATTTACTAAGTCCTTTCAACATAGTTCTGTCTGATACTGACTGTTGTCTGGTTCTTGTTTCTTAGTGTGAGCGGCCGCTCGTATGGCGCGGTCAGCCACGCCAGTCTGACAGGAGCCGGGGGGAACTCCTGGAACAACAGTATTATATTATAGCATTATATATATTTATATTGTTATAATATAACAATAAGATAGTCTATAGTCTCATAAGTTATGTATATGTAACTTATGAGATTATATAGTCTATCTTAATATACTTTTTGTGTTGATAATGTTCCACATATTCTTTCCAATATCTTACTCATTAAACTCTTACTCATGAAAATGCGGTCATTAAAGTAAGTAAAAGAGTATCCAAATTTTTTAATTAAGTGTTTTTTTAAGTAATTTAAGTTAATATATTGTGAGTTTTTTCTATTTCGAAATTTCAATAACTTAATAATAATATTATTTGATAAAAAATATATTTACTTGCATCACTTTTAATACATATTGAACAAAAGAAAGTATATATATATATCATAATAAGTATACAATCTTGTTAACAAAAAAAAATAGAATAATATATGAAATAATATGGACCACAAAGTAATTGTACTATTTTTGTAACATTGACAAAAATATGTATATCATTCAATTTCAAATAGGAGCGTTACAGAATGGCTGGCTATTTCTATAAGTAAAATATTTAAATTGAATCTAACACTTCCTTGGAGATACACAAGTAATGGTGATACTGGTATTGATTCAAAGTGATTAATATATAAATAAATAAATAAACATAGTTCAATATCAAAAACAGATTTGTAAAATAATATCAGATGATATACAATATGAAATTGATTTTAAGAGAGCCTATCCTGCTAGAGGCCTATTGTGTTACTACTAAAACAACTTATAGTTGTAATTATATTGAAACAATATAGTTTTAGTACATTTGTGTATATGTTAACACTTTATGACTGAAACATACTTAAGACTCGGCGACAATTTTCAGTACATATGTAAATACTAGGTAATAATGATAAATAAAAGCATTGGAAATAAATATAGAATTAAACATAAACCAATACGGACAGGAATTCAAAACCGGGACAGTTTATTTTTCATTCTATATTCATTTATAATTTGAAATATTATGGCATAAACCAAGTTTATAAAATATGATTTCAAACATTAGAAAATAGTTTTATAACATTTAATGTTTTTTTTAAAAATAATGTCTTATTTAAATCAATAATAGTTACGAATACCTAATATTTTTCAAGTATGTATATTTGGATAATATTATAGTGTGTTATGTTATTTTTGATAAGCTGGATTATAAGATGACATTGATAATAATGATAATATTTAGTACAAATTTACCAACAATACTAAAAAACCAATATATGGTTAAATAAAATAATTTATATATATATATGTGTGTAGACAACTCCCTCACTATATATTAGATTATGCCTGTGTCATAGGCTTCACAAAATAAATAACGGACACAAAGTACATCCTAAAACTCCTACAAAAACTCGGAACAATAATGTGTGGATCATACAAAGAATTGTCTGGAGGACATCGAATTGTTTGGAGGACATCGAATCCACAACCTCTGGTTTAGCAGACAGCACTAATAACTACAACACCAACCTAAGTATAATTAAATATATAAATAATGTCATACCAAACTTGAGCATGTTCCAGTCGTACACAAAGTCATATGTGAAGCCCTGTCGGTGGAACAGGGTCCTAAACAGCTGCCTGAGGTAGGCATAGTCGGGTCGCTCCTCGAAGCGAAGTCGTCGGCAGTACTTCAGGTACTGCTGGAACTCGATGGGGTGATTCTGGAATTATTATTTATTTTATTATTAGATCACTTGTTTAAATTACTATTTTTTTTTTATATATTTAGAATGATACATATTATTATTGTAAGGTACAATGTCAGTAATTTGTTTGTCACGTTTTTAAGTTTTGACTACTTGACAGAATAGAATATTGGGTATATTTAATCAAGACAAATATAATATTCCCGGGGGATTATAATATAAACTTTTAAAAATGTATTTTTTTAAATATATAACGTTTGCGAAGTTTAAGAATGTAGTTATAGATTAATACTAGTTATATTAATAATAAAAAATAAAACGAACAAAGAAATGTTTATCTATACATATATGCTTTAATCTTTCCGATAATAAATATTTGATAAATATAATAATAAATATAAGTCGAGTTAGTTTAGCGTAATGTGGTAGTGAGGCCGCTGGGAGCAGTCATGCGTCGCCGCACGTGCAGAGGCGGGTCACGTACTCACGTGGAGAGGAAACACGACATTTACATACATAAATATATATATAATTCATCGATACAGTCAGGACTCAAACCTGCGACTACATTTTAATAGGATTTAGTTTTATGACCTATAACTTAATTTTTTTATCGACAATATAAAAAATTGAGATTTTTTTTTTTAATATTAAGATTCATCCAACTGCGACGTACTACATTTGGATAGGATTTATTTATATAAGCTATAGCTAAATTTGTTTATCGACAATCTCTAAAATGTCGCTAAATTTTAAATATGTAAAATAAAATATTAATCAATTAATGTAAAATAAAATAATAATCGAGACAAACAGCAATCAAACTAGCTACCTCTGGAAAACCTTCCCGAAAAAATCTAAAGAGAAGGCATTACTCAGCTAACATATAGAAGATATATCTCTTTAGCAATATCTATTTTTATAACTGAATATGTTAAAACCGCAATTAATATTTTCATTTATGTACATAATATTACTTAGAGAATATTAAGATTCTTATTCAACATTAGATTTTATATATTACCTTCCAATTAAAAATTCAAGACATAAAAGATCAGAAAAATTATCAAAGTAATGGCTTATGTTTTATTGCAAAAAAAATGTTTATAAAAATAATATTAATATTGTTTTGCAACCTTGTAGAAGGAAAATTTATATTTTATAAGTCTTTGAAAAGTTTCCAACACTAAGTTATTTGGTTATAAACTTTTAATACTGAAATTTTGAATATTTTCCAAGTTACTTATAATATTTGGGACAATTCTTATTGAAATGTATATAATTCATATTTTCATATAAACCATATTTTAAAATTTCGTAATACATAAAAGATAAAGTACAGATATGATAGCGATAAGAATTAAAGAAATTCATAATAAATTATATATACTTATGAAGTAAATAGTATTATATTATAAAATTAATATTCTTTGAAAGCAATAATATACAGGAAAACTGACCTATCATAATAATTGACGACAAATACAATAATATAATATAAATATAAAGTTTGAAGAATATTGAGTCCTCAATTAGCATATTTATAACTTTCAATTTCTTTCATTATAGAAACTACAATCAGGTGTTATATTTAAACATATATAAAAACCTACATAAATGTGTATATATATATATATACATATATATATACATATATATATACATATATATATACATATATATATACATATATATATATACATATACTAGCAGACTCGGCCACGCGTTGCTGTGGTTGCTATGGTTTTGGATATACCTATTACATTGTAGTAAACTATTTAAGAAGTCACGGTATTAGAAAAAATAAAATTAAAATTAACAAAAACCTCCGACCGCTAAGTAAAGGAAAAAATTTAAAATGCAAGTAAATTTATCAAGGCCAATAACGAAATAACAATATTTTGATATAAAACAATATTGTGACTTAAAATTAAGATGTAAGTTATCCTATGTTTCAAGTTGGATCAAACTACACACGGTTTGCAAATTTGATTAAAATCGGTTAAGTAGTTTAGGAGTCCATCGCGGACAAACAACGTGACACGTAATTTATATATATTAAGATATAAATACATATACTATAATGCACTTACTTTGCAGAGTTCATCAAAAGGTGTAGACAGTTTCTTCTCCGATATCCTCTCATACTTCTGTCTCTTGGTGGCGGCCTTCAGTCCCTGCCAGGGCAGGCTGCCTCTGTTGAAGTACATCAGCACGTAGCCCAGAGACTCCAGATCATCACGACGGGACTGCTCAATGCCTAAGTGAGTGTTTATGGAAGCGTATCTTGCTGTGCCTGAAATTTATTATTTTTATTACGCTATACGGAAATAAATACTAAAAATAATAGTATTGATGACACATTTAACAAGACTGTCAGGTGGGAAATATCTGTCTTTATAATGAAATCAAATTAAAGTATTTACTAGTTTCACTTTTATAGTAGTGACTTGATGAATAAATATAATGGAATGTTCATTGTTTTAGACAACAGGTGGAATAAACAATTGAACTGTTTGTTTATATTGATTAGAAAAATATGGTACATTAGAAGTACAACACTTAAATACCTGTAAAATGTGGATATATTTCTGTTCAAGTATATTCAAGTATAAACTTACCCGTCAGATTTTTGTTTTCTCTGTATGGTATATGCTGATTGTTGTGCGGATCTTTGTACTTCTTCGCTAACCCAAAATCTATTATGTACACTACATTCCCTCTTTTACCGAGGCCCATTAAAAAGTTATCTGGTTTAATATCTCTGTAAGTAAACATTTATAATTCAATCTACAATTATATCAATATTATATATTTATTATCTTGCTACAAATATAAACAAGTAAATATCAATATATTTAGCAGAATTCTTTTGTTTGTGATGACATGTATATAATTTATTATTAGGACTGTCAATATAAGATTACAAAATCTTTTATAAGATTTTTTGAAGACTATTAAGTGCACAAAATAAAAATATTTTTAACAGATTGAACTTAAATTTTAAATTTAAACCTGATTGTGATACTTCTGTTATTATGTTCAAGTGAAGATGGTACATAGGTGTCTGTCAGACAATATTATCTACCAAAAATAGTTTTATTTGTATTTTGTATTTAATTTAATTCTGTATTTTCATAAAAATCTAAGTACACAGAAAGTCTCATTTAAATAAAGAAATTCGTATGTATATTTGCGCTTCAATCAGATGAAATTAAATTCATAGGAATTATTGTTTACTTCTTATCTACAACCTTACAGTATGACCTGTTGTAAATATAAATGCCAATTATTGTAATAATGTTATCACTATAAAATGGCCTTGTGGTAAGCTTCACTTGGTATAAATAAAAGTATCAAATTAATTTCACCCTGTTTGTTGAGTTGTTAGCGCAGATGCCTAAAGTATAAAGGGTTCAATTCCCGCAGGCATGTACATGAAGAGCTTTGATGTCTGTATTTCTGGATTTGGACATTTATTAAATATATTTGCAGTACATATGATGTGTATTTCAATGTATGTATTATGTCTTACAACAAGCATAATAATTTGCTTACTTAGTTCTTAATCAATTTGTGTAATTTGTCTAGTGATATTATTAAAAAAAAATTCTATACCTATGTATAAAGTTTCTATAATGTATGTCCTCAATGCGGGTAATAAGTTGATCAGCGAGGATGAGCACAGTCTTGAGTGAGAAGCGACGAGAACAAAAGTTAAAGAGGTCTTCTAAAGATGGTCCCAACAACTCCATTACCATAACATTGTAATCTCCTTCTGATCCACACCATTTTATTTTAGGAATACCAACTGAGGAAATAAAGTTTACCTATATATCTTTTATTGTATTATTATGTTGGTAACCTTGTGGACGCTTTTATTAATAAAGATGATTCAACATTCCAACTGCAGCATATAAACATGTTAATTAAAACATTTAATAATTAATAATACCCAAAATATATAATAAAACACTAAAACACTGAAGTTATGTTTTGTTGTATTTATAAAATTAACATCAAACAAAGATTTAAATCAAGGGAGAAGTGAATAGGTTATCTCATATCATAATATATAATGCATATACACATAAATACTCACCACCTCCTTGCATAAGTTTATAAAATTTGCTTTCTATGTGTAACTGTGGGTGTCTTGTTCTTTTACATTCTAATTTGATTGCTACCTCTTTTTTCGTCACAATATCAGTTCCTGAAAAGAAGCAGTTACTAAGTCCTTACACAAAAGAGTTTTTATATGATGAATATTAATATTTACAAGGATTCGTAATTTTTAGATAATTTTACATTCATCGATGCTGTTTTGTAATCAGATTAAAATGTTTAAGACGTAGATTTAGGTTAAAATTTTATTGTCCTTGACAGATTTTCCTATTGCATTTAATTTTACATATTCCTAACAGCGCAAACATTATTTTGTTCAAGTAAATTATTGAATACATAGTTAGAATTAATTAAGTTGCAATCGTCAATTAGCACCAGATACAATAATCACATGTTAGAAAAAATTAATAAAAAAACGATTTAGCTTAAGACAATCTTTTTAAAGAAAATCGTACCTATTGAGGAACGAACAATCATTTTCTATCAATCAGCAAGAACCATGAAAGGAGTTAGAAGCTATTTGGAAACAAAAAAAGCGCAGCTGGCCTATAATAGCAACTATCTTTCTTTGTTTACAATTATTTCTATTCACACTCACCTAAATAAATATCTCCGAAAGATCCTGATCCTATCTTACGACCCAGTCGGTATTTATTACCGACACGAAGTTCCATTTTGAAATTTTGCATTTTGTAAGAAATAACTACAATATCACTGACCACCAATTCATTACAGGACGGCCATATTTGCGATAGACGCAGATCTTTATTATACAGAATTCATTAATTTTGTTGGAAATATAGCAAAATCTAGCTTAACTTAGAAGAGTTTATAGTTTATAATTTGAAAATTGATATATGATTAAACTTTATTTCACAAAACTATATTTAAAAATTAATTCACTTTACACACACGCATCTAGGAGGAATTTTTGTATTCCAATCTTTTCATTATTAATCATTCAAATTCACAGATTATATTATTAAGTAATTTTTCCATTCATTCGTTCATTTTGGAAACGTTCAAGTTAAGAATAGATCACTAAACTCGCGTTTTGTAACCATGTCAGATTATAAAAAAATATATATATCTTCAGGCTGTTTAGTTTTCTAATATATTTAATAAATAAAATTTTATAATCTTAGAATTAATCTTCTCAGAAATAGTTAATAGAAAACACTCTACAGCTATAGTATATATTTCACATTGAAATCTATAATCATATTAACCACTTTATTTATGAGACTAATATATTTGTGTTTTCTACTGTACATTTCTATTTTGCCGTTATTTTTTCTTCTTAGTAATTCATAATCTGGATGAATAATTCTTGTCATTTCTTCAAAATCCCTTAATCGACATATTATAATCATCATTCCATGTCTGATGTGTGTGAGCAGAACAGAGTCTGTACAAACTCTTAAGGTTTGATTTGTAAAATATTTACTAGGCCTAGTAAGGATTTACAAAACCAACTCAAGACACATTATCTTGTCTTGTCTTGAAGATCGGTCAAAAGATAAATGTGATACCAAAATTCGTATTTTTGTAATTATCTGATCCAAATTCTGTTTATTTCATTCCATAAACCTCTAAGGTCGATATGTTTTCAAAGATATTACATTGTATATGTATTAAAATGTATATATTCATCACATCTTAAACATAATAAACAATTTGAAACATTAATTGCTTGTGGTATTTTATTCAATGTCACTACAATCAACGAGTCCATACATTGATAACCAGTAACACTGTAAAAAGACATACAGTTAAACAGACACCGAATAGACAGACGGGTACCGAGGCAGGAATCATTAATTTTTTTTATTAATATTAAATTCATACTTCTATTATCTATACTAATATTATTCGATAGTCTTTATATATGTCTGCCTATAATGTTTTCACGGTTAAACCACTGGACCGATTTGGATGGAATTCGAATGAAAATAGTTAAAGATTCAAATTAAAACAAAGGGTACTTTTTAGAAATATCTATACCCTAGTTGCCGTTATAATGGATAATAGTCAAATTATTTAAAAAATACCAAAATGCTTGTTTGGCTTTAATCGTTTTATATTTTTTCCAACATTTGTCAACTTTTGAGTAACTCTAATTAATACTAAAAAGGAGAATATGAGTTTGTTTGTCAAGCTTTTACATCTAAACTTGGTTGAATTACCAATCAACATGAACATTCGCACATAGTTTGCCAGAAAGGATTATAGGAAATAACGAATCCCTAAAAAGTACTGTAACAGAACCATAGTATTTATGGACTTCACTGCTATATTGAGTAAACATAATTTGTAATCCAAAGGGGGATTTTGTAATCCAAAGGAATTTGGATTAGAAATTATCTAGGCAAGAGGCGGGCCAATCTTCAGCTCTTATAATATTTGAAATTAAACTGAAACGTTTGTACCTTGGGAAAAAATAGTCGTTTTAGGAAATCCACGTTATATATAAAAAATATATACATAGTAAGAAATTTCAAAACACGATTCAAGACGTTCTCTGAAGTTTTATTATTTTATTATAAAAAAAAGTTTCGCAACTCCTTGGTACCGTAACTCCAAACCCAACCATAACGCAGGATGATGACCACAAAGTACTATGATGATGACCACATTTACTACCACTTTCACATCTTTACGAGTTGTGAGCGTATTGTATCATTTGTAGCTAACTACAATACGCTTTAAAATCGTAAGTAGGGTATTTATGTGCGTACAAGACGAGTTTTAATATATTAACTTTTTAACTGTAGGGATTAGTAGATGTGTCCTGTCACCTGTGTATCAAAGATAAGAGGAATTTCAGTGTACCGCGTGCGCAGTGCGAGTGCGCGTTTTTTACCAATTCGATTGCGTTACAAGCAAAGTAATCTGTGGTTACGAGTCAATAATTTATACGAAATGAGAGCAACGCCCTCTATCGCAAATAAGGTGAAGTTGCTCCCATTTTATACAAATCGAAGTTAACTCTAAAAAAACCGAACTGGTAAACAAACTCAGACTAGATACACTGATTTTGTTTCATTCTTCGCGATATTCTTAGTGATAATATTCATTACTGGAGATATGATGTTGCATTTTCTTAAGGAGTATTTTGTTGACACATTTGTGTGAATTTTGGAGCTCAACCAATCAACTGGTTTGTTTTGAAAAACACGCCGGCAAACAAATTTAAGGGATAAAAAATAAACTATAATTTTAATTTCTGCATATAATTTTTATTATTATAATAAATCATCATTTGCCAAGTCGCACTTAATTATATATAATAGAATAATATATCTCAAGATCTTAACAATAATCTAAATCACAAAGTCTATAGTTACAATAATTTTTATTTTATAAATAGGTTTTAAATGAAACAAAACGCTAGAAGCATTGTGTTTAAAACTATTTGAACTAACAAATCGGTAACTTTCGTTGAGATTACTTTATTTAGAATTAAATAATACAAATAACATCACTTTTATAAACAACCTGTAAAGCATCAGGTAGCAACACTATTGTTTCCTGTCTTGATTACATTTAATTGGCACCTCGGGAGAGATCTTTATATAATAATCGAAATAATTAAATTATTATTCGATAATTGATAAATAATTGAAATCCAAATTGCAACGATTCTGATATAATTTAAAGTATTTGTTATACTGTTTTATTTATTCTTATCATAGAGTTATTATTCATAGATTAGGGAAGTCAGCCTTAAAAGTGTCCATTGAATAAAAAGAGAAAGTAAATGAGGTTACTATGTATTAGTTTCTCTTTCTTACAGTGTGTGATTAGACAAAGATAAGTATAGGTTTATCTTGTTTCTTTTATTATGTGTCAGTCACCTTCTCATTCACTCACTCCCATGTTCTATGTATAATAATTATATGATTCTTATACATTATAAGTATAAATAAATAATAAAACGTCACTGTCATTGTACTTGGTATATTATTTTATACCCTGTTATTTTATGGCTGATATCACCAAGATCCAATGCAATCTTAAATTCGTGTTTTATTTAAATTAAAAATATATTATTTAAAAAATATATGTATTTTGTTTTAAAGAGAATTTTTCACAATAGAGTGATATTTAACTGTTTGAAATGACCGGATACTGAATACCTATAACAATAAGTTTTTACACTTTTATAAGCATTTTGGTGTATAAGCATTTAATGCGTACATCTACGACTAGGTAAAATATTGTTCAGTTCATGTCCCGCCAGGTAGTATATAAAGTCGTAGGTTAAAGAGAGCCTGGTGATTTAATAAGGCTACGTCCGGCAAGCGGCTTGCTTAGCGGTTAAAGCCTAGCGAGTAGCTCGGTAAAACTGACGTTCTATAATGTATGCGAACCCATTGACGCCTAGCGCCTAGCTTGTCGCTTAGCGACAATCGAAGTAAACAAACCTGTTGGTTTTAGTCACTAGTCTCTAGACGCTAAGCAAGCCGCCTGTCTGTGGTCGTAGCCTAAGGCCTGTTGCGTTATTTTATAGCATATATAATGAAACAGGCCCAGTACCCATAACAGTTATGACGTTACGAAAACTATTATAGTTTACCAGATCATAAAATCAAAACTAGAATTCACATCAAAAAATATATTTGTTTAATTATTTAGGATAATTTTATAAATATCATACTAAATAATTTTGAACAGATTATTTGAAATAAATCAATATATTTTGATTCATAGAGAGTATAATAATTCTGTTTTGATTTTACTATTTGGTAAACTGTCATAGTTTTCGTAACGTCAAAACTAGTACTAGAGGTACTAATGTACTCTTATCGCGAGTATTATTGTTCGTTCCAGCGTGGTGTGGGTCAGAGGTCTTCATCTGGAGACTGTTCTTCATTGGGCAAGTTATTATTCTGTTCCTGATCCCGACTGAGCACAAACACGGGTTCTACATTTTCGTCATCACTGTTAAATCTGGAAATAAATAGAGTCGTTATTTTCCTAAATTTTTTTTTATCTGTAACTTTTTCTGTAAGAAGCAATAAAATTAAACTTTAATTAAATGTATTATAAAAATATACAGGGTTATTTGTAATTAATTGGAAACTTCTTGCAGGGAGCATCTCCACATCAACCCCAACAATATTTGTTGACATGTAAAATGTAAATTCTACTTCACGTTAGTCATTAAACTCGCATTCTACTATTCGTCAGTTATAAATGTAAATTCTGATTAGTTGTAAAACCAAAATTATTGGTTACAAAAAAATAATTCTACTTTTCATTAGTTATAAAATTCTAATTCTACTTTTCATTAGTTTTATGTGATATTAACTATTCGTAAATTAGAAGATTCGTCTATTCGACAGTTGTGAAATATATATTCTACTTCTCGTTAGTCACAAAATAAAAAATCGACTATGAGTTACTTATAAAGTGTAAATACAAAATTTTTGTGAGTTAAAAAACATACATTCTACTTTTCATTAATTATGAAACATACGTTCTACTTTACCAAATATAAATGAAAGTTACAGTTTCATCTGTTATCACTCTTATAATAGTAACTGTTAATATCTTACTGGTATCTTGGTATTTCTCCTCGCATCGAACAAATAGCGTTGGTGAGTGCTTTTACGTAGTTTTTGGCAAGTGTAAGAGTTTCTATCTTTGATAGGCTTCTTTTATCTTTTTTTACATGAGGAATAACACGACGGAGATCCTGTAAGATATAATATGTACAGTTATTACAGTTATTACAGTACAATTATTTTTAATGGTTTTTATATGTGTTTTGTATTATGTCATTGCAGTTTATGTATAAACGACTTAAGTAAAATAGGATATAATTTACAAATACCAAATGGCAATTATTATTACTTTATTTGTATAATTATAATAATATAATTACTTCAAATGCTCTATTTAGTGAATGCATTCTCATTCGTTCCCGTTCATTGCTCTCTAGTCTGCGTAAGTTCCGTTCTCTGGCGGAAGTCCCACATCTTCGTCGCCTTCCTGGCCCGCTGGTGGTACTAGTGGCGCTGGTGGTGCTGGTAGCGCTGGTGGTCCCGGACGATGACGAGCTGGCCGCCGTCCGCCGCGGACGACACACTCGGCGAGGCAGCTGCTCGTCACTACCACTACCACTGTCGTAGAACTCTAAAACATTTAGAGAAAGTGAGATTGATAAACAGACAAGTTGATTGCAAAGTGAATGTACTTTATTAGCAACTTTCCAAATTAATTCTTATTTTTCCTCTTTATTACGTAATTTGTTATTATTTGAATTATTTTGTTTTTAAACTTCCGTTATACATAATAGTTATATTATACTTATATATAGTAATTATTTGTGCAGTGCTGAAATGTGAGTGCAACCCGCAAAATTCTTCTAATTGAATATTTTTTTTAGACAAAAATTACATTTAGAACAACAAATTAAGTATGTTAAGTTTCTTAAAAATTTAACGATCTTGAGTTTTGAATTTTGATATTCAGTTTTGTGATAGTATCTACCACGAAACCTAGTTGCTCGTTATGTCACTATCGCTGGCAATTATAGAACACGATTCCAAAAAATCATAAAATAGTTCGAGAAATGCTATTTCAACTCAAATTCATATGCACTACTACACGTTTATCATATGACGTCAGTCAGTCTGACTTCACTGATACAGTATCATTATCATATCATAAAAGTACTGTGACGTCATCTCGTAATCAACGTTATGGTTTATAAAAAAGCCTTTTTATCTCGTCTGCGAAATCATTACAAAATGAAATCAGTGGAGTCATGTACTTTAGCAAGAGCTAAGTGGTTTACCGTTTTAATTGTCAGTTATATTTGTTTTTTGTTCATTATATAGTTTTAATTTTTCCTTTTATTAATGTTTGATTTTTTAGTTAATTTTAATAGTCATTATTTAGAGAGCTCTTGAATAGGAACCCCGAATGGGTTCAAAAATGGGCCCGGGTAAAATTTCGTTTACATAAACATTCCCGAGTTTATAAATTTATTTGTGATTGTTTATTAATATTAATATAAAAAGTTCCAAAGGACTATAACACAATAATTCTAAATCAAAATAATTCTAATTTAGTTTTTCATTTCTAATACATGAAACGTCATCATTGTATCATGAAACGTCAGACTTTCGTTGAACCGTTGAACCAATGAGGAGAACCAATAATAATTTAATTATTAATTATTACTGACTGTTCAAGTATATAATATAAAGTCTAACCCGTTTTTTCCTATAGGTTTAAGCCCACGGCCAAGAGCACTAAGACTGTACCGACTTCAGAGTTCACGATTAACAAGAACAGATGAAAGTGAAAATGTGTAAAGATTAGAAATTATATAAATAGTAGTCAAAATTATAATTTAATTAATACTGGCAGAATTTGAATTAACACGGGCAGGATTTGAAACGATACCGTAAGTATTTGAATCGTTAAGGCCAGGATTTGAATCGATACGGGAAATATTTGAGACGACATGGGCAATATTGAATCAACACGGCCAGGATTTGAATCGTTTCCGTAAGTATTTGAATCGATAAGGCCAGGATTTGACGGGAAGTATTTGAATCGATACGTGCGGGTTTTAAATCAGGATTTGAAGCATAATTCGAAACGTATTTAATATGAATTACGATGATGTAAATCCAAGTAAGTTGTAACAGTATTACGTGAGCTAACGTTCAATAAGTATTTTCGTAAACGCAGTGCAAGCTAATCGATTTGAACGCGTGAATTGTGATGATTTTCGTAATTCCCTTATCAAGCCAGCCATGTTACATGCTATGTTCTGTTCATGATCAAGATGGCCGCCACTTTTACTGCTTTTTAAATTGACGTATTTTGACGTATTAGAATGTTATTATTGTCACGAAAATAAATATATTTTATCATTAAAATAAAATTTTGTTTTTATTACAAATTTTATATAAAACTTTTTTTATTGTCAAAAAAGCTAGGAAAGCTATTTACAATGGGTCTGAGAAGACGAAACGAACGAACAAACGAAGCTCTTAATACTTTGTCTTATATTATTATTTAAAGGTATAATATGTATTTAGTTTGAATTATACTACATTGACAGCCATTCTTACTGACCGTCAAGCGATTGAGGTCAGATGTGAAATGGTCAATTTTAAACTGCAACCTAAAAAAAATAAAAAAGTTTAACTCCCGAATCGAGCCTACTACGTGCCTAATGTAAACAATAAGCGCACACTATCTTAACTCAATGCAAACTATTGAAAAAAATGTTGGTTGATTATTCCTTAAGAACATGACTTATCACTGATTATTATGCTTATAAACACTTACCAGAACTTTGGCAATCGATAAAACAATTGAATGAAATCGGTTCAGTAATTACAGAGAACTTATATGACATAGAATGCATTTTACTCATCATTCGTCACTCGCTGATAAATATATTATAATAAATGTTAAATTATAATAATAATACTGGACAAATTACAGTAATAATACTGGACAAATTACACACATTGATCTAACCCCTAAGTAAGCACATTATTAGAATCTGTTAAGGGTATTAGACAACGATACAAAACTCATTATAAATACGAGGAATATATTTAATAAACGACCAAATCCAGAAATACAGACATCTATGCTCATCACATACATGTCTGTGCTTGTCAGAAAGAGAATCCCTTTGCGCCGCGATACATTAGGCGTCTATACTAATCAGTCGACCAATGCAACGGGGCGGTGTACTGGCTATCTCTTCATACACAGTGTATAACATATCTTACCTCCAGCTTGTTCTATTTTCATGTCAGTATCCTCCCGTTTGTCATCATAGTACTCAGAGGCATCATCTTCACAGTACAGCATCATCTGGTCTGGTGAAGTCGCCTCGGTACCACCGCCCTCAGCGCTCGTGGCCCACTGAGGCATGTTGTAACCTGCAGATATTTAATAAAATAATTATGCTTGATTATTAATAACCGATCTTCAATCCGAGATTGCATTCAACCTTAGATTGCTGCTTGTTCAATACAATGTTCTTACTAATACTCAAAAACTTATTTTAAGGTTTCTCTTTTGATATAATTATTTAAAAAAATATTACGACCTATTATTAATTTCGGCTACATAAACCAGATCGAAGAGATGAATAGAAAATATTCATTCAAATTCACTCACATTCATTCATTCAAAATAACGTCAAGAACTTAACATATTCTTCTTCTTCTTTAAATTATGGCAATATCGAGGATTCGAATTCTGCCAATGTCCAGTCAGTCATGAGAGCATCACTTTAAATAGTTGATCGGTAATTTTTGTAACTACACTATTCAAGTTCCTAACTTAACATATTGTAAGTTTTATCAACATTCCTTTAGTTGTCAAGCAAAACTACTCACGGTTGATTTGATTCATACCTAATAGAATTCTAATATAATAAATATTTAATTTGTATTGATATCCGTGGTGTAATAAGGCACACATTAACGTCCGTGATAAGAAAGAAATTAATGAAAAGAAAAATTCGATTATAAACACTTTTTATTAATAAAATAAGAAACAAATTTGACCATTTCTTAATGGTCAGTATTTTTATATAATCATTATAATAGGTCCTTACATATGAAATTGGCGTTTTTCGTACTGGCCACCTTAATCACAAATTTCTCCTATTTGGTTAAGAATTTCAAATATTTTTTCTTGTAGCTGCGCATGTATTTTTGTTTCGTGGATTGTCATTCATATCGCATTATTGCAAAAGAAAAAACAGTTCGTTTGTGGTTCCAACGATTTTGTTCTGGAAATTTTGCTCTGCAGCAGAAGACCCATAGACCCATAGAAAGTTGATAATGAAGAATTGAAGGCTATTGTGGAAGCGGCATCCATCAAGCGGTATCCATCGCAAACCACAACAGAGTTAGCTAGAGGTTGATGAAACTGTTTTAATCCACTTGAAGTGAATTGGGAAGACAAAAAACTTGAAAAGTAAGGGGTACCTCATGAAATGACTAAAGCAAACCGTCAAACGCGCGTCGACTGCTGCGTTACATTACTGAAAGTATTTTAAATCGAATCATTACCTGTGACGATAAATGGATTCTCTACGATAATCGGAAGCGCTCATCGCATTGGTTGGATCCTGGTCAGCCAGCCAAATCCTACCCCAAGCGAATATTGATTTAAAAAAAAATACTTGTAAGCTTTTAAAATATTCGAATAGCTAAAAAATATTCGACTTTTTGTTACTCGCATACAAAAGTCAATTACATATGTAAGGGCCTAATACACAGAGTAGAGGAGCCTTAGGCCTATGAGTGTCAGTGTCTGAAAAAAAATAAAAGAGGGAAGATGAGATACCCAAACTTATCTTTGTTTGATCACACATGCAAGAAAGAGAGACAGATAGGTAGTCTTATTTACTTTTTCTTTTTATTTCACATTTTAGGCTAGCTTCCCTATTCTATGTATAATATCTCTGACTGTTTTACCCGCCATTTTTGACAAACAAAATAGCAAGCAATGACATTTTTGACAATTATATTTTTTTAATTACGATATTTAAGTATATTGTATTTCATTAAAACATATTATTTATGTTAAGGATAGGATTACATATTATATAAAATATGTATTATTAAAGTCCAGTCCATAAATACTTCCAATATCCTCGGCTGCACACGTCACTGTTCTTAAACTATCTTTAAATGATCTTAACAGTCTTCATCAACCAGCATGAGGTCTCTATAACTTCATCCTAAAATCCCAGTCAATACACAGACGATAGAAACACACTAAATATATATTGTTTATGATAAGTATACATTATATGCAATTTCTTTGTATGTATGTGCGTGTTTGTAAATGTATTATATATATGTGTATGTATGATGTGTTTAAAAACGTGTATGTATATATAATTATTATTATATAATTACTTATCTATGGGATCGTTTTTAATGATAATTAATGGGTACATTTATGTATAATAACGTATTATTCTTCAAGTCAAATTTCCACTATCCCGTGACTTCTAAAATTATCATTATTCCGCAGGGGTTATAAGATTTCTTTAAAGCGATAAAAACCAAATTGCTCGAAATTTCTTGTTATATTTACATTCATTATTCTAATAATTTAATGTGCAATAATGTTTTTTACAGTACATATCTAATATTATGTATATCCCTTAAAAATAACAGTCTCTAGTGTGAACACGGCCTAATGCGAGGGCGGAGGCGTCGCCAGGCGACCGCCGGCGCCCCGGAGGCGCCTCCACCAAACAGCCATGACTACACAAGTGACACTAGTGCTTAGTGTCTGACAATAAATAAATTACAAATTATATTACTGACCGTAAATAAGGATATTATGTATTAACATCCATGCAAAATTAAACTTTATACAATTTAATCTTTCTATATTTTATTATATAATTTTTTATCAGTAAAATTTTGAACGATAATTTATTTTTTTAATATTTGATATTTTAAATTATAAAACCTTTTTATTTTAGTTTCTTTTTATAACAGACGAAATAATAGAAAATACTTTTATTCTTTTTAAAATATTGAAATATAGTTCTTTTTAAAATTTCGTTCTTATTAACACGATTTTATTAGTTTCACGTGTATGTTTGCTTGTTGGTTTGTATGAGGTTATCTCATTATCCTGATTAGGATCTCCTGAATTAATTTTTAAAATAAGCTCAACTTTTAATAAAACTTTTTTTTTCTAATATCAGTAACATTTTAGTAAATAGAGTAGGTAGAGTAAGTAGAGAAAATGCCGATAAAATAATGTGATACGTGCCACGTGGCTTGCTACGAGATAATGCTACGGAGCTACGAAGTTACGAAGTACTAGGGATATAATAAAATTACATATTCATATTATCACTTACTACATATTTGTTAGTTGCAGTATATAAGTATATGAATACAGTTCTCGTTGCAAAATAGTTATATAGATTCTTTATTGAATTATAGATTTTATTTTTATTTACTTTACTAATAAATATAAATGTAATATGGAATATATATCGAAGGTTCCAGAAGGTCTAAGCTACTTTTTTTGTGAAATCTTGTTATATACACATTATTTAGAATCAGCGTTTTTTCTGATTCGAAATATGTATTATATAACTTTAATTAAACAAATAGTCCGGGAACCGTCGATATTATCAAATGCGATTTACTTTTAATACTAATGTTATATTACTTTTCAAAATCAAATTAATTATTATAAAAATCATATTGAGTTCTTTAACCTATATATTTTTAGTCAAAGTGAAATTAAAGTTTCGAGTACAAAAAAAAACTCTCTCCGAGTGAACGCAACGAATGCATGTTTTAAATTATTCATTGGATAAGTTTATATTTCAGATACCGAGTATATTTTATGGACACCCGAGTGCGTCATTGGCTTTTTATTCTGGAAAATTCCTTGTGTTGAATTATAAAATAGATAAATTTACATAGTTAAGAAAAACTAAAAGCACGCCAAATTAACTTAAGATAATTATTAATCCTGAAGATCCTAATCAGGATAGTGAGATAATCTCATCGAATTATTAATTTACTATTGGTCCTTGATATGTGTACAAAAGTTTGAACTAAATCGGTCCGTGGGAAATGAGACAAAATAGCATTCGAAAAAGTCAGTTATAAGCTAACAAACAAGCAAACATACACGTGAAACTAATAAAAGTGTGTTAAAAATATACTTAGTTACACACGATAACATTAAATAGTACAAAAACGGTATAATCAAAAGTTTAGTTACCACAGATGGACAAAAATCTGACACATTTTTATAATGTAACTCTGAATACCCTTTTGCTACTTAATAATTAAAATAAAAGAAAAATATATAAAAAAAAAAACGATAAAGAAATACTTTTGAAAAAATAAACAATTATACACGCTTACGTCAAAAAGAGAACCTCTAGAATCCAAAACATTTACAATTAAATAATCTATTTTACAGTAAAATACAAACGTTTTTCATGTTCGATAATATTTACGTAATATAACAAATACTACCTGCGTCATTACAGACACACTTGTTTCAATTTAATATTATTATAAATTGTTTATTATGTTAGGTGTTTTTATTTTCAATGACAATCTTAAATTAATCGTTCATAGTCATTTAATTATTTGAGAATTTGTGTTAAAAAATCTATATGACAGTAGGTATAATAGTAAAAGTGATTTTATTCAAATATAATATTATAAAGTCCATTTTAATCAAAAACCTGTTTTTAAATTTACTTGCCTTTACGCCATACGTAAATAACGCGTTCATTCTTTGACATTTGAGTGACATTTAGAACGAGTGAGGCGGGAGGCCAACGCGCTGTGAGTCGTAATTTGGATAACTGTTTTATTTGTAATATCTTTATTTCCGTAGTAAACAAATAGCTTATAAATTCGAGAGTGGTTATAACATAAATATGTGCACGGATATCAAAAAAAACTTGTTGAATGTGGCGTCTATAACAAATGTTTCGTGTCCTGTTCACGACGTCATTGAAGACAGCGTGGCAAGCGACCTTCGTCTCGCTCGCCTCTCTACACTTTCACCTTGCTACCACCGTTAGCCCAGTTACACCTATCGCTTCTATTGTTACTGTACCAGAAAATATTTCATAAGAATATTAGCAATACCTTCACATTTAGGAGACTGGCCTATTTATAGTCAAACTATTTATGTTTTAATGAATATTCTCAAAGACACTATTTTGCACCAAAGGGTAAATGTAAGCCGATCCAAACCTCTTTCCTCCAGAGATATGATTAGAAACGTACCTACTTCCAGAAATTCTACCCTGTCATATAGTTGCAACTAAAAGTAATACTAGTCTTACCTAATTCTACAAATCAGGGCAAATAAATTAATTTAAACTGCCGTTTTATAATGGAGTTTTTGTTTTATATCAATGTATTAACAATTTGGGTAATAATAAAAACAAAATATTTATAGCAAAAGAGCGCGAAATTTTGTTGTAATAGATAGAGGATGTAATCAAATACTATTCGTAATTGTTTTAATTATTATATAGGTACCCCAAACTATTTACAATCCCAATTTTAGAGTTATATTTACATATATATATATGTGTGTGTATAGTGTATAGACTCAATACTAGTGTAATAATTATAAACAATAAACCCAACCAATAGGTTAAAATAGATACTATTCTTGTCAAATCGGGTAAGTGCGAAATATATTCTGAAAAACGTGAGCGTATTATAAATAATTCAAGTAACTATCATGTGTACGTGTTATTGAAGATTGTTAACGAAATGTGATCAATAATCAGCTGATCAAACATTCAGTAAATTAAAGTAAATTGTATTCGTAACAATGAAACTCGAAGTAATTATTTTTTAAATTATATTCGACCTCTTTTGTAAATGACAAGAGGCTATCTCTGGCTATCAATATTTATAATACAGATTATACGAGATATCAAAATTCAGAAACCCATTTTACATATTTGAATGTTCATTTTAATATAAGAATAGATTATCATTAAAACATAGTAGATAATGTCTAACATTTTTATGCCTTTTTAGTGTAAATAATTAGTTTGTAATTAATATTTTGGAAATACCTCGTAATGTTAAAATAAGTCAAAACAAATCGCAGTAAAATTATTTATTCAAATCATATTAGTTGAATTTTTGATGTTCATATTTGAAAGAAATAGTTATCTCAGTTTTGGTAATACTTCTTAGAATAAGTATTTTTTTAATATTATATTTTTTTATAACTGTAATAACAAAGGTAACCTAAAGTATAATACCAATAAAATAACCAATATTCGTGATTATATATATTTTTATGTGATGTTAATGTTCATATAAAATTTTATTATTCAACGTGTAACATAAAATGCAATATTTCATACAAAAATATTTGACATAAAAACATTGTAATTACATTATTAAGCTTATCTTTGTCACTGACATTCAGAAACTAATACAATATTAACGTAAATAAATAATATATAATATAAAACTGAAACTACGGAAACTACTTTTTATAAACTTACGGAATGAATTATGAAATTGGTATAATTACAGTTTAAGTATAATATTGTTATATAATGCACTTTCAATATATATTTTTTTGCAGCATTACCCACACAGCACACTACAATGCAAAACATTACACACATGGCACACTACTACATTGTTTACTGTCAGTGATAGTATATATTCGTCAATATCTACCCCTAGTACAAGTTTTCACGTTACGAAAACTATTACAGTTTAAATCGAAAAATCAAAACATACAATTATTATACATTCTATGAATGAAAATATATTGACATAATTAAAATAACCTTTTAAAAATTATATTATTCAGGACGATTTATAAAATGATCCTAAATAACTAAAATAAAATATAGTCTTTAACCCAAAAACCAAGTAATAAAAAAGAAGTAGTAAGTTGAATAACTTACAGTTAACGTGTCGATATTTTTATATAAAAGAAAAAAAAACCGCCCCGCTGCAGAATAGTCCTTGTGTATAATTATAATTAGAACATATTTAAGAATTAAATGCCGCCCTAATAAGGAAGCAAAAATGTTATAAATAATACATTAATTCTTACGCTTAATGTATAACCTCGTTAACAAAATTTGTTTTTAATTACGAAAAGTAAGAGGTAGCAAAATTGCAAACGCTTGTCGATTCTACTTTAATTTAAGTATAGCGTAGTCTTTCTTATGTCAAATATTTATACATAGTTTAAGTTATAAAGTGCATCGAAACTATTGTTAAGTTATAGAGGCAACACTAAAATTAATTCTAACTTATCGAGGTTGCGTATTTTAAGTTATAGAGGTTTTACTATATCTAATAGTCATTCAACAAGTGCCAACGCCATTTTTCTAGGTTTTGATTAGTATTAAACCGATTAGCAAATAACAAAAATAATTAACATGTAAAATACCGAATTTACATTAAATACAGTATATTAATTTGTATAAACTAATAAGGTTGTTGTATAACCTATAAGTTAAACATTTTTAGAAATTACGAAAAAGAACGGATAAACGAACGGATTAAATGGATACTTACTTGTTACCTTATTGTTAATGTATATTTAATATTTTATTTTTGGAAAGTCATGAAAGCGATAATGTATAACTCGATTCGCCTCGTTGGTCGAGTTGTTAGCGCAGACGCCTAACGTATATCGACGAAATGGGGCTCGGGTTCGATTCCCGACAGGGACAGGCGTGTATGTGATGTGCATAGATGTCTGTACTTCTGGGTTTGGTCGTTGATTAAATATATTTTCAGTATTTATAACGTGTTTTTCTATGTAATTGTATATTGTACTATCGTTGTCTAACACCCTTAACACAAGCAAATAATTTGCTTACTTAGGGGTTAGATCAGTGTGTGTAATTTATCCTGTATTATTATTATCATAATAAAATCATCTTTAATAAATATATTTTTTTAAAGTTTGGACTTGAATTCATAAAAGTACTTGTAATATTTATTATTAATATCTTTTATCGCTTCGTATTGTTATAAAAAATTGTTTAAACAGAAAAAACAACAATAAAACTGATGATCTTAACATCAAGGATTAGTTTATAGGTATTTAATACGATAACAATAAAAAAATATATATAATTGTATACTAGATTTTTATTTTATTTTTTCAATATAATCGTGTATAATAATGTTTTGATTGATAGCCTTATCTAAATCAGTTTTATTAATGCAAAAATTCGATTAAATATAATAGCTTTATTTATAATATTTTTACAAAAAAGTACCTAAATTTGGTATTTTTCCATGACTTAAAAATAAAGGTAAAATTTATGACAAGCTTTGCAAATCGATAAATATTATTAAGATCGTTTATCTTTATCGCATATTATTTACGTGTTCAATATTTAGGTATAACAATTATTAATAATATCCTTACATATAATATATTTATTATAAGATTTTATAATAAGTGTAAAAATATCAGTTTTCAGTATTTTTTACAAAGCTATTTTTATTAATTTGTGATTATAAGAAAAAGCGCGTTGGAACTAACGTTCTGTGTATGTGTAACACAATAGCCATAAAACTACAATAGCACATGTCCCGGACATGAAAAACAATATTTTCTAAAGTAAATTTACTTTCAAAACATCTTACTAATATTGTTTGTAAATCTATTCATATAATTTAACAAAGAATTCGCCTTTCACTTAGCATTCAGAACTGACACGTTGATTATTTAATATAAATCAAACTTACCTGCCAATGCCGCCGTGGTCGAAACGTCCAGGAAGAGCACAAAGTTAATTTCACTGCATTATCGTGATAAATCAGAATTGAAGCGAAAGTGATAGTTTCCGCGATTGCGCGACGAGATGCGAATTAGTAAACGTGTCGACTGAACGAGGACGCGGTACGTACAACCGCGATGACGGCTCGAGAGCTATTGGTTTATAGTACTCTGTGGCTATTGGAGTCAGTGCGGAATGGAAACAAGCCTGCCAACACAACGCGAGAATATTACGTCAGCACATCCCTCATCCCTCAGCCTGTTGCTACTAACTACAACACTATAATGTACATTTATAAATAATATAATTAAATCACAATTAAAGGTTATTGCATCAATTAGTTCAGGTATCGATTTTAAATTAGGTTAAATTAATACCGAACATTTACATACCAATTTAATTTCAAGGTTAATATTTATTAATAAGATAAAATATAAACATGATTACGGTTTATTAAGTACAAAACATTTCATTTAAAATTATACGTCAATAGTTACATTATAATATATGTAAATCATCTATATATAAAAGTTTAATTCATTATTTCTCTTCATATCTCTAAGATTTTCACTTTCTATTGTATGTTATTACTAGATCGAGTCGGTTCTATAAATCCTACCAAAGCCATTTCCAAACCTGTTGCACCAGTCTCTTACTAGCAACAAGTGTTTCACCGACCACTCCCATCAAGAGCCCATTGCAAACTGTTTTTTGCCTTTTCATTCTACAAAAATTGCAAGATAATATATGAATTAAAAGATAACGTAATAAATACAATTTACGAATTGATTATCATTTATCAGCCAGCATGGATTAACACTAACAGATAAATTAAGAGCCGTCAGTACTCAGTTGCATACCCGTAGCGACATCTAGTTAAATAAAACGAAACTTCAGAGCAGAGCAGATGACGTAGACAAGAAATTTAATGATGAATTTATTAGAATACCTCTAATATCAATGAGAAAACTACTATATAATACCGAATAGATAACGTATATTTTTAATAATAAGTTTTGCTCTAAAATACAATATCTTCGCTTTTGGGAAATATATTTGAAAAAAAAAAGAAAACCACAATAAAAGTACTATTTTTATTTATTATTAAATACATTTATAACTTTGAAGCTTATATCTAAAATCTAAATAGATTTATACAAAACGTGAAATGAGTATAGTGAAAGTTGTAATCATGTATTAGAATTATTTCTTATCTTTTTATGTATAACACAGATTACAAAGATAAGATTAGTTTAATTTAACACAAATAATTTGATAATTATGATAAAGCACATCTATAAATATTATCAATATCTTCACTAGTTTTAAGGCTTTCTTACGAAAGGTATTAAACAATATTTTGCAAATTAATCTAAACCTGGTTAAATTTGCCTCCAATACTGGTACGTACAGCGTTGAACATTATGACCTGTGGGAGGGAGGGGGCTAGGCTTGGCCTCGCAGCAGCAGATTGTTTTCTATTCAGCTCCATTTGAAGGACATTTGGCTCCACTGAATTAACTTGAGGAACCTGCAACATTAATTTTTTTTCGGTTAATTTTTGTACTTATAATATATTTTTTCTTCTTCTTTATTTTGAAAATAAAGAAAAAATGTCGATGTCAAAGTCGAAGTTTTTTAATTGAAATAGGAATACTCAAGACATTAAATATTAGATAATGTCATATTAATTATTTCGCCATATTAATAAAATCTGTACAATATTCCAAAATAAATTAAAATAAAATATATATATATTTAGTTTGATTTAAATTACTAATTTGAAATAAAATAAAGACACCATACTTACTTTTTCGTCGTAAAGTAATGTAAATGTCATTGAAATAATAATAAATATTAAGTTTAAAGAAAATGTTACACCAGTTATTGTAATAAATACCGTACTCAAAACCATTTTGATTTATACACAAACCAGCACTAATTCTGCAAACTCATATCTGAAGACGATTATCATAGGCTTTGCAATATTAAGATAAGATAGATGTAATCAGGAACTTTTACATAAACATAGAAAATTATCAAAGGACTCGAACCTGCCCCTGTAATATATCGTACCTATCGTCTGATAATCGAGCTATCATGTTACTCTCTTTGATGTAACTTTATATATATGTCTTTATCGGGACAGAGGCTACCTTTATTGAGCTATTAATTAATATCCTAGCTAGTGCTTTTAAAATTTTGCAATAAAGGATAATATTGAAAATTAACAAATTCAACTTAAAATAATTAATGAAATTGACGCAACGTGCAAAAAATTAAGTACCTACAGAGGGTCATTTCGCCTGTTCGCGTCCACTTAGTGGAGTTGCTGACTTTGAAAGAGAAAATAAAAATGATTTAGCACTAATTTTGAATAAAAACTTATGTACAGTGTTAATGATATAGTCTTTTTTACATTTATTTAAAGTTTTGGTGAAAAGATACAATGATTTAAATATAAAAGTGATAAATATCAGATTTGGGCGATTTATCCAGTTTGCGTCCATAAAATCTAAATCGCGTCCACTCATGGATCAGTTAACGTCCACCAACTTATATGTATAGGTAAGGAATGTAGAGGAGATTTTTATTAATTATTATGCAGAAAGATTAGATTTTAACAATTTATTTTTTATATCTAAATATTTAACTAATTAATATTATAAAATATTTTTAATACCAAATATATCATCTTATATATTTGCCACAACCAATGTTTTTTTCGCCGTCTTCATCTACATCTGATATGAGTATATCATTACATTCAGTGCACTTTGTACTATCCACGGCTGGTAAATTTTCTTTCCAGAGTCCATATCTAACCGTATCTACTGTGATTAACAGTAAGTGTCTTCTTCCTACGTTTTGGAGCAATTCCTTGAAGTTTTTGTATATTTTCTTTTTCTCTAATCGTACTCTAAGTGTATCCTATAAATAATTATTTTAAAAGCACAAAACCCACAGGTGAATGTAAAATTATTCCTGTTAAATTATCTATGAAAATCTATTAATCTATGAAAATCAAACCGTCGAGTCAAGTCACTTGTTCCTAGAGCACAGGGTCCCTAGCAGTTGCAGTCGGCTATATTTCCTAACTTATGACCAGGTCCTGGCTGTGTTTACTTCACACACAAACGTGTAAGTGTAGCATTATATTTAGTGATAGACATGGGCGTACCCAGATTCTGTGCTTGGGGCAAACCAGATTTATTTAATATATTATTGTAATTTTGGAACTGTAACTTTAATTTGAGCATGGTTTACTTAACAATGAAAGAGCAAACGCTGATGATTTGTCTTTGCCGAATCTCGCTTCTAATGAAGATTTTATACTTTAAAGTGGTTGATAAAAGTTTTCTAGAGAATTGAATTACAAACGATAAAACATAGATCTATAACAATTGCAAACCCACTTTTCTCGTCCCCAAATAACCTTCCTGAAAAAGCATTTATAAACCTTCTTCAATTTTTAAAACTTAATTGGTTTTATGTTTTAATATAAAATACCAATTTTAATTTACAATAGAAGGTAGTAGAGTGGTATACGATGTCCAGGGGGTACTCGGTACGCCCATGGTGATAGATAGAATAGAAAGCTCGTTTGATAATAATACAATCTATTCGATGCCCGTATCGGTTATTTTTTAATCCTACATATATTTAAAATTCCACCAATGTTTCTTAAGTTGCAGTATAGAATAACACTGAGAAGATGCCACGTTTAATTAATGTTTGATGATGTCTATAAACTTAATTTGTCAAGTCAAACTTATTGTTATATTTAGGTTATTGGTTTCAATGTGATCTCCCTGATGTTACTTCTCCTGAACTATGAACCGATTGTATTCGGTTTTTTTTTTAATATTTGATAGCAATATTATCACCGTCCAAGATTTATTTTTCAGGACTTAATTTATAAACAAAATTTATAAACATATATTAGAACAAATGTTGTTCCAATTGTTGGCCAATTAATTACAAATGGTATTGTTTATAAGTTCTTTTCAGTCATTAAACTTATAAATAGATTTTTATAAAACACGACATGGATATATTTTACTTATTATCATGAAACACAATTATTTCTTATCTTTTTATAAATAATACAGATTATAAGGATAAGGTAAGTTCCAATTAATTTGGTAATTATGATAAATTAGATCTAAAGGTATTATTGTCAAAGAAAATACAACATAGGATTATGACGTAAAACAATAAATATATTACTTATTGAAATTATTAGGATGCAATATCTATTGGCTTAAAAAAAACTAATTTAACTTATCGTGTGTTGATGACGAAACAGATGCTTAACGTTTACAATAACAAAGAATCTATATATATTTTTTTAAATAATATTAAACGGTCTCAAATTACGATTTCTCTAAACTTTGGGCTTAAAGGTGCAGTGATCTCGAGGTTGAGACCAGGACCGTTACTTAACCTGTCTAGAAGATATCCTTTAACCTTTGCTACATTATAAATGTTTGTCATTTAGGTCGCCAGCTAGAATAGCTTTACCTAACTGGAGTGAGACTTAGGCTTTACTTGACTTAACTAAGGCTTTACTGAAAGAGAGACGAATGCCAGTACGATATTATACAACACTATCAAGTGGAATAATAAACGAGACTCACAGTTCTAAAAAAGCTGCCCTTATCTTATACCTATACAGGGTTAGGTTAGTTGGTCGAGTGGTTAACACAGACGCCTAACGTATATCGACCCAATGGGGCTCGGGTTCTATTCACGACAGGGACAAGCGTGTATGTGATGAACATAGATGTCTGTATTTCTGGGTTTGGTCGTTTATTAAATATATTATCAGTATTTATAATGTGTGTGTTTCTATGTATTTGTATCATTGTCTAACACCATTAACACAAGCAAATAATTTGCTTACTTAGGGGTTAGATCAATGTGTGTAATTTGCCTTGTATTATTATTATTATTATTTGTAATTAATTGGCCGCTTTTTGCAGGCAGACTCTTTAGATCAATCACAACAACATTTGTTCTACGACTTTTTACAAAATAAACAAAACAAAAAATGTTTGCTCTCTCTTTTACTTATTACTCTCTACTTTGTAAAGAAGTATTTAAAAGGTCAACGCCCGGGCGCCATATCTACGCTCGGAGTTAATGCCAGTTCAGAGGCAACAAATAAATTTGGTATGGGAAAACTTAAATTTTAAAAACTGTTTGTTTTAAATTTAGATTGATGTAGGGAGAGGTTGCCGGCAAGAGGTGGCCAATTAATTACAAATGACCCTGTATAAATTCATATTAGTTTGTATCAAAATTCATGACTGGACTAAGTAGGTACTAAATACTTATATCCGCCTTATTCAGTTCAAAATCTTTGCTGGGACGTCCCAAGTATACAACCATATCATACTCCACCAATAGAACTTTTACAAGGGAAGAGAGAAATTTATTAAACTATGGTTATTATTTTATTGGATAGTTGACTACGGATCCTAAAATTAAATTTAAATCAAACGAGAGAATATCTTCTGCTCATACTTCTTTTAAAGTCGCTCGTACTAACAAACATATCATTTTTCAGCAAGCTTTAATCTAGTATTCAAAGTTTTTCTACATATACGCATCTGTGTGTGAAGTAAACACAGCCAGGACTGGATGATAGGTTAAGAAATTGAGCAGACTGCATTATCAACTAGGGGCACTCTGCCCTGCGCAACAAGTGACGTAACTCGAAGTATAGACTCTTGAGTCAAACCTTGAGTTGAGGGCTAAGTGAGCAACTAGCAAGGAATAGACTGGTAAGAAAATAATAGGAAATTAATTCTTCAAACAATAGATTCACAGAAAGACCTGGAAGACGGTGAACATACAAAAGAAAACTGTATTGGACTATGTTTTGAATGATATACTGTCAAAATATAATTGTTTCTTGATAATGATATCGATCTTCAGGTAGGTAATGATGATGTTTTTACGATAATTTATTTTGTTATTCCAACAGTGATAAGTAAATAAATATTCGTTCATTTGCAGGCAACGCAATGCAATCTTATCTGAATCACAGCTAAACTGAGTAAAGATTATAAATATATTATAATATATTATTTTGTTACCATATACATATGTATATACACCATAGGATTATGACGGATTATACGGTAGCTCGGTTGGTAGAGCGACGGGACGGTTTCCCAGTAGTCGCGGATTCGAGTCCCTGCCCGTATCGGTTTATTTTTCATTTTATATTTATATAAAAGCCACAAACTGACCGTTTGTTCAAGGTCTGAAATCCTAGGACAACTTATAATGATCAGTTAAAGGGCATGACACATTTAAACGACTTTGGGTTTGTTGTGAAAATTCTTTAATAAGCAGTTTTCTATGGACTCCTTAGATTCGTGGCGAGACCTAATAAAGACTTGTATGAAATCCAGAGAATTGGTATACTGTTCCTACGATACTTATACTTCATTATATCTTGGCCACTTAGAATCAATACTTTGTGTACATCAGAGAGAGTCAATTAATTAAGGATGTAACGTGTATTTTGATCCCACACTTATCAAAAATGAATCAAAGGAGAGTTCCAAACATGCACAGCAGGACTGTTGGCAAACTAGTGACGATGAATTTCTAGGAACCGAACTTTAATGCCAATTGTGCCAATTATCCTATCAGTATATCAATGCTGTCGAAAAATACTAAATTAGGCGTTTGTGAGTCATTAATTTCTTTCCGATTCCGATAGTTACTATCATTAGGGCTGTCAAAAAATAAGCAATATATCTGCTGGTCTGAAAAGAACCAAACAGCAACAGATATTTGATCACTGTTTCACAATCCTTTTTATATATACGTTTACTGACAATTTCAAAACCACTTTCATTCAAAGTTCAGTACAATTTTATTCTAAACTACAAAGTTAGAAGTTATAGAAACATCAAAATTCAAACCAAAGTTATAGAAACATTGGTTTAAATTTGGAAATAACCCTAAGTACAGAATATATATAAAATAAATCTATCCAACCGGATAGCGACATGATAAGTAAATTATAAGACGAAACAGTAAATCTGAGCATCAAGTCCGTCATTGATTATTTTTTTTTAATTATAGATTATTTATATCTTATCTTGATTTTGCTTAATTGTTGTTTTCAGATTTAAATATGCCGATTTAGTGTTGCTTTGTATAGCAAATCAGAATGGTGTTGAGTACGGTATTTATTTCACTCATTAGTGTTGTCATTTCGTTAAACTTGATATTTATTATTATTTCAATGACATTTACATTACTTTATGATGGAAAAGTAAGTATAGTGTATTTTTCTATTTATATATTTTTTTATTTTGGCAGCAATAACAAAAGCATTACCAAGATATTCTTCTTTTATAAAGATATAAATTTTTAATTTATTTTGGAATATTTTACGGGAATACAAATAAATGATTTGGCATTTGACTTTTGAAAAAACTTAACAAAAAAGTAAACTAAAGGCGAGGCAACGTGGTTGCAGACCTTAGCCTGTCCAAAAGGACAAATTAAAAAAGAAAAAAAAATTGAATTTGACAGTTGTAATGTTAAACAACTACTAACTAAGAAACTACTAAACTAGTTAGTAGTTAATAGAGTGAAGAGTATATAACAATGCATGTTATTCGAAATGAACTTTTAAAATTCTTTTAAATTGTTGTAATATAAAAAAATGTTACAGGTTCCGCATGTGGAAACATCCCATATTCCAGTGGAAGCCAATGTCCTTCAAATGGAGCTGAATAGAAAACACTCTGGAGCCGCAAGACCTAGTTTAGCGCCCTCCCTCCCACAGGTTATAATGTTCAACGCTGTACGTACCAGTATTGGAGGCAAATTTAACCAGGCTTAGAACAATTTACAAATTATTGTTTAATCCTTTAATAAGGAACCCTTAAAACTAGTGAAGATATTGATTATATTTATGGATGTGCTTTTTTATTAAATTATTTCCTCTAAATTTAACTAATCTTAACTTTTTAATCTGTATTATTTATAAAAAGATAAGAAATAATTGTAATTCATGATTATAACTGTAATTCTCATTTCGTGTTTTAATTTTATAAACAACGTGTTTATATTTTATTAAATAAATAAATAAAAATATTACTTTGTTTATTTTTTTAATTATTAAATAAATATATGTAGTTTGTTAATTACAAAATTTTTAACAAATCGTATTTTGAAAAAAAAAAAAAACAAATTTATCTATAATCAAATCAAAATTAAATGATCTACTTATACCCGGTATTAAGTACCTATTATAAAATAATGTTGAATTCTAACAATGTTCAACATTATTGAATTAGCTACTTGAACGTTTTATAAAATATAAATATCTTGTTATCTACAAACATAATTCGTTTTATCTCAAAAAGTGATTATTTTATTAAAAATAAAATATTTTTCCGATGACAATTAAATTTCGCGCAGAAACACGGGCGTATAAAAATGACAAATTCCAAATTCAAATGTCATATTTTTTTATTTTAAATTGTATCAGTATTTATGGCCAGACTAAGTATATATTTTGTTTACAATAAGGAATTGAAATATTTAAATTCGTTGGGAATCTTCTTATGACTTACCTAAATACTTTGTAGGGATAATAAAAATCATAATACCTAACGTAGAACTAAAAAGTGAAGCCTTTAAAAGCAAATTTTCTTTGTTAGCATTTTGAAAATGTTTACTCTGTTTAAATTATAAATGAACCTTGTTGTGTATGGGCTAAACAAGGATAGCGGGTTACCTGCTTTCTTCGCGCTGGTTCCCTGCGCGGATAGAGCGCCGCCGCGCCGGTGTGCAAGATGTAGGTGGCCACCAATTAGAACTGTTTAGGCTCCTTCTCGTTGTAAATTTAGATTACTGGATTTGATTATGGTCAATAATCCGTGTGCTTAACGGCTGCCGCTATAGATACATTTCCGGGATTTAACAACCGACCGAACTCGGACGCGGAGGAGCAGCAAAGTGAAGAATCATTCCTTTGTGACTCTTACTTTTCGATATTATTTTTTAGGTACTCGCAAAAGTTGGAAAAGGATGTGTTCAAATTAAAACTAGGTAGTTAAACTAAACCTAACACACCTATAAAGCCTTGTTGAAAATGAGACCTTTCTGCATAATAAAAGACTTAAACACTGCCACTAAAACTTATGAGAAAACTCTTTTCTGGTGTATTTAATTTGGTATTACTATTTAACTATATTTTCAATTGTAATATAGTTCATAGCCCACATCATTCTTTACAGCTACCAAATGATATGGAAAATTACTCAAAATACAAACTAAATTATAAATTATAACCATATAGTTTATAGAACTCTGTGGTTATAACGTAGAACCCTATTCAACTTATGTCTGTATATTGCATCATGACGTCACTCTACGGTCTATCATGGCGGCCTGCTTTTAATTTAAATCGCGCGAAATAAAATTCTTATTTACCTCATAAAAATGTAAAAAATATTAATGTAAAAGATAAATTACATAGTTATTGTATTCCTTTAAGCTATCAATTCCACTACTTTTTATAGTTTATTTTGATATAGGTCTAGTAGCCAATTATTCTACAACGTATCTCCGCAGTTTTATTTTCTTCAACTAGATGTCGCTACTGGTATAATATAGACTATATTTTATCAGTTTGACAAAATAATTAACGCTAGTTGGCAATAAATTCATAAATTATATTTCGTAATCATAGAAACTAATATATTATTCCGGTACTAATTAACATTTATGTTGAAGTAAACTGTAAAAGGCAAACAACATTTAAAAATGAGGTCTTCATGGAAGGGGTCGGTGAAAAATTTGAAGCTAGTATAAGAGAAATTTCTACAATAGGTTTGGAATGGCTTTTCACATATATTTTCGTTGTTATTATTAAATAACAATAAGGAATGGAGTTAAAGAAAACAGAACTGTAATATTGATGTCCTGCAATTATCTTGTCCCTTGGGTTTTTGAGTTTGATCGGTTTAAATCGGTTTTAAGTGGCTTTTGCTAATAGCTTTTTAACAGGGAGATCATAACTAACCAAATTTGAACAGAGCACTGTCTGGTTTTGGAAATTATAATTTATAACTAAGTAAAAACTATTCACTTAACCATATCTCAGAACTAGGATACATAAATACCCTCTGATAAAGTTACGTTAATTTCGTAGAAGAGGGAGTGAGGTATTAGTTATTACAGCAAAATCTCTCTAACTTACTTAAAAGATCTTGGCCTTTTTAGATCTAGCATCAGTTAATTTCTAGAACGTTTTTAAAAGGAAACATTAGTAGTATTTTTTCAAATTTGGTTAGGTAATCTAAGAAGCTTCGTTCGTCTCTTGGACACATGATGACTTTACTTTTTATTATTTTGGTCAGTCTATTCGTCTGTTAAGAAGTTGCAACAAATATCACTATGACACTATTCTACGGATATGAATGAAATTGCGGGAGTATTCAGAAATGTACACCAGACACCAGTATTAAGTATACTAGCCAGCGGTGATGACGTCATGAGTGACGCCATTTACGTCTCGGTCATTTTAGCATCTTAGAACTAGTGACGTGGTTAGTTATTCTAGTCTTCTTTTAGTACGGTGCATTCCTTGAATTCTAATTTATTCTCACATGACTTATTTTAACTGTGACTTAACAGTCTAATACCATAGATAATACCTACTTATTTTGGAATCGTGCATGTAGTTTGACATTACATAAGCGTAGAGACCTTCAGAGAGAGGTTTACGATAGTTTACAACGTTTATATACCTCTTAAAAGAAAAACATTGTTCTTTAATTTTGAATGAAATAACATAATTATTGAGACTACATTAAGACTGTGTTGATTATTTAAAAATATGCAACTAACAGCATTGTTACATAACCGTTATTAATTCTAAATACTTACATTGCAACCTCGACATAAAACAAAACAAATTACTTGGTATGATGATAAAATATTCATCATACCAATTACCAAGTAATTTGTTACAATAAGATCGGTTTTGAGGGAGTCGGTTATAAAGAAGTTTACCATAGGTAATAATATAATAAGTATGTAATAGCAGTTTTATAGAGGTTGCTATAAAGCTGTCAGCGAATAACTTGTTGATATTCATGTGTGTATTTTCGATAACAGAATTGTTTGTGTACTTACTTTACTTTTACTCGAACTTAATTTCACTAAATAACCGCATCCCATCTACAAAAAACTTTTCAGAATTGCATAAATGTAGATATTTTAAAATTTTAGTTATTTATTTTTAACGGATGTTTTTATAATAGTTATATTCCGAAATACACCTCAATATACTGACCAGTTGTAATGTCATAAATAGACGTCACTTTAGTGATTCGTTGAATATGAAGACAAGTCTACGTCATAAATCAACACCATTGGCTTTATCTATAGGTATATAAATGTAATAACAATATCGCCTGATAAATTCCAAACAACTCAATTTATATTCTAGGACGTCAATTGTATCTTACATGTCATTGGCAAAATATTTTATGCCCTGTAGGTAATCAAAAGTCATCTCAAAATAAAGAAGAAGAACAACATCAACTTTATAAATAGTGGTATTCTCTCCCTTTTTGTATGAGAGGTTGAAGTAGAGGTATAAAAAAAATAAAAGGAAAATAATATTACTACAGTAGTCAATGAAACATAAACGGCATTGAAATCGATAAGCATTTCTTGAAACTATGCAGTTCTATCAGTTACTACTGTATTCATTGAAATAAATAAAACAAGAACTCTTAGGTAATAGATAACGATAGAAAATGAAATAGAATTAAATGTAATTACAGGGGTGTATCTATCAACCGTATCAATATATAAATATAAATAAGTCATGTACTGCAGGATTGATTGACTTTTTGATTACAGCAACCCATAGAGTTATTATACATAGAGTCGGGAAGCCAGCCTAAACTGTGTCAATCTTTCTTGCATGTGTGATTAGACAAAGATAAGTATCGGTCTCTCAGCCTACCTCTTTTTTATTTGACACTGACACTCATAGGCCTGCCTATGGCATTCATATTCTATGTATAGATAATACTTTGCAGTAACCCCCCTCTCTTCACCGCCACCCTGGCACAACAAATTTTGATACAAGGCCAATCTGAAGCACTCTACGACATTGATAAGGAAAATCCTTTTTGCTATATATATGCATTACAAAGAGGTGGAGGTCGGTTTGTTTCCTTGTTTGTACAGAGAAAAGAATCTATTGACACCTATTCGAAAATACTAAATATTGTTTAAGTAATTCAAAGATACATTTTGCCTGGACTGTAAAAATAATATTTATATTTCTTGTTAACCTACCAGTGACCCCTTGACTTCTTTCAGTGTTTATGAAGTTCAATTTTGTAGTATTTGAACTGCGGAATAATCAAAATGTAGGTGATTCTGACTAAAGAATGACCTACGAAATGTGGCAAAAGTCCGAAACAAAATTATATGGTGTCGTAGAGGTGAAGAACAAAAAGGTGAAAACATTATGGTGCCATATTATTAGTATATATATATTGGAAGGTCTTTGGAAAAATTTTAAACATTTTTCCTAGTTTCTACAAACAAGTTAAGTTGATGGCTAAAGTTCTTTATTCTTAAGATTTCTATAGCCTATGTGTTATTCTGGTACATGCTACAACATTGCCAAGTTTCATCAAAATCCGTTTATTAGTTTTGACGTGATTGAGCAACAAACATCCATCCAACCATACAAACTTTCGCACATACAATACTAGCTGTTGCCCGCGACTCCGTCCACGTATTAATTGACAACAATGTTTTTATCTTTCTAATTTTTTTTAACTGCCCGCTAATAATATTTTTTTTTATAAAAATTGTCCTATGCTACTTCTAATACCTCCAAAAGTATATGTACAAAGTTTTATAATTATCGGTTGAGTAGTTTTCGCGTAAAAGCATAACAAACAAACTTACATTCGCATTTATAATTTAAGTAGGATTAGTATAGAAGTATAGATTACTTTATGAGATACAAAATGGCGACATTTGTAAATCACGAAAAAATAATCGTTTTCCTCAAAATTATCAATAAATCACTAATTATTGTGATAAGGTGTTACTGGATTTGTTGTACTAAATATAAATCTGAGGCTAACAAAATATAAATAAAAATTGGATAATAAATGCATAAATTTAGAAATTGCAAGGCCGTAATTATTTGAATATTAAAAAATAAGCAACTCCGTGTACACGTACTTGAACAATGAGTGAATGTCATTGGGGCCGCCATGTCGCAACGCAACCTCACTGTGACTTAAGAATGTATAGATTAGATGTATAGCAATAATTAATTATCGGATTTGTCGCGATATAGTATAGTATATCTTTAATTATCTTTGCTCAATTAAGTTTTGATTTTTTATTCCTCGTTGTGTTCCGTACGATAGTTTTTTTTGCTATAGGTACATATTTACCTGGCTGTACTTATGTCATAAATATATATGAAGGTTTGAATAAAAAAATATAAACTTCTATGTAAGGTTTCGTTAAATAAAAAAAAATATGGCGTCAAAGTTTCTACTTTTTTATTTATGTAATTTATAAGTCAACTAATCATTTATAAATAATAACGTTTCTTGTACATTTATAATACAATGTTTTTATTTGCATCACTTATTCTCAATATTCTATAATCTTAAAATATTAATCATGACTGTAGTTAAGGCTGTTGAGCCTTCAAAACACAATGTTTTAATTGTGATTTAAAATTATACCTTCAATGTCATCAGATAAGTCTGGTACAAATATTATTACCGGATTGCGAATAAGGCACAAGTATATTGTCTATAAAAGGACAACCCAGAAAAAATATTATATAAAAATATCTGTTTTTCACAAAGACCAGAGTAGTTTTTTCGTTTCTCTAACATCCCTCAGTCTACCCTCTGATACGAAAAAGAGTGGTTACTTGTTAATACGTATTACGATTCCTTTGAAATATATAATAAATAAGTAAAAGGACTAAGTTTTAAAAAATTTTGGAGATACTCTTCAACATTTTTCAAAAAGTAAAACAACTTTAAAAAAATCTTATTATAAATGTCGGCCTTTTGTTTGTTTGTTTGTTTTTTCGCTCGTCACGCAGAATCGAGATACATACCCGAGATCGAGATACATCGAGATAGATACCCAGGACATATACCTAGGATACTTTTCACTCAGATTTTTAAAGTTTTACTAGAAAATGCAATACTCATTTGGCCCATAATAATAGTACAACAAAATTACTGGACGGATTTAAAGGACATATTGTGTGGACGCCAATATTTACTCAATAGGAAGAGATGAAGTAGAGAGCAGATGACGCTGGCCACAGCTGGTATATAACAAAATATGTAGTACTGAAGTAAATGTGTACATATTTTTATATATCTATGTGTTGATTAATTGCTGAATATTGTACACGTGATACAGTTCTCTATAAACGTAGAGAATCACTCAAAAACCTGAACAGGTTTTGATGAAATTAGGTATAAATGGTAGGAAGTTATAGTGAGCGCTTGTTTTATGAGTCGCATAATTCTAATTGTGGAAAATTTCTAATTCCCACGAGTAAAAAACCTATTTCAATTATAATTACAATAAAACAAGAAACAATACATGATATTACATTAACTAGTTTTTTATATATTTACATAATGAAAACGCCCTGAACATAACTGAAGAACTGTTTATTTAAACCTATATATTATAATAAACAAATTTCTACGGAATCCTAAAATATTAGAATTGATAAATCATTAAATGTCGACTCTATACGTTCTATACACACGTTCGACAAAAAAACAAAACTCAGTTCGTTCACTGCCAGCCAGTGGTTAGTATTTTGTCATCTTGTTTTCTCTTATTCCAAGCCACCAGTCATGACGTACGCGTTCTTGGTAGTGGTCTCTGTGGCGATAACTTTGAAGTTGATGTTTTTGTTTTTTTCTTTATTTGTGACTTTCAAAACTAGTGCAGAAGAGGTAAGCATTTTATTTATTGTTTTATGAGCTATATTTGTGATATTTGCAAACTGTGTAAATATTCTTTTATCCGATATTAAATATGTCTTAATCAAACATTATTGTGATAAAAATATATTTTGGAGCGAGAGGAAATATGATAGAGATAAATATATCTTTTAAAAACCTGTTATTGTATAAAATTAGTAATAATTGTAATATGATATATTTATGTTTCATACTGTTTATAGCTTATAAAGTATAGAAACTAGGTACTGTTAAAAATTTTAGTACTGTTTATTTATCTAAGGTGTAGAAATAAAATTAAGAGTTAAGTAAGCTATGGAAAATTAATACCTAGTTTATATATAAGCGCTTTTTCTCGTCTGTGCTCTCTAAATTCCATAAAAGTTTACTAAACTAAAGTATCCCACTTAATGTCCCATTGGTGGGCAAAAATATCATTTTAAAGTATTAAATTTACTGGATAATGGAAGGCAATGGAAATGGAGCTAACGTTACCACGTTTCTTCGCAAAATTACGTGTTTCTGTATAAATTATACAGCTCTTAAATGTTATGGTAATTTTACTCCATATTATATTTTGGTGATAGCCAAACATTGGTAATGTGAGGCCGTTTTCTTTAAGTTCTGTGAGTCCAGAATATAAGAGAAAATTCTATATACAGTATGAAAAACTAATTGTACATAAAACAAAACAAACTGTTATTTAAAATTATAATATTATTTCTGTATTTGGAGATGAAGGTTTTAAAACACTTACTAGCACGAAATATTGGTTTACGAAAAACGAAATGTTGAAACCAGAGAGGTAAAAAACGTAAAAAGAAGAGGCTAAAGTCAGATTGTGTATGTATGATTAGGTAGTTAATTTTTAATCTAAGGTTGCTTTTTTAAAAATGCTTGCTTGCTTTTCACCCGTATGTCGTATTTTTTTTTAATTGTGCTTTAAGGTAATATATAAATAAACTTGTAGGAGATACGTATCCAGTGTTGTAAGGTTTTTGTTACAATGACGAATTATTTATAATTCTGTAGTTTAAGTCCTGAATCACCAAATAAAAAACTTTAAATCTCACGATTATCTGTTATGTCATTGTCCAAATGTCGAAGGTATAATTATTTAAATAATGATTTTAGTAAATAATAGCAAAATTATAAACGTATTACTGTCTTTTTTGTTTAATCTATAGAATTTTGAAGAAGAACTAATATTTTTACTAAGCGGGTAAATGCGATTTTTTCAAAACTAACGAAAAAGCTTCTGTAACTTGAATATGGGTGTATGTGTGTTCTCGCATAGACATCGAATATCTTACTTATTTTGATGAAACTTTGTATAAGTGTTCTATCAGCATCTGTGCTAATATCAGCATTTAGATAGTGACATAACGAGCAACATATGCTAACCCAAAACTAAAGATAAACTTAAAAAATAACGAAATTCGAAAACGATCAAACCCATTGAAAAAACTTAACACACTTTACACTTATTTTTTTAATATTAAACATCTTTTTGTCTAAAAATATTTTTTATTTTAATGACTTTTAAGCCGTATACCTGCAGTCCTCCTGCTCAGTCTCCATTTCACAGCACGAATCGTAAATAACTTTGAAAATTATATTCAATTATACAGATTTAAGATCTTTAGGCTACATTTCAAACTAATTTAAAAAGTTTATATTATTTGTTCATTTCATAATTTAAGTTGTTTATCTGTGCTTCAATATCTGTTGTGCAAGCAATCAGTTTGAGGCTGAATTCCGTTGTGTAGAAACGTCAGAATATATATTAATACATTCTTTTTATTATTACAGGCACGACAGGCAGGTAATGTGCCTCAAAAGAAATCAAATGTGATGTCAATATGGAAACAAACATTTTCTCGGTTCTTCACCAAGTCGCCGTGTATAGAAGCGAATAATAAATCACTTAGTATGAAACTTTGATTTACGATTATTATTTAACCCTACTCCTGATCTATACCGACATATTTACATTTTAAACTCCAAACCAGCTGTTGATAGCCTAGAATTCAATATTCATATTATCTCTATGGTTGCTAGCGACTTCATCTGACAATTCCCCCAGTCTGCCATTGCATATTTTTATTTCTAATATCCATAGTTTTCTTCAACCTTCAACTATTTATTTATTTATTTATTTATTTATTTAGTCTTTATTGCCTAAAAATTAGTACAATAGGCGGACTTAATTCTTAAAAGCATTCTCTACCAGTCAACCCGAGAATACAGTGCAAACATAGAGTAAGGCGCTTAAAATATAAAACATTAATATAGGAAAAAGCAATTAATAAAACAACATTACAATAGATTAAATAAAACTTATGTGCATATAACACATTGTACATAATGTATACAATAAATCAATATACTTACATAAATACATATTTTATACATATATAAACATATTATACAAACATACACATATATACTATTGTTTTTTTCTGAGTTAAAATATGTTTCTTTATAAAAGGCTCACTGTAACGGCTGTCATTAAATTCGTATATTAGTTTTTGCGTGACAACCAAATAAACAGATGCATAATAGTATCATAACTTTATCATACTTTTAACCGAAATATATAATTGACAAATAATCAAAGCCTATTAGAGATATTGATGTGTATTATTAATTAAAATAGGCAAGTAAAATTGTATGACAAACTTTTCTGAATCAAAATCGCATTCTCGTTCCCTATACTCAAAGGGTAAAAACGGAACACTATTACTAAGAATCTTCTGTCTGTCTGTCTCCATGCTGTATCTCATGACCTGTGACAACTAAACAGTTAAATTACTCAGATTATGTATTATTGGTGCCATTATAACAACAAATTCTTAAAACTAAATATGATAATATTTAAAGAAGATATTATTAACGGCAACAGGTAAACGCCTTAAATATTTACAGAATATTAGTTATACAAGGTTATTTTTAATTAATTGGCCACCTCTTGCAGTCAGCCTCTCTACATCAATCCTGACAACATTTGTTCTACGAATTTTTAAAAATTTTGGTAACCAACAAAAAAAAAACGTAACAACTACATTTTTGATCCCTCTTTTACTTTTTACTCTGTATTTTGTAAGAAATACTTAAAAGGTCAATGCCCCGGCGCCATACCTACGCCCAGAGTTAATACCAATTCAAAGACAACAAATCAATTCTGTATGGGACCACAACAATTTTAAAAAGTATTAATTATAAAAAGTTTTTGAACAAGTGTTGTTAGGATTGATGTAGAGAGCCTGCCTGCAAGAGGTGGCCAATTAATTACCAATAAACCTGTACATTAACTTAAAATAATTATTAAAAATTTAAAACATATTTAATGGAGTGACCAAACAGCAAACGTATTTTTTTACCTTTTTTATGTGTAATGGTACTGAACCCTTCATGAGAGATTCGAACTCGCACTTGGCCAGTTTTTATTTATTTCGAAATATATATATTTTCTACTTATCTATCACCTTCTAGAGGTTCTTGTCATCTATGTGCGTGATATTGCACGTCCTGAGACGCTACAAAATATATCCAAACTTACTGAAACATGACTCATTAATTATTGTATACTGACAATGATAATCAAAATAAAAACAATAACTATTATGTCACACCGACATTGTATATTTGTTTGATCTAAAGAATTAGTTTTTATAATATAAGATTATCTCAAAAATGAATACAGTAAAACTCGATTGACCCTCAGTTAGCCGAATTCGCGATTATCCGGACAGCTAAACGATTATATTTAGGGGGAGGGTACTTAATATATCCTACCATTTCTACGGCTAGCGTGTGTTTGAATATCCTCAGCCTCATGTTAAATACCTACAAGTCGATTTTTGTTAATATGTATTTGTATACTTAAAAAAACTTATTACATTATGTACTACATATGCACAAAACCTGCTTTTTTATACATTCGATTATACGGTTTTTCGATTAACCGGATGCCTTACGATTATTCAGGACAATTAGTCTAAGAATTATTATACATAGAATAGGTGAGCCATAGGCATTCCTATGAGTTTTAGACAGTTAAAAAAGATGCAAGATTACACACTGCATGTCTTTGTCTAATCACACATGGGCAAAAGAATATTTATAACGCGTTTTTCAGCTTGAAACGAAAGGTATTAGTGAATGAATACAGTGTTTTTAGTATATAATTTTGTATAACTTTTACTTAAATTTGATCTCACACGTTGACATATCAGGTTAGCTTTCAGCATTTTAGTAAAAATGACAATTGGTACCAACTACCAATTACGCACAAGACGACGACGACCAACCACGACCATTCATAAAAATAGAGACAGACAGGTAATTTCGATCTACCTATCTCTTTTAAGTTCGATCAAACATTTTAGGCTGGCTCTCCTACTCTATGTATTATATCTCTATATAGATATATCTATGCTATTAGTCCGGTTAATCGAATATCTACTGCAATGATAATCTTATTTACAATAAAATGATAACTGACGGGAATTTTTCCTAATTTTTCTAGCTTATCCCCATAGAGTTATTATACTATACTATATACTCTTAGGTAGGTTTGTGAAAGTCAATGATAGACCCATAGATATCTTTGTCTAATAATACAAAAAAAGATAGATAGGGGCACTTGCTTTCTCTTTTTTTGATGGACACATTTTAGGCAGGCACCTCTACTCTATGTATAATAGCTCTATGATTATCTGACTAGGTTGAACGGCAGAACTTATACATTCTTCCACCCACTCCTGCCAACCCTTCAGCTGCTGTCAGCCTCATGTCATTCATACCTTCGGCCATCCATCTACCCATCCATCCTTAGACCTTAATGGAGTTTGGATTCCCTCCGTTTATGTAACTATCGACTCTACGACATCCATGATAGATTTGTTGTATTATAAACGTATTTGTAAAAATATTTTCAAATACCAATGAATTCAAAGTATTAACAATGATTTTTTTTAATTATTTAATGTTATAATTATTATTGGGATTTGAAGACAATTTTTTGTAGATAATAATATTGTTATCTAAGGTTACATTTACGTCAACTATAATAATTTTATCGACAATCGGCATGTAACTTCACTATTAAATTTTGTTTACTTTTCTAGTATGATAATTAATATGTATTATATATTTTTTTTCTTTTATATGCGTATAGTAGGGTTGGAGTATAATTAATATCAATTTACTTTTAAATTTCAATTGTAGTTTTTTTTTTTTATATATATAGATACTTAACAATTCGTGCACGAGTCCGACTCGCACTTGGCAGGTTTTTTTATGATGATTCTTTTTTATACAAAACAGTTTCCCTTATCAAATATCAAAATATTTTATACTGTTTTCCTTTGTCAAAAGCTGAATTTTTGTTGAAGATAATAAGTAAATTTAATTATGAAAAACGTATATTTACACCAACAGAAACAAAAAAAAATATAATAAAAATCAAAATAAAAACTTTATACATGAATATATCAAGAACAAATAATAAAAAACACTGTACACTTTAAAAATAATCAACAATTATGTACAAATTTATTTATTTATTTTTTAATAACAAAAGATTTATTTCTCTTAGACCAAGTGGCCATAATATAGTTTTTTTGTGCAAATCTATAGTAACATTTTCTTTATTGTATCTTAAAGCCTCGTTTAAAATAAACTTATTGAGCTCATGTACATGAGGATGGTTCTTATATTCTGATATGTCCATCCATTTACAGTCATTTACTTCTCGCTGTGATAATATTATTTCTTCTGACAATGCCTTCATCATTAACAGCATATAGATATCTGAGTTTCCATACATCATGTTGTGTGTATGTCTGAATGTTATCAGTGATAAGAACTCTGATTGTACTCCTGTTTCTTCCATCACTTCTCGTTGAGCAGCATGTATTATATCTTCTCCTAAAACACAATAAAATGATATTATTATAATTATAATAAATAATAATAAAGATATAGAGTTTCTATCTAAAATCAATTATCATTTTTGGTGCTTTTGGCTTTTCATTAAAGGGAAATTATGACAAAGTTTTAAATCCGGATGCAGCAAAAATTTTCTGGATAACTCATTATATTTTATTTAGTGTTTTCTAAGGTTTTCACGAGTACTACACATTGAAATAAAACTATTTTTACGGATTTAACTCGCGTATATTGAATTAAATTTTAAATTTACATTTTAAATCTAACCCGACGCGTACGTTTCGAATGCTTCTACGTACGTTTGAATCGGAACACGATTGCTGCAAAGCATTCGAAACGTACGCGTCGGGTTAGATTTAAAATGTAAATTTAAAATTTAATTCAATATACGCGAGTTAAATCCGTAAAAATAGTTTTATTTCAATATATTTTATTTTATTTTTTTATTACATATTTTTTTATTATATTTTATTTTATTTATTTTTATTATCCATAAGGATGATAATTTTAATATGGATAACATTAAAAAAGTTTATTGAATTTGCATATAAAAAAAAGTGATTCAACAGCACTGTTAAAAGTTATAGGGTCATTTCGCCTATTTGCGTCCATTTAGTGGAGTTGCTGACTTTGAAAGAGAAAATAAAAATGATTTAGCACTACTTTTGAATAAAAACTTATGTACAGTGTTAATAATATAGTCTTTTTTATATTCATTTAAAATTTTGGTCGAAAGATATAACGATTTAAATATAAAAGTGATAAATATCAGATTTGGGCGATTTAGCCAGTTTGCGTCCATAAAATCTAAATTGCGTCCACTCATGTCCAGTTTGCGTCCACCAACTTATATATAGAATTTAGGGGAGATTTTTATTAATTATTATTCAGAAAGATTAGATCTTAACAATTTATTGTTTTATGTCTAAATATTTAACTAATTAAATTTTAAAATATTTTTAATAACAAATATATCATCTTATATATTTGTCACAGCCAGTGTTTTCTTCGCCGTCTTCATCTACATCTGATATACGTATGTCATTACATTCAGCACACTTTGTACTATCCACGGCTGGTAAATTTTCTTTTCAGAGTACCAGTATCTACTGTGACTTTAACAGGAAGTGTCTTTTTCCTACGTTTTGGAGCAGTTCCTTGAAGTTTTTTTTCTCTATTCATTCTTCATTTCTTTTTCTTACTGCTTTGTTTTTTTTTCTCCATCTGCTCTTTATGTTCATAATACTTTCTCGATGCGGACGAAGATATGGCCGCTAGAGTTCTTTGATTAAATTTTCTTGCTATGCTAAAAATTTCAGCCAACATCAGATGGGTTTTAAATGGATCAAAGGTTTCTGAATGTGAAATGCCTTGAATAAATAATGAAGATGATTGTAAACTAGGAGCCTTTTCTATAGCTGAAATAGATGGTGATATAGTTGATGCTAAATGAATAAAAGCAGTCGGAGGGGGTTTTGATATTTGTTGCTTAGTTTTCTCAAGACTTGGTGTAGTATGAGTTGCCATATCTTCTAGTGGTAAAATAAGAACTTCATCTGAAGACACTATTGAACTAAGCTACAGGTAACTGCCAAAAAGGTGTATAGGCAAAATCATTTTTATTCATGTCATGAGTTTCAGAGTTGCACCTTGATACACTGTGATTTCACAATTTCTAATTTGTTCAATCAGGAGCCGTTAATAAATTACGTTAATTTTTTTTATTATAATTACATTAAGATATTATTGATCGTAGGTATATACAATTTTATTAAATTTGAATAAGCTATACATTTTTAATTACTTTTATAAATAGATAACAAGAAAACAAAGGTGGACGCAATCTGGTCTGTCCAAAATAATAGGTCATAAAATTCGCGTCCACTGCGGACGCAAAGTGGAATTTTAAAAATTTGTATGTACTAGTTTGCGTCCACCTTATTTTAACTGTCAAAAATTAAAAAACTTAAGTAAATTCATAATTATGTTTTTCCTTTCTTTATTATTAAGGCCTAGAAACATCTATGTATCCTTAACTTCACATAAAACAATGTAAAACTAACCGTGAGTGGTGTTGCTGCTCATTATTTTTTTACTAACATTTAAGACATTCGCAGTCTTTTGTCCCGTGGCTCAGATAAATTATTTTTTTTTAAACGGAAGGATTGCGCTCAAGGTAATTTTGTTTATGACTGTGTATCTCCTATATATTGAGGTATTGGCAGAAATTACATTTGGTTTATCATTAACTTATTTTCGAGTATTTTATGAAAGGATAGCCGTCGAATGGACGCAAACTGGCGATGGACGCAAACAGGCGAAATGACCCTATGTACAAGAGTTATTTTGCACCATTAATCAATCAGAAAGATTTATATCAGATTTGGCAGCAAATAAGTAGTTATTGATATTGTCTACACATGTCGTATCATAGTCATGATAAGCTTATTAGACAATAAATATAGAAAGAAAAAATCATTAACCCAGACAGGACTTGAACCCGCAACCTCTGGGATAGTGACATACCATATTTAAGATATAATTGGTTTTTTTTTTCTTACTTTTATGATAAAATATATACTAAATAGCACTAAAACATTAAGTCAATACAAATGAACAAAAATATGTTGGTATCCAAATGTCAACAGGTTTGAGTCTTGACCCGTTGACTTTTTGTTATTTATTACAAACAAACAATAACATTTCCCATATTTATTAGTAAAGGTAAAATTAAGATTTTGATATCAAATAAATGATAAATATATGGTAAAACGTTCTCACCTCTTTCAACATATCCACCAGGTAGCTTCCAATGGGGATAATTATAATTCTTCTCAGATACCGCCAGTAGCTGATCTTTATCGTTAAGCACAAGTGCACCCACACCGAGATTAGTGTGACATGGTGGAGGTAAATTAGGTTGCAGGTCCGTTGGTAACCATTTGTACATCATGAGGTATTCATCTCTGGCGTGATGAAAATTAAAACCTTTCTAAGAATTAAATAGTATTTGTATTTGTTTCATTAGTGTTTGACTTTTGAAGGCATGGATTTATGATTAAACTATAATGTATATTAACTTTTAAGCTATCAGTTTTTGTGATATATAAATGTTGAAAAACGGGAATTAATTACCTGTATGACCATGGTCAGTGCAACCTGGTTGAATTGTCAGGCAAGTTAAAGAGATTTGAAACTTCATGTACACATTAATTCCCTTTTTTATATTTATATAGTAATGTATATATTTCTATCTGATATTTGATGTATATTTATTTATTTATAATATTAAACATATTTAAAATTGTCTGTAGACATGTAAGACAAGTTGAGCTTATTTTAATTAAATATATATACAGACAACATATGTTTAAAGTTTATTATATATAATGTACATTATTTATAATGTAATGTATTGAAAATGTTTGAAGAGGAATCTTGGACCAACTTACTTGTGCAAGTACAGGGACATAAGCTGCATCATCTATATTAATCTTAAACCATATACACTTCCTTCCTTCATCAGACCACTGTTTCAAAGATCCTGTGACAATAGCAATATATTAAGAGAAATCTCCACATAGACAATTATGTATAGAACACTGGGCAACTTAATTGGCAGAGCAATAGGATGATATCCAGTCTGAGTTGTTGTCTGTCTAGTGTCCACGAGTTTTTTAATATTTTTTTATTGTAAAAGTGAATTTTATATTGGGTACTTTTCTTATAATCTTTATATAAAATTCAAAGTATTATACTATGAAACTAGTTGTTACAAATATAATAATAAAAAAATAACTTACTCAGTAAGGTCTCCGTAAAAACATCTGGGGTCGATTTATACTTTTTTGAATCTATTGTGATACCATTAAATCTATCTTTCTCTCCTACAAAAATTTGCTCCACTGAATAACCGGGATTCGTACATGACAACATTCTGTAACAAAGTATGTTAACTTATATCAAATGTTATCAAAATGTACATAAGGAAGTTTTTATTAAAAAACATACCGAGTTTGATTGATAAAATTACTTAAACCTTTGAATTTACTTATAAAATTATAATTAATAATCATTGTAATGATTGATTTTAATAGTTATTGGTTATATAACATTAAGAGGTCTATACAATAAATACATGTATATAATAATATAGAAACTATTTATAAAGGAAAGTTTTTTCCACAATCCACAATTATTATCTATAAGATCAAACTTCAAAAATCAAACTTCATTTGACTTGACATTTGTCAGATATTATTACTTATTACATTTTTAGGTAGAGAAAAGGAGAAAGATCACTAGACTTTTATAACAGGAACGGGTTAAACCAACCTTTATGAACTTAAAATCATGTATAAAAAAAAAAAACTTAAAAGACTCTAAAAATCTTAAGTTATCTCGTTATGTAATGAATAAGTAAAATTCAAATAATATTGTAAAGCGAAGAATAACAATGGATTTCATGGATTCTTTCTTGTAGAATATGTCAGCAGCATACTTTACTATGTTAATTTAATTGTTTTGTACTATGTTTTTTCATAATAAAGTCTCATAACATAATTGTTCCCGCTACGAGTTATAAACAAATAAGATCAAAGAACAAAGAAGATTTAGGGTTTTCATAATAGAGCTTTACACTTCCTTTCTTCTCTTGACAAATTAAACTCTCTCTATAGGGTCAAAAGGAAAATTGACTGAATTCGTAAAAAAGATAAATCAAAAAGGTATAACCAAAGCTGTGTTTTGGGCTGTAGAGTCTACAGCCCAATATCTATAGCCCAGTAATAGCCCAATAATCCATCAAGTCACCTTTAGTTTGTTGGTAACTAACTTTACATCATAAAATAGTAAAAAACTGTCGTCATTGTTACAAGATGAGTAACTATTTTTCAATTATATCCCTTATAAGTTGATATTCCTTACCTCTACGCTGTCTGTTTCTAGCTGAATATTATGCACTTGTGCACTCTATAAAGAAAGTAAGTAGTAACAGACCATACAATTTACAAAGTGGAAGTTATTTGACATCGTCAATAACAGACTACAGAGTACAAAGAGAAATTCCTCGCTATTTAAATAATTTCAGAATTTATCATTTATCAGTATTCCAACTAAAATTTTCTGATGATTATATTAGATTTTCATGTATAAGAACGCCTGAAGCCGAAAATTAAATGTTATAATTTATCATCATGATTATATTTAGTTGTATCAAAGTTAAAAAAGCTAACAATAGGCCCCAGCAAAGATTGGAAAGAAAAGAATGAATCGTTTTGTTCCCATGATCGCTACACTGAATTGATCAAATGAATGTAAATAATAAAACAATAAGTACTCGGTGTCAAGTGATATCTCCGCCCACAGCGCCCACTGCACTTATTATGTGATTATTGGAAGTGGTCAAAAGTAATTGTTGCGATGTCTGGGGAGGGCGAACGCGCGTCTCGTCCCAACTCCCTTCTTCTGGAGACGCCTGGACCAGAGCGCGAACCTCTGCGCTTCGATGTGCAGCTGGTTGGGGCTCCTCCAGAAGTTGAGCAGCTTGTGAATAACATCAAACAAGTTGCTGAAGACTTCCTTTATCACTGGAAGACTTTTCCAATTGGTAATAAAAATAACTTTTATTGTTTTATTATGGGTGATAATGTGTCTCATTGATAAATTAGTATTGACCTACAGAATCTGAAGTTAATTTACATTTAAAATTATTAATTTAATGTTTTATTAGTGTTTCAAAACAGCAATTATCTACCCATGCATATGTCTAAATTTTATTCTATTAAAATAAAAACAGATTTGATATAAAAAATTTATTAATTGTAGTGCTTCCAACATCAAGATTCACTGGCCCAGACAATCGACCCTCGGATATTATCATTGCACCACCATGTGATGAGTTAGATGCTGCAGCCCTTGATGCTGGTATTGAGCCTCATCCGCTAACACCAAAGCAGCTTCATGCAATAAGAGAGAAAGGGTGAGTTTAATATCAACATGAACATCATATCATAATTTTTTTTCAACTGACTATACTTAATTGTGTAACTTGTGTCATTTTAACACTAAATAAAGTGAAAATTATATGTAAATATATATTTATTCATAATAATTTAAGCTAAACTAGATCACAATATATATACTTGATCATTAAAGCTAAACCAGATCATATTCAAGTTCATTAATGCTGCCATAACTTGCCCCAGTTAAGGATCAATACAATAAAAGTGCTTCTGTACATACTAAGTACTTTGTGTTAGTAACACAAAGCTTATACTAATTTATGATTTGGGCCTGCATCCTTTGGACTCGTTAATGTTAATTAACACTTGTTCATAAAACACATGTTAGGGTACTAATTGCCTCTAAAATAATAACTTCATATATAGTATATATGCAAGTTTTGAGATCTGCCTAAAATTATTATTTATTATAAAACTTTGTGATTCATGACTATTATGTATTTATTTAGACATCTATACTGACATCATTTATTTCGTATTTTTACCACGAATTATTATACACAGAATAGGGGAGCTGTAGACAGGCCTATGAGTGAGTAATCACAAATGCAAGAAAGAGTGACAGATATGAGATAGATAGGCTCATTTGCTTGGTTTCTTTTTTTTTTTCAAAGGACATATTTTTGGCTGACTTGCCTACTCTATGTATAGTAACTCATATGATTTTAATTGACTAGTTAGATATTTTTATTATCCAAATTACGAATAATTAGTTTGAACACAGCCAGGTTAATGTATTTAATGTCTCTAATTATATGATTTTATGATTATTTATTATTTAAAAACATACATAACAAAATAATATATCTATAACTATATCAATCTTATGTTAGTCACAACCCTCACATGTAAATCATTGGCTAAATATCAAAATTCATTTTGGATCTTAAACATTATATTTACATCATGTACTTAAAAAATAAATACAATATTGTTTTTACTTTTATTGTTGTTATTTTTTTTTCTATAAAAGGAAATAGGCTGTGCTTTTTAGATATGGTTCTTATCAGCCTCCATATAGTTTTTATCATTATTTTTTTCTCATAAGCTTGCACAAGGACCATATATATAAGCCGAAGAGGTTAAATGATAAACAGTTGGAATCCATTCGGGAATGGGGGTATGTCACGCTTATAAATATTTATTTATGTGTATGCTTATTCACTTATTACATTAATGCCAATAAATAAAAATGAATAATATCTTTCAACAAATTGGCATCATTGTCAACCTTCAGCATGACCATTCTGTCCACCCATATATTATGTGCTTAAAGGCAGCCCTATTACCATTTAAATATGTTTGTATGTTTATGTATATGTATGTATGTCAATGTATATATGTATGTAGGTAGGTATGATGGTATTTTCTTCCCCTCCCTTGCATATATAAAAATAATGATAAAAAATAATTATAAGCATGATATAGAATTATTGATAGTTCTAATTCCTTACATGTTTTAAGAATTATTTCTTAGAATTATATTAATATCTGATAATTAAAACAAAATTCTTATTAACTTTTATAGATTTCTTTCTTTTATTCTCGAAAAATCTGCAAGATGTTAAATTGAGTGATGTAATTTTATAAGTTTATGTAAAACTATAAAAGTAAATTGATAAATAAATATTTGTAAGCCTTCTATGTAAGAGAATTAAATTCAAAAAATCCTTGTTTTATAATCTCCTGTGGTTGTTAAAAAAAACTTTTCCTTAAAATAATCACCAATATTAAAGAAAATAAGAATTGCACAAAAATTATATTAAATTGATTCCGACTTAGCATGTGCTATATTTGTATATTATGTGCTAAAACTACAATATACTAGGGATTATTGTTAAATAGAATACCTAACTCTTAAAATAAATTTTAATTTTTAAATTATAATTAAAATAAAATTTATTTGTCAGGGCAGTCAGGGATACAGCAGAATATCGTTTTTTTTATTCTCAGTGAGTTCGAGGTACCATCCCGTCACTTCCCTGGGCAGACCCATGTATGGCGAGTAGCTGGGTGGCTGCAGCGAGGCCGGGTGCGGGCGAAGGAAGAACTGTACTGCCATGTAGCTAGGGCTGTGGCTTTGATAGTGGTTGTATCAAGAGATAGACTTCTACGAGATGAACCGCTGTCTCTGATAGCTGGCGCCAAGGCCTTCGTGGAAGGATTTCAACGGTAATATTATTGTATTTATAGAATATTTTTAATACATGTTCTTTTATAAAGTTCTAATATCTTTTCAGACTGATTGATCTCGTCTTTGGTTTGCCATCTCTTGAAGCGCGTGACCTTGATAAGAAGATACGCGAGGAGCGTTCACGTTACTTGGTAGCGGAGCTGATATGCAAGGTAAGTACAATATTAATAATAATACAAAAAAATCTCAAATTTATTTCCGAGCAAAGAAAAAGCTTAAATTACAATTTATATGTATTAATGTATACATGGTTGTACTGACCTTAAGAAAGCTTTAAAAGAACTTAGAGAAGTCAAATAATGGAATCCTAAGTTAGGAATCGGGAAGGAAATTTGCGAAACAAATAGACAAAACATTTTGCATATAGCTACTAATTTCTATAAGGATCTATACACAACAAAAGACCCAGAAGCATTAAATCAATTACCTCGCGACAACACAGGAGTAACAGAAGACGAAGAGCAAATTCCCCTCATACTAGAAGAACAGGTAGCCCACACTCAAAGATATTATGAAGAACAAACATAAGATGAATATAAAGAAGAAACTGTTCAACACATGTCTATTACCTATACTGACTTACGGCTGCCAAATTTGAGCTCTATCTCAAAAATCTGATTACAAACTAAGAACCACCCAGAGAAGTATGGAACGTGCATCTGCTCTACGCGAGATTACCAAATTCGAGGATGTCAATAAGTAATGTAAAACTCTCATGGCGTTGGACCGGCCACATGCTAATACAGACACCAGAAAGACGGACAAAAACGCTCACCGAATGGATATTAAGGTACAACACAAAGCGGAATAGAGGCAGACAGCTCAAAAGATGGGCCGACGACCTAAAAAAGGTAGCTGGAGCACTATGGCTGAGGACAGCTAGGGACAGAGAGAAAAGGAGGATGTTAGAGGTGGCCTATGTGTAAACAGGACACAGTGATAATCCGGTCTGATGTGCAACAAAGTGATAATATTAATTTTCAATATTCTAATTTTGTCAGTAATAAAGGCTTTTGTATACTGTATTTGTACTCGCATAGATATCACATTTCTCATCCAGATTGTTCTATAGTTCCCGGTGCTCCGATGGTGACACACTGAACTATAGATAAAAGTTAAAAAGTTCTTAACTCAAGAACAGTCAAACCTATCAAAAAACTGAATAAACATTTCATTGTTCTTAATGCTAACAATTATTTCGTTTTAAAACTTTACAATATTTCAGACGGAGGACCAAGAGGACATATCTGCGCTGGCGGCGTGGGTGTGTCGCGGCATGCGTCGTGCAGCCGCAGAGAAGACGGACGCCAGGGAGGCGCCGCGAGCCACGCCCCGCGTGCCCTGCCTCTACAGCACGCCGCAGAGGACGCAGGTAACGTCACACACACCACTCATCATACAGCAGGACGCCAGTGAGGCGCCGCGAGCTACACCCCGCGTACCCTGCCTCTACAGCACGCCACAGAGGACGCAGGTGACGTCACACAAACCACCCATCATATAGCAGGACGCCAGGGAGGCGCCGCGTTACACTTCCCGTACGCACGCGTGCTCCTACGCACGTACGTACATGCGTAAGTCTGCGCGTGCCTTTGTTCTCTAGGGCAATTTAGGACCGCTTAATTTAAGGACATTTCTTTTCCAGGTGGACCTCCGCCTCTACAGGAGAGATCTGCTCCGCCGGGCTGCGTCCCCGCTACAGACTATCTTAGAGCGAGAGTCAAGAGGCTGGTTCCTGCACTTCCGTGAACGTAAAGCTGCACTTCTTGCAAGTCAAAAGATGCCTATCAAAGATATAGAGGAGGTATATGATTTTTTTGTTTTTTTTTGTATTATTGAGAAATTAAGCTGATATTTGTTTTTAATGGCTGGAAATCTTTTATGATTACGCCCTCCCTAGGAGAAGAGAACGGTACTTATATGAGACTCCCGGGCACAAAGAGGGTCTAAGTCGATCACTCGCCATTTCGGTATCTTCAGGTGGTAGGTTACCCGTACTAAAAAGTATCTCATCTTCAGGAGGTGAGTGCAGCCGCCATGAAGGAATATGTTACCCGCGTGTGCAACGCTGTTCTTAGTTGTGAACAGTTGGCAGCCTTGGGACCCATGGTGCCTGAACTGCTCGCGGCTCAGCTACGAGCCGCCGTCATAGTCAACAGGTACCACATTGATAATAATAATAATAATATGCATAAATTTAAAGTTTACTTATTAGTGTTATTGGTGCTTATTCAGCAGAACACACATTTTGGTTGTTCCAGTATTCAGTGTATATTTGTATTCTTATTGATGTCCCTTCTTCCCCCCCTTCGATAGGGACGAATTTTGTTACAGTAGATGCTTATTTAAAAAAACAATAGTATAGAATTATTCCTAATTCTAGCGTGCTTGTTAAAAAAACATAACCCAGTTCAACCATTAAAGCGAGTATAATCTCCAGGGCCGAGGAGGGCGTCCGTCGCAAGCTGGAGGCGGGTCTGTCGAGCGCGGCGGCGCGGCTGGCAGCTCGGCAGCCCGTGCTGAGCCGTGCGGAGTCCTGGCGCAACGAGCAACTGGCAGCCGCCGCCAGGGATTTGCGACACGACCTGCGCTGGACCGCCAGGGAAGACGCCGCCAAGGACCTGCACGCGCATAAGCTACATCAGCACAGATACTTCCTGCTGAGAGACCTCGCCTTCCTTAGGGACAGGGAGCCGCTGCTCATGAAGGTACAATAATAATATATGTTAATTAATTAATGATTGAAAACATATTTCTGTGTATCATTATCTATTTATTATTAATCTAGGAAACCGTTAACCGTATATAAATAAATGTATTCAACAAAAAATATTAGTAGCCCTTTACAACTAACCTTTCAATAATCTCAAAATTCTATTCTTTACTATATTTCAAATTCTAATTCTGTGTTCAATTAGTATGCTCTGAACTAATGTTTAAAAAGTATTAATTTCAAACTTTTCAAATATATTCAAAAATAATTGATACCCACAAAATAATCAAAACTTCCAAAAAAATATATTAATTGAAGCTAGTTCGGTAGTAAAGTTGGCACAGCGACGGAACGATTTCCCAGAGGTTGCAGATTGGAATCGTGCCCGTATCAAATTAATTTGTGTACTGTGTACATTTCAAATCGTTCAGAACTCAGTACTAATAAGAGTACAATATATTACTAAATTTAGGAACTACGTGCAGCAAAGACACCAACACGTGAGTTCACCTGGCCGACTCGGATCTGGCTTCCATACAACTGGACGATCATCCGTCACTTCCGTGGTCGCTCGGAGCGCATCCCCACAGTCATCAGCGGTCGAGCTACCAACATTGTCACCCCGCGGTCGGATCCATCCCAACCAGTGTTCCTGGCTGACAGGGAGAAGATCAGGACAACGACCACCAGATGGCCTTTCTGGAGACTGCTTAATCTAGCACACAGGTACGCTCACGGTAAAGCTTGGAGTGCTTCTAAATGTTCTAAAAAATCATTCATTTGTACTAAATAAACTCATACATGCCGGCCGACCCTCGCATAAACCATACAAATTCCCAGGAGTTGGTGCTGGACCTGGAACATGATGTTTGTGTTGGGTGTGCTTGTTCCCTGGTGTTCTCCGCTGTCACTCCGTACATTAGTCAGTGTGAAGCCATTCGTGCCTGATCTTGAACTGTCCCAGGTTTGTGATTGTTGGCGCGGGTGTCTGTGTTATGTACATATATAGAAAATTAAGTTTATTATATACGGGATTTAATTATAATGTATAAATTATTTAATTTTGTAGGTGAATGGAACATTATTTCCAAAACGCAGTAGCGAGACACAGACGATGTGGTCAAGACTGCTCAAACTTTGGCGGCACGTATCGAAAGAGAGAACTCGATTCGAAACTGAGCCTGATACAGGTGGGTGAAAACATTAATATAATAATATAATAACAATATTACGGGACAAATTAAACAATTTGTATTTGTAACCCCTATACTTTGTCCATTATATTATTAGTCTTTTGACAGCTCACGCCAATGAAGTTTTGTATTGTTCGTTGTTATTTTCGAGAATCTTTAGGACACCATTACACATATCAATCGTGGAGCTGTCAAGACTAATAATATAATGGACAAAGTATAAGTAAGCAAATTATTTGCTTGTGTTAAGGGTGTTAGTCCAAGAAACAAATACGTAGAAATACACAAAATAATACTAAGAAATTGTTTGATAATTTGCCAAACCCAGAAAACAGACAGTCCAGACAACTGACAGGCAAGAAACTTTTAAAAAAATATTTTCAAATTTCTCAGGACTGTTGGGGAAGGGAATGAGTAGGCAAGCGAATCGCATTTGGAACTACGGAATCGTGGGCGGGTGCGGGTCATTGGCGCTGGTGCTGGTGTTCCCGCTGGCGGCGCTGGCGGCCAGCCTGCTGTCGCTGCTGTTGGCGGCCAGCGTACCGCTGTGGACGCCACCGCTGGCCGCGCTGCTGCACGGGGTCAATGCACTCGTCTTTGACCTGGACTGTCCGGACCCGCCGAGACTTAACCGGTTAGTATTAAGTATTGATATTACCCAAATATATCATATTTTAAACAAATTCATAAGGAGGATTTCAAAAAAACTAAATTTTCCATCCTAATTTATTTAATATTGAGTAATCTTAACATGGTAACACATGTTAATAGAAAATTTCATACACATATAAATCTTTTTTTTTAGGTGGTTCGTGTTATTCGAAGTCCTGATATGGCGCATCGGTCTCCTGGGTGTCATTCAGCCGATATTGGCTTTTATAGTTGCAGTCTTCTTATGTCCACTCACCGCTATCATTCTACTAATCTGTAAGATAATATTTCATACAACTATCTCCTTCCCCCGAGTGGTCAGCCAGTTACGTCCGCACTACATCCATCTCCCTCCCCCAGGCGGTGTGTCGTGGTGGTCGTTCCGTGGTGTGTGTGAGGCGGTGTCGTGGCGGGTCCTGCTGGTCCGCGGTGCTCGTGTGCCGGCTCACGACTCCCGCTTCTGTCGTCGTGTGGCTGGACCCGCGCTACTGTCGCACGCCTCCTATCAGATCACGTGAGCGCACCCTTCCTCTCATTCATATTTGGGTTCCAAAACATATCCCAATTACTAAGACTCCATTGTCATACAACAAACGTATTTACAGTTATTTTAAAGTAATAATTTATCAATGGTCTGTAAACTGTTAGCCTAGATACAAAAACTACCCTAAATTATAGAACCAACGTAACCTTAAAATTTGTTATTGTTAGGGCGGCCCAGGCGCTGGCGGCGGTGTGTGCGCGCGGAGAGATGGAGGTACTGACCTCCTGGGCACAGGAACTAGAGGCCGCCATTGAACGACCGCTCAGAGACTACAAGCACTTCGTAGACGCCTGCTTCGGACCCTTCTCCGTGCAGATTGCTAAGGTACATTTACACCTCAAAATGTATATATCATTTTAATACGATTTTATTAGCTCTAAACGTGAATTTGACCAACTTTGAATTGTCGGATCAATTTGAATTTTTGCATATGTATCAAGGATCGATGACAGTGCAATATTAGGATAAATAATAATTAGGAAATAATTAAAAAAAAAAAACGCTTTTACAAAAAAATCTAACTAAAACCAAAAAAAATGTTAAAAGTTAAAAAAAAAATACAGTAAATATTATAAATTTTAGTTAAGAAAATAGTAGAAATAACAAATAAATATATATTTTACTGTAAAAAAGCGTAGGTTACTTTTTAGGATATTTTGAAATATATTGTCCTTTTCATATTTGTCAAAATAATATTTAAATATATATTTTTTGTTACTTATACTATTCTTTTTTTTTTTTTTTGTTTGCGCGGGGAAAATGCCTTACGCACCGTACCCCTCGCGGGGGAAGCGAGGGGCGTGTGTGGGACTCCCGAAATCGGTGTACCCACTAAAAACCCCGCGGCGCTCCTTCCTCGCCTTATTGGCGGAGTCGTGGGTACGGCTAGCCCTTCATCCACGACCTACTTATACTATTCTTAATTCAAATTTAGTGTTATTATTCTTATTTATATTATTGTAAAACCATATTATTTATTCTCAGACTGGTTCATACAAGCAGCTGGAGAAGGAGTGCAGTGAGTTAGTGTTTTCGTTAAGAGAGAAGGTCGCGACCCGACGTCGAGAGCTGTCCCTGGGACTCAGCGATGCGGCGCGGGCGAGGGTACGGATGCAGGCACAGGATTTAAGAGTGGGTATATTATATATTTGTTTAGGTTTTAAAACAGTCATTAACATTATGGTATTTTTATATAATACAAAATTAACAAATGCGTGCAGTCAAAAGTGAAATAACTGTGAGTACCACCTATACGGTCCATACAACCTTTTAGTGATAGTTGATAGTTGTGTGGAATTAAAGTCTTTGATATGAAGTATTCATAGATATATTGATTGATAAAAGTAACTGTGTACTAAATGATATAATGATATGAGTGCGCGCGCGGTGTGATTGCTATCCGTACACGAGCTGATGAAATAATGTGTAATTGCTTGTAATAAAATTTGCTTATGCCATGAAACAACACTGTACGCGCTGGCTCGTTTACCAAATAAAAAACCAAAGATAGCGCAAATCCTACCAACACATTTCCAATGACGTCAGGCGAGTTATCGGTCGTATAAAAATAATTTTTTTCTACCATAAATAAGAGATATAAGTAGAGAATAAGAGATAATAAGTAGGTATATTAAATAATAGTTATCGTACTCCACAGAAGGCAGTGCACCAGTCAGCAGTGGAGCTGTCTCGTGTGCTGGGCGAGGCGGCCTCGCGCGCTGACGACTGGTGGACCTCCAGGGGACTTGAGCCAGCAGACTGGCACGCACTGGCCGCCAACATGCTGGTGGAGGTATGGAACATCACTACACACTTACTATCAGTTTTAACATTCTGAAAAAATATTGAAAATTAATTTATTTCACACAATATACATACACGCATTCACACACGCAATAAGAAATCATTATAACTAAATGTCGATATTTAAGTGGCAGTATTAAATTGTAATTATTATTTATGGAAGTCGTGAGCTCATAGGTACAATCCATCTGCTAGTACGTGGTGCTATCTTCCGTGGACAAAAACACATACAGATAAAAATAGAAAGAATGGGGAGAGGCATTTTCTCGCTGGCACGAAACGTTACTGTCATAGCTATCTGACGCTGTTCTATGTGATGGTGGTGTTGAGTCAGTCGAGCCAGCCCGCATGTAACTCCAGAGCTACAGTAACGTGTGTCCTCCAGGTGTTTGACGCGGAGATCCTGGTGGCGCTGGAAGAGAGTGAGGCGAGAGTGTCCCTGGAGGCGGGTGTGGGAGCCAGCCGCTGGGGGAGGGACGCCCGGGACCACGCGCCGCCTGACGTACTGGCGGAGAGAGATGACTGGGGACCAGCACCAGGTGAGGACACAGGATATTAGATGAGAAGGGGAGGTGTTAGAACTAATAGTGTACTAATTTTGGTATCTACAATTTGGGTGCCACAGGTAAAGAATTTAACGGGGGGTATTAACCGCCCCGTTGGTCGATGGTTAGCGCAAACGCCTAACGTGTCACGACGCAATGGGGCTCGGGTTCGATTCCCGGCGGAGACAGGCATATATGCGATGAGCATAGATGTCTGTGTTTCTGGGTTTGGTCGTTTATTAAATATATTCTCAGTATTTATATGTGTATTTCTATGTATTTGTATCGTTGTCTAACACCCTTAACACAAGCAAATAATTTGCTTACTTAGGGGTTAGATCAATGTGTGAAAAGTGTACATCTATAGAAACATATTCAAAATCAAACATTTATTCTGGTGCATTATTATAATAAACATACTATCCCCCAGGAGTGTGGGGTGAGTGGAGTGGTACCCCCGCCCCCCGCGTGCCTGCCCCGTCCCTGGATGCGTCCTCGTTTAGTCCACGCGCGCCCGCACTGCCGCCGTTGCCGCCGCCCGCCGCCGTCGCGCTAGTACTGCATAATAGGTACATACAAATACAGACATACGCATCCACGGACATACGCATACATACATACATATACGGACGTACATGTACGGACCCTACCAACACAATTTGTGTATATATACAAGGGTACAAACTTTTGTGGTTCATTGTTGACCTTGTAAAATTATATACAATAAAAAGTTCTAGTAGTGAGCATGTTGGAATCATTGAACTTTAAATTAATATGTAATAATCCAGCCACGTGTGTACAATTATGATATTCTTGTATTAACTTCATAATGTTTTTATTATTTTACAGAGAATCGGACAATCCTATACCGCTAGACTCAGAACTCTGTATAGAGATCCTCAAGACTCTTGAAGATGCTCCCGACTGTGATGACAGGAGAGGTACAGTTCATTTATTAACACCCTAAATGGAAGTTTAAAAAGTTATAAGAGGCTAATAATATGTACACTTATTTAAAATAATGTATAAAAATATTAAAAGTGCTCTTGTTTTTAGACGGCGTGGAGCGTTACCGCGGCGGTGGCAGCGCAACCAGCGATACCAGCGGATCAGACACACCAGACGACGACGGTCCTGCCTGCAGGTAACATACATACATTATACATATATATTTTTAAACCAAACTTACATTTAAAAGTCATCAATCGAACTTGCAACGTCTAAGAATCCGTTTAGATGTCGCAATGTGAGCTGAGCTACCGCGTCTTTAAAAATAAACCTTATAAATTATAGATGTCGGCTCCATCTCTATAGATGATTATATATAGAATGTAATGCTAAACATATCAAGAGGAATTCCCAAAAATCGCAGTTTCGAATCCTGGCTATGTTGATAAATTAATCATGTTTGTAGACAATTAAAAATATTTAAATAATGTTTATTCAGAATATCCCCCGGTACGGAACGCGCCGCCTGCAGGTGGACGCTGACCGGACGAGGAGTGCGGCTGAGAGCTGACCTCGCCAGCCCGGAGGACGACTCTCTGGATACGGACAGACACGGCGGCACCTCTGTCTAGACACACACTTATATATGACATACACTGAGTGATCTCCGTCTAGACACACACTTATATATGACATACACTGAGTGACCTCCGTCTAGACACACACTTATATATCACATACACTGAGTGACCTCCGTCTAAAATCACACTTATATATGACATACAATGAGTGACCTCCGTCTAGACATACACTGAGCAAACTCCGTCTAGACCCACACCTATATATAACATACACTGAGCGACGGCTGTCTAGACACTCTATACACACACTTACACAGGATTATGTATTTGTAATCAATTGGCCATCTCTTGCAGGCACCCCCTCTACATCAATCCCAACAACATTAGTTCTACAACTTTTTAAAATTATTATTTTTAAAATATGTTTTCCCATACAAAATTTATTCTTTGCCTCTGAACTGGCATTAACTCTGTGCGTAGGCATGGCCCCCTGGTGTTGACCTTTTAGGTACTTCTTACAAAATACAGAGTAGTAAGTAACAGAGAGAGCAAAAATGTTTTCTTTTTGTGTTGTGTATCAAGATTTGTAAAAAGTCGTAGAACAAATGTTGGGATTGATGTAGAGAGGCTACCTACAAGAGGTAGCCCATTGATTACAAATAACCCTGTATTTCATATACACTGAGCGACCTCCATCTAGACACACATATATATCACATACATTGAGCTCTCATGGAAATAACAACTATGTAACGCTTAGCCTTACTTACTTTAAGCTTTATTGGATATTTGATGTAGAATAAAATCAACTCGACCATAAATATATATCTCGAACATATATCTGTAAGATACGCCTCGGTTATGTACAGCTTTAATTATATAAGGAAATTATTTACAATGTACTCTGTCTGACCGTCTCGAATAGTATGTTTTGAACCAAAGCTTAGTTGATAATTATTTATTATTTCATACGTCAGTTATAATTAGGGTATTTCAGGCAATAAATAAGCTACAGTGGTCTTGGATCCAGATACCTAACTGTTTTTTTAAGTTAACTCAGGTTCAAAATAAGTTTAATAAATACTCACTCAACTATATATGGAGATATATGAAATGTTAATATATTTTATTTAACTAATATTATTATTTTAATGTACTAATTCAGTATGTTTATTTAGTTACCTTAGTGTCAGTCTGTTATTTTATATAGATGATAAAAAATCAGTCACAGACCTCTGGTTCAAAATTATTTTAATTTTATGACAAATTTGTTATTATTTTAGATTTCAAGATATTGGTTTTTAAAACCAATTTATTAATAATTTACTATATCTCTTAACTTTAAATACTGATTGCAAAGAGCTTGAATTTTACGGCGTGTTTTTAATTTTTACAAAATTAGGTTATATCTAAGTATATTATATATTTAAGACTTAATTGGTTATATTTTACAAATAAATTTTCTATTTTATTTCTAACTTCTAATATGTCATCTGTATTCTGTTTTAACTCGATATTTTAAATCAGGGGGAAAGTTGCCGCATTTAGTTGATAATTATTTAATTTTATTAATTTTATTTTTTTATAATAATTGAATGTATTGGTTAATGAGTTTTTTGCACTGTTAAATTAGGATAAGATTCAAGATTTTATAATTTTATCATGACTCTAAACAACTCTAAACTATTCTAAATATCTCTAAACAAAAGTTGTTTTAGTAAATAATATTCACCGCACATTTAGATATTAAAAGCTAAACATTCGCCTTTTATTATTATTAAGTGAATTGCATTTTGTATATAAACTATGTTCTGTAGTTATAATATCAAATACAACGATTTAGAATATAAAATGTAATCCTGTAACCACCGATAGTAAAATGCTTAAAATTAAAAAAAAAATGTAATATTCAATTTAATGGTATTTTTATTGAGATTGATTTTCAAATCCGATCTTATTAAGGTTTGGAAATTATTAATTTTAACAATTATGAATCTATTATTTGAATACGACTGTGTTTTAATTAACATTATAAGACTTTAAGCTATAAAATCACATTTATAGATAATTATTTTATGTGCAGTTAGATATTAATAAAATTACCACTAATTTAAATAATTAGTTTACTTTAGTACCTTTTGTAATATTGATAATAACCTTAGCGATCATATTTCGTCCAATATCAGGCACTAGACTTGTTGATAAAACTATTGACAACCACTTTATAAAAACGAATCAACTAATGTTTTACTGTAAATTAAAAATAAATATATAATAAAAATATTATCAACGTGGACAGGACTCGAACCTACGAGCTTAGACCTATCGAATCGTGTTGATGATTTTTTCATTCTATATTTACTTTAAATAATCTTAAGGCTAAAAATGTTAATTGACAATTTTAAACATTTATTCTTATGTATGTTCGTAGTTGGTGAATATTTTTTTTTTTTTTTGGGACAGTTAATACTCATTATTTTACTACGTATAAATTAAAATATGATTTAATAATGCAAATGCAACTAATAAAAATCTTTTATTAAATGGTTAGGTGTTCTTTTAAGTTTTATTTCTTATATCAACATGCGTCTGGTTCGATTGTTATATGTAGTACTGTGGCTGTCAAAAGTTTAACTTATTTATAAGGGATTTACTAGGGGATGATATGTACCCTATTGCATCATTGGTTATATTTATCATATAATTATTTTACATAAAATGGGAGAGCCATAGGTAGGATTATGAGTGTCAGTGTCTTACAAAAATAAGAGGCAAGATGAGAGACCAATACTTATCTTTATCTAATCAGACACGCAAGAAAGAGATAGATAAAAGCTTTATTTGCTCTCTTTTTTTTTCGATGGACACGTTTTTGGTTGGCTTCCCTACTCTATGTATAATAACTCTATGATATTTATTCTGTCACATCGGACTGTAATAGTCAAAATGCTATCAAATAGAAAATAATATATTTGAAAAATCATGCTTGTATACAGATAAATGCTTAAAATTACAGTAAATATATATTATTATAAACAGTACTAATTATAGATTAAGCTCTATGTAAGATATTTTAACAGTAATTCGAATGTTGTTTATTCTGAATAATAACATTGAATAAGAAATTTAAGGCAGCTATTAAAATGAGGTTTTATATGAACTGACCTGATATTTATTTATCATATTTTCAATATATAGGTTTTTTTATTATTTATAATATTGTATTAAAAGGTTATTATTGTATTTATATCCCGTTTAAGAAGATTTCAAAGGAATTATAAATATGTATGAATATGAAAACCAGTTGATTGCAATATAATCTCCAATATTATATCATGATTATTATTTATGTAATATGTACAATAAAAATGTCAAAGAATGTAATATTATAGCATCATGCCCAATGACTCGTTGTGTTATTTCAACCGTCACTGTCAATGGCCGCCGCCCATCGTGGTGAGGTACACCAGATCGCCTGCTTATCGACCATAGCGGAAGCAACATCGCTGGTCATTCATTACCCGGCGATCCGCAAGATAAACCAAGAGCTGAAGGTTTTAATATTCTCCCTTATTTAGAAGAGCACGGAGGTAATTCCAATAGGTCTATAATTAAATGGATTAGATTTGTAGTCTTTTGTAGAGATGCAATGGAAAAGGACGGTCTTTCATGAAATCGGAACTACGCGTTTTAAACAGGAGTGTCGAATTAGATGGGTTTGCGAATTTTGGAGCATATTTACGGAGCACGATTGGAAAAATGACATCCGGCCAGCTCGATTTATAAACGTTTCAAAAACGTAAAGTACGTCGCATGAATTTTTGCCGGAACACTGTCCAGCTTTGATCTCTTATACGGCGAGGTGGTAGTCGGTGTCGAATTTGAGGTAAAAAGTTTGCCAAAAACTTCGGTTTTCATCTTTTGACGTGTGTGCCAGGGCCATGGAGTCATTCCACATACGTATCGGCCTAGTGAAGGAGAAGGTGGCGGGCGTAGGCAAGGGGTGTCATCATGCCCCGGGCGCTACTCACAAAGGGCCGCCAAATGTTCCGCAAAACAAAAAAAAAATAATAATAATTATAATTTATAAATATCTAAATATATGCAATTCTGAAAAGTTTTTTTGAGGATGGGATACGGTTATTTAGTGAAGTTAAGTTCGAGTCAAAGTAAAGTAAGTACACAAACAATTCTTGTATCGAAAATACACACATGAATATCAACAAGTTATTTGCTGAGTTTTATAGCAACCTCTATAAAACTGCTATTATTTATTATATTATTACCTATGGTAAACTTCTTTATAACCGACTCCCTCAAAACCGATCTTATTGTAACAAATTACTTGGTATGATGAATATTTTATATTTCCCTACAGCTGTTTTATGTCGAGGTAAGTAAGGTGCAATGTAAGTATTTAGAATTAATAACGGTTATGTAATAATGCTGTTAGTTGCATATTTTTAAATAATGAACACAGTCTTAATGTAGCCTCAAGAATTACGTTATTTCATTCAAAATTAAAGAACAATGTTTTTCTTTTAAGAGGCATATAAACGTTGTAAACTATCGTAGACCTCTCTCTCTCTCAAGATCTCTACGCTTATGTAACGTCAAACTACATGCACGATTCCAAAATGAGTAGGTATCATCTATAGTATTGACTGTTAAGTCACAGTTAAAATACAGTCTTCTTAGTTCCTTAGGGAAAGTACATGAGAGCATCATCCTCTGTAGGCTTAGTCGGAAGTCGAGAGACTCAAAATCATCCCAAATGAGTAGTTTGGCTTTAGAGCCAACCATTCATGTTCCCATCAGCAGGGCTATTGCGTATCTTTTTTGACAGCTAAAATGAAAATCACTATCAGTAAGTGCGGACATAATGGTTGTCAAACAACTAATTTCGTATTAAATAACTATAATGACAAACTGCCATGACGTCACAGCTGATGGTCATTAGAAAAGTCAAAGTTAGCGAATAGCCCTGCAGGTGCACCGCCTCACGTAGCACATACTGATAGGGGCCAATGTGAGGGCCAAGAAGCATAGGACAGGAGCGCTTTTCCTCGATGTAGCTAAGGCGTTCGATAGAGTTTAGCACAATGGACTGGTGTACAAGCTATACCAGTTCAAGGTGTCGCACAGACTCGTACTCATCATACGGGACTACCTGTCGAATCGCTCCTAAAGCTACAGAGTGGAAGGCGTTTTGTCAACCCTCCGCCCCATCATGGCGGGTGTCCCCCAGGGTTCAGTTCTCTCGCCCATCCTCTACTGACTACTCCATCTAAGCTAGCGATATTCCTAGGCCGCGATCTAAAGTGCACCTTGCCATGTACGCGGACGATACCGCACTTTACACGTCCTCTAAGTATCACTGGGAGATATACCAACGTCTCCAATCCGCAGTCGACTCCCTCGAGAGTTGGCTGGTTGGAGAGTGGCTGGTATATGTTTATCACTTAGGGATATCCCACAATAGCAAATTTTTATCCTTTACTTTTTATACAATAATACGTTATTTACTAAGCAATTTTAAGAAATACAGCTTAAATCCTTATCTAATAAAGTAACTTAAATACATTTTACATTTAATATGGAACAATATAGCCCTTTACAGCAAGTGATTTAAAGAAATATTTTCGAAGATATCACAGTTTTAAAATATAGGGTCTTCGCGTTTGCGGCGGTACGGTCTACCGGCGCACTATGGTATGGAACCGTGCAAACCGTCTCAAAAATGGCTTTTGTGAATGTTTAGTATTGAACATTTTGTTAATGCATATAGCTAACTGAACGGTTATCATTTAAAATATATATATGTCGGAGATAGAAGCACATTAGTGACTTGCTCGTTCTTGATGGAATATTCTGGTACAGGATACGAGGCGTAGGTCTCAGGCAATTAAACCACACACACAATATGACAATTCTTGTATTAAATGTAGGTAATCAATTCTCACAAATTACTTAGTAGGTATACAATTATCAGAGTTGCGTGAACTACCGATCCCGTTTGGGGGTCCGAACTGTAAGGCTCTCACTAATCAAATCCTCCTCGACTCAAAGCTCCCCAATATTTAAAATATCTCCGGTGCCCCTCCAAACGATTCCGGTCACGTGACTCGTTACGTCACGATGTTCACACCCCACTGTCACAATGATATCAATTGAGTTACTAATTATCGCTAAATTATCGTGATCTACGACATATATTTTTTTAAATAAAACTGGACCTGCAAGTTGATGGTGAAAATAACGTCGATCGTGTAGCTCAGAATTCCTCAAGTTTACATGGTAATATTTTGATTATGTTCAATGAAAATCTGTAAGTGTGATATATGGTTAAAATGGTTATTAAGTACTCTGTTTAAGAAGTGTTTATATGGACGTTTAAGTAAAAACAAGAGAGGTATAAAAATAATTACAGTACCGATACCGTACCGGTCCGGTCCTTCGAGCCGGATTATACCGATACCGTATAATCCGGCTCGAAGGACCAAAAAATTTACTGTACGGAACTGTTGGTACACATACAATAAATTAGCGGAGTTAGGTAAGAAAAGACTACACTCCGCGAGTGCTGTTTTTACATTGATTTATTAAATATAACATGTACGAATTTATACTTTGTACAACCTAATATTGTTCATTATTAAAAACTTTAAATATACTTATGACAGTGAGCGATGTCTGCCGATGTCGTAATTTTGATTGTATCACTTAAAATAAGTCATATAGAAGCCAATTCAAGAAAAGGGAAGTGAGAATTGTTTTACTACGAACTTAAGGCGTGCGAAGCCGCGGGCAAAAGCTAGTATTATCTAAACTTACAGTTTATCAAGTTTGATTAAATATTTTGTATTCGTACAGCGATCTCAGGAGGTAATTGAAATTTAGAAATATTAGTTAAAAATGATAAACTAAAATAGCTCATAAAATGAACCTTATTGAAATACGTTAAGTGTCATGTGTAACTACAGATACTTGTAAAAATTATAAATATTTTTATTTATTTTCTGATATACTACGTATCTTATTTGAGGTTTTTTATCAGATATATATACAAATAATATATGAAAATGAGTCAGTCGCAATATCTCTTCTATATTATCTTCTTATATATTATTATTATATTAAGTTGTATGTAACAATATTTAATTTTGGGGTAAATAAATAAAACAATGATGTTATTGAATGGAATTTAAAATTTATTAAACCTACCTACCTAGAATATTATAACCGTCTCTGTTAAATGTTCGTATCACATGGATTTGAAGTTGTTTATAAAATACCTACTATGACAAAGTACAAAGCTTCAATATATTGTAATAAATAAAAAATTCAAAACAACTTCATTTGATCTTCCGAGTTACAACTCGTCGGTCGTCTATAACATTCACTTATAACAATAATAATTTAAAAAAATTTGTTGGACCTACCTACCTAAGGATTAAATAATAAAAAATTATATTAAAAATATATAATTAAAATGAGTTATTATTATGCTCACTTCAACTGATAAATCGGTCCTAAAGAATCTGTACGAGCTTTTTATATTTACGGCAATGTAATACATATAGTAATAAAAGTATTAACTCAACGGAACCACATCACGCCTGCTAGACGAACTATATATTTATTATATATATATATAAATACATACATACGTAGGTATATAAGAGACCGACACATCGCGATCTATCTTTGTGCACTTTCTTTTGAGAGAGATTCCCTTTGGATATATTTAAAGTGTAAAAGTGTGATATAAAATTAAAAATATTCAACATAATTGTCATAATTTATACGAGTGAATATTATTTAGTATTCACCGATGATAGTCTCCATGTGATAAAGATGCTATATAAAAATAAATGTACCTCTACTACAAATCTAATTTATAATTTTTAATTGTTACAAATACAAACACTAGCAAGCTACAATAGGCGATGCCGACACAGAACATTTTGTTTACATTCCACACTTATCTATACTTTCACACGACATTTTTATAATTTAGCATTCATATAGTAGACGACTTTAGGCCTACCGCGTTTCCAAAATCTATCAATTCCTTGTTCTCTCTTCTTTATTACATAATTCAATCGAGTCGTATCTCGTGTGTGTCTGTGTGTGTACAAAATGTGCCATTTCTTTTGTTTCTATTAGTGTTTTAATATGTATAATATAGAGTTTCATCTATCTGTATATATATTTATATATATTTTATATCAGTAAAAGGCGGTCGTGGTTGTATTGCTTTCGATTGAGTGCATCTCGTTTGCGACTACTCCTAAATAATGTCCAATACAATTTGAAAACACTACTTACATCTATATTTAATCCTAATTCAATTTGTTATCACTATTATAATATACGAATACAAAGAAACTTAAGATTTTACTCATCCAAATATATAAATATTCTTTTAATTGTAGAAAAATTTGAAAATGTCTATAAAATGCGTAACTTTACAAAGGTAGCCTATTAAGAGTATATGTATTTCTTTTTAATTCTACGAAAAGGTATAAAGCATAATATGTATGATAGTTATAAAACGCAACCGTCGTAAAATATAATACGATACAATAACAACTAGTATTAAAATGAATAAATCTAAAGACAAACATACAATACAAACATCTCCGAGGCCGAATGTATAAAACATGTACACATTCAGGTGAGGATACACTTTTAGGAATTGTTAATTTATTATAATATAAGGTATCACAGAGGACCGTAATCCTTCAATGATTTCAGGGAATGTTTACATAAAATGCGCAAATAAAAAAATTATATCAATTCAATACAAAATAGCGTCCCACCTAAGATCGTCTGAAACAGATAATTATCATTAGGTACTAATTAAACGGTTAGAAATACGATCGCGTCGGTCGCAGGAAAGCCTGTTACATTGGTCCATATAAGTCATATCGGAAACGAACTCTGATTAGAAAATGTAAAAAACTAACAAATAACAACTCGATCTAGGTGTAATATAATATCATTTTCAATATAAGATCTCATAAATAGTCATCTGCGAAAAGAGCGCCGAGTCCACTACATCACAACTCGTACTATAACTATCCGTCTATCAGTAAATAGATTCTATTCAAAACGACAGTGGCAGTCCCGCTCCTCTCTCGATGCGTAAATATTACTAGAGAGCGTATAAAATATTGAATGCATATCTTAGAAGCTACTGCGGCATCTGGCAGTACGGGCACTCCTTGGCCGTGGCGGCGCAGGCCTCGCACAGCACGTAGTGGTTGCAGGGCGCCAGCGTGACGCTGCGCGGCTGCTCCTCGCACACCATGCACTTGGTGGCCGTCTCTAGGTACAGCACCTTCTCGATCTCTTCCAGCTCGGTGCGCGCCTGGGCCTGCAGCGACTTGAGTGCTGTCAGCGGCATCCCGCGGAGGTCGCGGCGAGGCGCCAGTGCCACTTCCAGTTCTCGTTTGAGTGCACGTGCGTGGGCCATCGCCTCGTCTCTCTGTCTCTCCGCCAAGGCCGCCTTGCGCTTGGCGTCCTCCGAGTCTCTCTGCCAGGCCTCGCAGGCCGAGCGCGCCTGTGCGATACGCTCGTCCCAGCGCGCGGCCGTGGCGCGGGAGGTGGCCACCTCCTCCCGTAGACGGGACAGCTCCCCCGGCGCGGACGGGGATGTCGCTCCGAACTCGAAGGGTCCCGCGCCGCCCGCACCGAAGCTGCCTGACTTGATGGCGTGCGAGTTGAAGAGGCGCTCGGTGTCGTTGGCCGCGTAGCGTAGGAAGGGCGGCAGCGGGGAGCCGGCGGGCGGGGGGCTGAACCCACGCAGGGCGGGGCGCGGCTGCGGGATGTTGACGGGAGCGGACCCCACGAGCAGGCCCTCGCCGTCGGAGAGATCGCGATCCAGCGAGGCGGCGAAGTTTAGGGTGTCGTCGAGGTGCAGGTCGTCGAGCGCGTTGCCGACCACCTCGAAGACGGTGGGGTTGGGATCGAAGGCTGCCCGGGGCGGCCAGGACGGCTGCGGCTTGTCGTGGTCCAGCAGGGAGGACGGCGGCGGCGGCAGGGAGCGGGCTGGAGCCCGACCGGCGCTAGAGCCCCCCGAGGACGTAGAGGCGCACTCCGAGCCGTCGCCGGAGCCGTTGACGTGGGGGGCGGCGGGCGAGTGAGCGCGTAGACCGCCCAGGAGCCCCACGTCGTTCTTTTTATCCGAGGGCAGTGCGGAGGATAACAGATCCGCTAAATTTGTACCGCACTCCAGAGGTGCGGTTAGATCTCGAGCTCCACTTAGGTCTTCAGCTAAAAATAAAACAACCATAAAACACAAGTACCAAAATTAAATAATAAAATGAACAAAACTATATATAGTAAGGATTATAGTACTTACGTTCGACATGGGCAAATGCACAGAACAATCCTCTAGGGCAGTAGCCGGCTTGCTGGACATCATTGCACTTTGTTGACTTGTATATCTCCGGGTGGAACTGCTGCTCGGTGCGAGTGTGACAGTAGCCGCAGGCGTCACCGGCTTCACAGTTACTAGGTTCTCCCCACTCCTCACCATGTTTCACGTTGGGACATGGTGTACTACGATACTTGTATTTTCTTGGTGATCTACGCTTATCCTGAAATTTATGTTAGATGTTAAATATGAATACCGACATACAGATAATATTATATTTATTTGTTTGATTTCTTACCTTACTATTATGATATTGCGGGCATGCATACCCTTGTCTACATAATCTAGGAGGTCTTTTACACGGTTCCGTCTTATATGATGATAGTACATAATTTGTATCTGTAACAAAGGGTTTTTATATATTTTTTTATATCATACAATTAAAAATTCATCAAAACAGAACAAACAGACAGGATTTGAATTTTAACTTTGAATTTTTTCTGTCTATTTTCTCTAAGAAGTATTTATGTAAACAATTATACCCTTATTTTTAACTTTTGAGGTGGTGGGAGGATACCCAAATACCCAATTATGTATTTGAATGGTACAACTAGAGTGATGAGTTAGATATGGGTGTTTTTTTATTATAAATATAAGTCATTTCTTGTAATTTACTGACAAACTGAACTAAAAAACCCACTCATTATTTAAGACAAAGGAAACTAAGTATTCAAATTATTTTAAATACCATTGTAAATGGATTATAATTACACAAAAGACCATAAAGATAATGGGCAATTATTTACACATAATTAATATTATTTACACATAATTAACATTATTTACTCTAATTTATAAGTAAATAGAGAGTGAAAAATTCATCAACATGGGCAGGACTTGAACCTGCAACCTCTGAGAAACTATCTGTTCGGTTTTGTCAATTGAGCTACCGTGTTGCTAGCCAATTTGATAAATTTAGCATTCTATATATAATCGTCTTTATGGGGGTGGTGACATCGTTTAAGCTTTTATCGAAAATATCAAGCTAAATTAATTTTAAGACATTTTAAGAGGAAAATTTTAATTATTATTTAAAACATTTTTAAATTTGTATGCTTTTAAATGTTGTTTATTTAACTCTAAAACTTAGTATAAAACATCTTATGTCTTACAGTTTTTTAAGTTGTTTGAAGTGATAATGATATTTTATTTTAGTAATAAAGTGACCTATATGTTGACCAAACGATCATTGCCATTATTGTATGCCTTTTAAGAGAGAAATTGTCAGCTATATAGGTTCCAAAATACGCAGTACAAATATGTATTTTCAATTGAAAGCTGACCAAACTAAATAATGGTAGAGTTTTAATAATTACATAGATTTTAAATTGAAATGGGTTTTGTTTGATTTTTTAATATTTTTCTGGTTTTTTTTGAAAAAGATAGATTTTTTGTTTTATACGCGGGATTGAAAATTTGTAGTTCCGCAAATACTGAAATATCAAGACTCAAGACTAAAATATCAAGAATGCAAGCTGCGGGATTGGAAGCCCTAGGCACAATGATATTAAGACTTTTTTTAAATGTACTCATAGGAAGAGTTTTGACATTACGAAAGCTATGAGTTTTCTAAATCTTCGAATCAAAATCTGTTGTCATATTAAAAATTTCTGTTCAAAATTATATTTACCTTAAGTTATTTAAAATGGAAATCTACCAAAGATAAATAGAAATTGGCATTGAAAATGCTACTTGGAAAACCAGTCCTACATAATCTAATACGTACCTATCCATATAAAAAGAAACTAGCTTTACAAGGGACTTATGTTACCAAATCATGTTTTTGACATTTATTTGACAGATTTTTTTTATTTTTATTTAAAATTTGATATCTATTCACATTATTATAAAACTACCAATCCGTAGTATCCGATCGTCCAGTAGTAAATAACCAGTCGAGAAAGTTTGTAGTCAAACTTATTGTAGTACCAGTAACATTATTAGGACAGATTAGAGATTTCCTAACATTGGTTGGGAGAGAATTTCCTAACATTGGTTTGGAGCAAAAGAGTTGAAGTGAATTCGATTTCGATAGTTTTCTTTAACAATGAAAATAATATTTGTATAAAACTGACTCAATACAGATTTAATTTGTTTGACACAAGAAAAATATTTTTATAACTTGTATTTTTCTAGGGTGTCGGTGTATTTTTTTATATATTATAAAAATATATATATATATTTATTTTATAATATATTAAATTGTTTATTTTTTGTTATCCAGTACTCATAGCCTATGTAAGCTTTGTTTAATTTTAGGTATATTACCATTGTGTGAAAATATCCAAATATATTTATCATATAACATCTGAAAGTGGCGACAATACCAACATTACGCATTGCCAAAAAAAGGTTTGATGAGGAGGGTTAAAATTAGACAAATCTCTTGCAATAAGTCAAATAATTGGGATAAGTATAGATAAGTGTGTACGGCAAAGAGTTGATAGACTAAAATTTGGATGGCTATTAAACCATATGCCATTGCCCACTATTTTTAATAAAATTTAACATCAAATAAAAACAACTTGTGTTTTTATTTGATGTTTAAAAAAACAAGAAATTAAAATTATATTATTGTCTGTCTGTATCATGTATATATTAGTAGTTATATATTATATATATTAGTTAGTTTTGATGGTTATACCAAATTAAATATTTTTTGAATGACACTAGCAGAAATATATATATTTGCAACCTACAAATAGGTTAAGACCTTAAAGAAACCTTACGGAAACCTTAAACCAATGAATAAGAAATATATATTTTTGATACATATAAGAATCTATTTAGAAACAACAACAAAAATGTAAATAAGAGGAAAAAATAGCATATGACTAGAATGTTATAAGGACATCTAAACTTACAATTATTTCTTCCCTATAAAAGATTTATGTTATATAAATATACTATTAATAACTCAAAACACAAATTAAATCATTTTAATATATTTACGAAACATTAACAAGAATAACGAAAATGTTGATTAATGTTACAAATTGCTTTTAAAATTATCTGATATAAATAATGTTTTCTAATTTTTTATCTGAAAAATATTAAATTTATTTCTTATGTATTTATTTTATGGAGAATCATAAAAATCACAAGTCATATTGTTATTGAAGTCCCAAGTCATATTTATGTTATTGAAGTCCAAAGTCATATTTATTGTAGAAACACATGTCATGTAAACGTAATATAAGCTTCTTGAGAAACAAACCTTGCCATTTAGGGTCTTCATTCATTAAATTTCTTTCTCTATCTAATGCATTAGGAGCAGCAGCATCACCATCCATTCCATCAGGGTTTTCCAGAGCCTGGAGCTCTCTCATATCAAGGACTGGTGGGCGAAGGTCTGGGGCTCCATGTGCAAATGCACAATGGGCCCCATTTTTGGTGCAGAGTCCTCTGGCATCCGTATCATGAACACACATACATGTCTTGTAGTAACGCAGGTGATATCTACGCTCTGTGTCACCGGCTGTACGGTGTAAGTAGGGGCACCTGTAGAAACATACCGAATTAAATTCAACAACATATACTGTAATTTGGTATATTGCATTCCGTTACATATCTAAATATATAAAGATTTTGGGGATATTATACTTTAAATGCAACAAACCTACTGCTTTGTTGCATTTAAAGTATAATATATACTAATATACTAATTGTTTACATATTAGGTTAGGTTTTTTATATTATGGTATGTTCAACTAACTAAAATATCAATTTTAAGTTAAAACCTTTGAATTCTTTGTGTTATCTGTGCAGTAAAATGTGTCATAAAAGTGACAAATGACAACTAATATCCAAACAAATCTACTGCTTTGTTGCATTTCAAGCAAAATATCCTCAAAAACTTTATGTTTAGATATGTAATGGAATGAAAGATACCATTCTACAATACATATCTATTTGATCATACATTTTGTTGATTAAATCTTTTATGATTCAAAATGACTATTAAATTTACCCGATTCTACTAAATTGTTTAGGAATTTTGCGTGAATTTTTTCAGCTTATGGTGTAAATAGTTCACTAGAAACTAGTCAGTTAAAATATCTGTTATAGTTGATACGAATACAGCCAGGTAAATATAGATATAGTGTAAACACCATGTAACATCAAATGATTTAACTCTAACTCCCTAAAGTGTTAAAATCACTTGGCATTGGTTGGTTTAGCTTGTCTTTCATACAATGATATAGCATCATGCCCCCTCAATAATGACAATAAGTCATTTATTGGAAAAATTCTTCCTATATCACCAAGATGCCTCAATATTGCAAGATATAAGCAAAATAATATAAAAAATACAACAAATCAAACAAACAACCATAAAGGATGTGATAATATAAAACAACCATAAAGCATGAAAGGATGATATACAATAACATTCAAGTAAGATTGCATTAATACTAGTCTGAAAGAAATGTTTTCCAATTCTGATTTTTCTTCTTTCCAACTAGCAACAAGTCTCTATAACCCCATAAGATGCAATCCCTTCAATGTTATATATATAACATACATACATATACAGGTAATACTACTTTTACAATTACACTACTTACATTACTATTACATTAGCTAATTAAATATTTGTTAATTTTAAGTAAATCATTAATAAAATGCAGTTTAAACCATTTTGTTAAGTGGTTAGCTTATTAGTTGTTTAGTAGTAAAATGGAGAACTGGTTTATTGTTTTTGTTTTATAAATACATACATACATACATATATATTTTACATATATGTATTATTTTAATTATATATATATTTTTTGTTTATAAGTCAGATTAATTGAAATTGTTTATAAGCATCATAACCAAGCAAATAATTAGAATTTACACATTCATATTGTAATCTAGTCTGAATTTTATATTTATATGCATTATGTATATATTATGTATTAAAACTTTATTATTTTAAAACAAAGCATTATAAAAAAAATAGTTAAATAATCCACTCCAATATATAATTTTGTCTCATACTATTCTTATTTATAAGATAAAAATAATGCAGCTACAAAAATTATTATCAGAAGACAACAAAGCAACATAACAAGGTACATACTCGTCTCCATCTTCGCAAATTCCCGAAGTCTCGTTATATTTGGTACAATAGTTGTCTGCGCTATAATTGAATGAACCATCCCTTTTCCGAACTGGTCTTCTTCTTCTCTGGTTATTAAAATGCCAATGAAAACAAGTGAATGGCCTATGTTGTGTACATTTATGTTGTAGAAAGGAAGGACACTGCTCTACTCTGAATTCCTTTAGATATCTGTAAAACCAAGACGTCGGGATTACTGAAATGCACACTATAATATTCTACACTATTACCGCTTTAGTTTTTTAACACAAAAAGAATTGAAAAGCATAATTACTTATAATGATTTGGTTTTTCTGTTTGGGCTGTCAACAAAGGCTTAGATTCCGACGGCATCTTGGTGAACTATTATTGCGCCTCTCGCGTCGCGCAGGGCACGCTCACCGATGACCAATTAAAATTCAATATAAGGTCACGTGATACAAAATATTGTCACAAAATTGAAAGTAAATAAACCTAAATAGTTATAAAATTCTTTCATAACACCTATTTTTTATACAAACAAATAACCTTGAACTTAAATAACTTATCTCTTTTCACACAACCAAGCGACAACAAAAAATTTAAGAAATCATCTTTGACAGTAGTGTCACGTCGTATGTTTTCTATTTGTCTCAACCGCACATATGAAAAATACTTGATAAGGAAAGAAATAAAAAATGGGTCGCTTTTTTTATACACTTTCGATGAATAGATGGTAAAAAATAGCTAAATATTGTAAAGAAGAAATATATTAATATATGATATGAAAAAGCCATAAAAGATGTTTTTCTAAAGTCTAGGAAAATATTATTTTAAAAAGGATATAACAACAATTTGTAAAGTTGAGAATAAAATTTTTGATGGTTTATAGGTCTAAAAAAGCAACAAAATATTTATTATTTCATTTTGTCTAAGTATCTCTTTGTCAGGTTTAAATTTTAATCGATTTGTATTAATTTTTGAAATATATTTCAATAATTAAAGCATAAGTATGTTTTTGATTTTCTTCTGAGGCAACACTTGTCATTGCATTCAACCAATACCCAATCGTTTTAGTTATCATAAAATTAATGACCAATCACAATCCCCGCTTTACTACCAATAAGGAGGCCAGTGAGTGAATGGGGTTAACCAATCCAGTCGACGGACAAGAGCGTCAGTGTTCGCCCGCCATTCTTTAGCCGCCATCTTGGAGTGATCTGAAGCATATGATCGTTGTTGTGTGCTTTTATAAAACTTATATTATTCTATAAACTCGATTTCTCTATAAAAATTGTGATTTTCAATCCAATTTGTTTTAAGGTATGTAATAATTATATTAAGTTGTTCGTTTATTCTCGATTTAAGTGTAAATTTAAGTCTGTTCTTGTAGCCTCGGAACTTGTTTATTGTTTGCCTAATATTGATTTTATATTTATAGTGAACAATGGCTCGTACTAAGCAGACGGCTCGTAAATCTACGGGAGGTAAAGCTCCTCGTAAACAGTTGGCCACAAAAGCTGCTCGTAAATCAGCACCTAGCACTGGTGGTGTGAAGAAACCCCATCGTTATCGTCCGGGTACCGTGGCGCTCCGAGAAATTCGTCGTTATCAGAAGTCTACAGAGTTGTTGATCCGCAAATTGCCGTTCCAACGTCTGGTGAGAGAAATCGCTCAAGATTTCAAAACTGATCTTCGTTTCCAATCTGCCGCCATCGGCGCTCTGCAGGTAAGCAAATAATATGTAACTTTTATTTTTTTAGACTTTAAATTTTTCTTACAGTTCTTAACATGGTTATGCTGTTTTTTTTCTGTTTTACAGGAAGCCAGTGAGGCATATCTCGTGGGCCTCTTTGAAGACACAAACTTGTGCGCTATCCATGCCAAGCGTGTAACCATCATGCCTAAAGATATTCAGTTGGCCAGACGGATTCGTGGCGAACGGGCATAAATAATTAACTCTAGGTTACTTTATCTTAAATTATTTGTAATTCAAATAGACATAATTTCTATATCATTTTTTTATTGTCTCATTTAATTCGTCATCATCTAAATCTATAATTGTAAGGAGGCACCAGAACTGAGTTTTTTTATGAAATTGTCTTATTCTGTAAGTTAACCTATGAGATAGCTAGCTAGTGATGCTAAGAATATCTTTTTCAACTTGTGTTTGTTTGCAAAGTTTGGCATTTTTCATAAATGTATCTTGTACATCAACATTGAATGTATCTTAGTGACTTGTGGAATGTTTTAAGTAGTAAAATAGGCAATGTAACCACATTTTTAATTAACTTGTCTTAGAGTAAGATAATGCACTATTATTATTGTGTATTCAGAGATTGGTGTTAATAAATAAAATAAGATCAAAAATGTCTTATTATTAAACTTTCCATAACTACTACTTCCATAACTAAGTAAACTAATTATTTGCTTGTGTTGAGTATGTTAGACAACAATACTAATACAACCCTTTGCAGCACGATATGTTAGACATTACGCTAACCACTCGATCAATGATGGGGTGAATTCAATATATTTTAAATTCAGTGCATCCTAAATTAACAGCTTGTGTTTATTCTGATATAGAGGTTTTTCCTCATTCTTTTACATGGTACTTACCCTTTGGAATCTTGCAAATAATCACACATCTCAACAGTAATAAATAGTCTTGCTAATTCTCTTAAAAAAATATCTATTCTTTAGTGATATTAATTGAACAGGGGATGTGGAAGGTAATTCCCTCGATGCCTCAATATTATTACACAACATTACCTAACAACTAAGTCATCCTCCGAGACCATTTGCTGTTTTTCCCAAAATTTTCTTCTGTTGAAGAAATGAAATCATAATGCTGCTTCAGTGTCAAATCTCTACCCTCTAGTATAGAATATGCTCAAACCTACTTATTAAGGGTATTGCAAGACTCATGTCAAGAAGTTCTCTAAACCATGTTGCCCATGCTTATGATGGGAAGATAATAATAGTGCTTCAAACATTTGTTAAACAATGAGCCCATTTATTTCATTTAAGTTTTTTTGTGGTGAGGTCTACAAAGCTTTTAAAATTAAATTAAATTGTGTGACAAGCACTTAGAAAATATACTGTTCATTTCTCTAAAATACTTTTAATTTTTTTACTCAGACCCAAATATACTCTATTTCATGTAAAATAAGTTTGTAACCCTCAGCCAGTAGGTCTAATAGTTTTAAAATAATTAAAAAAACAGGATTGATTGTAAAACTATTTATATCATAAACATTGTTTTCAGTATTTAACTAAACAACAGCTAAAATATTTTTAATTTAAATTAATATATGTCTAAAACATTAAAGCTTAAAACTATGTTAGTTGTGCCTCTTCTGTTTCAATTTCTTTGAGTCGTCTTTCTATGTCTTCTACACTTTTTCCTTGTTCTTTATTAAATCTATAACTTTGTAACAACTGTTCTTTCTCCAAACCTTTTATTCTATCGTACAATGTCTTTGTGAATTCATTGTCAACATCATTTTCTTCACGAATTAGACAAAAATAAATAAGAAATACTGCTACACTGCCTACTACACTATATGGTTGGTACCATGGCATATTTTCAACATTCTTTTTAAGAATTGGTGATATAATTCGCTTTTTAGCAGCTGGACTTGTAGAAAACTTGACTGGTTCATTCTCCTTTACAACATCACAAAAATATCTTTTCAATCTGTCGAATTTGATAGGCCTCCTAAAGAAAGTAAAGAATAAAATGTTATTAACAAAAAATTGATTATCATTATGAAATCATTTCCATTAAGAAAAAAACAATGAGTCATTAAATTATGTATGTCTCATTATATTTAAGATATATAAAAATCTAATATTATTTTAGAATAGTACAAGTTTGAGTTTCAGGTAAATATAATTTGAGTTTTAGGTTTTAGTATATTTTAATTTTGTAGGACTGCACTGGTTTTTAAAATTTTGTAACAGTGTAAGGTGGGTGTTATACTGTATTGCACAATACAATATAACAATAAGAATATAATAAACAAGGAATAAATAAAATATGTACTCGTTATATTACACAATAATTATTATTTATTAAGTTGAGTCTATACTTTTAACCAAAGACATACCACACTTAGTCTTCTTACCTAAACATTATAAGTGATAGGCTCATTTTCAAAGATTTCCTTTGAAATTAGTTTTAGTATATACTTTTATTAAATATTTAATTCACATACCGATATCACAACTGTGAACTGACAATCCGTTGCAATTCGGGGCTGACTTTGACAGTGATACAGTATAGACAATTAGCATGTGAATGTGTTATTAAAGATCTAAAATGTGCAAATGTACATCTATTCTCCAAAAAACTAAAGACAAATGATAAAAAAAAACATTTTATATAAAATATAATATTAAATGATAATATATGTACATTATTATTGATATATTATTAGGTACCGCCCCGTTGGTCGAGTGGTTAGCGCAGACGCCTAACGTGTCACGGCGCAATGGGACTCGGGTTTGATTCCTAGCAGAGACAGGCATTTATGGAGCATAGATGTCTGTGTTTCTGGGTTTGGTCGTTTATTAAATATATTCTCAGTATTTATATGTGTATTTCTATGAATTGTACCGTTGTCTAACACCCTTAACACAAGTAAATAATTTGCTTACTTAGGGGTTAGATCAATGTGTGTAATTCCTCCCGATATTATTATTATCAATAGGTATACCCTAATAAAAGCTTAAATTAAAAAATAAGAAAAACTTAAGTTACCCCTATGTGGGTACAAAATGAAGTACAAAGTGAAATTTAACCTGGGAATACTTTCATGAACTAGAGTAAGTTCATTAAAGTGATCCTAGGTTAAATTTCATATTTTTTTTAATAAAAATGGGACAATACCTATACTTATCCTAATTTGAAGTACAAATAATATTATATGAGTCTTGACAACTTCGTAAATATATATTTTATATATTTGTCATTATTACTATTTACTACTACTTTATCTTATTATATTGAATAGTAAAATACACAAAAAAAGATTTGATTAAAACTATTTCATAAAATTTTGTGTGGCCGCTAAAAAAAATTGTTAGCTTTTCAAAGGAAAACAATAAAAATGGTTTGGTTCGAATATTTAAAATTGAATAAAAAATGTATGAGTTTTAATAATTTTTGTGATGAAAGATTGATTATTTGTTAAATCGGTTACAGGGATACCAAACTTCATATATAAAAAATATTTGAATCAAGACATCAACTTTGGTTCATTGAATTCAATTTGATATATTTTTTAAAGTATGTAAACATTTGTTGCTTCTAACTCGGTCAACTAGGTCGTTGATATCAACTACGCTATAATTATTTCACTTAATGTTACTATTTTTACTACTAACCTTTGAAAGATTACTAAATAGCGTCTCTAATAAACAACCGTGTACTCGTAAATTTAGGTGCAATTGTCTGTGAAGGCTTTGTATTTTCTTTATTTTACTTTTTGCCTATAATGAGACAAAAGTAGAAAAAAATGCATCATAATCGGTATTTTTTTCAAAAGAAACAAAATAATATTTTTTCACTAAAATGTTATTTACCTATTTGTTCTTTGAAAAAATCACTTTTAAATATTTATGAAAATCAGCCAGTAAAGAAAGCTTTTGGTGAATACAGAAATGAAATAAAAGCCAATAACTAGGTCTCCGAGGTCATTTTGTAGTAAGAAAAAAAAATGGTTTCATATACTTTCACGTACCTATATCAAGAAACGAGAGAATATACAAAAAGTTCTTACCTACCTGTATAACAACCTAATTATTATAAAGTATATACTAAATATGGATTCAGTTGGTTCCGTTATAGAAAAGATTAAATGTGATGAACACAACAAAGAGTTAATACTTAAAGAAAAACGAGAGTGTATGTTTTTAAGAATAAATTGAAAAAATATAAATTATTTGTAAAACCTAAATCATGTTCTGACTTCGCCATATTTACATTTATAAAAGATAAAAATAGAAAAATAACTATCAACAAGACCTCTTGAACATTTGTAATTCACCCGTCGATTTATAAGTAGTTAATGATATATTGTACCAAATAAGAAATGCTTGGTTTTAAAAAATATTATTACATATTACATCTTCTTCTTAGTGGAAGCAACAAAAGCTGCTTTAAATAAATCAATTCGGGATACGGCAGCGCTTACTGAAAAGTCTTTACAACAGCAATCTGAACTTACTAAAAGCACAGATAAACTGCGCATTCAACTAAATATTGAACAAATTCGCAATAATGCATTGTCTGCACGATTGAATACAATATTAAAGGAGTTAGAAGAATTACGTCTAAAATCTGTATGATATTGAAGAATTTATTTATAAAACAGTTAATTAAATTATAAATATAAAGTTTACTGATTATAATTTACATTTTTGTTGACAGAACGAAGATATTTCTAAAGTATGGGATTTGAGATCATCGTTGTGCGAAGAAATTTATAAGACTTCCGACATGTTTGAGATTAGGGCTCTTCTTATGAAACCAGTTTGTACAGAATCTTCAGTTATTACAATTAAAAATGTACCAACTGAAAATAAGTTACTTGAATATGACAACAGAATAAAAGCGGCATTTGACAGGCATTCAAAAGTATTAGCAGAGCGGGAAAGATTGACACTTGAGCCAGAAAATGGAGCTGAATTTGTGCGGTGGGTATATTAAAAATATTCTTATAAAATAATTGAATTGTTGTTTAGTACATTTACAATTCAATTACAGTTTACATATGAACGTTTTGAATTTTATATTTATTGAAAATTAAAATAAAATAGGTACCAGAATTTATGAATCTGAGTATGTATTTACAAGTTATGTTAATATGTAATAGGTAAAGTATAGGTTTTTGCAGAATTAAAAACGCATTAAAATACTCATTGGAGAAAATAGCTGAACTGAAGAAATAAGACATACATAAAATGCTATGCGATTTATAATGATTATGTGCAATAACGTGATTTGACAATATTTTAATTATACGTAATATGTTTTAGTTAGACTTTAAAAATTGTCACAAGTATATAAATAAAAATAATTTTTATAAATGTTGTTTTCTTTTTAGTAAAACAATTCAGTAATTCATTTTCCTTAAGTCAAGTTGTGTATAGACCGTTAGACGTGAGATTACGTAAATATCTAGATCGATTACAAATCTAAAGTAGGTAAGTACTAACGTTGGACCGCCCCGTCGCGTTGGTCGAGTGGTTAGCGCAGACGCGGTTGGTCGTTTTTTAAATATATTCTCATTATTTATATGTGTATTTCTATGTATTTGTATCGTTGTCTAACACCCTTAACACAAGCAAATAATTTGCTTACTTAGGGGTTAGATCAATGTGTGTAATTTGTCCTGATATTATTATTATTATTACTTTATTAGACGCATCATAGAACGGTAGACAACGACGAGATTATTAAGATTCACCTATGTAAACTGTAATGGTTGCAATCACCTACTTGTGTCGGCAGGATTTTTTCGGGGAGATACATAGGTACCTATTATTTTTTGTTTTGCTTTGGAAAACATCAGTTATGAACACCCGCTGGCCAAGAAGGTGATGGTCGGGGGTGATGTAGGAGTACCCAGCAGCATTGATGACACTGCCATTTTTAAGCTATACGCTAAAAAACTATTGGCTGGCTTCAATCGCTTTAGTGGGACGCCCCGGTATCACTTCCGCACTCACTGTGATAGGGTATATGCAGCTACATTACACATTGCAAGTAACCAGCTGACGAACTTTCCACTGAGATACAGCCAGCTGATGTTAATTTTCATTCACAGTAACATATAAACTATCACCAGATAAATTTTTAGTTGAGAGGAAATCATTGAATTTTTTTTATTTTTTTTCATATTCAGGTGGCCAGCTGACGTATAATCCACCAGGTTATGGTCAGCTGACTTTATTTTCCCTTCAAGATATTAGATAAACTATTATTCAAGAAATTTTAGAATGGGAGGAAATGACTAAAAAAAATTTTTTTTTCTTCGTGCGTGGGAGGCTGCCACTGCCTTCTCCACCACCAGAGCCGCAGCTGACGATCGCGAAGCTTCATAACACAACTTTCTATTGCAGTTTACAAATTTTCACTCGGGAGGAAATTCATGACGAAAATTGGTCGCTGGCTCCCGGACTAATGGATCGAGTCAGTAATGCTCCGTCATCGGCATACAGCGCTAGGGTCGCGTTACGGCCGACGGTGTAGAGGGCATACAGCGATGTGGTGTGACGTTGCGTTCGTCCATCATCGGTCTGCTTCACCGATATAATATCGCTTCCGCGATAATAGATGGCGCGATATAAAACCAAAAAGGGTTTGCGACATCATTTATGTATAATGCCAAAAATATAAATATCTAATACATGTATGGGCAACCTTTGACAAGTTGCGGGCCAAACTTTAGTGTGCAAATACATTCGCGGGCCGCGTTTAAAAGTAGTTCATTTTAAAGTAGTGTTGTCAAGTAGCGTTCATAATTTTTTGCACTATTGCAAATATCTATATATCAGACATGAAATAATACGACAATATTATTATCAAAGGCTTTTATGTTTGCCGCCTCACTCTTTGATAATCGCCGCCACTCGGCTTGCTCGCTCACTTGATTCCGTGAGTATGAGTAAGTAGTGGTTTTTTTTTTTTTTAATTAGGTTTTACAAAATGTCTTGCGGGCCGGATCAAATCATACAGCAGGCCGGTTCCGGCCCGCGGGCCGGTTGTTGCCCACATAAGATCTAATAGATGTGAAGTATGTTATCAGATTTCCTTAGTTTTTCTTTACTATACTCACCAATTTATTAAAAGTTAATAAAACAGTACATTACAATATATAAAAAAATAATTATATTTTGACAGAACTGTTACAAGTTCAATTATATCTGGATATATAATAATTTTATATTTCAACAAAATACCAGTGAAAAAGAAATAAAAGTCTCTTAAAGTCACAAACTTTAATTATTTATTTTTCATATAAATACTTTTAAAGACTCCACGAAGTCACAATATGAACATCCTTCCAACGCGTTTACATTACCATCACTAAATACCGTCGACAGTTCATACAAAACAACTTACAAACAATAAATACCATCATTATAAGACAATTCATTGAAATAATTAAAGAAATCTATTGGTTTTAGAGATTATTATTTATAAAATCTAATCACTATTATTATTCATATGAAGTAACACACTAACTCGCCGGTCCCGAAACTGAAAAACATCAATTTAGATTCAAACACCTAAAAAAATAAACAAAATGGACATCTATCGTCTATTTACAACTGTACATCAACGAAATATTAAAAAAAAACTATAAAATAACGTTCAGAACAATAGAATTAAATAATATTTACAGTAATAACTAAAATATAAGACGTATTACTCCTCACACACTCGCTTAGATCTCCTAAACTACTAAAACATGGCTTCTAATAAATACATAATGTCTATATTAGTTTTACTTAACTACGATTGGCTTTCTTTTTAACCACCAATGAGTGCAGTCGGTAAGTATTCAAATTATATAAATATTATTATTATTAAAAACAGTTTTATAAAGTTCTTATACTATCATTAAAATAATATTAGTCTTGAAAATAAAACTATTGATTCACATTCTATTATATTAAAATGTTTCAACTGCACTCAAAATATAAACAATGTGATATTAATTGAATTATCATTGTGCGTAAAATTACAAATACGAAATAATAGAGAAAACAATTTAACATACAACGTAGGGACGATGGAGAAATAAGTTTTTAATATCTGGTAACATTTGTTATTACACCAATATAAATAACATTTCATAGCGACAGTACGAATACGATTTAATTACTAACGTACAGTATGAGAAACAATTATATTTAATAACTAGCGACTGTAAGAGTTCTTTACGACCGTATGACATACTTTAGGCCGCTTAATGGCGAGATATGAATATATAAACGATAAAGAAAGCGTTAATCTACATGTATATATATAATAATTCACGGATATTTGTACCATTGTTTGTGTACCATCCATAATAACCGGAGATATTGTATTTTCGATATTTTTGAGATTTATTATTTTTTACATAAAACAGATCTAAATTCGATATGTATAAAATGTCATGCAAAACATACATATAGGTATCGGCTCGAGTAGATCTCGACTCAGTGGACTAAAATTCCTGAAGTTACAATACTAATGGCGAATTGGGACGAGGAGCAACATTTGGAAATAATATTAATATATAAATTGCTTATTCTACTCGTTATCTACTTTTGACATCTACGAGTCGCTCCTCGTCCTGAACCGGAGCCCTAACACGCCGACTTATTTACAATAACAAATCTACTGCCTCCACTAGGACACGTCGGGAGTGTGTTTATTTCTCTCCAGCGTGGCCTTGGAGCTGCTCTCGATGCCGGAGTCCTCATCGCCGCTGTCCAGCACGGTGCCCTCGCCCTTCACGGGCTCCACCCTGGCGCCGGAACCTTCTTGCTTCGCCCCCTCGCAGACAGCCTCCTCGTCCGTGAGGATGATCTTTTCCGTCTCCGGGTTCACGGTGGGCTTGCAGTGCGCGCTCTTCCCGAAGGTGGAGAAGGTGGGTTCGGGCACGACGTCGTCTCTGGGGTCCCTGGGGTCGCGGGAAGTGTCCCCGGGGGGCGGCGCGGGGTCATCGGGGGTCACCTCGCTCACGCCCGGCCGCCGGGGCTTGTCCAGCACAAAGCTGAAGACGCGGCTGTGTCTGGGCGAGGGTGCGTGCGGGCTGGGCGGCAGGTCTAGCTTGAGCTTGTCCCGGGTGTGCCTGAGGCCGCCCAGAGACTCCGCGGCCGGCGAGCTCGGGCTGACCGACTCGCTGGAACTGGCGCTGTCCGTGGCGCGCCAGCACTGTGGCTCGGGCTCCTGCAGCTTCTTGCCCTTAAAGTCGTCGTCGACCGTGGAGCCCGGCGTGATGTCCTCGACACCAGAATCGGGAGTTGTGAAGTCGAAGGAGGGCGCGGGCGTGAGCGCGAGCGCGGTGTTAGTGGGGGGAGCGGGGGCTGCAGGCGCGGGGGGGAGGTGTGCGTGTAGCAGCGGGGAGGGCGGAGGGGGGAAGTCCTCGCCGATGTCATCGGACAGCTCGCGCTCCAGCATGGGTTTGACGTGCATACCGGGGAAGAACTGACTGGTGGTCGACATCACTCCCAGGCTCTCGAACGGCCGCGCCGAGGACGATATAAAGAAATCTTCGTCGTAGTCTGGTAACAAACAGCATTGTTAAAAGAATTGCTAAGAAATGAATACCTGTTTAAATTTCTAATACGAACCCGCACCGAAAGCTATTCCTGAACGTAGAGGGAACAAGTCCAGAGGGTCGGGTCCTCCAAATAATTGACCATATCCCAATTCTGCTTCCTCGACGCTGGACGGATCCCAATCTGAAAAATAATTAATATATAAACAAATTAAAATTTTTATATAAATATATAATGTCAAATTTATAAACACGGCCCGGATTCGAAGCTGCGACCTCTGTAATACTCTTCCGTCGCTCTACCAACTGATCTACCGTGTCACTACCCACATGTATGCATTTACTTTATTGGCATAATAACTTCCTACCTAATTCGATCACATGTCAGAACATCGTTCTAAGCTTAAATGGCTTCTTATCCATAAAAGAAGAATTTTAAGAACTCTGTGTCAGATATTTTCCATTTTAAATAATCCATGTTCTCCTCACTATCTAAAGTCTAAGTTTCAACTTCTGCGGTCAACTCATGACTTTCACCTTCGTTCTTCAACCAATCTAAGTTTATTTATCCTTTCACACCATACTGGTTTTATGTCTAATCCTTGACAGTAGACGCCAATAAACTGTGGAATAGCCTTTCTAACATACTTCGACGTGCTCCCAATAGAAAAGTTTTTAAGAAACGCATCATAAAATATCTCCAAAAGAGATCATAACATTTGTTTATTTTGTTGTTTTCCTGCTATTATATACCTATATTTATAACTACCTGTATAATTATTGTTTAAGGTGAAATATTCATATATGTACTTGTTAATTATTATGAAATTATTAAGATAACCATTTTCTTAGATAACATAATACATGTTTATACTAAAATAGTGCAGCCGTATACTCTGAAGTGGAATAACAGATAGAAAATGTAAACAATGGAGTTACCATCACCAAAAAATATTTAATATTTCCTGCAAATCAATCAGCAGATTATGTTATTGTATTGTACTGAAATTATTATAAATATTAAGTTTTTATGATCGATTCAAAAGTAAAATATAAAAAATAAACTAAATTAAAAAATGTTTATTATAACTGAAAGAATACTTTGACATGTAACGTTCACTGACCATGACAGTTCTTTGTTCACATTTTCTTATTATTATTCCATTTCAGAGAATAGTCACATAATACGAAATTTAGGCGCGTATGGATGTTATCCGGATAACTGAGGGCCGAATAAATGAGGTTCTAATATAATTAAAATTATAAATACCCGAGTAGGTAGAGTAGTCAGGTAGGTAGGCTGCTGGCGAGTCCACGTCTCCCTCCGTCACCTCCCGCGGGTACTCGTACACACAGTGGTACTTCTGCCTCTTGAACACCACGCGCTTCTTTATATCCTGATAATATACAATATTAACATTTATAACAGATAACCAATGGTATTTTATTAAAAAATAATAGAAGGTTAGGGGTTTGGTGTTAGGATGTTTGAAGGTAAAATGTTTTGACGGCACTGTCGAGAGCTGTGGTTTTGGCTGTGTATTACGCCATTTATCAATTAACCAATCAAAAGTTATCACAAGATTTAAATGCTAAATATTTTTTATCATAAAATTTATTATATATTTATTTACTTATATTTGTTATATGTACGTATTACTATAATAAACTCAAAAACTGTCTAAGATTATATACATTTTAGATATTAAATAATGATTATATCATGAAAATTACATACGGGGTTACTAAGCGGCGCCTGCTCCAGACTCCTGAGTGATGATTTGGCGGGGGCGGCTCTGCAGTCCCACGAGGAGGGAACGAATTCCACCTCGTCACCCTCGGAGCCCGAGCCGGAGTCCCCGGAGCCTGACCCCGCCTCGCCCTCCGCCCCACCACCCTCTGCGCTCGGCTGGGAGTGCGACGCACTATCGCGTTGCTACACACCGTATTATTATTACTTACTAAAATAAATATATTATATAAGGATTAGAATTTACGAGAACAAATGAATATTATAATTGTTTTACTAAAGATGAATGATGGGAAACAAATATGACACAAAACGAATTAATATTACATCTCTATAAAATGAATGTTTACAAAATTGTAAAAGATAAAAATGCATCATGATTTACAAAAGATAAAAAAGATAATCAATACAGGCATGACATATTCATTACATTAAAATAATATATGGTGTTTAAAAAAAAACTACACTCTATATATTATAATTAATAATATATATAAACTCACGTGGTCGAAGTGAGTGGATGGAACTAGCGCGGTCTCGTGGCCCTCGCCGTCCTAACGCCACACACATACACAAATGTACATACATGCAAGCGTACCAACACCAAAAAGGAGGGTTTGAGTTACTATATACACATGTGCAGTGTTACCAACATTATAGAAAATTTTCATAATAAATTATTTGGTAATTCAGTAAGTATACAATGCATATGTGTGTATAATACAAAGTGGGGGACAAATAGGGCGTTCTAGAGATTGATTTAATATTATTTAAAAAGGCAAAAAAATAAATGATAATTTTGTATTTTTTATCATAAGAAACAAAAATATATATACTTTTTAATAATATGTATTATTTTTGAAAGATTATTCAAATAAAACCATTATAGCAAAATAATTCAACAATATCCCACACACCAAATAAGCGAAAAAATACCAACACAAAAGAAACTACCAAAAAAAAACACACCTTTTGGAATTGTATTAAAAATGCACCCAAAAATAAACATTCGGCAAGCATTTCATCCACTAAATTAATACTCACAAATAACTAAACTATAGATAAGTCTTACCTTCCAAATAAATTCTCCACTGGAGGAGTTTGTGGAGTGAGAGTCACTATCGCTGTCCCACTCTTTCAGTATCTCTGCTGTGGGGTCGGGTTTGCTGTCCTGCTCACACTCGGGCGATGTCGGATCAGTAGGAGAGTCTTGTGTGAATGATGTACTCATTATTTCTGTTGCAGGACCTATGAAATAATAAATTAAAGTCGTTTTTTTTTATTTAAATCGATTTTCAACAATCAATTTTGATAATACTTACCAGTAAATCTTATGTCGCTGAGGAGAGGGAAATAGGAATCGAGTTGACAAAAATTCTTCTCGTTTTCTAAGAAGCTATTTGTTTCTAGAACTATCTTTTTGTCTTCACCAGAATTAATTCCATTGCTTTGAATATTTTGAACGGAAATTGTAGGTTCTTCAGTGACAAGTTCTTCGTTAATATTACTTCTAGTAGATTCTGAATCCGTAACAATTTCAGTAGATTTCTCGCAACTCATCGTTTGATCGTCTTTATAATCGTTATTTCCAAAATCGTTATCATCAACATTGCTTTCCAGAAGTTCTTCAAAGGTTTCATTTAAAAAATTAACCGTTGCGTACATTTCGTTGCCTCCATTACATTTAATACTCTCGATACTTGAACTTTTTTTTTCTAAAACATTTACTAGAGTACTTTCTTGACTTTTTTCTCTTTCTGTTTCATTTTGAGATTCTTTAACACTAGGTTCAGAGTACATACTAATTGACGAATATTGTATATCACTTATGGGTTCGTTTTCGATAGATCTTATTTCGATTAAGCCATTGGCCCTTTCATTGGGCTCAAAGGTCTCATTTATCCAAATATTCTTAACTGGTTGGTATCCACTGGCGTGTGAATCATATGAAAAATTTATATCTTTGCAATTTGATTTTACGTGGGAGTCGAAAGTTCTATTGGGACTTATTTTAGTTGCTAACAAAGGACTTTCAGTTATGATAATGGAGTGAGGCTGTTCAGTTTCTTCTTCCATATCCAGATCTGTGGTGAACACTCCCAGTAATCTATGCGGAAGAGTGTGAGATTCAAGTAAATTAGACAGATTTGTCGAATTATGCGTAGGAGATTCCATGTCTGAAGTTTGTTTTTCTGAATGACTAGTATCTAAATCTGTGCTTGTTATACTGCCCATAGCGATTTCACTGGATCTCCTCTCGCTTTTGAGTAAAAGAGAGCTGGCATCAATAACTGATGACAGATCTTGGGGACGGCTTTTTACTGAACTTTCAAACTGCTGGAAGTCTTCTTGAATTACTTCGTTTTTCTGACTAGAATTCTCCTCAGACTGTACGGAATCTTGGGGCTTCGTGTTCGCTGAATTTTCAAAATCAGAATATCCAGGTGTTTTATCGGTGATATCCTTATTGCTTATGGATTTGCTCTCCCCCTCTAAAAGGATCTCTGAACTGACTTCTTTGCTTACATTCGATGATATGTCTTGAGGTCTGATTTCAGCCGACTGAAAGAACGTTTGAAAATTGGGAAGACTATTGACATTATACTCTGAATTTTCAGCTTCAGTATCAGGAAGTATAATAGGTATAGATTCAACGTTATCTGTGTCTTCAACCATTATTGTTAACGGAGTGCTAGTCACCGTATGAGCCATATTTCTAAAATGAATATTTGGACTTCTCTCATTGTCATTTAAACTTTGTCCTGAACTATCACATTTATTGGCATCATTTGAAGTATCTTTAAGACAAGTTATTTCAACACTTTCCATTTTTCTTAAACGAGGCTCTGAATTCAGTTGCGGACTGACATTTTCATTTTCACAAATCTTCTGATTTACAATACTTTTTGGTGGAGTAAGTTTATCTTCATCTCCAATTGGAGATCTCCTCATTAGTTCCGGTTGCTGAAACTTCCAAGAATCATCAATTCCGGAAGCTAGTTCCGTACAGTGCGAGTATGTCGGTAATCCGGATATAAGTGTACCGTATGCCAGATCTTTTGTAGTATTTTTAGTGGAATTGAAATCAGATTTCGTAATCACAGAGGGCGTAGTGGCCGCTGCTTCTGATTTCACCTTCGTATATGTATAATTATCATTATTAGTGATGGAATCTGGTGTAAAAGTTTCGCATATTTCAGACTTACTATCATGTATAATATAAGTAGAACAATGACTGAATTCCTTATCATCATTATGGGTTAGAGTATCATCGCTTTCACTCTTATCATTCTCTATTTCTCCAACTTCTACTGGAATATCAGAGTCCATAGCAAGATCATCAAAGTTTTCCTCAACATTGTACAACGTGTCGTTAGAACACCACGAGTCTATACTAGTAGCCTTTGATAGACATTGGGTTTCAGATGGTTTTGAAGATTTTGCGTCTGTCGGAACAGTCGTTTTCGATAATGTGGATACCCCAGCTACGTTATCGGATTCTGGGACAGATGTATCCGTCGTGGGACTAAGAAGAAAAGGAGACACTTGAGACAGTCTCTCACAAGTCGCATCTTTGTCGTCTTCGTCGTTTTTAGTATAAGTTTTATCATCGATTGGAGATTGTATCTCCTCTAGCTTCTTCAGCGGACTGGCGTTCAAGCTATCAGCGCTCATAGTTATCCTAAGGAATATAAATTTATTACGATTATTCGAAATCTATATAAATACTAGCTTTTGTCAACTTGTATTATTTACAAACAAATTCTATTATTTACCCATCAGTGTCAATTATCATATTTTCACGAGAATGGTTTCCCATTTGGAGTTCTTACTCATGAGCTCGAAGCACGCCGCGAACTCATGGATCAAGAAACATTGATGGACATGGACAATGAAACATTGAATAACAAAACGAATTTCATTTTTAATATTAGAAAGTACTCACTCTTTGCTGCTTGGAATCTCCTTCTGTACGGTGTAGGTGTGATTATTCTCCTTGGTGATGGTGTAGGTCGAGTGTTGGGCAGTCGGGAGGTCAGTGACCTCATCGGATATATTGCAAGGCTCGGGGTAACTCGCTGACGAGTCCGTGTGAGTTGATGCATTCCCTATTTAAAACAGTATTCCTATTTGTCTTGTTTTTATCAAATTTCCACTTAAATAGTGTTTTTAAATGATTTACTTCATTACACATTAAAATGTCGGAGCTGAGTGTTTAAAAATATTATTTAGATAAACTAACACACACATACCATACACAACCCACACACACTTTATCATATTAAGCATAATCTTATTAACTACTTTGATTTCATTGTCGTTGTTTTATTTTCTTTTATTATTTGCCAAGTAATATTTCAAGCTATAACTTGTAACACCGTATAGTAATAAGTGGATATATTACATCAATGTCATGTCATTTCACGTCAAGTCATGTCATATAGTGTCATGTAATATTATATCGTAATAAAGCTTTGGCAACCATAACACAAGTTAAACCTTAGCTTTGATGCCAGAGATTCAATAGTAATTTCTTTTACAATTCGTCAAATTGATGATAACATCATTATTGGTAGAATTTTTGAAGTGATAACTTTTATAGAATTGTTAGGCACTCTGGGCTGGAGGGTAAAACTGAAATCTCGTTACGCTAATTCGCGTAGACGGAAGTGAATAAATGATAGTTAGGAAGGAAATGAAAATGTTGGCATAGTTGATGAGTTAGATAGTGTAGCAAATAACAATGTTAATATGACAATGATTTTTGAAGATGTTATTAATAATTATAATATGTACATATTTTTTTTTTCTTAATTTAATGTTCTTATAATTTATCACGTGTATTTTTAATTAATGGAGTAAAATACAAGTAAAAAGTAATCCATTTTTTTTGTAAATAATTTTATATGAATCAATTAATTAATTGGTCATAAAAGTTATCACTTCCAATGTGTGGCTTTAAGCATATACAACTTTTTTATTAATACAATAGAAACTCAATTATCTGACCCTCAGTCATCCGGACTACTGAGCGATTAAATTAAAAATTCTCGTCATTTTTGCAAACAATTATTAGCTAGCGTCTGTTCGAATATCCCAAGTCTCATATAAAATACCTACATGTCGATTTTCCTATATGTATTTGTTTTTTAATTGTACTTATAACATTTTGTACTACATGGATATATAAAAAAGCATTTTTTTTTTAATACATTCGATTATTCGGATTTTGATTATCCGAATGCCTTACGACAATGATTAGTCCGGTTAATCGAGTTTCTACTGTATTATTAATATGTGAAAGGTACAATATTTAAATAAATATATTTTAAATATAGTATGTACGTACATTGGTCATCATTGTCGTAGGCACACAGCTGCAGGCGCGTCTCCTCCACTATGGGTGAGAGTGCTCCGTACGTGAGCACCAGCTCGGGCGGCGGGGGCAGCTCCGACCATTCGCCCTCTACCGCGGGTTCGATTCCAGCCACCTGTTAATATTAATTTATAGGTCATTATATAAATTAAATATTATTTTCACCTTTATTACCTTTAAAATTCTATAATTCGGTTTGGATAAGTAAAATTTTGTTTTTTAATAATTATAGAATTGAAAGAAAAACATTCTAACGACTATATAATAATGTAAGTTAGTTTGTTTGTTATGCTTTTACATCTTAACTACAACTGATCATAATAAATTTTGCACTCATTGCACGGTATGAAGAAAAGGAAATAGTTTCAATTCATTATCAAAATGTACTATCCGATCTAGGTTTTTATTCTAAACTTTAAAATAGACGGACGACAAAGGTTGTTTCTTTTTCCTAAGCAGCTGAAAAACTCTAGTAAGTACTATAACTACTATAATATAAATATTAATGATAGTTACCTGAGCCAACGGTAACTTCAATTCCAGTTCGTTCCTCAATTCCTTCATCCTTTCCTCGTCTATGGCGAGACTATCTCTTAGGTTCTCTACGGAACCCTTATTCCCCGCCAAGTACGACTCTGGTATCGCATCATCTGCTATAGGTACAGCTTCATTAAAAATTAACCCTTCTTCACTTAATGGACCGGAATATTCTAAATTCATATTATTTTCATTTTCCGCCATCGCTAACTTGGTGGTCATTTGCAGCTCTATTTGGTTCACGTCTACTGCTTCTAGATTAGATTCATTTGGCAAATTCGAGCTATCTATATCTATTATATATTTCTGATGGTTTGTACTGGCAAGAAAATTTCCTGGCGAATTCGGTGGTGTCAATGGCGAGACTCGTTTCTCAGTGGAGGACTGATCTTCAGTCTCTTCTGTGTTATGGGCTGTTAGAGATTCTGGTTTCACTTCACTGATGGTAGCTATATCATCAAAGTGAAATTCATCAGCCACGATATCTGGTACTTCATTCAGGAAGTTACTATCACGCAAGGGTGATGGTGTGGCCAAGTTCATTTCGCTGAAGTTTGATGACAGGGCTAGTATTTCTTCTTTATGCAGATCATTGAGGTCTGATGATTTGACTCCTTTGTAAAGATCCAGGGTACAGTTCTCGAAGGGACCTAAGACCACGGAGCTGTTCTCATCGTATGTATCTGTGTGATGGCTTTTCGATGGAGAGTCAAAGGGACTTAAATTTTCTGGGACGTATCTCTGTTCTAACTTCGTCAAAGTCACTCCCAAGTCCTTTGCTACTGTAATAATTTCAGTTTCCTGATCAGCTTCGAGAGTAGTTTCAGGTGATACATCACTACCTATAGGCGTGCTAGTACATAAATTACTAACTTCTACATTTTTACTACTAAAGATTTTCTCAGATTGTAGAAAATCGTGAGTTTCCTTTACACTAGGGAGATCCAAATATACCGTGGAATCATTCTTAACTATACTCCAATCAGTTCCAGCATCAGATCCTTCTAAGCAAGATTTTATAACATTCTTAACATTATTATCTAGGGATTCGTCTTTTAATATTTCACTACTTGTATCGTTAATGAGATCCATATATACAGTGCTATCTTTTGGCTGTTCTGATACCTCGGGACTTATCTTAAAATTTGTAGACTCATCTATTCTTTCCCTTAAATCAGTTTTGATATCAAGACCTTCTGAAGATTTTAAATCAGAAAGTTTACTACTAATTTCAAGATTGTTACTGTTTTGTACTGTTTCAGGTTGCTCTTTTCTTACTACTTGTTTTAAAAACTGTGTTGTTTCTTCCAAACATTCTGTATCTTTTTCTGTAGAGTGGTTGGTGTTTTCAGAAGCTAATTTTACTTCACATTTATTTGAAACAATATCTTCATCTTTATAAATAACTTCTTCAATCATGGGTTCTTTTAAACCATATAAAACTTCATTTGACTTTTTTGTACTAAAGTTATCCGTAAAATTCATCAATTCTTCAGTTTCAATATCTAGTACACCATTGACTTCTGGTTGATCATTTTCATATAAGTATTTAAATTCTTCATCAATACTATTTATTTCATTTATAATTTGCATTTCAGTTGTTACTTCATTTTTAACACTCGTTTCTATTTCGTTTATAATTGGCATTTCAGTTGTAATTTCATTTTTAACACTCATTTTTGTTTCGTTTGTAATTGGGATTTCAGTTGTAATGTCGTTTTTAAGACTCGTTTCTGTTTCGTTTGTAATTGGCATTTCAGTTGTTATTTCATTTTTAAGACACGTTTCTATTTTATTTGTAATTGGTATTTCAGTTGTTATTTCATTTATAAAATTCGTTTCCATTTCATTTGTAATTGGCATTTCAGTTGTTATTTCATTATTAACACACGTTTTTATTTCATTTGTAATTAGCATTTCAGTCGTTATTTCATTTTTAACACTCCTTTCTATATCATTTGTAATTGGTATTTCAGTTGTTATTTCATTGTTATGTTCTATTTCTTGGTTTATAAAAGCAATATTAACATCCATTTCTTTTTCTTTGCTATAGTTTGAATCTGTAGTATTATTATCCAAAATTTGTTTGTTTGTTTGACAGTCTTGTTTTAAAATCACTTGATCGTTTATTTCACTTACACTAGGCATTGAGGCAACACAAAGTTCCATCAATTTCGGTACACTATTGTTACTGGCTACATTATTTACGTTTAGCGAATGACCATCCGTTTGAAATGGTTCTGAGTTATCATCATTAATTATACAGAGATTTTCAATATCACTTAAATTCGTAATACTAGGGGTTTCCAAATCCTTAACTGGCGTCTCTGGCGTGAGGTTTTCTAGTGTCTGTTGACTTATACTATCGCTGTGTCGCTCAAACGAGTGGCTAAGAGTGCCTATCGTATCACCGTCCCCTTCATCTTCCTCACCTCGATCTGTATTATCAGATTTAGAATCGAATCCCATATCTAAAATATTCTGGAAATTACTTATACCAGGCGACTTCACCATGCTCGTTTGCATCGGATAATCCTTCTTACATTCTAAACTTAAGTTATCTCTGGATGGACTGGCCTGGTGACTGGACTCTGAACTCGATGTTTTCTCCGAGTTCAAAATATTATCGAGATTCTTTATCACATCACTAACATCTTTATAATAACTTACGTCATCTTGGCTTCCATTTATGATATCTTTGACCCACGGATCCATTGAACTGTCTGAGCGATCTTCTCTTTCCCTACCATCTTCTAACTGTATATTTCCTTGATGACACTCAAGTGTTGCAGTTTCGTTGTGAGTGAGGTAGATGTTCCTTACGTCTTCCAAGGACCCGTGCAGATTTGTAAGACTATCAGATTTTATTTGTATGGATAGAGGGTCTCTATCGGACATTATACTACTGGATCGAGAGACTGCTGTATCCAGGCCCACGCTGAGGGAGTCTTGTATTGTTGGTGCGTTATCGAACTCCTGGTCGGATCCCGTGAAGTGGGATACCATGGATGTGGATGGTGCATGGACAATGGCGATATGCTCGTCTATTTTGGGGATGGTGTTTGGTTTGAGTTTCTGCCAGCGTTCCTCGAAATCACTGCTGGAGTAGCCGTCGTCCTTCGCGGAGTCATTGGCGTGCGAGTGTGTGTAGTGGAGGTGGTTTATCAGAGCGTGTACTTGAGCCGCGGACGGACGACTTTCGGGGTTCTGGTTCCAGCACAGCTGCATCACTTGATATCTATAACAAAAAATCAGTGAAAATGTGAAATATTTATAAGACACTAAAAGCGTATAAATTATAAAAAGTATAAACTAATTTCATAAAAAAAAAAGTTTAGACACAGAAGGGCATTAAACTTAAAAATATGAGTACAATCTTCAATTTGAAGCCGGGAAAAAAAAACTAAAAAATATATATACTTCTAAAACTTGTACTCTTAAGAGTATGTATAGTACTCACAGATGGTTCCTGTAGGGGCAAGGCAGGTCCGGCGCGGGCGCGGGCGGGGCCGGCGGCGGCGCGCCCCACAGACACACCGACCACACCACCCAACCCAGCGACCACACCTCGCTGCACGACTGCAACAGACGAACAGCGTTGACATTACAATTAAATAGCCGTATTTTATATATACTCCTTAATCATATTAGGCGTGATATTGCTTTTGGCTAATAAAAATTTATATATGTATAAAATGTTAAATTAATCAAGGCATCCGATGTGTGTGTAATATTTTTGTATACATATTACACACACATAGTGTGTGACGGAGACAATCATCGCGATGCAAATTAAAAAACCCACATGTTGTGTCAGAACGATTAATTCAATTAGACCACGTCTATAAGCTATATGTGGTCATAAGCATAATAATAAAGCTAGATATATACTACATACATTATATACGGCTGGTTGTCTGTCCGTCTCCGGCGGGGCGCACTGTGCGGGCGGCTCGCTGGTACAGTACTGTCCGAGGACCGCACGCACGTTGTCAGTACCACGGACCAATATATTACCACTCCAGAGGTTCCTGTAGACATAAATAATTGTTTTCTTAGTTCTAATATGGTATTACTTAATTACTATTATTTTATAAATCTACGAGTATCATAGAACTAGTGGCGTGGTTAGTTATTAGTTTTCTTTTTGAATTACAATTTGATTAACTGTGACTGTGTTTCAAGTAATCTGTGCTATGTACATTTGCTAAATTATATATACGTTAAAAAAATCCAAAGTCTTTCTAGAATAGTTTGAAACTAAAGTCTGACGTATCATATAAAGGGTTATTTTTAATTAGTTGACCTCCTCTTGCAGCAGCTGCTCTGCATCAATCCCAACAACATTTGTTTTACGACTTTTTTTAAATTTTGATAAACAACACACAAAACACGAAACAAAAAAATATTTGCTTCCTCTTTTACTTATTACTCTATATTTTGTAAGAAGTGCTTAAAAGGTCAACGTCCGGGCGTCATACCTACGTTCAGAGATAATGTCAGTTCAGAGTCAACAAATACATTTTGAATAGGAAAACTTAAATTTTAAAAACTATTCATTTTAAAAAGTTGTAGAACAAATGATGTTAGAATTGATGTAGAGAGGCTGCCTGCAAGAGTTGGTCAAGTAATTAAAAATAACCCTGTACTATATTTAAAATTTAAAAAAATACTTTAATTTGACTTTTAATACTGAATTATAAAATAACTATGACTTAGTATATTGTATAATTAAATAATTTTGATAGAATAAATAGTAAAGTTTCGAATTTCAAGATACCCACCCATATAAATATCCTCTCGAGTGAATATAGGCGAGGGCAGATGTGACGTCACACATCAGTTGTAGAGGCACTCCACTTTCGTTTAATATTGCCATCTTTGGACGGTTTACTACGAGGTACTGTTGGAGATCCTGAGAAATGTATTCTTAATATATATATATATATATATATATATATAAATTTATCTGTCTGTGGTCACGTCGAATATGTCAGAATGTTCGCATTCAAGCTGTGAGTTCGCCATGCTTCGAGCTCATGTGTTAGAATCCCGAAATCTAAACTAGTAAGTATCTACTTACTAGTTTAGATTGAATTATATCGTACTATTGATCTCAATAGTACGATATAATTCACGTGAGTATAGATAGACAAATATATATATATATATAATAGTCATCATGAATGACTAAAGTTTAAGTAACATGTATATAACTGTATGCAAGATGTATATGCGAAAAAGAACAAATATATCCCTACGACTTTTGTATGTATGTATTACATATGTATGTACTATGTATACGTACTATGTGTGTATTTATTATGTATGTATGTACTTACCATTGAACATAACTCAAAAAGAAGTATCCAAGGGTCTTCCTGCAAGCATTTCGCCACAAAACCCAAAACGTTCTCATGGTTCATGTCTCTGTAAAGACGACCCTCATCCAGGAAACGAGCCTTGTCTTCCAAGCTGGCATTCTGGTTGAGAATTTTCACAGCCACGGTGGATGTACTGCCTCCATCATCTACTTCACCTTCGACCACCTGGAAACATTATTATATTCAATTGAGTGCAAATGAGGACGTCTGACGTACCCGGCACAAAGAGCCTCGGGTTCGATTCCCGACAGGGACGAGCATGTATGAGCATAGATGTATTTCTGAGTTTGGTCGTTTATGAAATATATTCAAAGTATTTCTATGTATCTGTATCCCTGTATGTATACCCTTAACACAAGCAAATGATTAGACAAGGGTTAGATTAATTTGTGTAATCTGCCAGTGATATTATTATTATATGTATTTATAATAACTCACTCTGCCAAACCAACCACGCCCTATTTCTCGAAGATATTGTAACTGATCTCTTGGGAAGTCTTCTCCGGCTGCAATAAAAATACACATTTTATAATATATATATAAATATTAAATATTAAAATATATATATATTAAAAAGAAAGCTGTTTGAATTTCAATACCAATAAATATCAAAGAATTTTTCATTACACATTTATCAAAAATTGTATATATTTATAAAAATTCAAACAGTAACCCATTTGCAAATAATTATCTTACCAAACCAATCAGCACATCGCTCCAAGGGATCTACAACGCGTATATCAGAGGGCAGGGGTTCGAATTCAACAACAGACTCCCTACTGACTCTGTTCCTCTCTTCATTCTCACTAGTGATGTAGACAGCTGCGTTGTTGTTAGCGATATTCTGCATCTCCCGCATCGATATCGGCCCATTATTGTTATCCTCACTGATGTTGTTGTTGACTGGCTCTGAGAAGCCTGAATCAGGAGGCTGCGACCGACGCGCATCGTGGAGATGGGTAACACTTGCGGTAAATAACTGTTAGAAAAGTTATAATATTATTATTACTATTATATAATACACTGTTATAAAATATTTAAAAATAACATTAATACATTTTTGTATTTAAACTTTCTTGAACCATTTTTAAATAATATTTACCCAGCCATAATCAGGTTATTTAATCGCAGTTCCGAGCCCATTCGAGGTTCCTATCCATGAGCTCGAAGTATACCGGGATGACCGGGTAAATATATATTAAACAATAATTAATAGATTGGTTGACAAAGGTTGATTCATTATCCAAACAAAGGAATGCTTTTAGATGTTCCTTTGTTTAGTGGTTAATTTTAATATAAGAAAACTACTGATATGTTATTTAGGGTGTTCTAGGCTACAAAAGTTTTTTGGTTTAACCCACATGCATGTATTAATAATGTTTTAACACACACATACAACTAATAATTTTCGTGTTAGTATCCTACACATTACATATAACTAACATTTAAACATATAATTAAATAAGATAAGTAAATATGCCAATAGGTAAATATATGATTATTTTCCTGGTATATAATTTAAGTAGGGTTGCCACCTTTATGTAAATAAATTTAGTACTTTCTAAATGTTAAAAATACAAAATTATAGGAATTTAAATATTTAATCTAAATATTTAGATTCCTATAATTTTTTGCTGCACGGCAGAAGCATGCCAGCCATAGTTAATATAAAAAACCTGCCAAGTGCGAGTCAGATTGACACAAGAAAGGTTCCGTACCATCTATGAAAATACAGCAAAAAAATTATCTGTAAAAATTACAACTGTCTATCAATCACGGTTCATGAGGCACAACCGAAACAGCGAACCGAAACAGGTAACAGCGAAGTCTTAGTTACAGGGTTCCGTTTTTATCTATTGGGTACGGAAACTACAAAGTAAAACCTATTACATATTTTTCTATAATATATAGTAACGGTGGCAACCCTAAATATTAGTTTCCAAGTAACTATAAGTACATCAGAAATACTGATAATTAACTAAGTACCTGGTTGTCCGCTCCTTCATTCGGCTGCAGACAAGAGAAAATAAATGTTAATTACATTTATTATTTTAAATTAAAATCCAAAATCAAAATCCTTATTGAGAGTAACTTTTCTAATTAAAATTCAAAATATCTTTATTGAAGTAGGCACTTTTGAATCGTCAATAACATTAAATTGGTCGGTATAGTCAGTCCGTGAGTAAGCTACCACCAGCTAGAAATGCTGCTCTGAGAAGAGCTACCCAGAAAGTCAACAGTTGCTCTTTTAAAATAATATTTGACAATATTTGACTTATACATGATAACATCAACCCTGAAAATGAGTCAATAACCAGTTAGACGCATTTTGATTAAACTCCTGAATGCTACAAATTTATTTGATAATATACTTTTAAATTTAGATTTAAAACTAAGAAAAGATCTAAGATATCTTGTGGAAATCCTACTACTTCCTACTACTATTATAAAGGCGAAAGTTTGTAAGTATGGATGTATGGATGTTTGTTACTCTTTCACGTAAAAACTACTGAATGGATTTGAATGAAACTTTACCACAATATAGCTTATACATCAGAATAACACATAGGCTATAGCTTATACATCAGAATAACACATAGGCTACAATTTTTGAGGTTTTTAATGTGAGGTCGTAAAAAAAACAGTGACTGAATCCTACAAGATAGATCAAAAAAAATTACTACAGTATTGTACAACTTAAAAAGGTCTACAAAAAAGTCCGTGATGGTATATGTTTATCTCTTAGGAATAACCCACAATAACCATTTTTTATCCTTTACTTTGTACGAGAAATAATGGCTTATTTACGAAGCGATTTTAAGCAATACAGTATTAATCCTTATCCAATTAAGTATCTTAAATACATTGTGCATTTAATAAAGATCACGTGTTTCCAAAGCGAAGAATCTGCATGTTTATGCTGAAGGAAAAAGATCGTTAAATGTAGTTTATAGGAGCATACTGCAGTAGCTACCTATAGGCCTATGATTAGGGCTCTGCAGTGCTTAGTTACCGTATTTCTTACTTATTACTAGACTAGACGGGACGAAGTCGCGGGCAAAAGCTAGTTTATTATATATCCCACTAAAGATACTTTTATAAAAGACATTGTTTTGACAAAATCATCTTTTATTATTTCCTAGTATAAGAGAAATAGGAACTCAATTAATTTTATGCTAAATTATACAAATATATTATAAATAAATACATTCATAATAAATATATTATATACAATCATTTAATATGCAAATTTTAGCGTTTCCTCTGTAATTACAAGTTAATGATAATTATGACATAATACTGTTTGATAACCAATCATTATGAAAAACCTTTTAAAACATTTATATTATAATAATACAAACTGTATTATTGTTTGGAATTATCTATACATATGTTTAGCCATGTTAAGAGTGTCGCTAGTCTGCCATGCTTTTAAATCGTGAATAAAAACCCCGAATAGGTTTCAAACTAGCCTATTCCGATAATATTGATGTATATATATTTATATGCGTTACTAAAGAAGCTTAATAGATGTCTTAAAAAGATAATGTTATATAGAATATTAAATACAACGAAGCAGGTAGAAACACAATAGCTCAATTGAGAGAGCGGCGGAATCTAAAACAGAGGTCGCTGATTCGAATTTAACACGTATTATTCATATTTAATCAATATTTATGTAAAATATAAATGTAATATAGAAATCTAAAGTTATATATGTGTATATAGCTAATTGAAGATTCCAATTAAACAAGGTAAGGGGAAATACCTAGATGATACAGATTATTGACGATGAGTCATATTTCACGAATTGACTACAACATAATAGATCGTTTCAATGTTCAGGGTCGACAATTTGAGACACACCTTTACTGGAACTGTACTGTATTATTGTGTATAAAATATACTACTACCCTACCTACTTCTGTTTTATACTTATAGGTTTCACGTTTATAAGGGGGAGTGTCTCCTTGAGGCATGGAAGCTTATTTATTTATTTATTTTTTTATTTTTATATATTTTTTTTCACACATCCTGCAAAAGCAAGCATGATGCCACAAGCATTCTCTTCCAGCAAGCCCTCAAATAAACAGAAAATATGTAAAGGTGCATAAAAAAATAGTAATGAAAAAAATATAATAAAAAACAACATACCTATCTAATTACGTAAATTTCTAAGGAATAAAAAGGATAAAACAAATCAAAAAAAATATTTTTACAAAAGGAATAGCCTGAGATATCAAATGTTATGACACTCAAAAGGAGTCAGTCAACCCTTACACGGCTTAGTTCATTAAAAGATAAGTTAGTTAAAATAAGTATCATTCTGTAAGTGCCGGAACTATTTGGTGTAAGCGACATTTTTTTGCAAAATGGAATTATAGGTATACAATATACATATTTAATTGGAATCAACGTCATTCAGACAATCCGAATATTTTTTGTAGTGCGTATGTATGTGCGTGCGTGTGTGTGTGTGCATGAGAGCGTGTGTGTACATTTAGATTATTGGACTATGGATTAAATTATAGACTAACATTAGTATTAATTTACGACTAAGTATTCCCTTCGTGACGTAACAACGCTTTAAGGTCATAGGTTAATGAATAAGGTTTTGTTTAAAAACATAGAAACATTACATTTTACAAACTTGGTTCTATAATAATATATATTACATAATAATAATACATACCTATTACATGGAAGAGATGAATAGTGACGAGGAAAAATATTGAAAAAGTATATACTATATGTTAGGTACATTTATGATGTTAGTATGTTGAATGTTTATCTTTTTGTGTAACTAAAAGTATAATTTTGCTAATACATACGTTATATTCATTAAAATTATCCAATTGTCAATGAAAAACAAATACTTATACATGTATTTGGGTTTAATTCTTCCATAATTTAAGTTTTACGTTTACAATAATGATTCATTATTATTTAAATAAATGACATATTTTGGTTCGTTAGCGTTTGGTTAGCACAGACGCCTAACTCGCCTCGGCCTCGGGTTCGATTCCCGACAGGGACAGGCATGTAAGTGATGAGCATAGATGTTTGTATTTCTGGGTTTGGTCGATTACTAAATATCAAAGTAGTTACAATGTGTATTTCTATGTATTTGTATCGTTGTCTAACATCCTTAACACAAGCAAATAATTTGCTTACTTAAAGATCGATGTGTGTATATTATTATATTATAATTTTACGACAATATAGTTTAAATAAAATTTTTAAAAATTTGCTATTGAGGTCAGAAATTAAACTGTTGTAAGGTACTCTAATAGACCCTTGAATGCTCAAATAGTAAGCAGTTTTTCGCCTTTAATACCTTCTTACATATAATTTGTATGGTTGAGACGTGTTAAAATACGTTAATAATTTACGTGAATTGTCACGTCTCACGTAGAAACTATTTTAAACGTGATAATGCAGTCTTTGTATCATTTATAATATACTTTATATATTAAATATATATGTTAGTCAGTCAAGAAAAAAGGATGTGGTTGAAAAAATCTCAAATAGGAGAAAAATCTTTTATAAAAGAAATTGATAAATAATATTTTTTTTATTTTATTGCGATGTGATATTATAGTCAAAGTGTGTGACTATTTATATATTTAATTTCAATACTTAAACTCTATAAATAGGACCTCAATATTGAAATTTGATGATTCTAGCCCCAGTATCAGAAAAGCAGACCTACCATGAACTGTTAAAAACTTATATTTTTAATATTTGTGGTAATATTACGTAGCATGACCTTTACAAACCGATTACCAGTATGTACAAAACGAACGTGAACGAATGGTTTTCTATTCCTTTATTAGGAGAGAATGAGAGATCAGTTTCTTTATGCGGTTAAAGAACGAATGATTTAAGATGACGTAATCAAAACTTCTTATCCCAACATTATAAAAGTTATATTACTTTTAAAATGTCATGGTACAGTAATCGAAAGTAAGATTATTATAACACAGCATTAAAAGATAGTACCTAGTCACCCTAAACGAACCTTTTGAAAGAAAAAATTACCTGTTAAATAAACAATACTACAATTAGTTGGAAATATAAAAAAAAGATACTACAGGGATGAAGTATCAAGGTAGATTAGAAGGAAGGAACATACACCGACCCCAATATTGGGATAAGGTCATCCCGATAAAATATTAAAAGACAAATGATAGGAATAACATTCACAAAAATATATATCATACATTAAATTCCAAACATAAACTCTAGCGAGATAACAATTTATAAATAGGGACATATTTAACTACAATATACGAACGCGCCCGCACTGCGTACACGTCTCGCACGCACCTGCGGGCGTGATGTGACTCGCATACACTAATAGGACTGTACCATGTGTATCTGTGGGTGTATGTGGGTATAATAACAGTCAATTATTAGGGATTAGTACGAGTTTTGACGTTACTCATTTATTTACAAACAGCTTATACATATAGTGTTATCATATATACGATAAATAATATAGCCAATAAAAGATTTCGCTAAAATTTAACTAAATAAGTAGTATTATTTAAATATCGTTGAGAAAAAAAGTCATAATAAGTACATTCCGATACACAAAAAATGCAAATTTTTTTATGTCGGGACACTGTTAACTAATACTGATGAATAACAAATAAGCAAAGCAAAGTAGCAATTTGTTTTTTTATAATATAGAGGCATATACATTGTACCTTTTACATATATGTTTTGAATTATTATTATATATACATATATAGTAAATTAGGAAAACTATGAGAGTTTACCCAATGAAAAAAAAAAATACGTAAAATCAAAACATACAATTATTATACACTCAAACTCAAAATGTATTGAAATATTTAAAATAATCTGTTAAATATTATACTACTTAGGATGAAATAAATAAAAGTTTTCGTAATGTCAAAACTCGTACTAGCGGTACTGTATGTATGTATGTTTTGCACTTTAATTGGTATCGTTAATTTTAGTTGAATGAATACTGAGCAGGTGGAGTCTATTTAATTGGAGTTTTAATTAAAACATTTTTTAGATAAAAAGATGTTTAAAGTTAGGAGCAACAAAAAATCGACAGTGTGCGAGTCGGACTCGCGCTAGAAGGGTTCCGTACCTACCATATATATTTAAAAAATGCAAAAAAAAAAAACACTTTTGTTAAATGGAAGTACTCCCATAATATTTATTTTATTGTAATTAAATCATTTATTTTAAATTGAATATTTCAAGCGTAATGGCAACAGGCCATTACTAAATTTAAAGAAAAATTTACATTTGTTGTATGGGATCCTCCCTTAAATATAATTTATTCTGTTCCTAGCATTAATAGTAGGTATAGCAGTACCACAAATATATTATGTATTTCGTTGAAGATTTCAACTATTTAGTTACAACAGTTCATGAGATTAAATCTGGAGTTTAGGGGTGGTTCCATGGGCTTTATGTAGTTCATTATCTCCATCCCAGCACCGGCTAAAATAATAGCTCTCTCTTTTACTTATTACGCTGTTTTTTGTAGGAAGTACTCAAAAGGTCAACGTGCGCCATGCCTACCAAGTTATTTTATTTATTTTTTTATTTATTTATATCTTTTCCACTTAGAATCATAATCAGTGATCACTTGTGTACGTCAACATGGAAATGTCAGGAGGGCCTATTACGATACTAGATTTATCGTAATAAGCCCTTCTGAAAAAGCACTTTCCATCTTAATGTTAAAGCTAGTTAATGGAGTGAATGCCAGTTCAGAGGGACCAATACATTTTGTATGGGAAAAATTAAATTTTTTAAACTACTAATTTTAAGTCGTAGAACAAATGTTGTTGAGATTGATGTAGAGAGGGTGCCTGCAGGAGGTGGCCAATTAATTACAAATGATAATAATATAATAATAATAATGTAAGGATTGTATAAATGATGAGGATGAAGAGTTGAAGAGTTCATGTATGTCAAGAGTGGATGGAAGATGAATCTTATAGTGGTAAGAGAATGACATTTGGAATAGTATGTTAAATATAAACTGATATAAAATATTAATTTAATAATAGAAATGACACTAGTAAATTTTTCACTTGCATACATATTGAAACGTCAACGTAGATACTGGTATTCCAATTATTTTGGCACAGAAACAATGTGGTTGATATTGTTACTATTTTCGGTTAGTACTCACGATATATTATAAATAAATATAGAAATTCTCTGTAATATATATATAAAGAGAGAGAGAGATATTTCCACCCATATTGTAAGTCATCACAACATCTCTGTATCAATAAAATCTAGAGTATTATTGGGAAGAATATTATTTTCACAGAGTAAAATCAGCTCCGAGAAAATTTCACTTAAATTTACTCATACACAGTATATATATAATAGTTATAGTGTAACAAAAGTAAATACAAAAAGTATTGTTACATGAATTTACCAAATATAGAAATAGCTTCCCATACATTGAAAAATACAGTCAGTCTGTATGTTTACTCCATTGTGCAGTGCTCATTGATTCTACACAAATACTATTATATATTTATAAAAACCGAACAAGTGCGAGTCTTATTAGCGGGTGAAGGGTTCTGTAGCATTATTTATTAAAAACTGCAAAAAAGTCACGTTTGTTGTACGAGTTACATTTATTTTATTCTTTTTTTAGTATTTGTAGTTATACCAGCAACAGAAAAACATCATCTGTAAAAAAAATCCAACTGTCTATGTATCATGGTCCATGAGATTGCCTGCTGATAACAGACAGCGAAAGAAATAGGATTGCGTTTTTACACTTTGGGTACAGAACCCTAAAAACTGTTATTACGACTTCAGTATTTTACTTAATTCTGTATTTATCTTCCGTGTGTCTCTGTACGAATGACGACTTTAATTCCCACGGAATTAACGTTACAATAAAGAACCCTTTTTATATTTTAAAAACATAGCGAGTGGCCTGAGGAGATACTTGAACCCGTTTCCCTGAAGTATTGTGGTTTTAGTTATATTTATTATTTTATTAGTATTATTAAATAAAGTATTTGAATAATTCTTTCTTGAAACAATTGAACATGAACATACGATTATAATACAATAGTTTATGAGTTATTTGGTAGCCGGATAAATAAATAATACATAAATTAAAACATTATAAAATAAATAAGTAATAATAAATAATTATTACAAATTTAAGTTCCGTTCTCGGGCGTTCATTCACATTGATTTCAACATGTTGTAAAAATTTTATAACGTGATTCAAACATTTATAAATAAATAAACAAACAAATAAATAAATAATAACACTTTCATACACATTAAAAATACAATAGTTTTATTATAAACCATGAAGTAACAAGAATATTACTTGAAGTGCATCCTAGCTAGTTCCTTGCTGCCAGCTGTCCTCATTCACACGACTGATTGCGTGGTTCTTTTAACCACTCATTCAAATAAGATAACTGACTGACTGATACTTGCTAATTACCTTGCCTTCATTGTCACATCACTAGTACTAACTTTGATGGCTATGAGATTCCAAATCTAGGTAGATGTACTTATTCTAGATAGATTGTGTTTTTAGGTAAAGTTCAGAGTATTGATGTTTGAAACGCTTGAGTTGAGATGAGTTGATGTTACAATACGCATATTACGTAATAAATTTTAAGTATTTTTTTTTAATTACAGTAGAAACCCGATTAACCGGACTAATTGTTGTCAATAGGCATTCGGATAATCGAAAATCCGGATAATCGAATGAAGATCGATGTATGAAGAATAGCGGGATTTGTGCATACATATGTGGTACATATAATTTTATATGTTTATTTATTAAAAACAACAAATATATCTATATCAACGAAAATCAATGTTTATTAAGGAATAATTAAGAGATACATTTTCTTAGATTACATACGTACATGTATTGTACTAAAATACTGCAGCGTCAATCACAAAATAAAATATTTAGGTATGTACGTATGTACATACGTATAGTTTGTTAAAAAATATTTTTTTTTTTTTTTTTTTTTTTTTTTTTTTTTTTTTTTTTTTGTCTGTCTATGCTGTTAGCCCTGTTGGCTATTACAGCGTCACCGGGGGAATGGGTGGGTCAGGAGACCCACCCTTAAAAAGGGGGGGCCAGATGGGCCCCCATGGGGGAACGACGTCCCGAGGGCGTCTCAGATTGAGACACGGACCTCGGCTCGGGGCGTCGTTAGTCAGGAGGGAAGCTAAGGAAATTTGGACACTAGCGTCCTCCGACGGCAGAACGCCGGAGCAACGGAGCACTTACTCAGTTGGGACCTCGTCTATACCGGTACAGACGGTGTGTGTCTGTATGTTGTGTGGTGTCAATTATGCCTACGCGTACACGTTATTACCTACTGTGAACGCGTCGTCGGGGTCAACGAGTACCGACTTGGGTCTTCTTTTTCTGACTAAAGTAGTCTTACGTGGTCTATACTCTGCGGCGTCAGCCACCAGTGGGTTCGGGTGTCGCTCAGCACGTTCAAAGTACTTTTGGGAAAGCCCCTTGAAGTACTGAGCGATGGTCGGAAGGTTCAAGTCTCTATGGAGATCGATGTTGCGTACGAACCACGGCGCCCCGGTTGCAATCCGTGTAAACCTGTTCTGAATCACCTGAAGGGGTTTCAGATTAGCGTGCGCAAAAGCGGGACTCGCATAGGACATGACGGAACGTATGCAAGCTTTGTAAAGTGTCACCTTATTGCGAAGGGACATTTTACTCCGCTTGCCTAACAGCGGATATAAACGACCTAATATGTAGGCCGCTCTGCTACGAACGGTCCTAATATGCGCAGTGAAAACTAACTTTCTATCTAACGTTACTCCTAGGTATTTTGCCTCGTCTTTCCAAGGTATCGGTTTATCAAAGAGTTTGATTCGCGGGAGGATCCTTGGGGGGCCCCGTTCGAAGAGCACCGAAACGCTCTTCTCAGGGTTTACCTCAATCCGCCATTTCCGCAGCCAACTCTCAAGGGAGTCGACTGCGGATTGGAGACGTTGGTATATCTCCCAGTGATCCTTAGAGGACGTGTAAAGCGCGGTATCGTCCGCGTACATGGCAAGGTGCACTTTAGATCGCGGTCTAGGAATATCGCTAGCGTAGATGGAATAGAGGATGGGCGAGAGAACTGAACCCTGGGGAACACCCGCCCTGATGGGGCGGGGGGTTGACAAGACGCCTTCCACTCTGTAGCGAAAGGAGCGATTCGTCAGGTAGTCCCGTATGATGAGTACGAGTCTGTCCGACACCTTGAACTGGTATAACTTGTACACCAGTCCATTGTGCCAGACCCTGTCGAACGCCTTAGCTACATCGAGGAAGAGCGCTCCTGTCCTATGCTTCTTGGCCCTCACAGTGGCCCCTATCAGTATGTGCTCCGTGAGGCGTTGCACCTGATGGGAACATGAATGGTTGGCTCTAAAGCCGAACTGCTCATTTGGGATGATTTTGAGTCTCTCGACTTCCGATCTAAGTCTACAGAGGATGATTCTCTCATATACTTTCCCTAAGGAACTAAGAAGACTAATGGGACGGTAACTACTAGGCAGATGCCGGGGTTTGCCCGGCTTATGGAACCCTATCACTATGGCCTCTTTCCACTGGGCCGGAAACGAGCAACCGGCCAGTAGAGCGTTAAAAATGGTAACCAATAGGTAAATTAAAGGAGGCGGAAGAAGCTTTATCACTTTGTTAGTGATCCTATCGGGACCTGGCGATTTCTTGACGTGAAGCGCCCTAACTATGGACGTCACCTCGTCTAGGTTCGTTTCCTCGATTGGCGGACCGGCCGGTGGCTGAGAACACATTATATTGACTGATTTGTCGACTATTTCGACATGATCGCGATCAACGGATTGAGCAGACAGACGGCACTGGCTCTCTAGACTGTCGGCTAAGCACTCAGCTTTGTCAGAGTCGTCAAACGCGATGGCGGAGTTAGGTCCAACCAAGGGAGGCATATCTGAGACAGTGTCCGCCTTCAACGCTCTCTGCAACCGCCAGAATGCCTGGTGTGTTGGAGAGAGCGTCGCAAGCGTCCTATCCCAGCCACTATCTCTGAAGTCGTCGAGAGCTTGTCTCGACTCCCTCTGAAGACGGCGCAGCCTCCGTCGGTTGTCATCTGTCGGGTATCGGTCATGGGCTCTAATCGCGGCGTTTTTACGGGTGATGAGGAGTCTAATGTCCGGAGGGAGTGCTCGGTAACCCTCGAAGTTCACTCGGACCTCCCTCGAGGACTTTCCTATGCTGTCTACCAAATGTTCTGTGAAGTTAGTCGCGGCTGAGACAGCGTCCTCGACCGATGTAAGCTGGTCAGGAATTTTGTCGAGGTGCGCTGGTACGGGGGAATGGAGTTGCTCTCGAAGCTTCGTCCAGTTAATAATTGTTTTGGTCGCGGGTTCCCTAAGGGGAGGAAGTCCTAGCTGAAATAGGACCGGTCGATGGTCAGAGTCTAGCTCGGATAGCGTCTCGATAGAACGTAACTGGAGTGTCACGCCCTTCAAGAGTACTATGTCGAGCACGTCGGGTCTGTCATGTCGGAAGTCTGTGTCGCAGTATCGCGTGGGACTCAAAGGCGCGGTGATCTCGAAGTCGAGACCAGCCTTGTAACTTAGCCTATCAAGGAGATTTCCTCTACTGTTTGCGACAGTGGAGTTCCAGCGGGGATGTTTGCAATTTAGGTCGCCGGCCAGAATGGTTGCGTTACCTAATTGGAGTAAGGACTTAAGGTCCCTCTCAACTAAGGCTTTATTGGGAGAAAGATAGACGGATGCTAGTACGATCGACTGATGGCCGGTCATACCCACCTGACATAATGACGCTTCTACGTTGACTAGTTGGGGCGGATCGAGCGGAGTGCAATGAAGAGACCTTCTGTAATAGATGATGGTTCCCCCCTTCGCGGTTGCCCTATCGTTCCTAACGAGACGGTAATTTGCGATGCGCGGATCACGATTACACGGCTTCAGAAAGGTCTCTTGTACTAACAGGACGTCTATCTGGTGCGTGACCACGAAGTCGCGCACTAGATCTATCTGCTTAAGTAGCCCGTTCGCGTTGAATGTAGCGACAGTCAGAGAGCGAGGTTTTACCCTTCCACGCGATGTCATCATGTTGACATCGTGTGTTCGTATATCGATTTGATTAGGACGGCGTGCTTGAGGAGCACCTCCATCCTCGCGGGAGGGTTCCGCGCGGAATCCCTCATTTCATTTGAAAAGACTAGGAGCTCTTCGATGTCTATTACACCGAAGAGGCTCGTGACGCACGCGAGCGAACTCGCAACTCCGTCGGTGGAGTTACGAACCGGCGGCGGCGGCAACGACTGGGGGACGGGCTGTGGGATAATCCTCGGAGGCTTCACCCAAGCGTTCGCGATAGCGGGTGCCTGAGGGGCCTGGGATGCCTGAGGGGCCGCGGGCCTCCCAGGGGCTAGAGGAGCCCATGGAGGCTGTGCAAACCGAGGAGGATGCCTTGCCGGCTGTGTCCTGCGCGGCGCTTTGGGGCACCCGCGATAATTCGCAGGATGGCCCTTCTGTCCGCACAGGACGCAGCTGGGAGGATCCTCAGGGACCGGTCCCTTCCGCGAGCAGTCGGCTGTCGCGTGGTCGTCCAGGCACTTGACGCACCTTGGACGCGCGTGACAAAAACGTTGGGAATGCCCATAGAGCTGGCAGCGATGACACTGACCAGGAAAACCGCGACCACGTGGAGGTTCGACCCTAAGGCCGGAGAGTTGGCAGACTGCCTTAACGTTAAAAATTTGCTTTCCTTCCGGGGAAAGCTCGAGATGGACGAGAACAAGATCGAACGGGACCCTAGTGGTCGCTCGGTACATGCGGTGCACCGAGATGACGGGGAAGGATTGGGACTTAAGGTCCTCGAAAATCCGCTCAGTAGTGAGCTCCACGGGGAGCCCTCGGATGACCACCGTTAAGCGGCGTTCATCCTCTAGCGCGTAGGTGTGGTATCCGTAACCACGTTCGCGGAGGAGACGAGTCAGACCACGGTGGTCCGACGAAGACGCGGTTTGAACGCGGATACCGTCGGCGGTATTTCGGGCGGACGTGAAATGGAGCTTGTGCTCCGTCATAAGTGCGGACAGAGTGTCCCACTTAGACTTGTCCCTTATGTAAAGCGGCGGCGGCGCGGGGGACTTCCGTGGCGCTGAAGGCGCAGGCGCTGAAGGTGCCTCCGCGGGCGCTGAAGGCGCGGACGACGGCGACGCGGACGCGGGCGCTTCGGGCGCGATCGGCGCGCGTTCGCGAGTCGGGCCCGGGCCCGAAGAACGGTCGGGCGACGCGGGTTCGCTACTAGCGGGTTTTGAGGCCCGTTTTCGCGGGACGTTCGAGGAGAGCGCTTTCGTCGCCTTCCTCTTGGCCGATTTGGTCTGCACGGTCGTGAAACCGTCGTCCTCGTCAGCGTCCGAGGAAGGGGACGAACTCCCCGACTCGGAATCCGAGGCCGTCTGCTCCGTAGGAGTGGCGGCCTCGACCTCCATGTCGGAGGTGCTCTCGGTCGCGATCGCGGCGCGCGAGGTCGAGGGCGGAGACTCGATGCCTAACAAGACAGAGTAGCGCAGGCATAATTGAGGCGCAATTCCGTGGACCCAACCATAGAACTGCGACTTGGACAGATCTTCGGGTTCCGCCGCGGATTTGGGGTCCATGGTGGAGCCCGGAGATATGAGCCGTCCTCCCTGCGTGAGCAGGGAGGCGAGTGCCTAACGTGAACCCTATCGAATCTCTGTCAGTAGGTGACAGAGGTGTGCCTAATACCCTAACGACTGTGTACTTACACGACGCAGGCTATTACGACGAAGTCTTTGAATTGCGTTTCGTACCCTAACTAGGGCGACGTCGGACTTGTTGGACCCCTATGCAGGCTCGCCGGCCCGCAGGTGTGCTTGCGGCGATGACTCACACACAAACACAATCACACCGCTGGCTTGCACACAATGGAGGTCGTTATCTTGACTGGCGCAGGTGTACGAACGGTCGGTGCAGGTGGTCGGTGCAGGTGGCTGGGCGGTCAGCGTGACGGCCCAGGTAGGTGGCGCGGATAGGCGGAGCAGGTAAGAGGGACATGTGTCCCGGTCGACTGCTCAACGGTGAATGTGTTAAAAAATAATAAGTTTAATTTGGTTTAAAATATTTGGTAATTGTCATCTGACGGTTTCTTCATCATTTTCCGATGTTTACTTCCGTCTTCACTATCTAATTTACAAGTGTACAACAAAATTGAATCGGCATTCTTTTTTATATCACTTATCGTGGATGTACCCACACCATACTGATCAGCTAACTTACGACCGGTTTCTCCTTTTTTAATTCTTGCCCAAATTCGACTTGTAGGTACATATTTTGAATATAGCTGGGCTGTCCGGATAATCGCGAATCCGTATAACTGAGGGCCGGATAATCGAGTTTCTACTGTAATTTTATTGATAGGCTTCAAAATATGATACTTATAATTTATTAAATCATTTTTATTTTCTGTCTTTAATATATTTCCGAATATTTATATGATGGTGTGGTATTAAGAAATCCCTGTTAAGCTATTTCATTTAATATATTGTATTTTTAAATGTATTTTAGGTTGGTTTCATTGCGATCTCCCTGAAGCTTCTTCTCCTGAACGAATTGTGCATCGGGTTTTTTTATTTGATAGCAGCATTATCATCGATGGTTTAGCAACAAAAAATTAGAGATCGTTCGTTTACTTGGGAATGATCAACGAAAAACTAAATTTCGTAAAATGTACGAATATAATCATTGAATTTGCGCTCAACTAACTGACGGTCAGAATGGCTCTCAACCTAGTTTAAATAAGGACTTGCTATGTTTTACGTATTTTGTAACATGGCAAGCATTAAAAACACCTTAGAAACCTTAGAAAACACTATGGCAGACATGGTATTTATTTCTAACAATGACATAAACTAGTGCCTACTCTCTAACAGTAACTTCATCTTGAGAGATTTATTTGCTGACTCTAACAAAATAATAGATGTGTATATTCTTGTCGGTTCTTTCATGCACCTACATTTTGGTATATTGTAAATAAGTGACATTTTATAATTGTAATGCTTATTTTTCATTGAAAATTTATAAATAAATATCTTGTAATATTCAGATTTTTATTAACGTTAACAATCAAAACTAATAATATAAATAATTAAATTCAAAAACTAAATGAGGAATTTTAATATAATTCGGTATTAATAATTAATCCGGTACATTACAATATACAAATAAAATCTCGTAATCAATTAAAAAATATAATTAATTGAGAGCATTAATAAAAAAAACTATTTGGATTAGTACCTACATCTGATTGTTAATATTGAAAAAAATATACAATTATAAGATATTAATATTACTATATTATTACATTTTGTTCATGTTCCCTTATATTAAGGTCATTTCAGCCTATACCCCTAGAACGAGTATTGACGTTACAAAAATTATGAGCCTTCAATGAATATGGATGGAGATATTTTTGAATATTTATAGTAATTCTAAAAAAAAAGATAGGTATAAATATTAACAGATATTTTAGAATGCTGTATCGAACAGTGTTATAGTTTTGGTAACGTCAAAACGCGATGACTGTATGATTCTTAAAAAAAAAAAAAATAAAACAAGTCTATAAAGGATATATCTACAACAAACATTACATATATTAGCTCTGTATAATAATGATATAAAAATAAATAAAATCATACACAATTTTGACAATTATCTCGCAGTCTCCAATCCTCATACATCTTGTTTTCAAAACTAGATGGAAACGTTACAAATACATAGTAAAATGGAAGATATTGTTTTCGTCCATTAGTAGGAGTGGTGAGGAGTGCAGGAGGGTGAGGAGATGGGAGGAGGTCTAAGATCACTTGTTTTGGGCGCAGTGCCAACTTCAAGCGCCACTGCACCCACTTCATAGCAGAACTTTTCCTTTTTTTTCTTTAATCTTTAGGATTTATATTTAAACGTTATAAATATTTAAAATACTTGAAAATTATATTATTTAACTAAAATATTTAACCGTTATTCATATGATAAAATAGACGTTCCAGATATTTAAAAAAAAAAAAACGGGGTCATTGCATGTTAAATAAAAAATATTTGCTACATATTTTTGAATATTTTTTTTTTTTTTTTTTTTTTATTATAAAACCAACTCTTATAAAATAAAATAATTTAAAAGTATTAGAATAACTGACACAATGTACACGCAGACTATAAACGACAATCACATAAAGAATTGGGAATCGAATCCATGACCTTTGTTACCATTCAGGGCTACTAGACCAAGCCTCAGGCGCATTATACAAAAAATATATAAATAATTTTATAGTCTTCACGTATGAGTATTGAAAATTGATATCTACCCAGGAGTCTGATATATATTATATAAGATTTGTTTGTCTGTTCGGTTCCGCAAAAAAAGTGAAAATGAAAACTGTATGCAATGAGGTCGTTAAACTCCAATTTGTGATCATTTGTCTTTCTCGCTCATACTCTAACGTTAGAGTGAATAAGAATATGGGAAAAGCGAATTTATTCGTGATCAATTTTCTATCTGGCTCATTCTCTAACATTAGAGTAAACAAGAAGATGGGAAAAGCGAATTTATTCGTGATCAATTTTCTATCTAGCTCATTCTCCTAAGTTAGAGTGAATAAGAAGATGGGAAAGGTAGTACCGCCATGCTGCCATTTTTAAGATTAAATTTACTAATAATGAGACGTCATATAAAAATTATTTAATTTTTAAAATATTAATAATAATAATACTTTTATTGTACTCCACATTACAGAAAAATAAAATAATACATCAAAAACGATTTATATAAAAAAGTGAAAAAAAAAAAAAAAAAAAAAAAAAAAAAAAAAAGTTTAGTTAATATAAAGATTTTTTTAGACTTTCTTTATTTGTAACATACATATAATAAAAAACAAAAAGACTAGTCGGTAATAAATTATAAATTGTCAAGTGGAGTTAGTTACCTTTCTTTACAAGATAACTTATCTTAAAAGGTAACTTTTGATGGTTTTGTATTTGTTAACCAATTACGCTACAACCTTGAAAGAACTTTGAGAACCTCTCGATTATCGTAAATATATTTTTTATTGAATTACCCCAATTCTTTAGTTAAATCATATTGTTAAAGCATAGTTTTGTGAATTCTACGAAAAAAAATCGTTCGTTCAAAATCTAAGATACAAAGAAAAGAAACATTGTAATTAATATAAGTTGAAACATGAAATCATTCACTACAAGTCATAAAGGGGTTGGGAAAGATAGGGATGCGGTTAGTGGTCACTCTACCGAAATTAATAAACGATTTGATCCAATAATGGCTATTAAGGATTGAAATTACAATATGTTCCTCGAGTTGATAAAATTGAATTTCAATCTAAGACTAAGGATCGATTATTAATACCGCTATTAATTGAAGGACTGGCGATCTGAGATGATATTTGTAAGAGAAGAGGATGTTGACTTTATGACATTCTTCTTTCATGTTCAGTGTTTAGAACCAAAGTAGTAAATAGAAAGTAAAACTCAGTTAAAAAAAAAATCTTATTTGGGTCATATTTTTGCTGTCTGTATTAGTGTGTATGTCGTATATATTTTATTAAAAATATATATATAGAATATGTACTTACATATTTGTACTGTCTATATCAGTTTGTATACGACTATTATTTAAAAAATATATAACATACTTAATATTCTTAAAGTTTGAGTAAATTTAGAATAAAAGTGCATCAACACCAGTGGGATTCGAACCTGTGACCGTGGCAGTCGCTAATTTAAGCAACAATGACATGTTTAAAGACAATTACAAGTATCAAAACTTATTTCTTCATCTAATTACAAAAATCGAACGATATTTCGACCAAAAAACAAGCAAAGGCATGGAGCCTGTTCTTGCCACCATACCATGTAATCTATACAACAATGTATAATAGTTTTTTATTAAACAGTTACATTTACCTTACATTTTATATTGTTACTAAAGTATTATGAAACAAGTCTTAAGTATCAAGATAAAGAAAGTTGCTTAAAAGAAGCCATACGAGACCAGACAGATGGTGTTACACACAATATATATATAAAACCAATGTCTGGGTAGAAAACTATATAATTTACTTAGATCAATTATACCATAAATACAATGACAAACAGATATTCAATACCAATCTTTACATATGTATCATCGCAGAGAATAGATTAGATTGGTGCCAAATATTGACTCCGGTGAGTAATGTCAGTTTGTCTGTCCTAATGACTCAAAGAGACAGACGTTGGATTAATTATCATGGCGTTGACCCTTCAAGACATGAAATTTGATATCTTCTAAGATGTTATAACAGTGTTATATATATTGAAGAATGTGGGAAGAGCAACATTAATAACTGTCACTTAATATTTGTATGTATTCATTATTAACCAGTGATCCAAAAATAAGGGGTGTTAGTTTAACATGTGTGTCTGTAGCATCATAGCTCCTAAACGGATGAACTAATTAGAATTTTTTATTGTAAGACTGGTCTGTCAATATGATTCTTAGAAGTTTGCAGGAAATAAAAACTGTCTCCACTCAATATTCAGCTCATATTGGAACTAGTGACAGTATATCAAACAATATTGTCAACAATATTGTCGGCAATATTATCAGCAATATTGCCCCATTCTCAAACCAACAACAAAATCTGATATTTACTATTATAACTCACACACACAAAGCTGACATTGTTTTGTAAACAAGGTCTTTAGTAAGTTAGTCATCCTGCCTCATTACATTGCAAAAATAAACATGTTCATTATAACACTTAGACCATATCATTATCAGTCAAGGGCATTTAATTGATAAAAATACATGCCCCATTAATGGTCTAGATGTGTGTAATATGATAACATGTATAGGGGCACTGAGTTCAATGACCTCACTGTCCGCAACTGATTAGATAATTTTTAGTTCAATTTATTTACGACTTTATTTATTATTGTTACATGTTTGTCACATAATAACGACATAAAATTCTGGCACAAAATATAACCATAATATAGTTTATTATTCCTGTACTTGTAATTATAATATTTTTGGTAATTATTCTAATAACAAATTCATTAATTACTTCATCAATGAAAACTAATCAATATGTATATGAGATATTTCATTCATTAACAGTTATAAAATAATAAAATTTCAGATTAATATTATTAATTACATAAATATATCAAGCAGCTAATAAAATTATTATAACATTGATAGTTGTTAATTTTCTGTATGCAAATATATACAGTATGTATATATATTAAAATCATATTTTAACTATATAACATATTATTATAATATTCCCTACCTTACAATCCTTGTGCCGGTAACACCACGTACATCCGAACAGCACACCAATAGCAGTGATCACAACCGCCAGGGCTGGTACCACTGCTCCTCCACTCCATGTTTCAAACACTGACCCACTTGCTTCTATAACACAAATATGAAGAGTATTAGTATACTTGGAATAGATTCCAATAAGATGCATGGAACTTTTAATTACAAGATGCAGGCATGATGCATGGTTTTATTTTCAAACTACCCTACTTTATTATATCAATTGTTTTATATAATATAGACGTCTTTAATTCTTTTATACTAATTGTACACTACTGTAACCTACAGAATAATATTCATATGAACTATCTTAATTATTTTGAACTTTTACAGATTTTATAACCATGTGGCGAATTTCTTTTTATTGAATAAATACCTAATATAATAGTTTGAGAACTATTTCTTTTTGTCATAGTTAATCTTTAGATGAAGAAACATAAGAATAATGGAAAGACAAATAATAATGAGAGATAAAAATTGAATTTACCCTATTATTAAATTTATTATTACTTCGGTTAAATATAAGTATTTCATGAATAAGGTATAAAAGAAAACATTAGTAGGGTTGCATATTGTAGCTTACCGTGCGGGTAGACCCGCGGCGTTGAGTTTACAGGAAATCCTTGTGCCAATTGAAGGCCCGTTGAGGCCAAAATTAAAATCACCCATAACACAGCCATTATAATTACATTATTTGCACAGCCGTATTATTTTTCGTTTCATTATTTATTATTTTAATACACCACAACACAAAATACACGGTCCCTGACAGATTTCCACTGACGAAAGAATACTAGAGCACTAAAGAGTATTGAAGGTAAAAATTACGCACATATAACATTTTACTAAACTAGACTAAATTATTACACATTAAATATAAAATTAATTATGTTTTTCGTGCACATTTACATATAAATTGCGCAACCCACAGCTGTACAGAACGCCATTTTTCGATTACAATGTTGCCTCTTAGAATTATTCTTGTCATTGTTTTATTTTTTGTAACTGGTCATATTCATTTTCTACCCTCTTATTTTATATTCATTATTTTAAATTCAACAGAAACGAGAAAAATATAATATAGTAATAAAAACAAATAAATTTTTGTTTTTTTATGCATAATAAACATAATTACTATACGTCATAATGATAAGGATCAATAATTAAAGCTAAAACCAAAGTGACAAATCTTTAACATGTAATCAAAAATATATATAAATGAATCACAAACATAAACCATCATTTACAAACTCGTAATTGTTTTTAAATCTTTTCACAATTATTCCTTTTTAGTAACTATCTACTTTATATAAGAAATGTCACAGTTATTGCTTTGTCCTTGTCAATGTCAACTGTCAAGTTTTTGAAAAACTGTGATTCGGCTGGTGCTAGAAAATTATTATTCTAAATATAAAAATGTGTCAATAATCAGAATAAAATCCCACTAACAACCAATGTCTTATTTTACCAGCTTCAATCCAAATAATTTATCATAAACTTTGGAAGTAAATACGATAACCTCAAAACACATGTACGGTAAAAGTTTTCTATTTAGTAAAGTAGCTATAGTAAGTAGTGCCCGGTACTATAACAAGAGAGATTCTAAGAAGCTTCTGGAATTTCTAGCCACTATGCCAAAAGCAAATTCTACTAGAATATCTGAAGCGCAACGACAACGGCAGTTTATATCCAAAAAATTCGAAAAATATGCTCCAAGTACGGTTTATTTACAAGTGCTGGGGTCTGGAGCAAGAGGAGCGCCAAACACTTTATACCTATTCACTGATCAAAAACGGTAAGTAAAGACTAACATATTAAACAACTATTACACCATAAATATGTTTCTGATACAATACTTCAATTCATGTTAAAAGCTGTATAGGTTGAAGGTGTTATTATCTTATTTGTTATTTTTATTAATATTTAGGAAAAAGAAGTACTTTTAAATAATTATTCAAAATATGTTAATAATCAGTGTTTCTGAGTATCAGAGTTATCTGATAAGTTCAGTGGATCCAAAACAATATTATAATATTCTTAGTCATTATTATTCATAAACATATATTCAGTCTTGAGATATATTTATCTTAGTCCTTTGATAATATGTTGTAAATTCAACATCATTCACGTGATAAAAGTAATCCATACTCACTTTATTTCTCGATTTGAGATTTTCTTATAGTGTTACTATTTCTAAGAATATTTTTAATTGCATGTAATGTTGCCTGTATTATTAAAAAAGGATTATATTTAAGAAAACATAATAACCAAGGAACAATAAAAAAACCTAAACCAAATTGCAATATTCCTTAAAAAATATTTTTACAAAAACAAAAATTGTAATTGCCAGGTACATGTTTAACTGTGGGGAATGTACACAAAGACTTGCACATGAACACAAAGTAAGACTATCAAGATTAGACCACATTTTCATCACAAATAAAACCTGGACAAACATTGGCGGCCTACCGGGGCTATCACTGACACTGCAAGATGTTGGTGTACCTAACATTACTTTACATGGACCAGAAGGCTTGGTAATTATTTATTATTGAAAAATTCTATTTAATTATTCAGGCTACAAATTTCTATGGCTTGCTGGTAAATTATAAGAAACTTAGCGTTTTAAGAATGCATTGTAAGGTTTCCTGGCCCATTGCACCCTCCATTGCAGGAGCACTAAACAAGTCCCCGAGATGTGACCATATTGTAGGCTAAAGGAACCTTAAAGCTAACTTAAAGATACATAATCATTATAACTGTATATGCTCCTCTCTTTCTTATTAAATTTAATACAAACCAATTCAATTTAATACAGCTTTTAAAAATGATGTTTTAGGAATTTACTGCTATAGTTCTAAAGAGATCTGTAAGTAAATTACAAAGAAATTTTGTTGTTATACCTCTTGCTGTCAACAACATACAAATTTACTAGCAATACAAATGTTTATTTATGTAAATATTGTGAATCAGATATGTGCTGAATGAATACTTTGACTTTATTTTAGGATGAACTCTACAACGCTACAAGACGGTTTGTGATAATGAAGGACATGAAAGTGACAATGGCAAAGTGTAGTCCCAGTGATGATTTTGAAGATAATGTTATGTCGGTCAAATATGTACTTATGTGAGTATAATGAGTTTCTTTCGCCAGCTCTTCTCAGGGATGACAATTAATTTTTATTTCTTAAAGCTACTAAGCTTAAATTAAAATTAAGAATTTAAAAAGATTTTTTACAACTGACTTTCATAAAGATTCTTAATAATAAAAATATTTATCATACAATTTTCCAGACTTTAATACTAATATATATACTGAATTCTATTAATATCATAAATCCTTGTAGGTCAGGTTCAGATCACAATATACTCCAAACTGATCCAAAACCAGTCCATAAAAAGCCCAAGTTAGCCGAGTCCCCAGAGAACCAGTTTGAGGAGTTTCTTCATGATGACACAGATTATTACAGACGTGAAGGTCTGAAGGGAGAAGGGACAAAGACTCACAATATTAAACCAAAACCAAAACCCACTTTTGATAGAGGTAATAGAAATAGATTAAGAAACCAAAATCAAATCCCACTATATAATCTTGATTTCTTATGGGTATGATAATTTTAATTCTGTTTTAGACCCATTAAAGAAAAAAACAGAAAAAGTTCTTTATGAATTGCAGAAACGGACACATAGCTGTGTGGCATATATTTGTACCCTTAAGGTAAGATTTACACACTAAATCATAGACACATTTTCAAACCAAAAATATTTAATGTTTTGAAATATATTATTTGTGAAAGCTTAATTTAATCAAAGATTTTTTTAATGATGATTCACTCAAACTATATTACGTAAAGATATTGTAAATGAACATTGTTGTTATTTACTTGCCAATATGTTAGTATGTTAATATATCATTGCTTCAAGTTGAAGAGCACTTAAAAAATACAAGTATTCAAAATGGTACAAATACCCAACAAGAACCTATGAAATACCATTTTAATGGTGAAGATGATCATATATACTATATAGAATGCTTAACTCACCAAAGCGGATAGCAATAAGGTAGCTCAATTGATAGAATGTAGGGCTGGTTTCCCAGAGATCACAGCTACAAATCTCTGCCTGTATCAATGATATTTATTTATTTATTTCATTCTATATTTATACATAAATAAACTTAACATGGCTATACATCTTATATGTATGTATATATATTTTCAATCATCTTAATGATAATTTATTATATTATATATATTGTTACAGAAACGTTTCGGAACTTTAGATCTGGAAAAGTGTGTAGAACTTGGAGTAAAGCCTGGCCCAATGTTGGGACAGCTCAAAAGTGGGCATGATGTAATTCTACCTGATGGTACACTAGTACTGTCTAAGACAGTCAAAACACCCGATGATCCTGGTCCCGTTTTTATTGGTATATGTTATTTTATAACAATAATAATTACACACATCGATCTCACCCCTAACAACCGAATCCTGAAACACAGCCATCTATGCTCATGACATACATGCCTGTCCCTGCCGGGAATCAAACCCGAGCCCCATTGCACCGCAATACGTTAGGCGTCTGCGCTAACCACTCGACCAACGCGGCGGTTAACATTAGTAACAAGCAAACAATTTTTTTATTTTTTTTTAACTTTATGTATTGTTACAACTTTGTTTCAGTGTTGGAAGTCCCAGAGCTATCGTATTTACAAGAAGCTGAATTTTCACAACATTTTGACAATGGCACCAACCCTCAAGAAAAAATTCCAACCCTAATTGTACACTACACACCACCCCATGTATTCCATCACCCTACGTAAGTATTGGAATCTAAGAAATGATTTTACCCTTAACCTCTACAAACCAAACAGATATGGTATGTAAGAAAAACCTTTACAAACCGACATACATATACAGTATATATGTGGTTGGGAGCGGAGTTTATATTGGGAAATATAAGTGTGCAATTAATTATATTTAAATCGTTATTATTTGGGAATACTTTAGTTTTAGTGTTCCAGTTATATACTATTCAAACATGACTTGTTTATTTAAAAGTTTCGATTACTGAAATCCCGTTACAAATGTCGCAGGTTCGAATTCGGTTTCTAAATAAGGCTTATCCACAGCTACCGCGCCTTCATGGCCAAGTTCGGTTCCACGGTGAGTCACCTGGTGCTGAACGCGCAGAATGCGTGCCTGGGTTCGGAAGCTGTACACCGCACACAGCACAAGCTGCACCTACTGGATGCTGACATCTTCCCGCTGCTGCGTGACGTGAGTGTGCCGGCGACGTGGGCTCCCGCCGCGCCCGGCCCCTCCCCCACACCACGTCCTGCTAGCCCGCTGCGTCTGAAGGGGCTCGATGACCTCAAGAACAAAGTACTTTGACTTTTTTTTTATACAAATGGCAATCTCTTGATTATACTGCCTAGCTTTTCATACATATTGAAATTGCTTGTACATTTTTTTTACCTTGATGCATTTTATTATCCAAATGGCCAGTTTCTTGACCATACTGCCGCCCAGCATTGTATACATATTGATACTGATTGTAATTTTTTTTTTACCTGGTTGCTGGATGTTATTGTAACTACCAATGTAAAAGCTTTTCCATATCTAAATTAATTTTACTGGTTTGCTTTTTGTATGTTTATTTTTTTTTTCCATGTTTAGAATTATTTTAATATTGTATTTAAAAAATATTTATGTATATATATATATATATATATATATATATATATATATATTAATATACACTGTATTTTAACAAGTTGCTTCTAATTGTGCATGGCTTGGTGTTGGTGTGGTGACTGGTAAATAATTGTAGATTGCCGTGGCCCAGTTCCAGAACATCATCAACATGGAGGGCAGTGCTGGTGATGGGGAGGACCTGCAACCCTCGGACTCCTCACCCAAACTGGATCTGATAGCGGGGAGGACACTCACCATGTTCCATCTGAGACCCAAGAGGCAGTTAGACAGGTAACTCCTTAATTATTTAGCTAAAGCTTTAAAAAGCATTTTTATTGTTTTCTTCTTTAAAGCTACAGTTCATTATTTATAAATATTATTATAACTTGTCTATTGTATGGTTTTTGAAATGTTTTTGGGATACATTTATTTGTAATAAGAGCATATTGTATCATCTTCTCTTAATTGAGAGAAGCTTATAAAGTTGACTTCAATGCAATCTCCCTGATTCTTCTCCTTACTACTCAACTACTCAACCAATGGTCATTAAGTTTTTAATTTGCTAGCAGCATTATCATCGATGGTTTCAAAACAGTGATTGGTCATATACTTGGGGAATAAACACAGAAAAACCAAAATTGTGTGTAACTTTCAACAATGATAATGATTCCCTATAATATAACCAGATCAGCAGAGCCAAAGCTACATATCCAGGACTATATACAAGAGACGATGGATATAGACGGCTTCGTTGGCAGCTTGGAACAGTTCAGGAAGTTGGTGGATGGATTGCGGTACGCGAAAAACGACCTTCAGAAGGAATATCCTAAGGTCGTTTTTCTTGGGACAGGGTCCTGTATACCTAGCAAGACGAGGAATACCAGCGCCATTGTACTGCAAATTGAGTAATTATATTCAATACTATTAGAATGAAATAATCTATAAATATATTTAGCTTATCTTAAAGATTCTAAATGTTAAATAAATATAGAAGTAAAAAATCGATTATATGTGAACTGTTAGACTGAGGTGACTGTCACGGTAGTTTAACATACATAGATAATGTTCTTAAATCGAATTCATCTTATAATATCTATTATCTTTTATGAAGTGAACATCGGTCAATGCTACTGGACTGTGGAGAGGGTACATTTGGTCAGCTGGTTCGCTTCTATGGTCCGAAGCGAGTCAACTCCTTTATGAGAACCTTGAAGGCAATTTACATATCTCATTTACATGCGGATCATCACATAGGTATGTGTATTTACAATTTTAAATAAATATAAATTTAAACATCATCAATATGGAAGACTTTGAACTTGAGACCTTTGGAATACCGTTCCGGCAATCTAAAAATTGAGTTTTTGTATCGCTACCCGTTCAGATGAATTAAACATTCTATATATGATCGACTGAATCGAACGGAGGCGATATCTATTAAATTTCTTTCGAAAATCCTAAATAAAGTTTAATAGCACGAGATCCCACTGCAAATTCGTGCATCCATCGGTTTTGTGGTAAATACAATATTTAAACGTATATTTATAATTAGTTGAATATAAATATATCAGGTTGCCTATCAAAATGTGGCCGCAAATATTTTAAATTAAATTATATTTATTTTTTTCCGATTGATTGCGACGGTTCTAGTTGTTCCAAAATTGCATTTAAGTTTGACGTTTGTGAAACAGTGATCACAATAACAAAAAATATATCCGGCTGAGTTTGTTGTGTGGTTCTTCTCAGACCAGGACGCGTTTGGAATAGCTTTAACATTAAGATGGAAAGTGCTTTTTCAGAAGGGCTTATTACGATAAATCTAGTATCGTAATAGGCCCTCCTGACATTTCCATGTTGACGTACACAAGTGATCACTGATTATGATTCTAAGAGGAAAAGATATAAATAAATAAATAAAAATAAAATATTGTACACGGCAATATATATAAACAAGTCTGAAAAATGACGGTTGACCTCTTCCCAGCCAAGTTTAAACAAGTACGATTTTGATACATTGATACACTCATAGCGTATATTGATAGACTTATCCATTTACTATTTATATATAAAATTAAATTATAGGTTTAATCGGAGTCCTCCAAGCCCGTCGTCATGCCATCAACGAGATGGAGGGTCCATCCGAGGCACTGTACCTGCTGGCTCCAGGACAGATCGTGTCGTGGCTGTCCGTCTACGACCAGCAGTTCGAGAGCATACGAAACGAGTTCACGCTTATACCTAATCAGAACCTGGTACTGTTGTTATAATATCCTAGTATTCAATTGCTCTTAATTATTTATTTTTATATGATTTCTTTCGTGATTCTCAGAAATATTCTTTTTAAATTTATTAGAATTATTACAAGTATGTTACACATTTTTTGTAGATTTTTGACCCAACACTTGATACGTATTTAATTTCGATATTCTAATTTTAATGAATACAGCCAAGTAAATATATACAATCGATTTTATGGTCTCCTAGTACTAATATTCCTATTTCAATCTTATTGTATTAATTATACATTTTTTTATTATTTTTTCAGCTGCAAGCAAAATTAGAGGAACCTACAAATACAGAGATGACGGCAGCTGTACTGTCCAGTATAGGAGTGCAACACATAGATATGTGTCTAGTATCACACTGCCCTAACGCCTTCGGTGTTGCCATACAAGTTGACGAACAGAATAAAATCACCTACTCTGGTGATACCATACCCTGTGATAAACTTGTCAATATTGGTGAGAACATTTATTTATTTTTATCGAGGTATTTAACGTGGTAGCTCAATTTAAGATAGACACGGTATCCCCGAGATCGCTGGTTCGAATCCTAACCTTGTTGCTGATTTTTCATTATAATAATATTCTTTATTGTACACCCAAATCAACAATTATATAAAAAAAAAAACAAAAAATAAATGGTACAAATTTAGGGGCCTTATCGCTAAAAAGTGATCTCATCAAGTCAACTAATTAGATGGAGAAAAAGGCATTTAGGAGATGTAGTGTGGGTGTTATTCACACAATAACGAAAAAACTCCGGGAAAAAAGCTTTACATAAATTTACAAATATATAAATATATGTATACAAACATAAATATATATACATATTTGTTTATGTATATATGCTTACAAATAATCATATATACATAAACAAATGTAAAATAGACTTCAAACAAACTATAACTTTAAAAAGTTAGTTTTTTAACACAGTATTTAAATGATTCTCATATAATAATTATTATTATTTTTGTTTCTTTATACAAACTAAGTTAATGCTTGACTACATTCCATCTGTACACATAAACCTAGTAACCTATTCACTCTTCTTTTGAAGACACTTACATTGTATTCGGCAAATTACACATTTAAATATTACAGGTCAAGATTCAACCCTCCTAATCCACGAGGCGACCATGGAGGACGAGCTGGCAGACGAGGCTCGTATGAAGATGCACTCCACCACCTCACAGGCCATAGACATCGGCCGACAGATGAACGCCAAGTACACCGTACTGACCCACTTCAGCCAGAGATACGCGCGGCTACCACGACTCAACGCACACATACTTAACGATAACAACAGTGTCGGCATCGCCTTTGATAATATGCAGGTATTACCGAATCACCTACCATGTGCAGGGTTATTTGTAACTAATTGGCCATTTCTAGCAGGCAATCTCTCTACATCAATCCCAACAACCTTTATTTTATTTCCAGTAATATGTTTTAAATCATACAAATATATAAAAATTGGGTATTGTGGGTTATCTCTAGGAGATAAACATATACCATCGCGGACTTTCTTGTAGAACTTTTTAAGGTATTCACAACTTAGTACATTATTTTAATCTATCTCGTAGAGTTCAGCCAGCATTTGCAATGTAAGCCCAAACAATGTGTTTACGACTTCACATTAGAAAACTTTAAATGATCAGTGGTTCTCTAATATATTAAGCATGTTATTATACATATAAACCTTCCTCTTGAATCACTCTATCTATTAAAAAAAACTGCATCAAAATCCGTTGTGTAGTTAAAAGATCTAAGCATACATACATATAGACATAGGGGCTGACGCAAAAAGCTACTTTGCTTTGTACTATTTAATGATTAGACTATTATACTATGTATATTATATACAATACTAGCTGTTGCTTTTACTCAGTCCACGTTGATCTTAAAGGGAGTTACACTGTCGAAACATTTGTTCAGTACCCCTAGTAAGAGTTATGACGTTACGAAAACTATTACAGTTTCCTGTAGAATCAAAACATAGAGTTATTATACAACTTATGAATCAAAATATATTGACAAATTTAAAATAACCTGTTAAAAAAATATATTTATTTTTAGTTATTTAGGATGATTTACAGTTATCAGGCGGGTAAGAGTATTTATACTAGTTTTTTTACGGTGATTAAATAGATTTTGACATTTCGAAAACTGTCATAGTTTTCCTAACTTTAAAATAGATATGTACTGATATAAATAAATATGTATTGATTTGTTATTTATTCCGGAAACATTACTATTTACATTTGCTCTTCCAATTTTAGCTATGTTTTGTTTACATTTATAAAATTAGTATAAAGTTATATACCCTTATACCTTCCTTTTGAAGAGAGAATGTATTAAACATACCGATATATACGTATATATAATTAATTACAGATAACAATGAGCGACCTAGACTTGCTTCCTCATATGTACGCGCCACTACAGCTGATGTTTGCTGAACATTGTGTAGAATTAGAACTGAAAGCAGCCCATAGAGCACGACAGAAGGAGAAACGACCATCCTCCCCAGACATAGACACACCCGGTATTAAACGAAACCATGGACAAACCATAGATAACGTAGACGTAGAGAACCAGAGACAAATTAATTTAAAAAATAGTGATTGTGGTAGATAAGTTTGGATGGTTCTGTGTTAGGTAAAAAAAGATGATTTTGCTATATTGTATGTTATTGTTACAATATGTAGCTTTAATATATTTTGCTTAGACTTGTAATGTTTATTTTGAGTAAAATAGTTGTACTGATAATTTGACTGTTATATGGTATTTGAAGTTAAAGAAATAAATATTTTTTAAAGTTGTAACTGTAATTTTTTTATATCAACCCATTTTTATTATGCTTCATAAATAAAACCTTTGTTTTGCTATAATATTCTTACTAGCGAATACAATATGCACTATTTATTTAATGGTAACACTAGTCATGTTAATGTAATAGTTGCCAGTGTAAGGATTACATTTCTATATTATATGTGTATATGAATATAATATTATGTTATATTTATCTATTATATAAACTAATTTTGAAATAATTCTTTTATTAATTTGATCATCACACACACACATTGTTTATTACATGAAGATTATGGAAAGTCTACATGGGCAATATGCTCTTACATATCTTGTATGTGTAGCTTTTAATAAAATTGTATATTCTGTTGCCAAGTACAAGTAATTGTTAATGGTCTCTGTTGTTTCAAGGGTCTTCAGATTTTTTTTAAATTTCAAATTGGCAAATATTGCACTTAACATTAGACACTAGTTGCTTGGTAACATAGAGTTAAAAAAAAATCCACGAATACTCTTTAAATCTTAATTATAATATTACAAAACACGAATCAATTTATTGTGGCAATTATTTGTATGGTTGTGAAATCCCCACCACCTTTTTCATTTAGGTATTGTTTTTTTTTTAAACACATACATTATGGTGGCAGCGGTTTTCGAACGTAATGAATTCGTTACATAGTTCCAACCTAACAATCTCGATTACAGTTAGTGCAAAGAGGTCGCATTGTCGTCCCGATACAACCTCTTCGCTCGCTTCGCATTCCCCGAACCATAGAGAGAGCAGCATTACTCGTAAGTATACGTGATATATGACAGTAATTTACTATATTTCTATAAATGTTAGTATTTAAATAATAATCACCTTTATATACCTAATCTTGACATACTGGAAAAATATTTTTTTTATTATACATAAAACATTTATTACTGTAAGGTTTAAGTTTATACATTATACTTACTTCTATTTATTATATAAGATTAAAAATAGAATTTTACAGTCTATATTTAGATTATCTTCCAATTATACTTTCCACCAATAAGATATTGCATGTTAACAGATATACGTGTTAACAGATATACGTGTTAACAGATATACGTGTTAACAGATATACGTGTTAACAGATATACGTGTTAACAGATATACGTGTTAACAGATATACGTGTTAACAGATATACGTGTTAACAGATATACGTGTTAACAGATATACGTGTTAACAGATATACGTGTTAAAAGATATACGTGTTAACAGATATACGTGTTAACAGATATACGTGTTAACAGATATACGTGTTAACAGATATACGTGTTAACAGATATACGTGTTAACAGATATACGTGTTAACAGATATACGTGTTAACAGATATACGTGTTAACAGATATACGTGTTAACAGATATACGTGTTAACAGATATACGTGTTAACAGATATACGTGTTAACAGATATACGTGTTAACAGATATACGTGTTAACAGATATACGTGTTAACAGATATACGTGTTAACAGATATACGTGTTAACAGATATACGTGTTAACAGATATACGTGTTAACAGATATACGTGTTAACAGATATACGTGTTAACAGATATACGTGTTAACAGATATACGTGTTAACAGATATATTCAAACATCCACGCAAATATTAAATTTACTATAATGTCATCTGATTTAGGTCAAAAGCCAGTCGTCAGTAAAACCGGCAACTCGAAACAAAGTTGCCGAAGCAAGGCTAGTTCTCCTACGAAAATCTCCAATCGTAAGGCTAGTAAGTAAGCAAGTGCATAACTTATCTCTATTTCAGAAGTACTTTCGGTTATGACTACATTTACGATAGAAGTGTAATAGACACGCCTGTCCCGATAAAAAGTATTTTAATTTTAATGCTAGATTTATAGAAACCAGCTACTATTCACTAGTAGTAGCAGGTCGCAAATCCAGATCGCAAATTAAGTCCTCCTGACTCCTCAACAAAATCCTCGACTCAACAATAACATTCATAAGCTTTTATTCAGTTCAGTCATTATTAGATACCTAGTTTTGCCATAAATATTGTATCAAAGAAAAAAAAAATGTTTTTTATTGCAAATAACATGTATTACTTTTACAATGTGTTAGTTTAATAAACAAACATAAAACAATTAAAAATATAAAAAGCTTGTTCGAAGTGGTGCCCATTGGATGCAATACAGTCCTTTAAATATTGAGGTCAGTTATCAATAGAAGCACGCGCTCTTTCCATGCGGAAATTCTTTACTGCCAACCCTATGGATTGTTTTAGGGAATCACAAATTATAATGGCGTTTAGAGCAAGCTGTACTTTCTAAAACTGACCTAAAATTATAATCCAGCGGATTAAGATCGGTACTAGACGACGGCCAGTCTTCAGCTCTGATGAAGTTCGAGACGTTCGCTTCCAATCAAGACTATGTGGACCGAGCTTTATGACCCGGCGCCGAGTTTTGATGGAAGGACCATACTTGGTTATTGAACATGGTGTTATTAAGAGGCTTAACTACCTTCTCAAAAATGGTATCTTGATACACTTGTGCCGATGTTTTGATATCTTTTTCACAAAAATATGACTCAGTCACTCCTTTATAGCTAACACTTCACCAGACCACCACTGAAGTCGGATAATGCCCACGTGGCACTCTGTCGACTAATTGGGAAGCTCTCTGCAAGATTTGAGCATAAATACGGTCATTTAGTTTGTTAAAATGTTGCTCAATTGTAAAAAAATTCTCCGTCCGTATACAATTTTTTTTCCCTTTACGTACCGCTTCAGTAGTTGTTTCAATTTTACCAACATATTCATCTTTAATTTATCAGTTAAGAAATGGCCAGTGCGTCTCTTATAGTCTGCAAGTCCTAAGTCATCTCTCAAAATACGCGGCACGGTTCTAGGTTCTATCTTCATTTCCCGAAATAAAATCTTCTGCTTTCGGACAGGATTTCTTCGATATTTTCCTTTACTGCTATGACCACTTGTTGTTGCTTTTTCGTACGAACACTACGTGGACGCCAGATCTTTCTCTGTCACAAACAGAGGAAGACTCATTGTACCTATTAATAGCCCGGTACACAAACATTTGACTAATACCAAGTATATGGAGAGGTTTAAAAATTGCATTTGGCTCCATGCCTACCTACTTGTGTAATGCAATCACAGGGATTCTGTTCTCTTTATCACCCCACTCCACTCTAATATCGCACAGTATTTTAAAATGTAAGAACGCTTAATAAGAAAACACAATGAACAGTCGTTTAAAAATGACAGATTCCAAATTTAAATTTAATATTTTTATTTTTTAATGTAACAGTATTTATGGCCAGAGTAAGTATACCTTTGCATAAAAGTTGTAATGTTTCTATTTAAAAATACCTGACATTTCCAAATTTTCCGTTTCCTGACAGACAGCTAAAATTTCTGACATATTATGAACAATCCTGCTGTCATCTGGGAACCCTAATTGCAACATCATAGCTGTATTGGCCAAACTTAGACACAATAATTTTCTAATCATTGTTTGCTAACGAAAAGTTTATTTTTATAAAATCTATCATAGCTAATTAAAATATATCTTCCATATTTGTTGCAGCCTCACCAAATAGCGACAGGAGATCCGCTTCTTCGGTAAAGTCTAAAGAACTGACACCTTGTGAGCATCTTAGAAATATCTTACAATTTTTATTTATTTTTTTATCAGCAAATCTTTAGTGGCTATGGTTAGAAAAGTCCTCTAAAGCATGTATAGCTAAGTGAAGCTTATTAAATTTTATATAAATATAGAATAAAAAGTAAACCGATATGGTCAGGGACTCGAACCCGCAACCACTAGGCAATTATCCCAATTCTCTACTTCTCTACCAATGCTCTATAAATTGAGCTATCGTATCACTACCCGCTACGTTGAATTAATCATTCTATACAGGGTTATTTGTAATTAGTTGAGCACCTTTTACAGGCAGCCCCTCTACATCAATCCTAACAACATTTGTTCTACGACTTTTTAAAATTAATAGTTTTAAAAATTTAGTTTTCCCCATACAAAATGTATTTACTGCCTCTGAACGAGCATTTAACAACCTCGCAAACCGCAACCTCGCAACCTTGAGCAAAGAGAGGCCACGCACCTTGCGTAGGCAAAATACGTGCCAAGGACAGGCGCGGGGCGCGGGGTGGCGGGTGGCGGGGTGATGCAGCGGCGGCGATGCACGTTTGAACTTGATCCAGTCGTTTGTCACGGTCAAATAGATAAGCGTGTGCCGCGCGACCCGCTAGCTCCCGTTACTCGGTAACCGAATTTCGATTAGTGAAAACAGTACTGTGATGCCGTAACACAAATATCGAGCACACCAAGATAGTGCGAGTGCTGGCTAAGTGTGGTAAGAGGAGTCGGTGAACAGTTGATTTTTAGGTGTGGTCTTTGTGTTGGATATGAAGGGGGCTATTTTGCGCCGGTATCGACGAGATATAAATTTAAGAGGTAATTTGTAAATATTGAATCCTTTTGTAAATAACACATTGTATTATTGTAAATAATCTGATTCTACCTTGATTAATTGTTAACAATTTTAATACACAATACTACGATTGGGTAATTATTACATACTGTTTGAAATAAAACAAAAAATAATAATAAGTTATAGTAGTATTACGTGCGTGGTACCTTACAAATTTCCTACAGCGCTAGACTGCCGCAACCTATACTTTAGACTGCTTACAAAATACAGAGTAATAAATAATCGAGGGAGCAAAATTTTTTTTGTTTCGTTTATTCTGAGTTATTTATCAAGATTTTTTAAAAGTCGTAGAACAAATGTTGTTGGGATTGATGTAGAGAGGCTGCCTGCAAAAGGTGCTCAACTAATTAAAAATAACCCTGTATATGAACGTCTTTCACTGTTTCATCCAATCCTTGCCGTATCTATATAGTTTTCATTCTATATTCAAAATATAAAAATCGGTAACGTCATGCAAAAAAATAAAGGTGACACTTTATAATAAAGTGTAAGTATGTACATTTCTAAACGGCTTCATCGATTACTATGTTTAACTATTGTATTGATCGAGGTTACTAAAAACTGAAGACAATCAAAGGCTGTCTATTGTAACACAAATTTATTATCCTTAACCTTCTTACAGCTTCAACAACAAGTGAAACATCGGACATCGGAAAAGTAGAAGTTTTAATGACCAACCAAACTATTACTGATTCATATGTTGTTAATAGTAAGTATATAAGTGTAACCTCTCAGTACAAGTAAAACATCTTTCAACTCCAATCCTAGACAGCGGCATTAACGCTAGTCCATTAGAATTATAAATATATAGGGTTTGACATACAATAGCGTTATACAGTCGCTTACGTGTACACAGCCGCTTACGTCTACACAGCCGCTTAGGTCTACACAGGCGCTTAGGTCTACACAGCCCCTTACGTCTACACAGCAGACGCTTATGTCTACACACAAATAATAGCGTTTTGCTACTCAATTATTATTTTTGTTGTAATTATTAATGCAGCTCACTCCAAAACTCTTCATACAACATCAAAAGAAATTAAGGATGTCCGTAAATATAGCAGTCCTCGTTACATAAAGAAACCTGTAACGCCTAGTGTATCCCCTCCTCGTCCAAACTCGAGTGGTATGACAATGATTTTATTTATTAATGTTTTTTTTTATCATTGTCAAATGCGTTTTTTATTTTTGTTTATCTGGTGCAGAAGTAAGTGGCTATGGTAAGGCCATGGTTACTCCAATTAACAAACGGTTAGTTCTTCAACGAGATAATAACAGAACAATGTCAGGTAAGACTAGACAGGTGTTTTTAATTCATTAAAAAAAATTATAAAAAAAGGTTGATACAATAATCTTAAATAGCGGGAAGTGACAGAACCTCTATCTGCTTTGGAAGAAAACAAACGTCAACAACTTCGTGGAAAGGTAAATAAATTTGTTTAAAACTTGCTTGTTATGTAATTATTTATGGATGCTATTAGATATTATTATTTATAGTAATTAATAATAATAGTACATATCTCACTGTTTTTCAAACAGAAAACAGACATTCTTCCAGCCCAACTCCGATGAACAGTCGAGAAGCAAGCAAGCCTAAATTACGTTAGTATTCTTCTGTTTTATTTACTATTCGATTAGTTGTAGATTTGACAAATTAATAATAAAATAGATTTATTTTATTATTTACTCTAACTTACCTACCGCAATCTAATCCTTTCCTGCACACTGAAGGCTTAAATATATTATATATGTAACCATCTGTATTTTTGTAAAATAATCGGAATTTGCCAAACTAGTTTCTGTACATACGGAATACGGAGAAACTTACGGACCCATGTGCGTATCGAAAGAAGGGCAGGGGGGTAGGGAGGTCAACTAACCCCCTCCCCTCCCTCCTCATGGACATCGTAAAACTCTGTACTACCTTCTATTGTAAATTAAAATTGGTATTTTACATTTAAAAAATTACCAATTAAGTTTTAAAAATTTAAGAAGGTTTAGAAATGCTTTCTGAGGAAGGTTAGTCGGGGACGACAAAAAGCAGCTTTTCAGTTGTTATAGATCTATGTATTACGAACAAAGACAATTCTCTAGTAAAACTTAGCAAATACTATCAACAATCTTCATTAGAAGCGCGATCCCCAGAGTTTACTCTTTCATTATTACAACAGGCTCAGAAAATTAAAATTACAGTTCCAAAATTACAAAAATATATTAAAGAAATCTGGTTTGTACCCTCCCCTTGCACGGAATCTGGGTACGACCATGTACGGACCTATAGTAGAGGTCGATCGTTCACCTATATTCTTATTCAAAGGAGTTTGAATGGATAGGGTAAGATTCAAACTAGTCGGGCAAATTCCGATTAAATTATCTGAATACAGCTAGTAAATACAGTAAAATCTCACTAATAGTCTCACTTCAATAAACTGTCACGTCATAACCCTCCAAAGGCGCCTTTTTTTTACTAAAGATATTATAAATCAAAATCGGCTGAATTAGCCAAATGAGTTTAAGCGAAACTATCGAAGATTTTTCTTTACAATCCAGTAACCCGAACATTCGAATAATCCGGCAGCCTCTCGTTTTTAATCGTTTTAGTGTGATTCTACTGTATATGACTATTTAATAATTAAATGATATACAATTAAATTCAACTAGCAATCAAAACTCCATTTGTTTTCAGTCAGCCTCTCCATTATAAATATAGTCGCGAGCATTCTACTTCTTTACCTCTTCATGTTTTGGAAGCTCCATAACTTGGTTTCATGGCTATCGTATATCCAGTGGCAATTTCTGATAACAGTAATCACAGTTGGTTATTTGTTTTGGACAGCTGCTAGGGAGATGTCGAGTGCGAATGACAAGATCCGAGGATATACAAAGTCTGATTCGAAATATTTATACGCGAAAAGTACTGCCGCAAACGGATGTGAGCATTTGACAATTCTTTTTTTTTAATATTTTTTTCTTTATAGGAAGGCGAAATGAACTGAAATTATACAGCATACTATCTTTTGTGGAAGGTAAAAGTAAGTAACCGTCTCTGTGTTTAAAGAGTGAAAAAGTGTCCATCAAAATAGCGAAAATAAGGATGGCGCTACTATAGCATAGGATAACATTTTAAAGAGCGCTTCACCCTCAAGATTAGATAGACAAATGAACAAGGATCGATGAATTTTCTCGTTACTATGGCGCACTTGTTAAATTATTTATAGCTGGAAAATATTTTAAGAAATTCCATTTTTTTATCTTTGCTGCAGTGTATTTTGACCCTCGGCGTTTTTATCTGATTATAAAATGGCCACATTCGTATCGTAGTTTTTCATAGGCCAGCACTATTCTGAGAGGTATTAAAAACTGCTGGACACTTTTTTAATTTCTCCTCCATATCAGATGGGCTTCCTTACTTTTACCCTCCATACTGCCAATAGAGTATTATAAGTTTAAGCTTTGATTTTACCTCTACAGTCCACCGCTCTACCATTTTTTTTTTGTGTCTGTCTATGCTGTTAGCCCGGTTGGCTATTACAGCGTCACCGGGGGAGCGGGTGGTTCAGGAGACCCGCCCTTAAAAGGGGGGGGCAGATGGGCCCCCATGGAGAACGACGTCCCGAGGGCGTCTCAGATTGAGACACGGACCTCGGCTCGGGGCGTCGTTAGTCAGGAGGGAAGCTAAGGAAATTTGGACACTAGCGTCCTCCGACGGCAGAACGCCAGAGCAACGGAGCACTTACTCAGTTGGGCCCTCGTCTATACCGGTATAGACGGTGTGTGTCTATATGTTGTGTGGTGTCACTTATGCCTACGCATACACGTTATTACCTACTGTGTACGCGTCGTCGGGGTCAACGAGTACCGACTTGGGTCTTCTTTTTCTGACTAAAAACTAGTCTTACGTGGTCTATACTCTGCGGCGTCAGCCACCAGTGGGTTCGGGTGTCGCTCAGCACGTTCAAAGTACTTTTGGGAAAGCCCCTTCAAGTACTGAGCGACGGTCGGAAGGTCTAAGTCTCTATGGAGATCGATGTTGCGTACGAACCACGGCGCCCCGGTTGCAATCCGTGTCAACCTGTTCTGAATCACCTGAGGGGGTTAGGTCGCGGCCTAGGAATATCGCTAGCGTAGATTGAATATAGGATGGGTGAGAGAACTGAACCCTGAGGGACACCCGCCCTGATGGAGCGGGGGGTTGACAAAACGCCTTCCACTCTGTACCGCTTTACCAACTGAGCTATCGAAGGCTTGGCTCCCCCGGTGACGCTGTAATAGACAACATGGCTAACAGTATAGACAGACAAAAAAATATAAGTTTAAGGACTTTATGACAATTTAATACTGTTCAGTGTACGTGGTTTTTTTCCGATTTATCTGCATCTGGGTTTTTAGTTTTTGTTTTTTAAGCTAAAATGTATAGTTATTGTACTTTTATCTTTATTTTTTTGTTCCTCTTTTATATATTTTTACAATAAATAATATCGTATCGTGAGATACCTTAAAATTATTTAAAATTCTTTTTTTATTAGCATTAAGCCAGTCAATAACTCCACAAAGGACCAGTTTAAGCCCAAGAAGAGGATCAGTAGAAAGAAAATGTTATGGTAAATTATATAAACCCACCTACTAACAGTCCATTTTGAAATTACATATAATTCGACTATACTGTAATTGTGAAATTATAAACTAATAACATTTTTTACGAAAACGGAAATCCGTTTCCAAGCTAGTTATTAAAAACCAAAATCAGAGATCATTCATCAACATACGAACAAAAGTAAATCATTAAAAAAATCAAGGACATTAAATTGAAAAAGGACAGCTGAAATTATATGACGCGAATTATGATTTTTTAGAAACGAGAAACTCATCTCCCAATGCTAAAATAAAAACGGCTCAAATGGTATATTCGCAAAATGCAAGAATTCTTAACTCTGGTAAGGTGATGATTTAAAATATATGTTTATATAATATAAATATACAATTATATATTATTATCGTAAACTGTGATCCCCAAAGCTCTTTGTTTCAGGCACACCTCTGAGTGACAACTTTAGTAGGAACAGGATACCATCGGTTAGAAACGGTAACTCAACAAAAGAAAACCTAAGCCCTACCCAAGGTACCAAGGTATTTGGTATAACTACCAAAACACTTAGTTCGGAATTAATATTATAGCTAAAGCAGAAATCAATAATTACTGCATAATAAAAATGAAACGGAGGACTTCGTATATTTATCATATAAGATATCCTTTTCACTATCTAATCTACAGCGAACTACTTGACCACATAAAATAGTCACTTAAGATCCACTAATCAGATGGGATCAGCATTATATCACTTACAAACTTCTCACAATATGATATTAGAACACTAATTTATTTAGCGTTCGAAAAATTGGATAATAAAATAGCTGTTTAACTGTAATTTCTGAGGTGCCCTTTTCGGTATTTTCAGCTGTCAGTCAGTCAAGATCGATGTCACGAGAAAACCAAAATGGAAGATTTCAAAGATCACAGCTCTGTAAAAATATAAAACCTACAATAAATACCACAAGCAACCGTTAGTTTCAATATTTTTATAGGTTTTTGATATTACATTTTTTAGAGTATTTTCGGTCTTCAAACTTTGTCTGTAATTAGTTGTCAAACGTTAATGGCTCTGTAATCTGTAATTGTGTAAGTAGCCTTACTAAACTTTATTTCTATAAAATGTATTAAAACAATATAATACTTTAAAACTTTAAACCTAAGTACCTATTAAAATATATGTAATATGTTACATGTAAATTTAGTGTCAGACACCTACATAATACTTCGTCCGTCTATCAGTTTGTTTGCGTCAAGAACAGTTTTTGATTAAATTTGCTAATATACCTATAGCTCAATGTCCCATTCATTAGAATACTTTATACTTTATTATTTATATAAAAATAGTCATACAATCTCTTTAGATTAATAATTTTACCTCCATGTTTATATACTTACCACACCATACCAATTACCAACACTTATAAGATTTCTTTAATAAAAATTTGACTATCAAATTATGATAAACCTTAATAATTAAAAAATAAGTACCTAATTAGATTTAAAGTACCAATTTTTTTATAATTTATAAATTACTAATATTTGAAAGGATAAAAGTTTATAATGTGGACTGAAAGTATTGTAAAATTTTCAAGCAATTTACGCATATTTTATTAGCCGATTTACAGTACACTACTTTAACCCCAAAAAACCAAGTAAAAAACTTCTAGCTATCAGATGAGAGCATTAGCTCACTTTTCGCAATTAAATATTAGTAATTAGTATAACTATCGTCATGAAACGGTTCATGGGCTAGACTGCGCTGAACTCTAAATTCAGGTAATTGACGGGACTGCGAGGAATGAAGGAGAGGCGTACGTAGCGCTGACTGGTTCTCCAGTCACGTTACGTCACCACCACACCGATACGACACCTCGCTCACTTCCAGTATACAATCGTGTACTCAATTGTTATCGTTATTAATATTTCATTGTTGTTTTTTTATTACGTTTTTTATTATGCCTTTTTTATTTTTGTTAGGTTCGTTTGTGACTGAACAATAATGAATTTTGATAGTGTTTTTAAAACAATACGTAATTCTCATAACCTTTAATAAATCATATCTTAGATACAATATAAACCATAGGTTTGCAATAGCAATGATTAACAAAAGAAAGTACAATATAAATTTTAAATTAAAACAATACGACTTTTAGGTAACTATTATATTACCTACTATGTATTTAAAATAAATAAGAAAATAATATTTGTTACAAAAGTATTGCGTGCGCGACAGTACAGATGCCCAGTTATCTCCTCCTAATTTCGCTCAGAGCTTTTCGTCCATGTCGATACCTATAGCCTAATTGACCTAGCGCTCGGTAAATTGGATACTAAGTAGGATAAGTGAGATTTAAAAAAGGAACAGAAAAATATATCTCTACGAGTTTCATCTGGAAATGTTACAGCTAAAAAGGAAATAATTACAAAACTTTTGTTACAATGTGCTTATATAATGGGGAACATTCACGTATTTTTTTTTTGACGTAAATTAATCATTTACCTCTCTATATCGTAGAAAAAAATATTAATAGGCTTGAAAAGATTCTAGTTTTTTTTCAAAGTGAAAATTAAAACATTGAGTAAATTTGACCCGTTTAAACACCGCCATTTTGCGCGCGCTTTGCGTGACGTCAAATGATACATCCAGTGAATGTTTACTATGAACTTTTTAGCAATTTCATAGTTATTTTAAGTTTTAATTGCTTTACAAGTAATGGAAGAAGATAAAAATCATCTTACGAGTATTGTATATTACCGGAGTGCAAAAATAGTATTAGAAAAACACCCGACAAAGTGTTTTTTGTATTCCAAGAGATGCGAAAATACAAAAACAATGGTGTACGGTAATTAAAAGGGATAATATATGTCCTAAATCGGGTTTATATGGTTGTGAAGATCAATTTAACGTAAGTATACTTTATTTATAATAAGTTTAATCTAATAGTTTAAATTTATAGTAAGTATTAAACATTAGAAAATTTGAGTTTAAAATTAACCTAACCTATCTTACAAATTTCAGTATAACTTTCTATAAAAACCGTAATCTTTTTTTGTTTTACGCAATTTTTATGGTCTGTCGATTTATTTCAGGTTAAGGAAGATACAGCAAATTGTATTGAATATAATATGTGTAACGAAACAACAAGGAGAAAAATGTAATCTAAGTTTGAAGAAAGGAGTTGTTCCTTATATATTTTTGTGGCAAAAACAACAGCTGATAGAATGAGAATGTGCATAGTCAAAAGGCAAAGATTGACATCGGTTAATGAAGCCTTTTAAGAGTTAGCTATCAAAAGTAGTGTTTAAAAAAAATGGTGACCTTTACGAAGAAGTGATATAGGTAGTAAGTCCTAGTACTGCCCATACAAATGTCTGTGATATTAATCAGCCAAGACTCAGTACTTCTCCTATTGAATGTGATGATCATAGAGCAGAGCCTTGCTTTTTGCATATTAAAGATAAATTACCAAGTGACTAAGCTGTGCAAGTTAATATTAAACCAAAGTATGGAAGTAAAGGTATCAATGTAAATATACCTGCTGAAAAACAAAATGTAGCATTGTCACCATTTCCTCATTTTACACACAACATTGTTACAAAACAGTTTTAAAAGTAAAACTATCTGTTTTAAAAAGAAAATTGTTTACTGATAACACAGCTAATAATACTTCTATAGCATCTTATATCTTCTATATCTGCTGATTATCAACCAAGTTATTTATCTGAGTCAAGTGAAGTGAAAAATGATTCTGAGGCAGAAACATTTTAAAAATGTATTGTGTACCTAGTAGCATGCTAACTGCTATTCAAAAAGAGTTTGTAGGTATTTGTTTTGTTAGAGTTGTTTGAGTATTTAGAAAATGTTTTTAAGGTTACCTAAATAATTGTATCATTTAATAAAACTTTAAGCACGAAAATATAGGTTTAAATTATTTATTTTTCTCAGTCACACTGATACCACAGTATGAACTGAACCGCTGATATATTGAATGGTGTGTCAAATGACGTCACATTTCCTTTCGACCAATGGTGGCGCGTTTTGGAATTTTGAATTTCGCTCCCTAAATTTGCACTTTTCATAAATTATTTTATGGCCTTAAATGATTAGTAAATTAAAAAAAAATGATTTTATTATAATAAGATGATAAAAAGTAATCGAAAAAAAAATATTTGAGACCATTTAAATTTTTTTGCATGTTCCCTATTGGGAGAATTAATATTCACTTTCTATTCTTCACAATTTATAAATAAAATTACATCATATTACTTTTAAAAACTTTTATAAATGAAAACACATCCAAATAATTTGCTTAGCTTTGCTTTGCTAGTGCATCTTAACTAGCAAACAAAGATATAACAACTTGTGTATTTAATATTTATGAATATTATGTTTGAAAAAGGGAAGTCATATTAAGGTACGTTATTTTAAATATATTTAATTTGCAGATGCAAATCACAGCAGTAGAAGTTTCAAGCCGCAATTAGAAGACATTAAGAGTTCATATTTATTATTAAATCAAAGAGAAATAGAAAAAAATATTAAAAAACAAGTAAATAATGGTAATTAAGAACTTTTTTTTTTGTTGTAAAAAAAATGGGAGCAATTTGCTTTTGTGTCATTGTTGTAAATAAACTTAATAATTTAACTGTCCCGTCGCGTTGGTCGAGTGGTTAGCGCAGACGCCTAACGTATAGCGACTCAATGGGGCTTGGGTTCGATTGCGACAGGGACGGGCATGTATGTAAAGAGCATAGACGTCTGTATTTCTAAATTTGATCGTTTATTAAATATTTGCAAAATTTATAATGTGTATTTATATGTATTTGCATCGTTGTCTAACACTTAACACAAGTAACTAATTTGCTTACTTAGGGGTTAGATGATTCTTATTATTATTAACATTTCTATTATTTTAGTGAAAAATGGGCTGGGTCTTCATTCTTATCAGTTTGGAAGAGTCACTGATTTCTGGCTTGACATCAAAGTTAAAGAAGTAATTAAGGGTAATGGGCCCTAGTCTTATTTTCACAAGGTAATAGAAGTTTTATATAAAACCATTAATTAGAAAATATGTTAAATAATTCGGTTTCCGTTTTCAGATATAGTTGTCTCAAAACCTCCACTTTTGAATGAAAATAATAGACAATCAATTTTGAAGGAATCCATTAGAAAATTTAGAACAAGACAGTTTTGGAATGATTCTAGTTAGTTACCTATTTTGATTTTATAGTTTTTGATATGAAAATAAATTTGAATTTTAAATGAATAATTTAAAAGGGAGTTTAGAGTTTTAAAGTATGCCTTAAAATCATTATACATTTTAAGAAAATTATAATGGAAAGCACTAGAAAATAATAAAAATATTAATATTGTCGTTTTTATTAAGATTGCATAAGGTGAACCTATTTTAGTAACTAAACTTTATTTTCATGTAAATTAACCGGAATTGCAATAATTCTCACAAGCCCCTGATGGGTTAAAGCTAGTCTGGCAAAATATCGATTTATTTACGTGAACATAACCGCGTAAATATATATTTATTAATTTGTATTTTTAAACTACAAACTTCATACAAATATGCATACTGTAAAGCATTTTAGCATATAACTCAATTTTATGTAATTACTTAAAATACCTTGTTTAGAATGAATTACATGTTTTTTTTTTAACTTCATAACCTTGGCCTAATTTTATCTTAATTTAAGTTTATCTTTTATGCCATGTAATTTTTCTTTATATTTCAGAGTATGAAAAAATTGAGGGATTAAATTGGATATCATGGAAATGAAAAATTATTATTTGAATAGACCATATTTATCATTGAAATTAACAAACATGCTTAATAAAGTTTGCCAGCACTATGTAATATATAAATAAAAAAATTGAAAAAGCTTCAATTATCTTTTGAACCTGAACCTTTTCCGTCTTTGTCCTTTTGGTCTTTGTCATCTTTTTCGTCTTTGTCCTTTTTGATAGTTGACATAGCATTACGGATAGCTTCACTTTGTGGGTCTACTCCTGGTAAGTTCTCGAGAACGCTTTGAAGAAATGCTGGATCATTCATCACTTCAGCGTACTCTTCTGATACATCCATGCTTTCTTCAGTTTGAGGGGCATCTTGCTGCATGCTCATTTGCATGGCAAGAGCAATCTGTTCTTCTTCAGACAACTCCATTGCTTCTCTGCCCAAGGACATTGCCAAAGCTCTCTCCATTCCAGTATTTTGAGGTTCACCAGTTTTACCTGCTTCTCCTTCTGTGGTAGTTTGTTGCCGACGAGACTCTTCTTCCTGTCTTTGTCTTTGTTCTTCCATGGACACTCTTAAAGCCAAAGCCAGCTCGGGATCTTCATTGGGATCCACACCAAATTCGAAAGGTGATAAACCAGAGCCTGACGGACCAGCCCCATCACCACCAATAATGGGACTGGAAATCAGTGCTTCAGACAAAACAACACATCCACCCACCGGTACAGAAACAAGATGACTGCCGCCAGTTGTATTATCCTTCCCATTTAAAGTGTTCACAAAAGACGTTAATAGAGGATTATTTTCTGAATCTTCTCCAAAAGATACAACATCGCAGGTAACTTTCTCTTTTTTGAGTCTCTTAGCAAGCTTCACAAGTTCCTTTTCATCAGTATTAATAGGAGAGCCTACAAATACTACAATACGCATTTTATGATTTTTTCCCTGTCGGTGTTTCAAAGCTAGATGTGCAATTCTTATACCAGTGAGGATATTGATGTCCCCATTGGGTTGAACACGGTGGAGTTTTGACAATATTCTGCCAACATCGCTGGTTAAGGTCGCTAGCACTTCCACATTAGCCAAAGTCAGTAAACCAACATTATTTTCGGGATTAGATCGAGTTTTGGAATGACAAACCAAATTAACAGCATCTTGCTGAGCTTGCAGTCTTGTAGGAAGAAAATCTCCATTTCTCATATAATCACTGTTGTCAACACAAATCATAGTACTTTCCAAGACCATTTTATAGCTTTTTATATAAGGCAATAATAATTAGAATTTACTAATACAAAGAAAACGATGAGAATTCGTATGTCATAGAATGATGAATGATCAACCAAATTCTGCTAAATAATTATTGTTACAGATAAAAAATATGTTATGTATAGACATTAACAAATGTTACTAGTAAAAAAAAAGGAAACAAATACAGTATTTAATTACACCTACCAATCTAATGTTTTTTAGTTTCCTAAATTGGCCCAATAAAACTTAACAAAAAACTCCCAGGTATGTATAGGTACAAATGGTAAAGATCATGTAGACAACAGAGAATAAGAAATACAGTAATATTTAAAATCAAAGGATTTTTAAATATATGTGATTTCGAATAGTAATATTTTATATTTACCTATGTTGATTATTGTAAAGCATTAATCAGATAATGGAATTAATATTTGATACAGATGAACTGTGGTAGCCCGGATGTGTAGAGTGTACAAAATAAAGTGTAGACTATAAATGACATTTTTATTTTATATCTTTAGGAATCAGAATACAGATTATAAAATAGGAGAATCTGAACCCGATCGACATTCGACATTGGTAAAAATTATCTTAGATTCTTCCAATTCGGTATAAATCCGATAAACGATGGGGTTTGGTGATTATCCCAAGGAATATAACCCATCAGTTCACGGGCCCTACGATCCAGCTCGTTTCTATGGAAAGCGTAAGCATAAAACACGAATCAACATTTAGTACCTACCTTAGTACGGTTATGTAATTTTCATATGTTTTCAGCTGATACCCCATTCGGACAGGTTAAGTTAGGCGAAGTAGGATCATGGTTGGCACGCAGAAGCAAAACTCCTTCGGCATTTATGGGCGCTTGCAGTCGAGGTAATTATAATTTGTTGCCTATGGTCTTACTATGTAACATTCTTCTTCAACGCTCTGCTACAATTATATATAATTTGTTGTTCAGCTTGGTGGAGCTGGCAGCACAAGTACGTGCAGCCTAAACGCGTAGGTGCAGCTCCGTTTTTCCAGCTCCTGGTTGGATCTATGACCTTCTTCTATGTGATTAATTACGGAAAAATGAGTAAGTATATTTGGTGTCTATATTATACAAAAATGTATTATACTATTTGTGTTCATAAGCTTGTTTTAACTAACAGTTTTCATATCACTATGTCTGTTAAAGGTTGCAAACCATTTTTTCATTTTACACTCTAATGGGCAATATATTTGATGTAAATAGTATCATATATCAGTTATACCTATTTAAGGTATATAATTAACAAGGGCATATGATAATCAAAAAATAAGTCAAATATTCAATTAATATTTATATTGATTTAATATTTGACTAATGAATGTAAATATTGATTGAATATTTTGACTTTTAAGTTTTACCAGTTTGTGAATTTTGTACCAAATATTGAATGGTAAAGTTATAGATATTAGCAAGATTCTATTCTGCAACCTCTGATATCTTTTTCATTGCTGTGGCAATTGAACTACTTGTTTCAATGAATTGAGCATACTGTGACTTTTATTTATTTGGGCCGATGTTTGCAGTAAAGAATAACATTAAAAGCTGCCACAATGAAAATTAATGGTTGAGATTATCTTTAAACATTATATATACTGTATAGATTGCATATTTATTAACATGTATAAAAAATTTTTATTATATATTATATATTAAAATGTATAAAAAAGTTTTAAATAGCTTAACTTGTTTATAGAATATACATGTACCTTGCTCACTTAATTTATTCCAAATTTTGGCTGAATAGTTTTTAACTCATTTGGGATACTTATACATGAGCTCAAAACATGGCAGACTCACAGTGTTAACAATCAAGCAAAATAACAAATTACTTAGTAGGTATATAATTATCAAAGTTACGTGAATCACGGCCCTGTTTTGAGGGTCCGAACCATATCACTATCTCTAATAAAGTCTGCCACCAACTCACTACTCTCCAATATTTAAATTCTAACTTTTACCCCTTCAAACAACCCCAATCACGGCACTTGTTACATCCATGACATTCCTACCCTACAGTTATAACAATATTAATTGAGTTACTAATTATTGTTAGTGCCATCAAATTTTTTATTTTACTGAAGAGAAGGTATTTATGTGTATATTTTATGCAATATATTAATATTCGTTTTTGTTTCAGAGCACCACAGGAATTACAAGTACCACTAAAACTACCTTCACGGAAAATTCATGCTCTTCAAATTATGTAAAATTACATCAATGCATGAATGACTCTAGGTGTTGTATTCAATAAAATCTGTTTAAATAAATCAATATTAGTTATAATGGTGTTTTATTATAGATAATAAAAACACTAGCATATGTATATATCTTATTGAAGTTCTAATTTCCAGTCTAAAATTGTTTAGAGGTAACCAATGCTAGTTTATAACCAATATAGAACCTCTTTTATTATTTTTTTATTTCAACAAATTTCTGGTCTAATATTATTTTGAGTTGGCTAGTCTGAGTATGAAGATTATTTAATCTAAGAAATTTTTGCAAAATGGAGTTATATTTGGAATTAAATTACGAATTGCCTAGGAAACCTCAATACAATAGATGATTATATATAATTATATATAATCATCTATTACATTGATCAATATAATAGCTTATGAAACTCAATATGATAGCTTATGAAACACTTTCAGTTTTAAGCTTATGTAATTAATTGTTTTCATGTACAAAGTGGGTAGATCAATGAATCAAAGATTATCTGTGAAAAAAATATTTACTTAGTTACAAATAATTTATTTAACTGTAAATGCATACATCTTCATGAGTACACTCTCAACCACGACAATATAATAACCTATTTGTCTCCTGCTGCCAAACAACATTGACTGGGTATCACATGTCCTAATTAATATTTTCTGAAACAATAAAATTTTATGTTAGATCTATAATGAGTCTAGATTTTAGTGTAATTTCAATTTAAATTGCTTTTAAATAAGAAGCACATGTTAAATAGTAATTTTCAGTTGAGAGTAAAATATCAGTAAAGCATGATATAAATTGGATAGTTACCTAGAACTATATTAACTTGGTTCTACAAATCAGATCTACCCATGTACTTAGGTTTCAATTCTTCTATCCTCTTAATAAAATCGGTCTTCTCAATACAACCATCGCAAACTTCATCCCAGTCGTTTAAAATCTTTTTCAGGTCTCTTACTTTTAGTTTTTTAAGATCAACTTTGTTTAAATCGATTTGTTTATCAAACCGGAGATCGCAAATTTGGGCGTCTTTTTTCCTGAGTTTCTCGCAGATTTTATCAGCAGGCATTGACCAACTGAGGGGTTTGGAGAGTTCACCCAAGATACCGGTCGCCGACTCTTCCAGACCTCCTAAATAGTAACAAAATCTATTCTCCTTATTCTTGCTGCCTTTGCAGAATTTTTTGAACTCCGCTTCGATTTTCTTAGGGTCTTTTTTAACATTATCTGATAGAGAAGATGCGAATTTCTCCACAGTTTTGACACATACTTCACATTCACCCTCTTTTAAAGAAAATACAGCGTGTAGCGTGGCCACAAACAATATTACGAACACACCAAATCTATACATTTTGTTAAAAGTATGAGTTAAAAGTTAATTTATATTAAAATTAGATATCGGTCACACAGCAAAGAAATAATAATATAACTAAAATGAATTACAAACTGATGAAATAGACGAAACCCGAGTGTTCATATAAATTCCAAAATGACGTGTGACGACGACGTTGACAGCTTTACTTGGCTAAATTTGATTGGTGCACGTTTAGTTCTGAAAAGACAACGTTTCATTTTATATACCTTCGTCTGTGCTAATAAATTAGTAAATCAAATATTAGCTTAGGCCTTAGAACTATTGTATGATAGCTGAAAATATATTAATATAACAAAATTACAATTTTTAGAAACAGTGTTTTGGTTTACTGATATATCGTTTTAATTACTTATAAAACTTATTAAACAGTTTATTTTTTTACAAAGTATATAAAAAGAATTAAAACGTGATCGATGTATTAGCAAATCATAAATATACTTCTTTAACACATAATGTTAATAAAAGAAAATGTTTAATATGATGAAAATACATCACGTTCCGCTGTTACAGAATTTTATAAAATGGGAATTAACTCTTGCGTACAACACAGAGAGAGAGAGAGAGATACTTTATTTTATAAAATTTTGACTTGTCTAGTCAGAAGTTTCACAAGTAAGACAAAGTTCATACGACTTTTATACGAAAGCTTGATGCAATTTAAAAAAAAAATGGAAACAGTTCAAAGGGCAGTTCAGTGTAGGAGTTAGGATATCAGTTTAGAGGATATCAACATGAGGGATTAAATTCGGATTAGAGTTTATAACTGGACACAAATTCGATAGCTTCGATGGCGAATGAAAATTTGACGAAAATGCAAATCTTTTATAAAACCAACTTAGGGGAATACTAATTAAACATAAAATTGATATTGCCTACCCACAGTAGTTTCTTACTTACCTAGCAAGCTTGAAATTTAACCCACTGAAAGCAAAAATATTTTTCTAAATAATATAGAATAAGAAATGTAAGTACATATTGGATATTTCAGAAGTGGGTATAGGCAACCCACCCAAAAACTTCAAGGCATGTTGTCATGGAAACAATTCTTGTTTATCAATACTTAACTACAAGTATATAAATTCAAATTCTGTTAGGAATTGTTAAGATAAACTTTCGTAAAATGTCTACGACGAAGAGAGAGTTGGAAGATAATCCAAGAAGTGCCTTAGAGCAGTATATTATAGGCCTGCAAAGTGAATCGAAGATTACAAGGAAACAAGCATTAAATAAAATAAATGAAGAAATATTCGAAAACCCATCCAACAAGGACTGTGATCTGACATTAGTATTTCCTGAAATATATGCTTATGTTTTAAAAAGTTTCTCTGATGCCTCTGAAGCATGCCGCGAAAGTGCTATTTTGATAATTTCCAATTTTATTGATAGACTACCTCTGAATGACTACTACCTGACTTATATACTTCCGGTTATTGTACGACGTGTAGGTTGTGCTGAAACTTTAGAAGATTGCGAGGAGATCAGATTAAATTTAATAAAGCTAGTTCACAATATACTATTAAAATATCGAGGAACACATTTGCTAACCTCATTTATCAATGACTTTACTAGTATTTTAACTAAAATAAGCACAGATCCATTTCCAAAAGTGAAATTAGAAGCCTGTGAAAGTATTATTCTTTTGACCAAGGTTTTGCAGAGAGACTTTCATTTCCAGTCAGAGAGTTATGTGAAACCCATTTTATCAAATTTTGCACACCAGCACTTTAGAGTACGTGTAGCTGCTGTACAAGCTATAGGTAACTAAGTATTATTTATTATTATATATATTCTTTATTGTATACATTGTATACATTGGTACAACAGGTGGCTTTATTGCCTTAGAACATTTTCTTCCCGGCAAGGGTTAGGATTGAAAGTGGTCTAAGTTGCCTGCAACCCTGTATTGGTGGTACCTCTTCGCTTCCCACTAAAGGGATGAGGGCAACCATTAGTTTCTTAGTGGGTAGCCATAAAATGGCAGCATCTTCTAGGCTGCCGGTTAGCCCCTCACAATCCTCCGATCATTATCTTCTTGGTCGTTGGGTGTCTTGAACGGATGTTTCTAGAGCAAAAAAGAAAGGTGTTAGTATAGATGTAATGATAAAATGTGGCTATAATAATAAAAATATATACAAAGAACTACACACTGATATATAGATTTATAATTTATATAATGAAACTTTCACAAAATTATCTTCTAATAAAGGCTCGATTGTGATGGCTGGGAATGTAAAATGTTTCGAGCTTGCTATCACCCCCATGGCAGAAAAACTGTTTGATGAGAACAGTCAAGTGAGGCTGCAGGTTACCCTGGAAGTTGGTAATTGGATGTTAAGCTACAGAGACCGATACTCATTTTGGCATAGAATGATTCCACTGTTGCTTACTAGGTTCGTATTTTAGTATATACTCACTTTTTATCAGTTCTCGTTGTTTTTTTATATTATGTATATTTTTTACAGCCTTAGTGACGTCATGGCTGACGTCAGAGAAACTGCAGGTAAATTATGGAATGACATTGGACTTCAATATATGGAAGAAAATGAAGAGGACTTAAAAAAGAAGACTGATTTTCTTAAGGATGTTCCGTCTCACTACCCTGATGTTAAACGTCCCAATCTTGGATGTCGGGTTTTAGTTCAGAGCAATATTGGTAAAATTGTACCAGCGATTGGAAAAGGTATAATGTTATTAATACTGCTCTACTTACATTCAATCATTAAAAACATTAATTCATTAATTTCATATTTAATTAATTAATTCATACAATAACTCATTTATTTAATAAGTCATTCATTCAATAAGTCATTCATTCAACAAGTCATTCATTCAATAAGTCATTTATTCAATAAGTCATTCATTCAATAAGTCATTTATTCAATAAGTCATTCATTCAATAAGTCATTCATTCAGTAAATCATTCATTCATTTTAAATTCCTATAATAATGTTTAATGATCTGTCAGAGATGGATGGCTGGCAGGCTGATGCCAGGCTCCGTTGTGCTCAGCTCCTCTGTTGGCTGTTGCTTTGTGCTGAAGAGGGAGCGACCCAGCACGCCAACACTATAGTGAGGACGCTGCATAGAGGCGCCGCTGATGATGACCAGAGAGTAGTTTTAGAGGTATGTTATTTGGTTTTATAATAAATTATTTAGAGTCCTTCAATAATTACCTGGCGTTTTTTGCAAGCATTTTAAACGCCAATTCATTCTGGTGACGCTCTATATTAACCTTCTCGGGGTTATATGTGGTATTGTAATATATGGGAGGTGATATCCCTAAAATAACTTTTTTTTGATTAGAAGTATCTTTAAAATTTTCAGAATACCTTTAAATATTTGTGTAAATTTATTGTTTTGAAAAATTAAGAACTGTGATAAAAATGTCCACACAGACATGTCCTAGGAGAAGGGGGGCGTGAGGGGTGAGGAAGAAGAGGCGCGAGGGGGATGCTGTAGTGCCAGCATCCATTTTATTATAATTCGTGATTAGATAGATTCATTTTGTTAGATGTCATCACCGTCCCGATAAAGACCATCATATATAAAATCCTCAAATTACTGAATCGACACGGTAGCTGTGGTAGAACGACGGGACGGTTTCCCAGAGATCGCGGGTTAAAAAATCGCCATTATTTCCCTAGGAGAAGCTACCGAATATAATGTGATTTATAGATCATTCACTAATTCTAACATTCATTTTTTATTATAAATGAAATATATAAACCTTAGATGTTTTTAATATACAAAATATATTTTATTTGTTTCAGATTAAAAGAGCATCAGAACTGTTTGGTTATTTCATAACACCAGACACGTGGTGGCCACTTCTAGAAGCGGAAGTAGACTCCTGGGGAGCTCTGTTCGTGATCACGAATATCCTGAAGGGATCTCGTGCTGAACTGGTCAAAGAGAAGATCATGGTTGAGGTCTGTAAGGAACTGTCTGATCCAGATAGATGTAGGCTGAGAAAGGCGAGTATTTTTTTATATTATATAATGTTTTTTTTGGAGTTCCGTATCCAAATGGTAAAAACGGAACCCTATTACTAAGACTTCCATGTCCGTCTGTCTGTCTCTGGGCTGTATTTCATGAATCGTGACATCTAGTTGAAATTTTCACAGTTTATGTATTTACTGTTGCTGATAAAACAACAAATACTACAAATAAAAATAAAATTCATATTAAAGGTGAACTCCCATTCAATAAACGTCTTTTTTGCCGCTATTGAATAAAGTGGTACGGAACCCTTGGTGCCTGAGTCCGACACACACTTAGTCGATTTTTAAGCTACTTTATTTTGCAGCCAAATTGGTTTTTATTTTTTCTTTTTATTGTTCTTTTGACAGCTTCGGTTTCTTATCTATTTATTGCATTATGATGCAGTTGTTATATACAACCTCTTAATTTTTAATTAATAAATATAATATAATAATATCAGGACAAATTACACACATTGATCTAACCCCTAAGTAAGCAAATTATTTGCTTGTGTTAAGGGTGTTAGACAACGATACAAATACATAGAAGTACACATATAAATACTGAGAATATATTTAATAAAAGACCAAACCCAGAAACACAGACGTCTATGCTCATCACATAAATGCCTGTCTCCGCCGGGAATCGAACCCGGGCCCCATTGCG